>JAREYC010000003.1:27718750-28334375 GCA_030015325.1 Cryptoblepharus egeriae
GGAGGGTCTGTATAGGATTTTTTTCACAAGGATTGTGGGGATCCACTGGCTAGTTTCCACAACTCCCTGGGAAACCACTGGTTAAAGGTGTAAGAGAACATGCTGGAACCTTGTAATGTATCTGCTTTTCCATGAAGACTGTTCTCAAACTTGTTGGTGCTTAATACAGTATTGTACAGTATATGTTTTTATAAATAGGATGGGGACCTATCAAATGCTTGACACACTATAGTTGCTTTGTAATGTAAAGTTGCCAGTTACTGGTGCCACAAATGAACCCAGCATGGCTGATACATGAAAAATCAAAGAATTCTGCTGTGTATGACAAGGTTGCCTCTGTTCAAAAACCTGAAGCACGGGGAAAAGATTGTGTTTCTGGTTTAGGGGGGAAGGGGTTACTGGGAAGAATTATTGTCAGTTTGGAGTAGTGTTTTGCTATGTACTTCTTACGACAAGCTGCAGTCAATGTATTTAAATCCTTTCATGTATTTTATTCAGTGTGTATTCTGAATTACTAACAGTGCAATCCTAACTTGCACTGCAGCAGGCAGGCTGGTGTGCCTGTGCTGTATCCAGCAAACATTTGGGGCAGAATGTGGCTCAACCTGAGGAAAGGGAAAACACAGCAGCCCCAATGGATTTAATTGGATCTGTGCCACTTCAATGTACCAGTTTTTGTTGGCAAAGGGTTTTCACTCAACTGTGGGAGTCCACCAGCCTCAGGATACAGCTGGCCACTCCAACAATCCCCTTTTCATCCACCCTCCACTAGAGGTACTGCTGTACTGCAGTCTCATGCTGCTGCTGTTACTGGTTGTCAGGGCTTCCTTCTAAGGCAGACGCCACAGCTGTTCCTTGTTCAGTGTGATCTGAGGCAGGTCTCCTTGGGAGCAAGCCCTCCCCAGGTGCCACTTACGTGGTGCTCAGCAGCCTGTGGATTTGGCACAACTTTCTGTTCTGGATACAGCCTACTTGAGGAAGCCCAACTGGGCCATTTTCAGTGCCCTAACTCTGGATTGCACCCTTAGTCTCCAAAATCAGAGTGCACATTGGATTGGATGGTGTATTAGATTCGAGTAAATGCGGTATTTTGATAATAAGTACAGGTTGGTATGTATTAATAGTTTACTATGTTTTAATAAAAATGTAACATAAACTATTGTTGTATAAAGTAGTGCAATTAGGTAAAAAGCATGATATTGCCCCAAATCCAGAGCAACTACAGGAGCACATAAGAGACTTTACGTGTGCCCCTAGTTCCTGCACCACCTAGTGAAAACCTATGAGAAATTCATATTGGAATCCAGAGTAAGTTGTTCTTACACCGGAGCAAGGACTCCCGTAGTTACTCTGGATTTTGCCCATAAACCTGTTGTTATATCATTATCATATAACTAATTGTTATTTGCAGTAAAATTAAATTTTGCACCTTCTTTGCAGCTCCACATTATGATTGCCAGTAAACTTTTAACTCTCACACTTTTGAAAATAGAAGTGCTCATTAGATTTGAGTGAATAGCTATTTAGGCTTATGTAAGTGATATTTATGTTATTTTTGGTGGCCATTTTACATTTGCAAGCTGAAAAAGACTGGATTCTACTTTTAAACAGTTTTCACTTTTGGACAGTGCTCTGGCATTTAACCCGTCCAGTAAGTGGGAGATGCCAGTAATGGCAGCACCCTGACTAGCGCTTGTGTTGTTGGAAGCTCTTTCCCGGTATCGGAGGCTCCCTCCAAGAATGGAAGTTACTTTCTGCTTGCACAAGAGAGTTGGATCTTTTGAGCAGTGGAACGCTTCTTCTGTTCTTCAAAGGAGCTTCCAGCAGTGGAAGATCTTGATGGGATGTGCACTTGGATTTTATGTATGAACTGATTTTGTATTACTTGAATTGTTTGCATATGGTTTTTTTTTCAACAGAGTGTGTAATAGTATGATATAGTTCACATTGGAGGAAATTGGGGCAGGGGAAATGGACCTTATTGTTGGAGGAAAAGAAAAGTGATTATGGTAATGAGCTAAATGCATTAGCTTAGCCTACCAGAGATAAAATATATCGCTCATGAAAGTTATGCCACCATAAATAAGTTAGTCTTTATAGTTCCACCAAATATTTTGTTTTTGCCACAACAAAACTTAGTGCAGCTCCCCTTCTTGGAGTGTTTTTTGATTAAACTGTATATCCTTGTTGTGACTCTATGACAGCCATACCTAAAGGAAGCTTCCCAGGTGCATTTCACATGTGCTGATGTTAGGGCATTGTCGTTGCTCATTTGTCAAAGAGCAAAGATGTGAATGCTGCGCTGTCTTGTACAAAAAGATTAGTGCTCATTCAGAAGAGGATGCTTACTTACAATGGTTCTCCAAATGCATTATTTCAGGTAGCGCTTTGAGAGCAGCCCTTTTCAAATGCTTTGAGTGATTAGACTGAACTGGCATGGCTTACTTATAATGAGCAGCCATTGGCAAGGCAAGTAATTAAATGCAAAGAGAGCCCCAAAAAGTAGTAAAAGATTAAAATTCAGGGCAGCGCTTTTCCAAGCATCCTTAGAATAATCTATCTTACCTCATTGTGCTCCTGCATGAATAGAATCTTTTTGCTGAATAGCTTGTGCAGAACATCCCTTCTTTGCCACATTGGTGCATCTTCAGAGTGGCACAAATAGTGCAGTCCAATCCTAACCTGTGCAGCTCAGCCCAGGGCAAGCAGAATTAACTTTTCCCAGGTAACATGGCAGCAGCCTCAGTGGGGCTACTTGGATCCATTCCACCTAAATCAGTGGCACAGATCTGAGCATCTAGCACTGTGCTGGATCACCTGGGAGTAGGGTTAGAATCTGGCCCAAGTGCAAGTTCCTGGCTCCAGCTGCAGGCCAGCCCTTTTACCCTGAATGTCATCATTTCACTCACCCTTGCCAGATCCCTCCTTGCACTAGCCCAAGGAGACCAGCCCAAACCTAGCCCCCTATGTTGGTGTAGTGACTGGATTTGGCCTCCTCAGCCCTGTCCACATCTTCGTGTCATAGTTCATGTCTAGGCTGGCGCGGAGGACTTGCACTGACCTAGTTCAGCTCTTGATTGTAAACTTACGGTTTCAATTGAATGTTAAATTTTTTCAAAATTTAGGTCACTGATTTTTCAACCTGTGTGCCTCAGGTATGCTGTGGAAATTTGGAGAGGGACATTTAGTAATAGGAGAACATGGGGATTTAAATAGCATGGTGTGCCTTGGCACAGAGTGCAGCTTTTAAGCTAGTACGAAATAAATTTATAAATTTATTTAAATTTAATTTAAATTTAATATACAGTGGTACCTCGCTTAACAAGTGCCTTGCTTAACAAGCGTTTCACATAACAAGCAAAAATTTCCAAGAAATCTTGCTTCACATAACAAGTTCCACTTCACTTAACAAGCAAGCACGGTATGGGCACGCATGCTATGCTGCCCTGATGCTTCACATGGAGGCTCTTTAAAAGGGCTGCCGGCCACCCCTGCTGCCTCTAACTGCCCCCAACTTGGGGGCAGTTGCCTCTAGCAGCAGCCCAGGTAAGTCTCCCAGGAAAGTGTCTTTGACTGCAGTCTCCTAACTATGGGCACAATCCTAACCATGTCTACTCAGAAGTAAGCCTCATTGTGTTCAATGGATCTTACTCCCAGGAAAGTGTCTTTATGGCAGCCTCTTAACCATGTCTACCCAGAAGTAAGCCCAATTGTGTTAAATGGGTCTTACTCCCAGGAAAGTGTCTTTAGGATTGCAGCCTAAGTAGACTTCATAGGATCATGCACATTGAATGCATGTTTTGAATTCAATTCCAGTGTTTTCTCATCATTTATACATCCTGTTAATATTTTTATATGAATATTTTGGGGGTTGTGGAACCAATTGTCTGAGTTTTCATTATTTCCTATGGGAAAATCTGCTTCACTTAAAGAGTATTTCACTTAAAGAGCATGCCTCCAGAACACTGTTTCTCAGTGTTTCTTTATGTGAGTCACCACTGTAATTTAATTTAAATTTAAATTAATTTAAATACATTAAATTTATTTATTTATGGGATTTATACTCTGATTTTCCCATTCCAATGCAAATGCCTATGGTGGCTTACAAATCTTTAGTTGCTTACCTTCTGCTGAGCGCACAACAGCTCTGTGAGGCTAAGAGTGATAATGTGGCCCTTCTGTCAAAACGTTTGGACACCCTTGCTCTAGGAATTTGTACTATTCTTTCTAAAAGACAATGGCTGCAATCCTAAAGACACTTTCCTGGGAGTAAGATCCATTGAACAGAATAGGAATTACTTTTGAGTAGACATGGTTAGGATTGTGCTCATTGAGGCTAGATGCCATCATCACATCTTGTGGCAGGGAGTTCCACAGACCAAGTGTTTATCATCAGATGTTTGGACAGTGTTGAGATAGGGCAGTGATCAGTCAGGGATTCTCAATGGTAGAAAAACGCATTGCACCCCATTTCACTCCCTTCCAGTTGGAATTTCCAAAAACCGGTTCTTAGTGGGTTCCTCCGTCATGGAAGGAATACCCTCCCCAAATTTCATGCTTCTAGGCCCAGCAGTTTTGGCTGGCCATTGGTGAGTGAGTGAGTAAGTGAGTGAGTGACTTTTCAGTTATAGATATAGATATAGATAAAATTGAAGAGTCGCTGACTGATTCACTCACTGACTCATCAACACCCTGCCAAAACTGCTAAACATAGAAGCGTAAAATTTGGGGAGGGTGTTCCTTCCATGATGGAGGGACCCACTAAGAACTGGTATTTGGATATTCCAACTGGAAATTTGCTCAGTGTGGGGAGGGCATAGTATTTAATAGGGAGATAGTAACTGTCCTTCGCTCCAGCATAATGTCTTTGCAAGTGCCCATTTGCTGGTTTTGGTGCAGCATCTTTGTTAGATTGTGAACTCTTTTGAAACAGGGAATGATTTACGAAAATGTTTAACTCTGTAAACTCTTTTCTGTACTTTTGTTGAAAAGCAGTCCATAACTGTCCCACAATAGTGTAGTTGTATATGATCGTTCATAAGAAATTAGTACTTGGTGCACACGCATGGAGATGACTGGTACTATGTTGACTCCTTTTCTCTTCCCACATCATGAGGCACATGTTCCAAAGAAAATTATGGGTTGCATATCAGGATCGACTCTGAACTCTGCACATCTGGCTTTCCTCTATTAAAGCCGGATGAGGCAGGCACATGACTTCCCTTGGGTTTCCTGTGCTTCTTCAGTACTAGAATGCTTAACTGTGCAGAAAGTTAACAGTGCCCTGAACAATCTTCATGGGATAGTCCAGACACAGATTTACTACTTTGCTGACATTAAAGTGAAATGAGTGTGGTAGGAAGTTCCTAACTTTGTGGAAGGAAAGGGTTCGTGATGCCCTTATTAGTTGCAGCAAAAGCATACACGTAAGTCCAAAACTGAATTGTCCTTGAACCTTTTTATTCAAGTTCATCTGACTGTTGTGCATATGGTGAATTTGAGTCAATTCACAGGAGCGTTGGAGACATCGGGCAAAATCCATAGCAGTTACAGGTCCATGCATTTACGTCACCCTCTAGTGTTATCTTATGGTAAGTCATCTTAACTGCTCCAGAGCAAGGGGCTTACAGTAATTTCACTTTAGGAAATAGGTCATACAGTGCAGTCCAAATCTGTCTACTCAGAAGTAAGTCCTATTGTATTCAGTGGGGCCCACTCCCAGGTTTGTGGTTTGATGTTAGTGTAAATGCCTGTCATGTGCAGCCACTATTCACCCAATGCTGGATTTAGTTTTCTTGCACAACTCTGCAAATGACAGCAATTGTATGTTGGAGGTCATGTAGTTATGTAATGCTTTCACTGCATGTTGCAAATGATCGACACTCAAAAATGTGTGAAATTGAGTATTGCCAGTTTTACTTTGAATATCAGATTTTCTGCAGATGTGACAATCCATTTTGTCTGTCTTCCTTCCTCTGTAACATGTAACCATCATTATTCTGACCACAGTGAAAGTCTATGCTTTTATTTTTGCTAATTATAATTTGTTTTGCATTTGTAATTCCCCCCCTCCACTATGCAGAATGGTAGAGAAGCAGATTTTCTGAGTAGGATGTCATCTGGCTGTGTATCAAAAAGTATCAAATGACTAATACTTCCAGCTTGAAGTCCTTTCAAGTTCTTAAAGTAATCATTCCAGTTTTAGACTGAAACAACTGCCAGAAGATCTTCCCCAGGAACTCCAACACTGGAAATGTGTAAAAACATTGTGCCTTTCATGTTTTTGTGTGTGTGCAGTAACAAGTGCTTCAACTACCATCATTCACTGCATTTTTCTAGTAGACCTACAACAGCATAATTGTTTTTATCGTGACCTGAAAATAAAGCAATTGTAGGTAATTTTGGGTGCAGTCCTAAAATAGGCCGGCCCAACTCATCAGTCTTCCCATTCCCATGGTGATGTAGGGAGGCAAGTGCATATCTGTACACTGGCGTAACCCTCCCCCCAGGAGTGGCGCAAAAGTATCTTACATCCCCTGATCAGCATAGGACTTGCCTGGGTTTAGGCCAGCATAACCAAAGGTTAGGCTTGCAGCCTTTGTTTCTCAGTAAGGTCATTGTTCCCTCCCTCATTGGACATCTTTGTGTCATTATATATTCAGACATCTCTGTGTTTATGAATGCTGGGAATAGATTTTGTGTGTTTTAGACCCTTAGGCAGTTTCCAAACAAAAATCTACATGCAGCATGAAAGAGCTTCAGAGGTCACTGGTAAACAGGCTTCAACCTGGACATTTGGGATTTGCCCGCAGGTTTAGTTTGTGTTTTCCACCCTTGGCTTAGTACCTTCCTTCCTTGCCTGCCCCACTATATTCCACAGACTATGCCTGGCTCCTATTTGTCAGACAACCAGCATCTGCAGCTCCATTGGCGTCTCATGGCATCTCACCATCTTCCAGGTGGTTGGCACCTGCCAGTGCTATAACTGCCAAACACTTCAGTGTCAGGCAGACTGCAGTATCCTTCTCCAGTCTGGCCAGTGCGGTGGCACACAGCTCAGAAAAGTACTATTCAGGAACAGTTAAGCTGTGGAATTCGCTGACATAAGTTAGATTTATCCCCACTTTTTGAACTTGTCTACCAACAACCATCACAGCTAAATGGACCCTTCATGTAATGAGGCAATATACCACTGAAAACCAGATTATAACAGTAGCCACACTCCTGGGTCTTTATGACCAGGTATATTCTAGTTCTGTTTATTCACTCATGACTCAACTAAGGTTTTAACAGGTAGCAATCACCTTCCAAAACACCACCAAACTACAACACAAGAGGCCTGATCCTAGAAAACTTTATCCTTAAAAGGTAAAGATAAAGTTGTCACCTGCAAGTTGTACTTCTCGTTGTGACCAACCATAGGGTGCAATGCTCATCTCTGTTTCTGAGCTTTTAGAGCCAGCAGTGTCCAAAGACACTTCCATGTTCATGGCATGACTGCCAAACGCACATGGAACATTGTTTTACCTTCCCACCATGATGGTACCTATTTATCTACTTGCAATTTCATGCTTTCGAACTGCTGGGTTTGGAGGAGCTGGGCTTAGAATGGGAGCTCACTCCCTCTTCAGGTCTCAAACCCTGGCCTGCTGGCACTTGCACTACCACATCCCACATATATCCCACATATCTCTCATATACTATTCAAATATTTTTACACGGGTAGTGGGCTTATAACATGTTGGCTGCCTGGAGGTTTCTGGCTGGTCATTATAACAAGTTCCATTCTAGCAAGGATTGTCTCATGTAGTTAATAAAAATTGACATCTATCATCCCTGTCTTTAAAAACACAACAGGATAATGAATCCTTCTCCTTACATACGTTTAGAAAATACGTTTCTTTACATACGTTTAGTCACATTTAATATGATGTGAAAAACCAGATATTACTATACTGCTTGACTTGTTTGTATAATTGCTGGTTAAATAATGGAAAAGGCAGTCTGATGTAAAGTCAGCACAGGCTACACAAACTAATTCCATGCTTATATAAATTGAAATATAAGCATGGAATTAGTTTGTGTAGACTATGCTGACTTTGAAATAAGCTTATCGAAATAAGCTGCAATGTAGACCAAAATAATTGTTTCTTCGGAGAGGCTCTGGACAACAACACATTTGTGGGAAATATAATACATTTCTAGACCTTATGGTTGCAGGAAAAAATGGAAGCATGTTAGCACATATCTGAATTAAAGATATGAGGATGCTGCCTACGTAGAATACTTTTTTGCATACTCTTGTGCTTGATGTAGAAGTATAGAGAACTCTCTTAAGAGGACACCCTCGACAATTAGCAAATATCTCTAGGAGGAAAAATAACATGGAAGTTTCTAATGTCTGTAAAGCAAAGTGATAGTAGTGTGACTCAGAGATGCTAAATAGAATTGAATGCCTGGAGGCTATGTCTGCTCCTCTTTTAAAATGAATTGCAATAAATCTAATAATCCCTTTTAATTTTTCAGGCAACCAGCATAAAGCGTGAAATGGCCTTTGCTGCATTTCAGCATGAAGACCTAAAAAGTGATCTGAATTCAAAACTCTCAGACCATCATTTCTTTCTGTTGGCTATGAAGGAGGAGGATTCAAAAACAGCAGACACCAAAAAACCCAGCAGGGCCCTTGAGCATGAAAAAGACAGCACCCGCTCCATCTGCCTCCTTGAGCAGAAACGCAAAGTTGTGTCTTCAAATATTGATGTGCCTCCTGCAAGGTAAGAACCTCTGGAAAGCCAGAAATGGTGAAAAAAATTGGGTAGCCTTTCTAGTTCAACAGTGTTGATTTTGGGGAGATGGGATGCAGCATTGTAAAAGTGGACCCTTGGAGACCATATACTGGGCTCTTGGGGACCATATACAAAAGGTGGTTGGTTCTGGAACTCTGCGTACTCACTAAAAAAAAGATCCACTCAAGTCTGCAGATTAAATGGCATAAATTGTATAAATGACATATGAGTGCTAGAGAAATATCTGTGAAAGTAGATCATAACAGCAGGGTATGTGGCAGTTTTTGCAAGATATGTGGAATTCTTTCCAAATACAACACATTTCTAAACCTCATGGTCTATACACAATTTATTAAACCCATGGATTCAGGACCCACAGATACTTTATTCTGCTTTCTGTAAGGGTGTGTGTTTGTTTGTGTGTGTGTGTGTGAGAGAGAGAGAGAGGGGGGGGGCTGCAATCCTATCCACACTTTGCTGAGAGTAAGTTCCATTGAACACTATGGGACTTACTTCTGAGTAGACATGCCTTGAGAGCTTCAACGAGCACCTGTCGGAGATGCTCTAGGAGGATTTCCTGCTACAGGCAGGTGGTTGGACTAGATGACCTACTGGTTCCCTTCCAACTCTAGGATTCTATGACAGTCATGTAGTATTGGACATTGTGGGTGCAATCCTAATCAATTTAGGCCAGCACAACTCATCCCTCTCCTCATTCCTGCAGTCCCATAGGGAGGTCTTGCACTGGCCTAAAGACCCCAGGAGTGGTATAGCTTTGCCTTATGAAACTTTTGCGACAGGACCTGTGCCAGGAGTTGTACCAACATAAACAGGGTTAAGATTGCTGTGTGTGTCAGGATTTTTAGTCTGAGTCCAATGCTGAGGAAAAGGAACCAGTGTTAGATCCAGTGACAGCCCACAGGGCCTGTCCAGAGTCTGATGAACACTCAGAGCTAGACCTCTTGTAGCCCCCCAAACCTATAGGAACCTTATGTTCTCTGGTGCCTGCACAGCAGCACTGGCAATGGACTCTATCAGAGTGGAGAAGTCCAGGCCAGAAGGCTGCCTTCTGAAGTCTCTCACTCCATCAACAAAGAGGCAGGCCCAGCAGGCCTACAGTAAATGTGGATATACTTAAGGCTACTTTTGTCAGCGCAACACATCCCCTGCTCTGCTTTGTTATTGTCACATGGCCTATCTCAAGCTGTGCAGTCTCCCCTTCTTTGTGGAAACATGTGGAACTTAGAATCACAGCTGGACAAGGGACTTGCTGGTTGGTCTTCAGCAAGTCTTACCTCTCAATTGTAGTTTCCTGTAGGAATAAATAGTGAAATATTTTTCGTAAAAGCAGAAATCATACACTAGAGCTGCCAGCAAAGCATTCAGTTAAATAAATTGTCTCATCTCTATATATAAAAGAGAAAAGTCACTCACTGACTGACTCACTCACTGACTGACTCACTGACTCATCACCGCCCTGCCAAAACTGCTGGGCCTAGAAGCGTGAAGTTTGGAGTGGGTGTTCCTTCCGTGACTGAGGGGTGCACTAAGAACTGGTTTTCGGAAATTCCAATGGGAAGGGGGTGAAAAGGGGCGCAACGCGTTTTCCTCCCTATACTTTGCATTGAGAATTGCTGACTCAGCAACATTCCTCCCCAACTGCTGGGCCTGAAGCATGGAATTCTGGGAGTTCCTTCTGTCACCTGAACTCCCACCAAGAACCATCTGGAGAAATTTAACCCTTCAGGGGCTGAAAAGGGGTCAATGTGTTTTTGTTGTATACTTAACATGGGAGACTGAATGTCATCCAGCCAATTTGGTGCTCAGACTCTGGTGAACTGGGGGATATTTTTTGGAGGAAGATGTTGCACTGGCAAGGATGCTGCGAATGGGGGGAAGTTGCGCATGGGGGGAAGTTGCACATGGGGGGATGATGTGCGTGGGGAAAGTTGTGCATGAGGGGATGATGCGCATGGGTGGAAGTTGCACATGGTGGAAGTTGCGCATGGGGGGTGATATGCATGGGGGAAAGTTGCGCATGGGGAAAAGTTGTGCATGGGGGTTGATGTGCATGGGGGAAAGTTATGCATGGGTGGATGATGCGCATGGGTGGATGATGCGCATGGGCGGATGATGCGCATGTGGAAAAGTTGCGCATGGGAGGATGATGCGCATGGGGAAAGTTGCGCATGAGTGGATGATGCGCATGGGGAAAAATTGCGCATCGGCGGATGATGCGCATGGGGAAAGTTGCGCATGGGGGGATGATGCGTATGGGGGGATGATGCGCATGGGGAAAGTTGCGCATGGGGGTATGATGCTCATGGGGGATGATGGGCACGGGGTGTTTTTGCGCCATGGGGGGATGGCATAGGGGAAAAAGTTACACCCGCAACGCGGGTACACTTTTTGCTAGTATATACATATGTGGCAGGTGGAGCATTTCTGTGGACCATATTCTGAACTTTATTTTATTTTATGTAGTTTTTGCATGAAAATCAGAAGCACAGTTCAATCCCCAAAAGAGGCTATTTCAAGCTTCAGGGAGGCCTGTACCTTCTCCTGGGGAAGATGACAGGATATTTGTTAATTTCATAAGGAATATGGCATAGTTAGTGAAAGAAAATATTAGTTACTATAAGACTCTTTTCTTCCTCCTAGATATATTCCACATTATAAATGCCCATCCATTCACAATGGTTACAATTGTAAATTATAGCTTTATTTATTAAACATTTGATGTGGGTTTTTTCCCCACCACAGTTTATATTTTCACATTTCAAACTCTTCCCTTTGCTTGAACAAATTCCAAATATTGGCATAAACTTAAGTAAGGATAGATTGAAGAATTGCAAATCATTGCAGACTGTTTTCTAGAAATTGGCCATAAAAATGTGGCTTCCTGAATAATTGACATATATAGAGCTCTCCATTTTAAACCTAAAAAATCTTTTAGCAGCCTTAACATTGTACAGACCTCCAGGTTTGTTTGTTTTTATCTTGACTCTTAGTACTACTTAGCTGCTATAAGTTTCATTAGAATCATCATCCTGGTTCCAGCATAATTCATTTTTCTTCTCCCTATCTTCCCTGCTTCTCCCCCCTCCCAAAGTGCTTGGGGTATTAGTGAAAGACTCGTAAACATATTTACTGTAAAGTGTATTTGCTATACTGTAGAAACTATTCTGCTTAATGGTGTTTGGTGATGGCTACTTTTTGAAGTATGTACAGAATATTATCTCCAGGATTTGAGCTGGCTGTTATCCATGATTTTGTCTGTTTCTTGGAAGGTATGAAACTTAATGTGGAAATTGTTGGAATTGTGGGGTGGGTGAAGATACAAGTCTGCCACAGTCAACTTTTAATAAGTATGTTAATTAACTGGAAACATTTTGGTAAAAACATAATTTGATAACTTCCTACTTGTTACTGTTTGCTTTGTGTGGCAATTGCTGGCAAACTTTAAATGAAACAGTAATTGAAACAAAAAATGAGTTTAAAGCATAAGGTATCTCTTTTATTGTACACACACTGTGTGTGTGTTTGTGTGCGTGTGTGCAAAAAGCTGCTCAGAACTGAATCCCAGCTGGAATTTAATGTGAAATTTCAGAATATGGATTGTATATGGTAAGAATAGGGGATATATTTTTGTTTAATAATGGTTTAAGGCTGCAATCCTATACCAACTCAGTAGGACTTACTTCCTAGTAGAAACACATCAGTTTGGTTACGAAGATTATCTATCCGTCAATGCAGTGCTTGTATGCTTGAACTGTTACAACTAGTAATGATAACTAGTAATGAGACACTCCCTTGGGACAGGGAGTTTTGTGCCTCAATGAACTCCTTCCTCTACAGGCATATATTAGGAAAAACAGTCTCTTTTTCCTCAATTGCTAAATACTGTAGTTAGGAATATAGTATTGAGCCTTGTAGACTCTCAACCCACTTTTAACTCAAATCTGAGACCTATTAATTAATATTTTTCATTTTTCTACTCTTTTTTCTCCACCTCTCTGCTGCTTGTATAGCTCTAATATTTTTCTGCGGCTACTGCAGCAAAAGTGTTCAATAACAGCTATTGTAAACATATATTCCAGTCTCTCATGCACTGAAAACAATACAGTACTGCAGTTTTTAAGCCCATGTCTCATAGATCTGTGTTCTGCCCCCTCCCTGTTACTCTGGCATCTGGATCACACTTGATGGTCATTATATAAGGCTAGAAATTGAAAGATTACAAAACTCAATGATTTTTGCTTTATTCTTGCTCAGTTTTCTTTTTTAACACTCCTACGCAAAGCCTATTTTTCTCAGGTGTTAGCTTTATAAAATGAAGGCGTATGCATGTAGGTGAATAAAAATAAGATTGTTTTGTCAACTGCAGACATAAACCTAGCAGTGAGAAGCATAAACTGATGTTCCATACAAACAAAAACCATCAGGTACAGATTGAAAATAATTGTAGAATTTTAACAGCACTGTAAGTTTTAGAAAAGTATAGTTTTTTTTAATTTAAAAGCAATCCATTAGGAAAAATCCATACGATGGGGACAATCCAGAGTAACTATGGGAGCAGGTAAGAGACTTTTCGTGCACCCGAAGTTACTGCACCATCTAGTGAAAACTTATGGGAAATTCATACTGCAATCCAGAGTAACTTGGTCTTACTCCGGAGCAAGGACTCCCCGTAGTTACTCTGGATTTCACCGTATGTTTTTTCCCTTTTAGACGGTTTGCTTTGACTTGCCAAATAACATTCACAACTGTATGTTAAGCCTGCTTATATGCAGTGGGTATTATGTGCTCCTACATTTATTTGGATTGTATCTTTAATCTGCGTGTAACTATGAGTTTTACTACAAAGTGTAGCAGATACTGTATTTTTATATATAAGCTGGTTCACAAACAGGACCACTAGGTGGCACTAGAGAGTGCTTACATCCTGAAGTTATTAAAATAGATTGGTGCAGTTGTTCTATTTGTCTCACCAAATGAAGTCATCCTTTTTCATTTACTTGACTGTGAGCACAATCCTTACCATGTCTACTTAGAAGCACACCCCATTGTGTTCAATGGGTCTTATTCCCAGGAAAGTAGGATTGCAGCTTACATTAGCAGTTTTTCAAAGGTTCAAAATGTTTTATAAAAACAAAAAGATATAAGGCTGGATATTGCATAGATTGGGATAGCGCTCCTATATAGGCAGTTGCCTTAAACTGTGAGGTTTTAGCTCTATAGCAGTGGTTCTCAATCTTCCTAATGACCCCCAATCATAAAATTATTTTCGTTGCTGCTTTATAACACTAATTTTGCTACTGTTATGAATTGTAATGTAAATATCCGATATGCAGGATGTATTTTCATTGTTACAAATGAAATGTGTGTTGTATGCACACATTGAACACAATGGGATTTATTTCAGAGTAGGCATGCATAGGATTGGGCCCTGAGGCTGCAATCCTATCCACATTTACATGAGAGTAAAGGCCATCCTGACTATAATGGGTTTTATTTCAGAGTAGGCATGCATAGGATTAGGCCCTGACTAACAGCCCCAGTGCGCACGCAGCTACAGCCGGAGGTCTGGCAAGCCTGACCCGGCCCCCTGTACCAGGGATCTTTAGGCGACCCCCAGGAAAGCTCTAGGCGACCCCCAATGGGGTCCCGACCCCCACTTTGAGAAACACTGCTCTATAGGATTTGCAGTAAAGATCTTTTTCAGACCAGAAAGTAAGTTCTGGGAAAGTGAGAATCCCTCCCAGTGGCTGTTTGCTTATACCCTTTTATATTTATTTAAAGGTTGCGTGCTCCTTCAGGATATCTTTTCTTTTCATTTTTCCTTTGCTATGGATACTCTGTTAGAATATTTTTTCATTTGTTTTGAAATATAGTTTATAATATTCTATGGAGAGGACTTTAGTGAGAAAGAAACATAACAGAGCTTTAGAACAAAAGGAGATGAATTGACTAAATCCCTGTTAGTTTAAAATAATGCATTTGCGATTGATGGAACTGCAGAGGACCATGGACGACAGCCAAGAAGTCCCTAAAAACACAAGAAAAGCCCCGATAGAGCCAAAGGCCCATCCACACCAGCTTCCTGTATCTGACAGTGGCCCACCAATGCTTCAGGCAGCACACAAGACAAGAAGAGACCTGCATCGTGGTGCTCTTTCCTGCACCCCAATTTTGTGGCTACCTCCTGAGTAGAAGAAGAGGTAGCAGAAGACATTGTTGTGATGTCTGGCACAGATAGGGAGCTCAGGACCACGCAGACGCTATGACTCCTGAGAATACTCCTATCTGGGGATGTTTAGAGATTCCCTCGCTGCTATATCTGTATCACAGTTGTGCTTACACACACAACCACACACATACCCAACAGGACTCACTGCAGGCATGACTAAGTGCCAAAAGGTGCAATCCTAAAGACACTTTCCTGTGACTAAGATCTATTGAACACAATGGGGCTTACTTTTGAGTAGATATGGTTAGGATTGTGCTCACAGGCCACAGAATGCCATTTATCTTTCCAAAGTGGTACCAATTTAACTACTTGCAATTTACATGCTTTCTAACAGCCAGCTTAGCAGGAGCTGGCCAAGTAATGGGAGCTCACTCTGTCGCGTGATGCTTGGGTCTCAAGCCACTGACCTGGTTTGAGATTTAAGATTATTTAAAAGCAACTATTTCATTGTTGCATACTCAGGGAAGGAGTAACCAATATATTAACCCAGTTGTATTGAATGGGAAACTGAAATTCATGTTGAACTGTTCATTTTTGCATGCA
The DNA here is from genome assembly GCA_030015325.1 of Cryptoblepharus egeriae. Taxonomy (NCBI): domain Eukaryota; kingdom Metazoa; phylum Chordata; class Lepidosauria; order Squamata; family Scincidae; genus Cryptoblepharus; species Cryptoblepharus egeriae. The sequence continues at coordinate 27,734,330 of JAREYC010000003.1, forward strand.
TCCTAAGTATTACTATTATTTGTTCAGTTCTTATTTGCAACTTTTATTCCTGACCTGTCAAAAGGAAATAATGGATGAGTTCTTCTTCTCCTATACAGCTGTTGTTTGGCTCAGGACAACCCAACCAGATTCAGTTTCAGAACACTGAATGAATGAATGAATGAATGAATGAATGAATGAATGAATGAATGAATGAACACTTCATGCATATTTGCTAACATACATTTGATAGCATATTATAGTGCCCATTACCCACATAATATATATAAAAAGAGCACATTTCTAACCGTGTCTACTCAAAAGTAAGCCCCATTGTGTTCAATGGGTGTTACTCAGAGGAAAGTGTCTTTAGGATTGCAGCCAAAGGTTCATTCTGATAAATGTGCTATAAGGCTCAAGGAACAACCCAGCCACATGGCTTATTCTGTGACTAACTATGGGATATATTCAACTGCAGTACCAGGTTAATAATAACACTGTTTTGTTTGGGTGACGGTTATAAAACAGTCACAGTTTCAACAGCAGTGGAATTGGAATCAGATTTTTATTTCTGTAAGTTAAGTTACTGCCATGCTGCACTGAATAATAGCTGAGCTGACTCAGACTTTACAATTTGGAAACATACTAATGTTAATGTTGTTTAGATAGAACCCAAACAAGCACAGCTTGATTCTGCAAATAACCCACTGCTTTCTAAGCTATAATTCAACACTTCAAAGAACCTTTTAGATATCCAGGTGTTGGAGAAAAATTGAGTCATAAAGAATTAAGTGGTCCATTGCTATCAGTAGTGCCTTACGTAACTCCTCTCTAGGAGGATAACATAGGTGGATTTTCAACCACTGTGCCATGGGACAGCAGGACATCTGGGGAATGTGAATCCCCTACTAGCATTGTGCGCCTTGACAATGGTAAAAAAGATTGGTAGTGTCGACCATTTTAGTGCCTTATCAGTGTGCCATGGGAAAAATGGTTTAAAATAGTGAGGAATAACTTCATTCATTTGGGGTGCAATGCTAACCTAGGCTGGCACAAATAATTGAACTTCCCATTCCTATGGTGATGTAGTAAGGCAAGCGTATGTCTATGCCTTCTCCAGGAGTGGTGCAGAAGTGTCTTATGACACTTTTGTGACACCCTCAGGTCAGCACAGGACTTATGCTGGGGCTTATGATGGCCTGCACTAATAGGGGGTTAGGATTGCAGCCTAACCACATTTTCCTGTTTTTCATTGCTTATACTCAGTGTAGCATTCCAAGTGAAGTCTATTCTCTTCTGCACTAGTTAAACCTAGTTTTGGTCTCCACAGTTTCATGGACTTTGAAAAACTAAGGGAGATCAAAGGAAGGCAACAAAAATCATAAATGGGGAGGGGTCTGATAGCATGTCATATAAGATCTCTCCAGTGTTGGAAATATCAGCATTATGGGCTCTCTCTTTTGGGGTGTTTTCAGAGATAGGCTGGCTGGTCTCCTGTCATGGCTGCTGTAGATATTGCTTATGTTGAGCAGGGGGTTGATCTTGATGACCTCCAAGGTTCTTTCCAACTCCTACATTCTATAGCTTTATACTTTTAATTGAAAAGAATTAGCTGAATTGTTTATTTACAGTTATTGTGGATTATATTGTGAGAACAGCATGTAGATATAACAATGTGACCCATGTTCCACATTCTGTGCCAGAGCAGCCATGATTACCACATCCAGTTGCTGCAACTTTTACTCCTATAGTTGGTCAGAGAAAGAGTTGTTGCGCAGCATCGTGAATGCCAAGCATTACTAGCAGAAAAAGGAATCAAACAGTCTACCTACCTTTCTAACTATGTGGGAATAAAGAATATAAATATAAGTGGCACTGCACTGGTCATGGAACAATGGAAATCCCTTGGTGATACTACTTACTCTTCTTACTCGAAAAAAGAACTGATATAGTATATGGCAGTAGTTACCAAACTTTTTCAGTGGTCATCTCTCTTGATGTACTGTACCATTGGCCATTGGCTGCGGCTCCCTATTAGGGTTACAATGTATTGAATAGGGAGGCAAGTTTTGTGCAAGAATTCTTCAACTTCCCTGGCAAAATCTCTCTCTCTCTCTCTCTCTCTCCCCCCCCCCTTCCAGGCTATAATAGTTACGGCTATAACAATTGTGTGCAAGCTCCTATACATTTACTTCAAAGTACAGAAATGGTCCCAAATTCTCTGCACAATCCAATCAGTCATCCAGACTTGTATTGTGACTCAATCTGTCTATTTTAACATGACAGGTTGGGTAACATTCACTGTCAAATGCTAATTATCGATATGGAAATAGGATAGAGCACCTGTATAGAAAGGAATGGAAGTCAATTATACATAGTGCTGATTATCTCTGCAATTACTGAAACAAAACTAACTCATGACAATACAGCACTTAATGTCATTAGATAATTTGCTGTTTTAAATGTGCAATAGTCCCCTTTAGATTTCAGGAATATATAAAATGTGTAATAATTTGTCTTGATATATCAGAAGATATCAGTTGCATTGTTTCCAACCAACTCTTCCTACCTCCAAAAAATTACAGTTATGAAATACATTACATCATTTTATACACTGCATGCTTCAGATAAGATGTGAAGCATATGCTGCACAATTGTTGTCTCTCCTTCAGAGCTTCTTCAATATTAGAGATCAGGGACACTGTGTAGAGCTCTCGGATTTATTGACTGTGTACCGTACAGATAAGCATTCAGTGTAAAAAGCAATTGAGGATGTGCAGAATATTTTTCTCATAATGAAATTTGTGTGGATTTCTTTAAATAACTTTCCCAGATTCAGAGCAAGAGAGAGACTATACAACCTGTGGTTTCCAAACTGCCCTATACAATTATAGGGAGCCCCAGAATCCTCACAAAAATTATACTGCTCTAAACAGTTTATAGCAGTGGTACTCGAAGTGGGGGTTGCCAGGGGGTTCACAACCTCGGTCAGGGGGATTGAGAGAGAGTGGGATATCTTTGAATCTGACACGATCTTTGAATCTAACACTGGGCTGTCCTTGGAGCAAGTCTCATTGAACACAATGGGATTTATTTCTGAGTAGACATGGAGGAGCTCTGGCATCAGAATGATGTCAAGTCCCAGCAAGTTTGATTTTTAAGTTTGAAACGGGGATCCCTGGCTGAAATGCCTGAGTGCCACTGGTGTATAGGATTGTAGCCCTGATGGGGAGCCAGAGCCAATGGCCCCCTAGTATGTCAAAAGAGGTACCAGTTGAAAGGTTTTCAAACCATTGCAAAGCATCTTGGGGAAGGTTCTTTTGGAAGACCAGCAGTTTTTATAAACACATTTTTAATCTTATTAAGCTGAGACTGTTTTCACCGATTGTCTCATGTAAGGCAGAAACATATCACAATTGCAAATTTGGTGAAAATCAGGATGTTATGACTTACGTAAATTAATACAGGCTGTCTGTCTTTTTGTGAATCCATCCATATATTGTTTCAATGACAAGTAAATTTCTCTTATAAGAAAAATTTGATAATTCATACTCCATAAAATTGTCTTCTGTAAAGCAATGAACAGAGTTTGCCACCTTTTAACTGCTTTATGTAAGACCATGAAATCTACATGATAGTTTGCCAAAGAGCATCATTTAAAATAAAAAAATTGGTCTATTTTCCAATGATCTCACTATCAAAATTTCAGAGATGGGGATATGGCAGAGGACAGGGTGGCATAAGTAAACCAGAGTAAGAATAGAAAAATAGAAATTAGGAAGATATCTTGAGATGATATGATGAAATAAATAAAAACTTTAACTTTTTTCCATTGTTTGAGAGACTGGAGGACTGGTTTGAGCCCCTACTGCTCTTTCCCATTTCCACCTAGTCACACATTTTTAGAGGAAATGTGTGATCTGAACCAGGTTTATAGCCAGGGTTATAGTCGAATCCTATGCATGCATTCTCAAAAGTCACATCATAGTAATTGGGGATTACTCTCAGATATGTATTGATAGGATTGCAACCCCAGTTGTGTGATAGGCATACATTCTACATGAAATAATCTCATTTGTGCATATACAAATAAATGCCTGAGCATTGCTTTTATGCCATGTGGTGCTTTGGCTGCATATGAAAAATTGGTCATATGCGGCTTTTTAATGTTTTATTTATTTAGATTTTTTTAAAAAAATCCCTTCCCTTTGAGAACAAAGCTTAAGGCTTAACTGCTTCCTTTGTTTATGTAAAGTTGTATCAACACTGTGATCTTCCATCCAAGCAAGTTACCACATTGGATCAAATGTTGAATAAGTCAGTAGCTATTTGCTCTTGAAGAACTGTGGTCCATGGCCATCGTAATTCTGTTAGTCATGAAAATAAGGGCATGCCTTGTTGTCTTCTGCTGAAGAAATGGCTGTGAAATTGCAGGAAGCTATCAAACGGCAAGCAGTGTATTCTCAATAGAAGTAGCTGCTTTGTGGCTTGTGTTAAGTGATATACAAAAATATCTCTGTTGGAGTGCCAGACATCTGTACTTGCTAAAGTAGGAAGAAAATAAAGCCAATGTGTGCGTGTGTTTAATTTGTTTCCACAGTCTTCGGCAAAAAATAAGTAGTACCAGATCTGTGGCTATATTTTAGAGTGTCAGTTATTTCTTGCAGAATATCTGTCATTACAACATTTCTTATTTCGCTCTTCAGGAAACGCCCATGCCATCAGGCAGTTGCTGCAACAATGAGACAAGAATTGCCAAGTGATTGCTACTGAGATACGCAGCAAGTGTTGGGCAAGGCTGGATAGCTTCCCATAGGAACTAGATCCTCCCCCACCAACCCGTCTGTTGCTTCACATGGCACAATTAGTCCCCAAGGCACCATTACATTAAGGAGGTCTCTGTGGCTGCCCACACCAACGCAGGATGTACTGCATGCCTCATTGGCACCGTTGCACCTGTGCTCAAACGTGGCACAGGATTTAGTTCTTAGGACCCCAGTCTTATCGTGCCAAAACTGCATCCCCCTTCAGGACCAGAGTAGCAGCCAGATGTTTCCTTAAGAAACATATGCCATGTGGAGCCCCAATGGCCCTGAAGGGTTTACTTTGAGCTGCATCAGCTCATTCAGGAGGTGAGATAGGATTCAGCTGTAGCCTCTGCCACTGTCCATGCCCTCCTCCCAGACCTAAATTGCATGCTGGCCCACCTCTCCCCTCCTGAAATGCCTTCCCACCACTCAGATTCTTACCACTGGAAACCAGTGGTCCAACTGGCGCAGTGGTTCAGAAACTGGCCCCTCTGCCAGTGCCACTCATCACTCAGCGATAGCACATTTGAAATTGCTTTTGCATAGGTCCCTGATGCTGCCCAGCATTGGACCAGGCTGTCTTCCTATTAACGATTACTCAGAAAACAAACATAGGACTCTGGTATTCAGTACATCTCTGGGTGATCTGGGAACAGACTCATTGCTGTTCTAGTATGTGATCTTTTCATATTGTGCTTTTGGTGTAGGGGTAGGTGTCAAGTCATACAATACGTATACTGCACTGGTACAGTTTGACAGAATACAAAGTTGCAGTTTTAGGTAGAATCTGTATTGTACTGTTCTGTATTTTATTTATCTCTTGATATTTTAGGTTACCAAAATTTATAATGAATCGGTGACCAAATAAAAAACTGATACTGGAGCAGGAGTTAGTGATCCACATTAAGAATATCCTGCCTTCAGGGAACTTGGAGTGACATGCATGATATCCCTCCCATTTTATCTTCACAAAAAGCTTAGACTGAGAAATGGAAAGTGGCCCAGAGCCACCAGTGAATTTTGTGTCTTTGAGACTTGAGATTGTGTGTGTGCGTGTGTGGTTGATTTGAAAATCACAGATTGATTGAAAACCACAGATTTGAAAACAAATCCAGCTATTGGATTTGGATGGAGCTCTGGTTGAAGGAGGATCCTTTTATATGCAAAGTGAAGGAGCAGGAGAGAGTGTGGCTTAAAATTCCTTCCCTAGTGTTCTTAATCCAGCTGAACTGGTCCATTGGCAGTTTCTACAATGGCAAATTTGTTGCTACTGGATGGGAGCCAGTCCTGCCTGTGGAATATGCTTGAAAGTATGGCAACAGAAAGAGCAATTTCTGGGTCACAAATTTGTGGGTCCCAGCAGAGGGCTGCTTATTCAAATGCTTCATTGCAAAGGGGCTTGCGAATATTATGTACTGTAGAACATTCTCATAATTAAAAATGTTACAACAGTATACCATTGCAGAAAGTGAAAAAGGCTTAGAAATTTAATTGAGAAGAATGAGAGTTCAGTTTAATCAAAAAGAAAGTGTTCTCTTCCCTAGAGCTTTTTCTCCTGAATTCTGTTTCATTGTCCTTCTTTTTTCGGGCTTAAAATACAGCTTCAATTTATTTTACAGATTTTTTTTAAATGCCAGTTTGTTGTGGTTGTGTTGACCTAAAAGACTGGCACGGGCGAAATGTGTAGGGAGCAAGAAATATCCTGATGTGAAGGTGTTGGGTTTATTTTGCTTTATTTTCTTTCTCAAAGTGCAATGTGTCATCCTCGCAATGAATGAATGATCTCGATAGAAAATCTGTATTGAAGAAAAGTGGCTGCGGCTGGAAAAATGAGTTTAATGCGTCTCGAGCCTCAGAGAAACATTATGTCATCCTTATTTGCACTGCTAGGGGATGAGCTCATCGGGGAGGAGCCGAGCCTTGCCGGTTTACAGCTGCGCTAGTTCAACCCTATGGTGATTAGCATTCTCTCTGCTCACCGCCAGAACAGAATTGGAGCAGAGGGGGAGATGCTGAACCATAAATTATTTAAAGCCCGCAGAGAAAGGCTTTTTCAAAACTAAAAAAGAAGAAAATTGTCAGTCAAGAGAATGTGATTCAGGATGTTCTTTGCCCTGCACTACAAGGGCAAGCATTGAGTTGTGTTCCTGTAGTGGGTGAAAGCATAGTCTCAGATCACATATTCCACTTATGTTGTCTTGGGCAATATCTTTCTTGGCAAGCAGACATGGTTTTTGTGTGTTTATGTTAGTTTAAGGGATTTATACCCTGTCTTTCCCATGCCAATGCAAATAAACAAGGTGGCTTACAAAACTTTAGTTTCTCCCCTCCTGCCATCCTCACAACACCCCTGTGAGGTAGGTGAGGCTGAAGAGTGAGTGACTGGCCCAAGGTCAGCCAGGGAACTTCATGGCCAAGGAGGGATTTTGAACATGGATCTTCCAGGTCTCAGTCCAACTCCCTAAATACTACAGCATCCTGGCTCTTCAGGATGCTGTAACACAGAGGTCAGAAACCTCCAGCTGAAGATGGCACCCACCCAATTTTTAGTGGCACTCTTGGCAACCAGCAGAGAAGCCTCTGTAGTCCCCATTCCAGCCCTAGAGATTGTAAGGGGGCTGAGAAGAAGCCACTCCTTTTTTATCCTGGGATGTAGTGCTCCATGGAGGCTTCCAGGCTGCCCACCTAGGTACTGTATGAGTGGGGAGGGGGTCAGAAGCAATGCAGGCTTGGTAGTGCTGCTGGTGCTTGGTGCCTGCTAGTGGCTGTCGGTGCCTACCGGTGTCCAGTGCCAGTGCCTAAAAACATTCTTTATATTTTACTCCTGCAATAAAGGGTCCGTTCAGCTAGTTTGTATATATCATGTCAGCACATAGAATAATGTCAGCACACATAATAACCATGAAAAATGGGTTCAGAACAGCACCACTGAAAAGTCTCTGACCCCTGCTGTAACACATGCCAAATACTCAGCTTCCTAAAGCATCTTCTTCTGCCCATCTGCACTCCACCATTTGTAAATAGAACTTATAAATGATTTTTTTATCAGTATTCAGATTGTTTAATCAATATACAGATGTTGTTCAGATTACTTAAGCAGACTCAGTGCAGCAACATCAGTAACAGGGCAGGGTAGAAATGAAGGCTACTAAAGGTACTTTCCTGGAAGTAAGACCCATTGAACACAAGTTAGGTTAGGATTGTACTTGAAGTTAGGATTGTCCTCAAAGCCTTCTTTGAGTGTACGATAAGTACACACTGAATATCTGCCTACCGAGCTGAGCCTCCTACTGCTGCTTTTCACATTGCATTGCTGGTCTCAGTACCAGATGGTGTCTGGGATCCGTGAAGACCAGCAGATACCACCTCAAGTACTACCAGTAGTAAAAGTACTACTGGTAGAGAAACACTGCTATGGGACCAAGGAAATGTTTGTTCTTAGAGGCACTGTTTCCAAAATGAACAATATATTTTCAAATATTTTCTTAGCTTGTTTTATTCATGACACTGGAAGATACTTATAGAAATGAAAGTATTTGGAAAGTATTTGGTTTTTGTGCTGTTTTGCTTCCCATTATGAAAAACAGAAAACATATTAAAGTAAAAAGAAGTGTTGAAAAGTTCTGATATTGCTAGCTAGGGAGACATTGCTGTCTTCTCTCTGGGAGTAGTTCCTGCAGCAAACCCATAATGATGATGTGCATGCAATTGTGTACACAATTGTGTATATGTGTCTGTGAACCTAGTAATTGTAGAAAAGCCTAGTCATTGTATTTAGATCCACCAATGACATTGTTTCAAGATTCAGATATATAGCCACACATAATGTTTCCTAAGGAAAGCACTGGTTGTAATATTAGTAGATCTGTGTTTACCAAAAGGAACATGGAGCCACCTTGAACAAAATGACAGTTATGTGTTACTAAGGAATATTCATCCATTTTCTTAGGACATTATCTTGCCCCAGGACATTATCTTGCCCCATGACACCTATTTCATGCCATGGGATGGAAAAATTAAATTATTTGATCAAGAACAATTCATACACAATTCATCTTGTGTAAGGTTCATCTTGTGTAAGGTAAGGTTAGCATCATCATTCTCTATGACACTGAAGAACAAAGTCCATGTTTAAACACAAAATTTCTGTAAAGTTAGGCCAATGGACTGTTTTTTGGGTGCAGTCCTAACCAATTTTCTGTTATTGGGGTAAAGGTAGTGCAACTTCAGGGTAAGGCAATAAAATTGGCTTTCCTTGGGGCGGGGGGGCCTCCATGACTGCAGGACTCAGCACCTGCCCCACTGGCATAGCTATGCCAGTGCTGGAATGTTTGTTAGTATTGTGCCCAAAGGTTCTAGGGAATGGGCCATTGGGAACAGAGAAGCAGTATTGAGAGGGGGAGGTAAAACTTACCAACTACTTACAACTCATTCTCTGCTATATGTCTGATTATCCCTACAATCCAGACTCAGAGTAACTATGGGAGCATATAAGAGACATTACATGCACCCGTAGTTATTGCACCACCTAGAGAAAACCTATGGGAAATTCATATTGCAATCCAGAGTAAATTGTTCTTACACCGGAGCAAGGACTCCCCCCTCCCCCCGTAGTTACTCTGGATTGTGTCCTAAGTTTTGAAGCAGCCTCTGCCCCAGGTGTCAGGAGGAAACTGCAGAGGAAAAATGTTACTAGGAGAGTGAATGTGGAATGGAGAAATGGAAGCAGGGCAAGGAAGAAGTATCTTTCTGCCACTTATTCACTGTAAATTCCCTTCTGAAGTTGAGAAAGGTGAAGCAAATTGCACACTCAAACAGCACTATATAAATGCTGATTAGGCAAACACACAAAATGGTGCGTTCTTTCTAGGAGAGAATTAGAGAGCAGGAAAATAGGTAAGCCCTCAGTGCATTTTCCCTTTCTCGCTTTTCTCGCTTGCTGCCTGGTGGCGCATACTGATCAAGAAATTGTAGCTCTGTCATGAACTCATTAGGTGGCTTTGGCAAGCCACATCTGAGTCTCATTCTTCCCCATCTACACTATAGGGGATAATAATATTTGTGGTACCTTGCAGGGTTGTTGAAAGGATTACAGTGTCAGGTCATTCACATGTCATTTGTCTCATATGAAAGGTTGAGAACCCTAGCCTTTCCTTGTAGCAAGTAGTTCCACTCTGAGTTTAAGTGACCAAGGTTAGGTTTGTGTTTTCTCTTGTTTTAATTCATTGTAACTGAGGCTGAAGTCTTAACATCCAGTTAGGCTGGCATTTGCCCGAACACAAGTACTGTGTTGGCCTGAGAATGTTAGAAAAGTGCCGTAACGCACTTCTGCGCCACTCCTGGGCGAGGATTAGGCTAGTTCGTAGTCATGCGCTCATCTCCCTACATCACCATGGGAATGGGAAGACTGATGAATTGTGCCGGCCTAGGTTAGGATTGAATCTTCAATCTACATTTTAAGTAGTCCATGTCATTTTGAATAGTTCCTAAATACTGAAAACAAATATTTTTTAATGGCAAGATGACAGCTCTTTTTCCCCATCCCCTTTTAAATAGTAACTAGCAGCTGTTCTGGAAGAATTTTATAACCCAGGCTGTAACAATTAGGATTAAGAGACATCTTTTTCTGGGAACACAAGGACTGTTTTGATTCAGTGTAAGGAATAATTTTTAAAAACTGAATGGAAACAAAATCTGTTTGCAGCCTTCTGTTCCTTTTTCCGCCTGTTGAATTTTTTTAAGGATATAAGGCATCCAACCAATATTCTACCTGGCCCAATATTAACTACTTTGATTGGTAGATTCTAGATCTTTCCAAGCCTTATAATTTTTACTGGTGATTTAAGGAGCTTGATGGCATGACATTATCCTATTCACTGGTTAACCTGGATCAACAGCTATAAAGGTTATTGTGGCAGCGATGAGTAAGCAGCACCAGTGGGAAGGCCTGCAAAAGAGGTAGGGCTGGGTGGATTGGGCCCTGGAGGGGGTCAGGCTACAATCCTAATCCTCAATTAGGCTGGCACAAGTTCTAGCACCCACAAGTTCTGTGGGTGTTGCAAAAGTTCTGTAAAGCACTTCTGCACCATTCTTAGGGCATTTAGGCCAGTGAATAGATAGGCGTTGGTTTCCCCACACCACCACAGGAACAGGAGATGGGTGAGTTGTGCCAACCTAATTTGGTTAGGATTGCACCCATAGTCTCATTATTTATTTATTCATTTATTTAATAAGGTTGTGGCATGAAAAAGATTGAAGACCACTGTTTTAGAGTGTTCATTGGGCTTACACATACTTTCGCACTTAAGACACATACTTAAGATTATCTGTTTATTTAGAATATTTAGTGGATCATACCTTAGTGATATGGAAACTCAGCTGTTGCATTTCAGTCTTGGGGACTAGGCAATTTAACTTAGCCCTCACATTGTTTCTGCAACTATATTGGCTGCCAATCAATATGCCCAATTTCTATGCCCAATTCAAAGTGCCAGTTTACAGACCTAGTTTACAGCTTGCAACCAGGATATTTGAGGAACTGTAAACTCCCTTATGAATTGACCCATCCCCTTAAGTCCCCTGCTGTGTATGCCTCCTCAAGAGGAAGCCAGATTGACTCCAACAAGGACCACATATAGTTTTCATTATAGAAATCTCTCCCAATGAGATTGAGAACTGCCTCCTTCCTTCTAGCCTTTCAGTGAGGGTTGAGGACATTTCCATTTGCCCTTCCCTTGGTTTGGATTTTGTGGTTGTAGACTATATTTTCTTTTAATGTTTTTTATTGCACTGTTCTTTATTATTGTAATCAATTTAGCGCAGTTTGTAATTTGTCTTTCCCATTTTGCATTCTACTATAAGGGAAATATAGAAATCATTTAAATGAATATGTGACAATTGAGTTAAGGACCTGCCTTTATTCTCAGGTAAAAACAGTATGCCATGATTTGGATTGGGGCCATGTTAGGAGGATGGAGGGTGTTAAATCATGTGCTTCTTATCCATTTTCCATTAAAAATTATGCCTCCTAAAGCAGCTATTTTAGCATTAAAATATCATTGTAGGAAATCACAGAGTCTGAATTATTTTCTTATAAACTTTCCTGCAAGCCAACAGGTTGACTTGAACAGAAGTGAAAAATGTTTGCAGCTTTAGTGAACCAACTTAGTATTGATAATTCAGTCATTGTTAAAGGAGAGGCTGTACTGAAAACAGGCGTCAACCTTGACTTAAGGTTGATTTAACCTTGACTTAAGATTGATTTATTATGCATTGGTTTGGAAATGCGTTAGCCCCACAGGAATCTTTTCTAAACTGTTATTAGGCATTGGAAGAATAGAAGCTTCACCACACACTATCACTCCATGTGAAGCCAGTTTCCCTTGTCTACCTAACACATGAGATGATTACCATTCATTAGCTGAATCCATGTTAGAGTGCACTGAGTTTGCCTCGAGGGTGCTTTGTCTAATTAGCTTTATGGGTAATTGAGAGGAGGTTTATTAAAAAGAAAGAAAGAAGTTAAAAAGGGACTCCATGTTCCTGCAGCTACTCAGGTATGGAGAAGAAATATCGCAACTGCTTCAGTGCATCCTTTTAATAGCTAATTTCAGTGCTCTTTCCGTATCAAGGAGAGGCAAATAAGACAATACACAGGAGATGTATGGACTACTTCCCCCCACTTCTGCAATCAGTCTTTTGCTGCTGCATTTCAATGTTTAAAAAGGACAGGCCAAATTAATCAGGACCACTAATTTGGTCCCGATTAAAAGGTTGCTTGTTTTCATTGTACAAATATAGTCAGGACAAAGCTTAGGCTATTCACCAATACCACATTAATGTGGTGAGATCAGCATTGTCTCCTTGTTAAAGCATGAAAGCCACCATCCAACAGAGTTTGGCGTTCTTCAACCCTTTAATGTCAGCCTGCTTCAAGATACATCTGCTGGTGTTGGATTGGGAACCAAAAACTCTTAGTGGCTGCCAATAATTTTTGAACTCTCTTCTCACTGGAAACTAGCCAAAGACAGATAACCCTCTGAAGATGTCATAAGACCTTCTTATTTGAACCAGCATTTTATAACAGTGAGCACTCAAACTGTATTGTATTGTCTGACTATTTTCGCTGTCTTGATTCGTCATAGACTGCCGAGTCAGCCATTTTAAAAATGTGGGTTTTGCCTTTTTATAATTAACTTTTTAAATCTTACTGCTATGATAATTCAAAATACAGGTCAGGAAATGGTTACTCCATTTTAAATTATAGTTCCTCAAAGGAAGTTTAGTTCATTAGAATGATGTAGTAGATGCATATTTGCACATTATCAATCAGTTGGTTGTTTTTTTACTTGTGGTGTAGCTGGGAGAGGCAAGGGGGACAAATGTTTCCAGTGCCAGCTTGGGTGGGCAGTGCTGCATCACCATCCACCTCTCATGATGCTTCTCTGTGGCCCTCAGTTGGCTGGCACTGCAGGCTACCCACAGCTGACCTCCCCCCTCCACTGGTGTACTGAGGCCCAGGAGGGCTATTTGTGGCTTCCCCGACCCTCCAAAAGCCTTGTAAAGCCCTTGGGGAGGCTAAAAACATTACTCTTGTTTCACAGAAGAAACTGAAATGTGACATTTTTATGCCCTCAGAAGGCATTCTGAGGGCCGGGAAGCCTCACCAATCCTCAGAGTATTAAAATTCCTCTAAGGGTCTTCCTCTAAGGCCACTTCTGGTTTCTTCAATGAAACTAGATGGAATGTTTTTGACCCTCCAAGGACTTTTCAAAGCCTTTGGAGGATAAAAGAAGTTGTGGTCCTCCTTTGGAGGTGGCAGGGGCAGCAGTACAGCTGGTAGGATGGGTGGCAACTTGTGGTCATGGCCCTGGCTGATTCTGGAGCCAGGATCACCACAATGTTTTGCCAAATAGAAGCATAATATGTGAGATGAAAGAATATTAGCCTAGGCAGCTATTGCACATTGGACAGTAATAGCCGGTAGATCTTTTGCACCACAACTGACTGCTCTTTTTGCTTGCTGCTGTACTGTACAGAGGGTCTTTCAGGACATTAAAAACCTGGAATATCAGTGCATGACTGTTTCCCTAGATGTATCTCCTCCCTTTTGTTGCTGGTGTTTTTTTAACTATTCTTTGTCCTCTTTTATAGAAAATCTTCAGAAGAACTGGATATGGATAAAGTAACAGCAGCTATGGTACTAACCAGTTTATCCACCAGCCCTTTGGTTCGCAGCCCTCCTGTTCGACCCAATGGTAAATATGCATTCCTACTCATTTTGAAGAAATTGTGCAAAGCAATAGGGAACTTCCATTTGGACCTCAACATCTGTCACAGTTTTTTATAAAATTTTGTAAGCATTTCTGCGTAAATAAAAATATTCTTCTCTGTGAAATACTAAAACTGGAAAGGAAATCATGTACATCTTTGTCTTGCTGTCCTTCTTGTCATAGCCTACTGTACCCAGGGTTCCCAGTATATATCTTGGGATATACCATGTATCTTTGGTAAATCCTGAAAGGATTTTAGAACCTGAAAGGGATATTTTAATTGGATCCAATCAAATGGCAAGGATTAAAAGTATCTCTTCTGTTCCTGTGCTCTCTCTTCTATTTACAATGACTGCCGCCAATATGTTTTCAGCTAACATGAGAATTGGGGGAAATACTGTACTCTCAACAGTGAGATTTGCAAAGTGTAATTTTGATGGTTCAATCCTATTCATACCTACTTGGAAGCAAATGACATAATGTTCAGTGGAGCTTCCTCCATAAGATTTCAGCCTGAGCTGAAATTATGTATTTTCTAAGAACTTGGTATTCAACCCCATTCTTTCAGGCTCTTCTTGTTTCAAAATGTTGTGTTTGGGTTTTTTCTCTTTTTAATCTAGGTTACAGAAAACTATGAAACCAGACAACAGAAATGCTGTAATTACGACTAAAAATTGCATTTGAATGAAGCGTATTTTTCTGCCACTAGTTTCTATGAACAAACAGCATTTTTAAACTTAGAAATTGATATCACATGTGCTGCCTCCATTCATTTTGTTTAATTAACGTAAGTGCTGTGTTACTAGGCAGAAGAATGATAGCACTTTTTCAAACATCTTGCAGCAACACTTTACACAGGGTGACCATATAGAATGGAGGACAGAGTGCCTGTACCTTTAACCATTGCATGGAAGAGGGAATTTAGGTAGGTTTAGCTCAACATAGAACGGTTTAAAAAACAGCACATGCCTAAATTCCCTCTTCCATCCAATGGTTAATAGTACAGGCATTCTGTCCTCCATTCTGTATGGTCACCCTGATTTACATTAAACATGTAGCTTTGAATGTGCATATTTTTTTTAAAGTTTTATACAGGAGCTGTGGTGGGTTATCATGACCATGAATGCAACATGCAGGGAAAGTGATGTTTAAGCTTTCCCTTGTTTCTTGCCCTCAGTGATAGGAGTTGTAGTTTCCATCCTGGAGCAAGTAGCAACTTCAGTTGATCAGGACTGCACTGTGAGGGTACAGGATCAAATTCCTCTTCTTGCACTCCATTGTTCTAATCCTGATCTATGCCAACAGATGGCTATTTAAATTTTCAAAAAGACATGCTGGGCCAAACGCATTATATGAAATATGATGTGACTGCTATTTTGGTCCCTCGTGTTTATACTCTCATGCTCATAAGAACCACAAAATGCAGATGTGCTCCTGTATCCATAGGGTCCCCTGTGGATGTGGAAACCAGAGATCTGAGGAAACCTCCTCTTGAACTCTGTTTTAAAGCCAGAGTGAAAATCTTGCTTATACAAACTGCTATAAGCCTAAAGGCTTATATGGTCTTGCAGGCTGCCTCTCAGCAGCCAGAATGCTTGAAAAAAATGAATCGAGGTCAACAGGAAGGGTTAATTGATGTGCAGGTGTGTGTGGTTCCCTATATCTGTAGATCCACAGATAATTGAAACTAAGGTTCTGGGATCCATGGATAGTGAAGCTTGCCTGTATTTAGATCAATCAGTACAAGTAGCACAAGGCAGTATTTAGCTCAATTTCTACATGGTTTATTGTTCAATATTTAAATTATCTGTGACTCACGCAAGTGGTTTCTGTGAGCTAATTCTGCAGGCATACTGTGAAGTTATTTATTCATTAAAAGCATTTTTAAAAGCAGTAAAAGTATGGTACGTGTCCTTCCGACCACCAGTGCAAAAGAGACTTCAGAAAAATCTATTGCACATAACTAGCAGCCTCTCCAAGAGTGTTCACTCTCAACAGTGGAAAAGATATTTCTGTAGGTATCTTCAATTATAACCACATTATCAAGAGGTAGGCTTTAAAATTGTAACAAGTCGATTTCACAATTAGAACCTTCTTCACAAATCTATTCAGAGCTGCTTCATTTTTGATAACTTGTTATACAGATTGTGTGTCTGTGTCAAAGCAGTACCAAAGAAAGTATTACCTGGGTGATGGAAAGAATGCTCGTCTAAAACCAGGAATTAGAGGATCATAACTTCTGGACAATCTGGGCCCAATAAAGACAATTGTTTTTCCAAGCAAAGCCCAACCTGAATAGGAAAATGTTCTCCTTTTATTGAGGAGAAATTGAGGGCCAGGTTCACAAGAAAGAGTAAGGTTTACAAGATCATTCCCATATCTGAGAATTACTGCTTAAGGAGATGTGTGATCCTGTAGTCCTGGTGGTTCACTACACAAGGAAATCTATCCTCAAAAGAATGTGTTCCTGTTTCAAGCCCATTTCTATATAACAGAGTAAAACTATGTGTGTGCCATTATGTGCATTATGCACACATGTTCTTATGTGTTGTACACTTTATGTATGCCTCCTGAGAAACTTGTACTGCACAATAAAACAAATTCATATGCTTGGTATATCTATACACCAGTGTTTCCAAAAGTATGATTTTTTTACCCAGTCACGAAGTAGTGTGCAGTGAGTTGCAACCCTGTGCTCGGTTCTCCACTGCAAAGCCCCAAAGGCTGCTTCTGGGTCAGACTGGGCAGAAACAGTCACCCACTTGCGGAAGCAATCTGGACATAAATCAGAATTCCAGAAAGGAAATAGGTTCTGGTCACTTCTGCAAACTTTCTGGGTCTCAGAGAGAGTCCAGTTGAGTTTATTGTGGGCCTGGTGTGTAACCTAGAAAAGGTTTCTGGGAGCATGAGCATGGGGATTCAGTCCAAGGTGGGTCATGGTAGCAATGTTTGTAAACCACTGATCTAGATCATTGTTTATATGTACTTCTTATGTTGTGATTCATTACTACTTTTCACATGCATGTGGTATTCAAACTCCTTCACTAAAAATGTGATCATGAGTTGCTTTATTTAGTGCTGTTTGACTGTAGTGTACATTTAACTATGTTAATTTTTTAAACTATGCTCGTTATTCCAGAATCCTTAAATGGATCTTGGAAAGAAGGAGGATTTGTGCCTTCAAGTACCAGCAGCAGTGGGTACTGGAGCTGGAGTGCACCCAGTGATCAGTCCAACCCTTCCACCCCATCACCTCCTCTTTCTGCTGACAGCTTCAGGCCATTTCGCCTATCCTCTCAAACAGACGATGGCATTGATGAGACAGAAACCAGCAGTCTCCTCTTTGATGAGCCCATACCCAGAAAAAGAAAGGTAAGACTGATAGAAGACAATCTTTTTGAAGTTTTCTTTTTGCTAATTCACAAACAGGCTTATTTTCTACACATATCCCTTTGTACTATATCAGAGAGCAATCCTGAACACTCTGTTGGACCAGCTCAAATTATTTGCACCAGCACAGGGTGTTGCAAACATGCCATACATATGTAACATGTGTGCGCATGCGCAAACACACATACGTGTGTGTGTGTGTGTGTGTGCGAGTAATGCTTTTGCTCAGCATGTTTGCTCTGTGAAGTTCTTGCAGCAAGATAACTCCAGTGCTGTTATGCAATCTTATATTTATAAATAAGGGTTTTCAGTTTTGTGTGATAAAATACATTACTGAGTCCTCTGTTTACTATGGTATCTGGATGAGAGGGCAGCCCCTGGTAATATAAATAATGTAGCTCATTGGAAAAGGACAACTTGTTCATAGTTTTTTCCCGAGCCTGTCAATGTAGATCGCTGTGATACATGCTTTCTCTTCTTGTTTAGCAACACTCTCATTTGCTTATACGACAAAAGTAATGCCATCAAAAAATACCACAAAACAATGTACAAGAAAGCCCCCCATATCCGCAAATTCACTTATTAGTGTATCAGGTCGAAATTAGTGTATCTAATTTCGGGAAAATGGGAAATGGGTTGAAATCCGTCATATTTCCAAGTCCCAGTCCCATCTTCCACACCCTGCCTGCCCCAGGACAACCTTCCCCACCCCAGAACACCTCACACTTCCTCCCTGATCTCCCCTGCCTCCTCCAAACCCTGCACTGGCTGAGATCAGCCAGTGCAACTTACCTTCTGCATTGGCCATCAGTGTGCCAACCTAATTCCATGAACAGTGATGTGAAAGTGCTTTATGGCACTTTATGACGTAAGAATGTCTCAGGATTGTGCCCTATGAAATGAACACACTTTAACTGAATATAAGTTATGATTTTTGCAGTAAATGATCATGAAAGATGCTACATTAGTTGCTCCTACCTTATGTGCACAGTGATCTTCACACAGGCCAAGAGACTTGTACTGGCTACAATGAATATATTTGCTTCTTTCCCAAGAGCTCAGGTTTCTCTTTCTCCCATCTTAAGACATTTACATTATTTATGTATTAGAATAAATTCACTTACTACTTTACTTTAACAGTCTGGGGAAAGGCTGTGTATCCTTCCACTTCCCATGTGGTTATTATGAGCTCAACACTTAGATTTTTATATACCGAGGCACCTAATTTTACCACAAAAAACTGGGAAAACCTATTGACTCGACTATAAGCCTAGGGTGGGAAATGCAACTGGTACTAGTCCTTTTCCTTGTAGCCTTCTTGGAACTCATAGCCTGCAATCCTAAGCACACTTTCCTGGGAGTAAGCCTCATTGAACTTAGTGGGGTTTACTTCAGAGTAGACATGCATAGGACAGGGTGACCAGATGCCAAACCCAAAATTCCTGAACCCCAAGGCCAAAATTTCTACCCCAAGACCAAAATTCCTACCCATTTTAAAAAATTGCCAAAAAATGTATTTTTTATTTTGATAGTTTTTGTTCTTTTGGTTTTTTGGCCATAACATTTGACAGGAAGGAGATATCTCAAAACTGATTTTTGCATTGGATTCTGCTCTTCAATACGAATTCAGCGGTATATGACATGATGGGGTTTGATCCCACCACTTTTCCTTTCACCCGAGTATAAGCTGAGGGGGCTTTTCAGGCCCATTTTTGGGGCCCAAAAAACTCGGCTTATACTCGAGTATATATGGTAATTTCATAGGATTTTAGATAGGAGTCTTGTCCATCCCAGCTAGGAGAGGCCAGAGATGGTATGTAGCATCACCTGTACTGCTGAATGAGAGCCTTTGCCCATTCCTGTACTGTGTACACATTGGGTGTGTGTTGTGGACTGCTGTGTATACATAAGTAAAGGTGGATCGTTTATTTCACATAAGCAGTAAGGAGGGGCAGCATTAAAACAAACAAAAAAGTAGAACAACGGGAGAGGCGGAGACAAACTGGTGACTAAAGGATGATTTGTGAACTGGTTTGTGAAGGATGCCCAACACATTTTGATCAAGGATCTTTCTGTGAGCACTAATATGGATTAATTTGATTATTGGCCTTTAAAATCATTCTTCATCCTCCTAGACCTCCAAAATGTAAATATCTTCTATCTGATTATGTGCAGTATTGATTAGCAAATATCCTAAGTTGTCCATGTAATATTACATACAGGATTTTTTTCTGCTTGTACTTTAGATCAGCGGTCTTCAAAGTGAGGGTTGGGACCTCCTTGGGGAGGTAGCGATTTCATTGCAGGGGGGTCACAAAAAGCTGGGTGCAGCCATCTTGGAATCTAGCACTGGACACCTTTAATATCACTTCCAGTCTCGAGATTGCTTCCGGGGTTCCCAGACATGTCCTCATTCTCAGAAGAGGGTCCTGGGCTGAAATTACTTGATGTTTTCTGTCCCTTATGTTCAATTTTCAGAACTCTATGAAAGTGATGTTTAAATGTCTTTGGAAAAACTGTGGAAAGGTATTGAGCACAGCTGTTGGTATTCAGAAACACATCCGGACCATTCATCTTGGGTAAGCCATCTATTCTAGAACAAAGATACAGGGTGAATTCCTTCCAGAGAAATAAGTGGTAAGGCTTTCTATTATGTTGGTCAGACAGTATGTGGGAGCATATTGTAAGTTGCCTATTGGAAGGGGACCCTCTCTGCACATAGAAAATAATATGTTGGAAAGAAGTCCAAGATAAAACCTTTTCTCTGAAATGATAATTTTTTAAATATTCAAATAAAAGACTATTCAAATTTAGAATCCCTTAGCTGCAGCCTGAAGTGATAATCCAGAAAAGTATTTGCCACTTAATTTTGCTGAAACTATAAATAGGCCTTAAGTCAGTAGCAGAGTCGAAACAAAATGTAGGCCATGTCCCAGAGACCCCTTTCCTCATGCAGGGCAGCTGTTTGCCACAGATATGAACATCATGGTCAAAAATTCAAGCAGCAGCTGAATAATTTGTTCAAACATTTGTTTATGCAGCAGACTATGTGCACAACTTGGACGTGCCATGTGATAATTCCCCCCTCTCACTGGCAACTCCCTTAGATCACATCCTTACAGCACAATCTGGTTTAACTTTCATTCTCTTTCTTATGCATAGCTCACCACATGTAGCCACCTGTACAAAATAGTCACAGTAGGCACACAAATACCAAAAAAGCAATATAAAGAAAAGAGGAATATTTATAGTTAATATTTGTGTGCAGAAGAGCCTAGATTCTGTTCCCAGGATGTTCAGTAAGACAATGCTGGGCTAGACCTACCAGGGAATAAGATAGCTCAGTGGACTGTATGCTAAGAAAATGATGATTCAGTAATGTAAACATTCTGCCTTACTATAAGAAAATTCGGTGTGCTACAAGTAACTTTTTGTTCTCTACTTGATATAGGCGTGTAGGAGAATCTGACTACAGTGATGGAGAGGAAGATTTTTACTACACAGAGATACGTCTTAACACTGAATCGGTAGCTGACGGCTTGAACAGTCTCTCTCCCATCTCCCCATCTCTAGCATCTCCACCTTCTTTTCCAACCCAAGATGTGAGCAAAAGCGAACTATCATGTCCCAGAAATGACGCTAAAGGGATGGTGCCTCTAAGCCGCTCCGCTCCCACTAACCTCTACCTCGTTCACTCTGACCACGCTTATCAGGTAAAGTTATTTTCATTCAGAAGGGGCACTAACACTGCATAATCTCATGAATGCAATATGTCATGGTGTTAATGATTTTAGTTCAAGACAAAAGCTCTGAAAGATTAGTCAGAGGATTGCTTAAGGCTCAATACACTACCTGCTAGTCTGACTCAAGAAGTTTCCCTCCTACTCACACATTTGTTTCATGTTAAGTTAATGAAGTGGACACAAAGTTTATTTATTTTTTTTATTTACTCAATTTATACCCCGCCTTTTCTCCCCCATAAGAGGGAGCCCAAGGCGGCTAACATTGAAGAATAAAACATCATTAAAATTGCTAATAAATACAAATTAAAACATCATTAAAATACAATTAAAATACAATTAGACTAATAAAAACTAGGAACAATTAAAACAAGCTAAAAACATTTGTTAAAACTATACAATAAAACACTAACACACTGCCCCCACCTTCTGCCCCGTTTAAAACGCTTTTTTAAAATAAAAGGTTTTAAGGCTCCGCCTGAAGCTCTGTATTGAGGGGGCTTTCCTAAGTTCTATGGGGAGGGAGTTCCAAAGCCGGGGTGCCACCACCGAGAAGGCCCTATCTCTGGCCGCCACACCTCTCACATCTTTTAGTGGCGGCACAGTCAGTAGGGCCCCCTCAGATGACCTTAGGTGACAGGTTGGATTGTACAGGAGAAGGTGGTCCCTCAGGTACCCTGGAGCCGAGCTGTTTAGGGCTTTAAAGGTCAGGACCAGCACTTTGAATTCAGCCCGGAAACGAATGGGCAGCCAGTGTAGTCGCTGAAGCAGTGGCCCGACAGAGTCGAACCGATGAGCCCCAGCAACCACACGGGCCGCCGCATTCTGGACTAATTGCAGCTTCCGGACCGTCTTCAGAGGCAGCCCCACGTAGAGCGCGTTGCAATAATCTAGTCTCGATGTCACTAGGGCATGGGTTACCGTGGCCATATCTGAATGACTCAGGTATGGTTGCAGCTGGCGGATCAGCCAAAGCTGAGCAAAGGCTCCCCTGGCCACAGCTGCCACCTGGGACTCCAGGAGCAGTTGTGAATCCAGGAGAACCCCCAAGCTGCGAACCTGCTCCTTCAGAGGGAGTGCAACCCCTTCCAGAACAGGATGATATTCCAGTACCCGAGTCGAGGACTTCCGGACCAGGAGAACCTCTGTCTTATCAGGATTTAATCTCAGCTTGTTCACCCTTATCCAGTCCCCCACTGCCTCCAGACAACTCAGGACTCCAGACAACTCAGACAATTCAGGACTTCAACTGCCTTCTTGGACTCAGGAGGAAAGGAGAGATAGAGCTGGGTGTCATCAGCATACTGATGACACCTCACTCCAAACCTCCGGATGACCTCTCTCAGCGGCTTCATGTAGATGTTAAATAGCATGGGGGATAGAATGGAACCTTGCGGCACCCCGCACCGAAGAGGCCAGGGTGCTGAGCAGGCATCCCCCAGCACCACTTTCTGGGACTGGTCAGTCAGGAAGGAGCGGAACCACTGCAAAACAGTGCCTCCAATCCCTAACCCGGCCAACCGACCCAGAAGGACACCATGGTCGATGGTGTCAAAGGCCGCCGAGAGGTCCAGCAGGACCAACAAGGACACACTCCCCCTGTCCATTCCCCGGCGTAGGTCATCCACCAAGGCGACCAAGGGAGTCTCTGTCCCAAACCCTGGCCTGAAACCAGATTGGAAGGGATCCAGATAATCAGCTTCATCCAGGACCCTCTGAAGCTGGGACGCCACCACCCGCTCGACCACTTTGCCCAGAAATGGGATGTTTGAGACTGGCCAATAGTTATTTAGATTTTTAGGGTCCAGGGAGGGTTTCTTCAGGAGGGGGCGAACCACCTCCTGCTTTAATGCAGGAGGCAACACCCCCTCCCTCAGAGAGGAGTTCACCCTCCCTGTCCATTCGGCCAGTCCATCCCGGGCCAGTCTGATTAGCCAGGCTGGGCAAGGGTCTAGCGGGCAAGCAGATGGTCTCACACTACAGAGAATCCTGTCCACATCCTCAGGTTCTACAAGCTGAAAAGAATCCCAAAAGATGGACAAGACAGGTGCCCCAGGGACATCGTTGAATGTTGTTAAAGTGGCGTCCAAGTCATGCCGGATCTGATCGACCTTGTCCGCGAAGTATTGGGCGAACTCGCCATAACGAGCCTCCGTGTGCTCTACCACATCAGTACTGGGGGCCAGATGGAGTAGGCCCCGGACCACACGGAAGAGCTCCGCTGGGCGGTTTTCTGCAGATGCGATGGTGGTAGCAAAGTATTCTTTTTTAGCCACCACCACCACCGCAGAGTAGGCTCGCCAGTGAGCCCTGGCCTCTTCCCAATCAGAAACGACACAAGTTTTTCGCCACCGTCGCTCTAAATGTCGACCTTGCTGTTTCAAAGCCCGCAGCTCCCCAGTAAACCAAGGAGCTGCGTTTGATCTACCGCAGGGCCGAGGTCGCTCAGGAGCGATCTCATCCAGGGCCCTGGTCATCTCCATATTCCAGAGATTGACCAAGGAGCCGGGTGAGTCGCCAGCTCTGGCAGCAGGAAAATCCCCCAGAGCCCTCAGGAAACCATCAGGATCCATCAGTCTCTGGGGGCGGACCATGGGCGGTCCCCCGCCTGTGCAGAGGCTACTGACTCTGTTGCTGATAATGAGGTTCCATAATGATAAAGTTGCTGATAATGAGGTTCCACCTGTACTTAAGGTAATTTTTTTCCCATAATTACAATTAAATCCTGAAAGATCCCTGTCTAGTCCTTTATTTTTCCTTATCAGTTCTGACTTGCAGGTGCAACACATCTTCCCCATATGGTGATAGACCATGATATTTTTGACACTTTTGTTGATTCAATTAAATGATATTACAATTAAATGATATTACATTAAATGATATTAAATGATAGTACAGAGAACATTATGCCTGCTCTTGTTCATCTGTTGCTCTTTTGTAATTGTGTGATTACTCATGCCCGAAGGTAGCAAATACTCTTTTTCCCATTATTAATGTTTATTACTCCTTGAGGTTTCCTTTTGTAAGATTTGAATATTTAAATATTTGTCATTGGGTTTGCATATACTGGGGCCCTCCCATATCCATTTGTCCCACGTATAAGGAATACGTGGGATGTCACATGTATGCAGAAACTGGATATGGGGAATCATGTCTCTTCAGGCCCTGCTCCCCTTCACATGCCATTAATGTCATTTAAATGCTTGCCAGGCCAAAAAACATTCTTGCTTTACCGGTCGGTAAAAGCATACGAGTTTATAGCAATCTCTTGCTCATGTTGAAAATGTTTTGTAATCCTTAGGAATGAGACAGTCTAAAGGTCTATAAAATAAAGATTTTGTCCTTTACTAATTAATGTTTTTTAACAGGCCACACCTCCTGTGAACATTCCAGGGTCAACCAAATTCGTGCCCAATGGAAATAGCTTTAGTATCTCTTGGCAGTCACCACCAGTTACCTTCACTGGCATTCCAGTAAGTAGAAAACTAGAAAATAAAAAATAAACAGAATCAACTAATGCTAAAACTTTTTACTGCCTCTTCCAACTTCATGTAGTTCTTTGAACATCTTGAAACTTCTGGGTCATGCCCCAGACTGCATGGCCACACAGCATTCTGATGCATGGTACAGCCAACAAAGTGGGTTGCATGCTGGCATTACCCAGAAGCTGCATTCTCAGCATGACATGGCCAGGGAAGCCTTGCAGCTTACAGGTCGTGCCAATGCCTTGACCCACCAAACACCACGGTTTCCCCCCCAATAGACCACACTTAGCTATTCTACAATTTTATCTATGTAATGTTTTTAGTCACTCTGTTTGGATGCTTATGCTCTTTTGTTTCCCATTCACCTTCCCCTGTTGTTATGCCCCACATAGCACCTAATTCCAATTGCTCCTGTAAGTAAAGAATGGAATTCAATTTTTTATGAAACTAATTGTTTTAGCATATAAATGATCTGACTCCAACTCACTTTTTCTATCAAAGAGTTTTCCTGAGGCTACATGTTCAGAATTTTCTGTTTCTCACAAGGGCACACTGGTTATCCAAAACCTCTGCTTTCTGACAATGTGAATTAGACACCGATAAGGTGCCGCTGCCTGCTTCCTCTCTCTTCACCCCCCTGAATCACCAAAGCCTCTTACTGTCAACCTTTGGCATGTCTTGGAGGTTTTCTGTAGAGTCTGTGGTCTCCTGCGGAGCTGATAAAAAATGAAAGTAGCTGAATCAATTACATTGCATTCTGCCAATGAATATTTATTAAATTCCATCCAGGAACAGCTAGCAGTGAAAGGCATCATGCTGGCAGCAATTTGAACAAGAGTGTCTTAACAGAGCATGCTGTGCATAAAATACTCCCAAAATTTGATTTCATGACAATACGGTTGATCTGCAGTAATTATAAAGGCAGTTTGTTCTCTGTGGCGCTGCAGAAAATTGGCACAAGTGCACAAGGAATCCAAGGATCTCATTAGTCACTCTTTAAACCAGATACTGGAGACAACTGGATTAAGCTTGTAGGTGTTCGGTATGCTTCAAGCAATAACAGTGATCTTTTGTCCTAAGTGATTGGCTGTTCCCAAAAGAATTTAAACAAAAAGAAATCAGATAATTGTTTTGGCAAGTTAGGAAGTTGCATTGATGCTTCTGTTGCTGAATCTTAAAATTAGAACACACTGTTGTTTGTGTCAATTTGTTTTCACATAATTCTTGTATTCATTTTTCAGATTTACAGTAAAGAATGGTGTGTATTACACTAAGGATGTTATCCTTGCGCCCTCTTGGGGGGTGTCATAAAAGTGCCACATGACACTCTTATGCCACCCCCTGGCCAGTTAGGTCAGCACACAGACATGCATTGACTTCTCCATGCTGTCCCACAAACGTGGCAGGGATTGCACAAAAGGCGCAGCAGGGTCTGGGAAGGGTGAAGAGAAGAGGGGTGAGGAGGTGTTCTGGGGCAGGATAAAGGCAAGCAGGAGGTGAGACTTGTATTAGAGTTATGCCAGATCCAATCTTCTGGCTCAGGGCAGTGCAGAGGAACCAGAGATCTCCTGCTCTCTCCTGACTTAGGCTAACTCTGGAGATTGCCTAAGTCTGAGTAGTTCCATTGGGCCTGCTGCAGTCTTACTGCAGAGAAGGGGAAAAGCGTCTCCTTTACTGCAGTAGCTCGACAGCAGTACCTAAGCTTGCACTGGAAACAGCACAGACTAGGGCAAACTTCCTGTTCTAGAGCAAGTTAGGATTGTGCTGTGAGAGTACCAGTTGTGTTTCATTGGGTGTGTTTAGACTGTAATACTTTAGTCCTAAATAGTTCCCAATTTCAGATTAATAGTTCTGTCTTATCCTGCATGACCTCATCTGAAGAACTTGGTGCTGAATCTTGTGAAGGCCATAAATAAATTAAAATGAGTACAGAAAAGAGATGCAAAAAGGGGCTATAACAAAGATGAAGGATTTCCCTGTTTTCAGCCACACATCCTTTTTATGCCACATCCAACTTAATGTACTATCCTTGGGAATTCCGGGTCCTGTCCCAGAATGCAAGGCCTCAAGTCATTATGGGGCACAGCAAAGTGTGCTGCTTGTGGGCACTACCCAGAAGCTTCAGGGCATTCTTGGGCATGACGTGGTCCAGAAAGCCTTGCAGCTTCCAGGTTGCGCCAATATCTTAACCCCCCATAAATTGAGTCATGACCCACAGTCACAGGACTGATGAACTAATGTCATCTATTTTCTTTTAATTCATGGGAATTAACCCTAAACTGGTTTGAAAGCTCATTTTTCAGAATTTAAAGCTTTTTGTTTACCACTTAACAAAAGTTCAAAAGCTCTTAATATTTTGCAGAGGGTAGACTCCATGTTACGTGGCTGTGGGAGGCGCAAGTGGTTAAGACACTGTGCCTCTTAACCAGCAGGCTGGGGTTCGAGACCCGGGTCGCCCCCACAAGACAGGGTGAGCTGCTGTCCTTAGCCCAGCTCTGCGACGCCAGCTGGATCCAATCATATTGGCTCTGCCTTTCCATTGGACTAATTCAGTGGCGTGGAGAGGGGGGATTTGCTGCTTGGGTAACAGCCTATCCTCCATAACAATCCAACCCAGGCTTTCGTGCTTCGCATGCAGCGTATGCAGCACCGAGCACGATACCATAGTCTTTCAAGACTGATGGAGGCCTACTTTTTTTTAGTCCTATTGTGAATACAGTGTGGTCTGCGCAACACAACTGAAGACTGCACTGTCAGTGGTTTCACTAGGGTGGATTTTCTTAATGTCAACTGCTGATTTTTATGCCTTGTTTTGTATACCAGGGTGGTTACATGTGAGTTAATACGATTTGTTCTATTTTTGTCAGAATGAGATACCAAGACTTTGTGATCTCTTGGTGAAAACTATCTTGGCCCTTCCTTTTGTAGGTTCATTAATAGTTTGTCAACTGAGCAGCTGCCCTTCTGTTTATCACATGATGAATATCTTGCCCTTATCATCCTGCAGATTGGAATGTCCTAGGATATATGACCAACTCCTAGAAAGATCTTGCCAGATAATTAAAGCATCTATTACTTCTGTTGGATGTACATTATAGTGCCACAAAACAAGACAAAGTTCAGTGTTTAAAATACAGGATGTTAGATTCAGACTAATTTGTGGAAAGAAATAGCCATAAACAACTGTTGTGTATGGGAGTGAGCAGCTTTCAAGGAATGCTTGTATTGTCCGTCACTATCAAGGATAGGGATATTGTGTTGTGGTACTTTGATTAAATTGCACCTCTGAGACCTTTTGCTGCCCACAAGGCCACACACTTGTTGCTTGTCATGAATGCATCAGTCTTCCTTCCTGTTTCCTTATGCCGCTAGACACAGTCACAAGTAGGAGGACAGTGGTACAAATAAGCAGTCGCAAATAGCACATGCTTTTCTATATTTCATCATCATCATAATTAATAATTTACTTTAATATAGGCATTTCTATACCACCGTTTGGTCTTCTGGATTGCTCCATAGACTTCAGTTCAAGGCAGTTTACATGGACAGGCTGATCTAAATCCCCAAAGGGATTTTTAAAAACACAGAAAGAGATTCTGTCTTTCAAGAACCAGCTACAATCAAGATGGAACATTCACAGTCTGGTTTTATGATTAAAAACCAACATAGGCAAAAATCAGAGCAGTACCAAAGCTTATGTTGCTACATGTCAAAAATGTGGATTAAAAGGGATTAAAATTCAAACACAACAACAGGAGCTGATGCAGCCATATAGTACTATCCAGTTTGTGGCCACATCACTTCAGATGAAATTGAAATATGCATGAAGAGCATTGCTTATTTCAGTACATCCCATCATTTAATACTTTATTGCATGTATGCATAGATGAGGTACCTCACAGACTAACTGCATTTTCAAGGCAACTTTATCGCACAAGAGCTTTCAGTCACACAGCCTCCTACATGCAAGTCTGAGGTTGTACAATCCCTTGCAGACCATATCACTTAATCTTCTGAATATTTGGCTGTCAGAGGTCCTGTAGTAATAGTAAGAACATGGTACATGGATCCTGATTTCATCCTGAGGTGTTTGAAAGGTATTTTGCCCATTGCATTCAGTAAAATTCACAGTGTAATTTAAGACAGCACAAGTCCCATGCTGGCCTAGAAGTGTATCAAATGCCATAAGACACTTCTGTGCCATTCCTCCAGAGGTTAGGCCAGAGCACAGACATGCCCAGCCTCCCCACTCCACTGTGAGAATGGGGATATGGGTGAGTTGCTCTAGCCTGAATTAGTTTGGATTGTAATCCCAACCCTCAGTTAATCAGCATAAGTCCTCTGCTAACCTAGAAATGTCACAAAAGTGCCATAAGGTACATCTGCCCTAGTGTTCAGAAATTAGGCCAGTGCACAGATGTGCACTTGCCTCCCGCACTACCATGGGAAGTAATGCCAGGTGCGATATGCAGCCTAAATTGGTTAGGACTGTGCCCTCAGGCAGTAATTTTAGAAACAAACAGTTCTATGACCCAATGTGTTTCTTCCAGCATTGTGATTCTGTAATCAGAATTGTATTTTTGTCTCTGTGTTGCTAGATTTCACCAACTCATACACGTCCTGCAGTGAGTGGAGAACAAAAACAACAGATTCAGACAGTCCTCTCATCACCACCCAGAGCATCAGTTGGCCTAAGGTAGGAGACACTTTATTCCTGACACCAGACCACTAAGGATACAATCCTAAATACTTACTTGGGCTGTTGCAAGTCTCTTGCACCAGCCCAGGAATATAAATGCATCTGCAACACCTTGTAAGGAGGGAGAGCCTGTGCATGGAGCTGCACCAGCTTCCCTGGGCCACCACAGGCCACAGAAACTGGTAAATTGTGCTGAGCAATCCTGGCCAGCACAGGAGTCTGAGATGGTGGGGAGGAGGTGGGCTAGAGGTGTTTTGGGTGTGGGAGACAGTGCTGCCACCGATTTCGGCAGCACATAGCACAGCAGCTGCCACACCACAACCCTGCCAATGGAGTATTCAGCGTGACTTGGTCAAACTACTTTCATGTTAAATCCATCGAAGGGTTCCATTAATGGAACTGGGGTAAAAAGGTAACAGAAAGGGGTTTCATCACACAAACCAAAGGAGGTTCCCCTTTCCATTTTAAAGTGGTGATTAAAAAATAGTTGACAACTTTACAGTAAAGATTTAGGAATAAGTATTCTCCTATTTGAGGAAGACAAGCAGAATAGTTGTAACCAATTAACTTCAATAGAGGTTTGTTGCAGTCTATTGAAAGTTTTAATTTACAAGTTCTTTGTTAGCTTTCTTTCCACAATCCAAGCTAGAATCCTTATTGGGTATACATTCCAGGTATTCCATAAGCTGAGCCATAAGTTGTTTTTTTTCCTGGTGTGTGTGTCTTTTTGTTTTTTGTTTTTGTTTTGCCAATCACACTCCCTTTCCATTATTCTATCAGGAAACCTAGAGGAGAAGGCAAGAAATGTCGCAAAGTATATGGGATGGAGAACAGAGATATGTGGTGCACAGCTTGCCGGTGGAAGAAGGCATGTCAGAGATTCACTGACTGAAGCATGGAAACTTGGGAAAAATGGGATGGAGTATAGCAGGATTTCCTTGCTGCAGCTGCGCCGTGCGACTTCTGCCGTGCCCATCATTGCTGGCTTTAACGCAAAACTTGCACTGCTGAACAAAAGTAGTTATATCTGAGAAAGACTTCTCAAAAAGTCTGCATGCAGCAATATAGGGGAAGCTAACAACAAAATCTTTGGAGAAAAAATTGAATCAGGAGCAGCTATGTGTATTTTTCTTTAAAAGGAAAAAAACTTTTTCATAACCTTGAAACATTAGCTTCCCAGGACTATGTGTTTTTTCACACTGCATTGTTGTCTGTGTTGTGATTTTTGAAATTAGAAAAAAGAAATCTCATGATATTACTACTTTTCTTGGAAAAGCATCTTTTTTTAAAAAAAGAAACCTGCATAAGAAGGTTTCTACACCATACTTTACAAATGCATAAGCTACAATTTTCTCAAGAGCAGCTCTCCCAGAAGTGACTCCAAGGCTGTGGAATACCGTATTGATTTGCTGGATGGACAAACAGCATTGTGAAGAGGCTTTTGAAGAGTGGCTCCAGACTTAAACCAGAAGCCTAAATGCCACTTTTGATCCTATCCTGAAGAGGATACTTGTGAGAAATCACCAGCACGTAAACTACAACTACAAGTCGCATGGGAGTCTAGTGAACTTGGATTGGAATCAGCATATAATTTTTGAGTTTCAGGATGCCTTCCTAGAACTCAAGGGTGCATCTCACACTGCTGAAGACCCTGTTAAGAATAGGCTCGGGCAGCCTCCTGGACTTCCGAAGCATTTTATTCAAGGATGTGATCCAATTTGGCAGCTTCCTTCCCTGTTCTAGTCACAGATAACAGGCTGAACAGTTCAGTTTAAATTTCTGGTGACCAAAGTCTACATGGATAAAAGAGGCCCTCAAAACATTCCAACTAATACAGAAGTTGGCATAAAGTTTATCATTGAAAGAGTTGTTTCAAGATCAGAAATAAGTCTTTGAGCTAATCTGCACTTTCATGCATTAGTGTAATTTTAATGGTCCGTGTGAGGTCACAGATAATTTGTGTGATGAAAACTGGGCTAGTTTTCTAGAAGTTTTTCAGCATGGAAAATTTGGGCAAGAAGCATTGGGAAGGTCTTCTTTGTTGAAAAAAACAGCAGCATGTGCAAAAGCAGCATCATACATTAATTTTGGAAGTGTTAAGGCTCAAGAACTTCCTGGTGGATTTTGGCCTTTTCCTTTGAACTGTGGAGGTATAAATGTTGTTTTCCAGGTTGGGGAGACAGGGAAAGATTGAGAACCTGTGTGGATGCTTAACAAGAACCTATTGTATGCTGACAAGGCATAGGCACTATTTATTTATATGTTTGGGAGGACTGTGAAAGCGCCAGTGATTGAGTATATTCCACACTTCTCTTACTAGACTTTTGATAGTCACTGTCTGCCTATGATCAAGAAGAGGAGGAAAAAAAGCACAAAATCTGGTTGGAATTTATAGGGCTGATCCTTGTGCAAATGTCAATCCAAGATGACAAAATTAGCTTTAATGATAGACCACATTTTTTGGTAGCGTAAGTAGGCCTAAGAATGCCTTCCAAAATGAGTCTTTGGGATGAAACCTCTGCATTGTATTGGTAGGGTTCACTTTGACATAAGGACTTCCAACAGATATTCATCTGGTATCCTCTTGCATCCAAGCAGCCAATTTTACAGATCCATTGACTGTCTTGCACTGTTGTAATAATTTCTTATTGAGGACTAAAGAGCTTGTCTCCTGGAAACTAGGCAGGAAATACAAAAGACATTTCAGTACAAGATGATTTTTTTCTTGCTTGGCATTTGTTTATATTTAGCCTCATTCCTGGAGGTGGACTTAAGGAAAAAATAAGATTCAGTCATACTACAGGAAACAACTGAGGTCTGATTTCTGTTTTTATCTGATTAGTTGATTTAACCATAAGCTGCATTTGCAAGAAATGCCTCCAAAGCATGGTGCTTACATGACCAAGCAGCTAATTTCTAATTCCAAAACTGTATGTAATTGTAAGAAAGAGTTTAAATTCCAGCTTAATATGTTGAAAGTTATGCTTTCTTTTGTGTTGCCGTACACCTGTGGGTGTTCACAATAATGTCTTTAAAATGGCCCCAAATGGTGATTCTCCACACCATAATCTATATTCTAACTTAGAAATATGATACATATCCACCCTTGAACATTTTCCCAAGGGTGCCAGCTATATATGTGTCTGTGGTTCATTTCTAATTTTATAAACTTGATGCATTGGTTCATTTCTAATTTTATAAAGTGGCATCTTATTTGTTAAAGATTCTAGTTTCAGTCAATCCATAGTATCTCTATTTAAAAGGTTGTGGATAGCCTCTGTTGAAAGATGCCAGTTAGAGCAGATTATACTGCAGAAGATGGACCTTGTTACTGACTTAGTAGAGGCTCTCAGAAAGTTCAGTCCTTTGCAGATTAAAAAAGTATTGTATCTTCTAAATGTAGGAAATTATTTGTCAACTGATGGAGTGTTCCCATTAGGAGTCTGTGGTCCTGATTTTCTGCTGTCATCTTAGACCCTGTGCCATTCATGTGGTTCCTAATTTTGTGGCATAGGGGACCCCATATCTGCAAATCCTGTTTCCATGATTTCATTTATAGGCGGATTGGGTCTGTGAGACCCCAACCCCACTGCAAGCCCCCTCCAGAAGTAAAGGGAATAGTTACCCTTGCCTCCACAGGGTGTGGAGCGTATTCTGGTATCTGTGGTGTCAGTTAACTGTGGTGGGGTTCTACCCTCATGCATACTGGGGCACACCTGTATTTTGGACAGTCTTTAACCATTGTTGACCAACTTTGCAGCCATTCAATTTTACATGGAAACATAAGATGATAGTGGTTGTGATATAATTTTTATAAGTTAAATGCCATCATCAACTGATTTTGGTCTCCATTCCTCTGCAGAACATTTACATTTCATCTGTTCCAAGTATTCATGCTTCTGTTATAACAACAGCAAAGCTCTATTCTTGGCATTGTTTGAGTTACTGTTTGATACATTTTGCTGGGCAAACTTTAAGTTTGCTTTAGTTAGGTTGGATTATATGGGCAAACTGTCCTTAAAATAGGATCTGGTTGTTTAGTAGTGTCTTTTCTGAACCAATTCAGAGATGGTTCTGCTGAATCCAGACATGAAGAAAACATGCCTATTTTTAACATTGAAAGTGCTGGAGTTTGCCTTGTTGTACATAGTAACAGATTTTTTTAAACTGTTATAGAACTTCAATAGGGTTTTGAAACACAGAAAAACCACAGAAAGTAGGTCATTAGCCAGAACTTATAACAAAACCAGCTTGATCTACAAAATTAAACCACTGGTGGCTACATAAACTTGATTAATGGATCCTGTTTTTAAAATTGCAAGAAAGAAATAAGAAGTTTTCTTTTTTAAATTAGTGCTCCTCTGGATTTTCACCAGAGAACATTTTCAGCAGACATGAGGGATTTCAGGTTCCAAATTTTTTTTCTGAGGCACCCTTTATTTTACCATTTTTTTCTCACATACCGGTGCATCCTGGCATTTTAAGCACTTCTCAGTTACTGTTCCAGTGTCACTTTCTTCTTTTTCACTGTGTCTTCTTTTTCTTGGATTGCAGTTGTAGATATAATTGTGAATGTAATGACATCAAGAGACTACACAATTTGGGCAGAAGACAGTGCTGGGAATTATATTGCCCCTTTTGGAATGAATCATTTTTTAAAAAAATCATCAAAAGGAGGACGTGTTTGATGGTGGGGAATGAAAATGTTGGTGTGACACCCCATTCCATTTGTGTTAGCACTATTTTTTAATACCTCTCTGATCATTTATTTGCTGCATTGCATGGATTTTGCTTATAAGTCTCATAGAAACCTGTTCACTGTGGCTGTTCCATGCCCAATTCAAAATTATGTTTTGTTGTATTAAAATTGTCATGAAGTCATTATACTGCATCATTCATCTGGTTTCTGGTTTTTTTTCCTTAATGCACTCTTATCTGGTCAACGTGAACATGTCACAGTGAACTATGGAAGAAATAGAAATTTGCTATTCTAGAGTTTGCTTTTTTCCCCTCCAACTGCAAGTTGATCATTCACACAATATACAACCCTGGGAAAAGCTGCTTCCACAATTTTCAAAAATCAGCATTTGTCTGGCTCTTTCACATAATGAGTTATTGAAGCACACTTCTGGGTTTCC
Organism: Cryptoblepharus egeriae; assembly: GCA_030015325.1. Lineage (NCBI taxonomy): Eukaryota > Metazoa > Chordata > Lepidosauria > Squamata > Scincidae > Cryptoblepharus > Cryptoblepharus egeriae. The sequence continues at coordinate 27,768,841 of JAREYC010000003.1, forward strand.
CGTGAAAACCAGAAGTGGGCTTCCATTACAAATTGGAGCTAATAGGAGCAGCACAGAGGTTTGCAGACAGGACCTTTCGCCCCAGATCCTTCCAAAGCCAGCATGACCTCACAGGTAAAGTGCAAGCCCCTGTATTCCAGTGAGGCCATGATTACCCCAATCCCCATCCACAATAATAATTCGTATGGCCCCAAAGTCCAAGTAGGACTAAAGGAACCACTGACAGAGAACCTTTTGCAATAAAATAGTCAGAGAAACTAATGGACTTACAAAAGTTTATTCCCTCATTCCAAATATATATAAAATAAGGAAACTGAAACTTGATTTTTGAAAAGATTTACCTTTCAGGCCTCACGAGCTATTTAAGTTAGGCTTCTTTCTTACTATTTAAAATTAAAGAATTCCATCTAGTCATTTAACCTAATTATCTCACAACGGGTGCAATCCTGACTTAAGCCAGAGCATTTCTGCCCTGGAAATGGGGTCTGTATACAGTCTAGCTACACTGTACCCATATGCCTTCCACACGCCTCTGCTGAACTGACTTGGCTAGCACTGCTAGGCTGGCACAGGTCCATCTGTCTTGGGCCAGCCCAGTGCTAGGTAGGCTGGCCTAAGTGCGCTTCAAGATTATGCCCAATGTTATCTAAATAAATTTTGTTTCTTCAGGAAGGTAAAATAAAGAGTTTAGCAATATGCTTTTGCTTAAAATGGAATAATGAAGATAGAGATTAAAATGTGTTTCTGGCCAAACTACTTCAATAAAATTAGAAAACGTACTCTCATTGTTTTGTCTAAACAGGAATCACACTCAACTTGCTTTTTTCCAAATGGTAAGTTTTGAAAGGTGATGTTAATTTATAGGGGCTGAATTTGAAATGTGAGCCAACTTAGTGATTGATACTTTTGTGTACAAAAATGCTGGGAAAGAAAGTTAGGATCAGAAAGTCTCATTGTTTCTGTGTTCAGTCATACTGTGGTATCTTTAATAGAATTGATATTCAGTGTTTTATTTTTAATGTGTAATACAGTTTTCAAGGCAAGGGTCATTGAATCTGATCACCTCTCATTAATTTCTGATGAAATGCTGGATGTGTCCCTTGGCTGCTTTATCTCTAGTTGGAAAGTAACTTCATCCAGGCAAGACATGGTTGGTTCCCAGTCTTCAGATGTTAGTGTTTAGCTACAGACTTTGTTTTGTAAAGTTTAATATTGTGATGCTTCCATTATGTTTTGGCAAACATTTTCATAACATCATTGAGAGGGCATTTTTATGTAAATATAAGACTGACGGTGCAATCCTATACATGCTTACTCAGAAGTACATCTTCTTATGTTCAATGGTACTTTTGGGTAAGAGTATATAGGATTACATGGGCACAATTTCAGTCTTATATTGCCTTTTTTGTCATTTCACATGCATAAAAAGTTTCCCTTTTTAAAAAAAAAAAAGACAGCCCTTGAAATATCCAAGGGAAGATTCCTAATTCTATACGACAAGATTATCATCAAAAATTTGATGATAATCTAATGCTTTTTCTTGTAAATTCCCAATCCTTCAAATGCCTAATTCTCAACTAGAGCATGTTTTCTAGAATTCCTTTTAACCATCACAGCTGTTTTGCCAGTGCTTACCTTTCTTGATCTTTCATTCGCTGTGAAAGTTTGTGGGAAGCCAACTATTAAAGTTTAAGAGCAGAGTAAGAAGCCTGCTTTTCTCACTGTGTGCCCTGGAGCCAGGAGCTCCTTAAATACTAGAAATAGCAGAAGGGCTGTTCAAAAGTAATATTTTGTTAGTACTGATCTTTCCCCAAAACATGTGGAACACATTTTTGAGCACATTCTCATACGCAGTGAAGCAACCAGGCCTGACTAATGACCAGAATCCTTTATTGTTACACAGATTTTTGCAGACAAATTAATGTGGGTTTGGGCATATTTTGGGTTTTCTGAGAAATCAGCTGTTCCAGATTATCTTAGACCAGTTGTTCCTAAACTTACCTGGGTCATGATGCCCCTGTAGCTTCCTCTTCCTGGGTCTGAAGGGCATCACCATCTTGGATCTTGCAAAAGCTCACAGGATCCAAACCGATGGTGCCCATATTACTTCTTGCAAGATCCATGATGGCAGAACCTGGGAGAACAGGTAGGAGGGATCACTAAGAAAATCCATGGTGCTCCTGTGAGTGTGCTGTAAATGACTAAGGCATGACGCATACTTTGGGAATTCCTATCTTAGATCCTTATGCTAGCTCCAGGTTGACGGTAGCCTTGACAGAAGCAAAGCCCTGGTTTGACCTATCCAAGACATTCAGCACCTGCTCTTGAGGACATAGTGGTTTGCTGTGAGGGTTCAGGGGTTGGCCAAACCAAGCAGGCCGTCTGTCACCTTTGCAGATGTTTCACAAAGCAGTAAACTCCTGCATAGCTTTAACCACTTAAGTTTTATAATCAGGATAACGTAGTTGTTACTAAGCTGAAGTTTCTTACTTTATGAAGATACTCTGATGTTAACTGGGTACATTTCTTGTCTTCTGCTTATGTATTTACAATGCACGACAATCTGGCTTGTAATGCCATTCACTGTTGATCCAAGAAGCTATTTCAAACTTTACTTTAATTCACTTTTTAAAAAATATATTTGAACTTAGTCTTTTTGGTTACATGTTATAGCCTGCAATCCTAACTACAGTTTTCTAGGAGTAAGCACCAATGAACACAGTGGGACTTACTTCTAAGTAGACATGCTTAGGAATGCACTGATTGTCGGTTTTTACCTGTGATTCATTAAGGTTTTAGTGCTTAGAGATATGCAGTAATAGTAGTAAATGGAAAGAAACAACAGCCTTATTGAATGGTGCAATATTGCTTTTTGCTACACAAAGGGCTAACGTTGAAGGAGCATGTAAACCACTGTGAAAAATACTCTTGCATCATCTTATTAAGAAGTTTATATTTATATAAGCAAAACAGAACTTTTTATGAAATTCATAAATGACTTCATAACAAGCTACGAGTATTTAGGTTTTCCCGATATTTGTTTTGAAGTTTTCCTTAAATAATAAATGATAATTTGAATTTGAGTCATCACAAGCTGATAAACATTCTTGAAAAGGAATTTTTCTCCATTTTCAAGACTACCAAATTGTCATGAAGAAAGGTCCATGGGGGTTGGTTTCATTTGCAGGGCTATATGTAGCCCTAGGAAGAGATGGCTAGAGAACCCTATTGGTCTACTAATACTGATCTTGTACTATTGGTGACAGCTGAAATCTGGTCAGTTCTGGCATTTGGACAATGTGAAGGTACCTAAAAACTGTTTCTGTTAGTGTCAAATCAGATTTCAGACTGATCTGCAATTGTAAATCATGTTTATTTGTCACCAGTCTGAATGCTTCTCAAGAAACATATGGAATGTACTTTGTTTTCTTGTGGCTTGATGGATTTTTCCCTTCATGGAAAAAACCTTGTCCTTCAAGAACCCTAAGGTTAACCAAAGATTAAAGATTAGGGAGCACATTGTTTGATTATTTGCCATTTTTTGACAAGGTCAATATTCTGGCATTCATTGCTTAGAAGATCAATGTACAGACGAAAAGAAAGCAATAGACTTAACTGCTTGTGAATGGTTTGGGCCAAGATGAAGTAATATTTCAGAGATGGAGAAGCAGCAGACATGCATTTCAGGTTATCAAGCAACTTAAAATGCTTTGTGTAAAAGCTTTGATGGCAAGTTGTATTGTTAAGCAAAAATTATGTATACCCTATAGCATTCTGCACTGTTTTCATGTGACTCTTAAGCACTTTCAGTGTATATATCCATATACTTTGGGTGAGCTGTGAAATTACAATACTTTATGATATAGCCACATTGTAAAATATGGTAATATATACTGTAAGGCTGGCAGGACTCTGGACAAGACTAACATATTGCTGTTGGTGATGGAGCAGGAACACCAATATTGCCAGTTGTAACATTGTCAGTTTGGCACTGAAATTAATCTATAATGTACAGGAAGAGTGAATTGCACATTGTACCAGCTCTCCCCCATACTATAGGAATAATTTTAACTATTGTAAAGTTTCTACAGTTATCCCAGTTGGTGGTTGTTTTGTGATGTGATATTAAACAAAAAGAGAGGCTAAATTTTTTTTTCACTTCCCAAATCTTTCCTGCCAGAGATTGGTGACCTTCAAGCAGTGGTAAATTAGTAAACATTGAAATATGGGAGCCCATTATGCATTTTGTGCCTTTACAAAGGTTTCATGGGTTTTCTGGAAAATTGTACAGGGGTTCCTAGAACCTCTGCAGATGCTGAAACCTGCAGGTAACCAAATCCACAGGATCACAACCCACTAACTCTCCAAACATAACCACAGCTCAGTCTTTATTTGTGTCAGAAGCACATACAGAGCTAAAAATTATACAAAGAACATTAAAAGGAAGTTAATTAAATATCATTTGCCCAAAATTGGGCTTCCTTCAATAGCATTTTCCTTGTGCTTGTGGAAGGCTTGTGTGATAACCATACTTAAACCAGACAAGTCACCAGAGGATCCCAAAAGAAAGCCCATATCCCTTCTTAGCCACTTACATAAGATATTTGAACATCTAATCCTGAATAGACTGAGCAAAACAGTAGACCCCTTGCTTACACCACAGCAAGCAGGTTTCAGGTAAAAATTGTGCAGCTCAGTCAAAAAGTGGAAGTACCCATTTTCAGCCTTCTGGAGGCCTCCTAAGGGTTAGGAAGGCTGAGCATAGCTTCCCTGGCCCTCACAAGGCCCTCCAGTTGCATTTGAAATCTTACAAGTTGGGCTAATCCACAGGTTTGGAATCGGTGATGACATAAAACCATGGATCACTAATGTCCCAATATGCACACATGACTATACAACAAAAAATTAACTTTACGTTTTATAAGACTATTTTCTTCTCCTGCCATTTATGCCTACTTTAAAAATTATTGTGTTAAAAGTCATACCATTCAATTAAATATATTCCATCCTAAACTTCTGAATCAGATTGAAGTAGTTTAAAGTAAATGTATAAAAATAAAAGGTGGAATAAGATTATTCCAAAATACCAATTGTCCTCTATTTACATACATGCTAGGTTCCAGGTTATTATTCACAGATGTTTATAAGACCAACATCACTAATATCATTGTAAATATAGATATATTAAATTTAGTTACAGTACCCCATAGTACAGTATAATATTGTATGGTTTTTCCTGGAAAAGTGGGCTAACAGTGGGTTGACCATTCCTAAAAATAGCTTTGTGACCATAGATTCAATTTTGAAGAAAATTAATGGTGCAGATGACCCATAAAGGTTTCGATAAAGTACCCAACTATCATTTACAATGGAAATAATTATCCCTTTATCTAAAGAGAACTAGAATTGTTTGCTTGCAAGAACTGGTATAAGAATAATCATTCATACAAAACAAAAACAATATTGACGTCTCTCTGAAGCTAGGATTGGGTCTAATGTGAGCACATTTTGGAACTGAACTTAGGTGAAATGAATGGGGCTTATTTCTATATGCATTTAATTAGGATTGTACTATCATCCCACTTTTTCTGAAGACTTGTTTTCTGAAATATCTGCTTTAATGTCAACAAGACTGATCATAAGCTGTGGGTTATTTTTCACAGCTGTAGATTGTAAGCTGTAAATTATTAGACTGCAAGATTTTTTTAGGCTGAAAATTTGATCTATGCAGCTACACATAGGTTTGAGTTTCCTAAATATATATTAAAATTCTTTCTAAGATGTAGTCTCAAGAATGAGTTATTTGACCAGACTGTAAAATTAACCACAGCATTTTTCAGCCATGATAGCAAATCTTGTGAATAAAGGGAGATAGCTGCAAAACTAAGAGCTGGTCCATTTTGCAGCTTCATCCGTTTTGTCTGTCCATCCTTTAGTCTTCAGTGCTTCAAATCAGCCAGTGCATTCCAGAGGCCTTGCAGGTGATTTAGCAAAGCCTGCCCATTTCTTGTACATCACAACATGTGCAATTCTTGAAATGTGCTTGGAAAAAGAAAAATCAACCCAAAAAGTTTGCATTCCCATAAGTTAGGGACTGAGCTGCAGTCTATAAAGTAGTGACCAGTGATGTCTACTGAGATAGTTTTGGATTGTAAAAGATATCTAGATTACTGCCCTCGGTAGATAAAGCAAAGTTTCATGCGTGCCATGTAGGAGTGAACTTAGCTCTTCAGTGATAAGCTCAATTGGGACAAGGTTTATCTCTTGTTTTCTCCAACTCTGCCTAAGAGAACATGAATTTTCTAATTCTATTTGTGTGGTTAGTTTGCATCATACCCTACTCCAGGCAACGTTTGTAGTTAATTGAATTTTTAGTTTCTTGCCCGTCAGACACGCTAAGTTAGAATCTGTTTCTTTTGTGTGTGCACACAGACCTGAGTGCAGTTCTTTCTAGAGGAGGGGATATGAGAGATTGTATCTATAGCCCCCAAGATGGTGCTAAACATAGATATGTATATTCTAAGGAATGTGGAAGAAGTACATGGTACGGTACGCTTTCCTTTTTGGAAAAAAAGGCTAAAGTCCAAAGTGTACACTAAAAATACAATTTATCAAGCACATTTAATAAATACAGAAGCAGAAGGACTAAAATAGCCTGATGGTACAATCCTAGACATGTTTACACAGAAGTAAGCCCCATTATTTTCTGTGAGGCTTACTCCCAGATAAATGTGTCTAGGATTGTAGCCTTTGATTTTTAACTCCATGCATTGCGTTTGGCTTTCTATGGATTATTTGCAGTGTTCCATAAACCCTAATATAGCTATACTAAATAAATTTTGGGGGGGGGGGATCAGAAAAGGCCCAGAAAGAATATCCTGAGATTGATTTGGGGATTCTTTGCTATTCTTAATCTAATAGTTCCTAATATCAAAAAGTGTTACAGCTGTTTCAAAGACCTAGACAATAAAGGAAAATGTAGTTTACATTCAGTTACTGCTTCTATAGCTGTTCCTAAAGGCAGTTTTGCTGCAAGTGTGTGACTCATGCGTTTTCTCTCAAAAGCGTCTTGGATTTTAGTGAATGAATGTATTTGTAATTGTGAACTATGCATTTTCATAAAAACACTCATGTATTTTATACTGACTTTCTATCTTCCTAAATATCTACAATCTTTCTACATAAAAGCTTTGTGTAAGGGTGTCCGCATCTTCTGGGCAACATATTATTGTCAATAATGTGGGTTGAGGAGAGGAAACTGTCAACATTCCAAGTGCCAACTCAATTTTCTGGCTACTATTGAAAATATAGGAAGATGAGACGCTGGAGAAGAGGATGGTTTTTTACTGATGAATGTTGTTATACTGTACCTCCGGCACATTCATATCTTTTATAAGGATGAAAAATCTCAAAGGACTAGGCCCTTCCATACCTTAGATGCAGACAAGGAATAATATTTTCCTAACAGGGACAGCCTCTGCTTAAATTACACTCACTTAAAAATCAGTGAGGCCTAAGAATGTGCAATTTTGGTTAGATTGTGCTAAATGTTTATACAGATTATAAGCTTCATATATGTGTGAAATAGGCTGGCCGTGACAAAACAATATAGCACATTTCATAAACGACAGTATACACTGAATCTGGTTAGCTGCTAACTTAAAGTTGCAGTAATTGTTATTTAAGGAGTTAAATCTCAAAGAGAAGCATAAAATTCTAAATGCAAGCAATTGCCATTGTAAAGCTGTAGGACACAGAGTATAAATCCCTTGACATTCACTGATGTAATGTTTTTAATTTAGTAACAATAATATTTTACTTAAAGTTTTAACAATCTTGTTGTCACACTGGTATGAACCATGATCAACCTTTTCTTTTGACTTATCTGCAAATATATTTGAAGAATACTGGCATGTGAACACTATGAAATGAAAAGTACCTGCCAATCTACTCTGACTCCATTTGGACAGCACGATGTACTTGCATCAGCGGAGATCTGTGCTTTTTCAAAAGGATTGTCCTGCAAGCATGATGTTCTTGAAGGGCTGAGGCTTTTGACAATGTACAGATACCCATCATTACTACATCACTAGAGGGCTTGTTCATTGTGATATATTTTACCCCTGTGTTTCTAAGGGGGTGTTTTCTGGGTTGACATTGGAATACATTCAAGCCTACCTCTAAGAAAAACCGCAAATGTTAGTTCTGTAGAATTAAGCAAGAATTGTATCTGGGGAGTAACTGCAGCTGACTTCTTATATAACTTTAGGAAGACAAGTGGCTCCTAGGTGAATGCTGCAAAATATTGTTTCAAAGCCTGCAAGTCTGTGTTTTGTCTCTGGGGTTTCACTTTTACTAGAATTGGTGAAACGTTTTCCAAAGAATGCCATTCGAGTGGGTCATCCTTGTCTTTAAGGAGAATGTCTTTTATTGTCCATTTAATAAATACGGGAAAATTCACTTTATAAAATATTTGAAAGAGGGCTTCCAATTTTGGCACTAATATATATATTTAGAAGGTTATTTGAAAAGAAATGTTCTGTGTTTTTTATATAATTTTTAGCCAAATACAGGTATTCTAATTACTACTTCTGCGGATTCCTATCAGACTATAAATGCAAAAATAAAACCAGTTCAGGTTTCAAAACCCTGGGGGAAAAACTGACTGTTGAATGGTTAAGTGCTTTGCTAGCTTTTGGTATATGGTGTGTTTGTACATAACTCTATATATATTTTAAATATACATATATATATATAAATAGGTCCATATGGTTAAATGTTTTGTGTTTTTATTGCTGTTCTCTAAGGGGAAAATGTGTTTTGTATTGCTTTATGAATTAATGAAAGATGCTTTATGTGATGATTTAAAATGTTTTCTACCTATTTTACACCAGAAATGGATAAATAAGTTCTAGTCCTGTGTGAACTGATTTTAGAAGAATTTGAGATTTTAAACTGGCCCTAATGGATGGCACCAGGTTAAATGCACTTTCTTGTGGCACGCAATGTATTCTCTCTAAATGGGCTTTGAAAAAGACCGCAAAATGTTTACATGTTTTCTTGTGTCCTTTTCCCTTCCCCTTATAAGACTTTCAAAAATTGAAATCTTACCGTGGAGTGGGGGGGGGGGGGAAGCAAAGGAATATTTGATATGTTACTGAAGTGACATGATTCAAGAATGGATCATTAGGAATAGATTAATCTGTTGGTAAAATCCATTTTAGTGATCGTCTCCAATAAGTGAGCTCTATTTTGTGATGCTTGGATGTGACAATATGCTGTTGCTTAACTAGTCTTAATATCATTGTTTACTTGTATTTTACTGTCAGAAGCTATTCCATGAGTTGTACTTGCTTCAACTCAGTCGGAGTACTGGCCATCTTGCAAAACTATTCAGACTGTTATGACATCCACAAACACGACTTAAATGCACTTATTGATTTACTGCCATGGAGTATGTTGACTTATTTCATGTAATAAATACCTTGTGTACAAGCTTTGGCATATGACTTTTTTTGTTACGTTTCCTTTTGATTCTATAATACTGATGTCTAAGTTTGTTCATTGCAAACTCTCCAGGATTTCAGGTAGAGATCTTCCTGTTGTACCTACCTGATGCTTTGAAAACTGAAGATGCAAGTGAATGAGCTTGGGACTTTCTGCATGCAAAACATCTGATCTACCAGTTAAGCTTCTGTTTCCATTCCTTTTGCAATAAAAAAGGAACACCACTTTTGTTTGCAAATTGCAAGAGAAGGCAATCAAAATGATCAGAGGGCTGAAACCTCTTTCTTATTTAGCGTTTAGGGATTCTTAGCTTGGCAGAAAGGAAAGTTAGATGACCATCTACAAATAGCCTAATTTGCATAAATTATAATTGCCGGACAAAAAATCAAGTTGGTCATCTAAGGGTTACAGAGAGGGTTACATTTTTTTATGAAATTTTATGAGTCCAGTAAAATTAAGGATGGTGTAGATATTTTTCCTCTTCCAAAAATCTAAAATAGGGGTTGATTTGAATGTAATAAAGTTATATTTTTAAACTCTTACTAATATAAGATTAATAATTTTTTAAAAATAGCATTTTTACACATTCTGATGGGTTTTTTTTCTGTTATCAGAAAAACTACAAAATATGGTACAATATCAAATGCTCCATCATCTCTCATCAGAGTTCTCCCATGACTAGATAGATTTTTTCCCCCTAAAGAATATTTTCTAGGCAATGAGCTCCCCAGACCATTGAGCTTTGTTTAGATCTTGTGGAAATCCTGAATCCAACCTTTAGCATTTCTGGGGTCTTCAAATGTTTGGAATTTCTAAAAAATGTATCATTCTAGTAATTTTGGATAAAGCTTCCTTGGTGAGCTTCAACCCGAAAACAGAACATGTGACTTGATGTTGCTGTGTGACCAACATTCATAGAATGCCACAGGGTCCTTCAGCCCACACTTAATACTGATAATAGCAGTAGTATCCTTCTCAATGAATTATGGTGCATCATATAATTACCTTCTTCCTTCACACAACATATACTAGAAGTACAGTACTAGTTTTAAGAGTCTTACACAAACAGTGTCTCTGTGTAAGATTCAGTCTTTGTAAGAATCAGCACAATTATTTTAAATATGCTATGGTGCTATCCTAACCAACATTCCAGCACTAGCATAAGCAAAATGCAACTCTGAAGTAAGAGAACAACATTGCCCTACTTTGCGGAGGCCTCTATGTCTGTTCCTTAACTGCAGGATGCCGCACGTGCCCCACTAGCCCCAAAGGAATAGCTATGCCAGTGCTGAAAAATTGGGTCGGATTATGCACATAATCTTTTGATTTCAAATACTGTACTCTTATAAGGAACTGTTCATGCTTACATTCAAATATTTGAATACCACTTTAGTGGTAATTACCTTGCTCAACCTTGTAGTGCATGCTAATTGATGCTAAAACTCATGAAATATCAAAATACTTTTCAAATGTGGCTGTAAGTAAACTACCGTAATGCTCCTGGATCAGAGAAACTTTTTTCACAACTAGTCTCTCACAATAACTCATGCAATATGTTTGGAGCATAAATTTACCACTGATACCCTGCTTAGCCTAAAAAGAATTATTTAGAATCACATCCTCTGGTTCATTCAAAGCCAGTTCTAGAGGTTTGCACTTCTGGACAGATGACAATGGTCTTCAGATCACTGGGGACCAGCTACTAATCTAATTAGTATCCATACAGAGACACCATTCTCTTGGCCAAGACAGCAACTCTCTTACTGCCTAAAAACCATTACATCCATGGCAGGGCGACCATACGACTGGAAAAACCTGGATTTGTCCGGATTTTTAGCCTCCTGCCTGGGTGTCCTCCGTTTTGGCTTCTTTGTCCTACATTTCAAAACTTTTCAAAACTTCGAGATAGTGCACAGTACCCCCATCATGCCACATGTCGTTGGATTCGTATTGAAGAGCAGAATCCAATGCAAAAATCAGTTTTGAGATATCTCCTTTCTATCAAAGGTTATGGTCAAAAAAACAAAAAAAACCAACAAAAAATACACTTTTGGCATTTTTGAAAAGCAGGTAGAATTTTGGCCCTGGGGTTCAGGAATAATCTGGTCACCCTGACCATGGCAGCTTTCTCCAACAGCCACCTGCATTTTTCCAGGAGCATCTGGAGCCAAGCTCATATTTTCAGAATATATTTATATAGAACATGCATATGCAACTTCACAACTAGAAAACTTTGCAATGTGGTTTACACAGACAACACAATGAGGAAACAGGAAGCGATGGCCCTCATTTACAACAAGAACCCAAGTTTATCCGTCTTTCCAGTGCCAATGCAGCCATTCCAATGGGGAATGTATTGAATCTAGCTGTGGAGGGGCAAACATAGAGGCCGTCTCAAGGAAAAGGAACGTGTTCCCTTACTTTGAGGCTGCATTGTGGCAGCATCAGCCAGAGAAAGTTGGATAGGATTGGGCCCTTAGTTCCTGACAAACCTTGTGGGGGTTCTTGCACAGGAAGAAACCAGTGAGGGTATGCAGATGCGTATTCCCTTAGACTTGGAGCTGTCACTTAATTCAGCATGGTAATTTCTAAAATCAAGCAATACATCAGTTTTTCAAATCTTGCATTTCCTTAAAAGAGAAGCTTGTATATTCATTATGCCAAGACACCAAACTTAATTAGCCAGAACTTGCATAAACATCTTGTAATGGTTTGTAACCTTCTATTGTTGTATTTTTTTTATGAAATCAACAAGAAGAATTACAACGGCTTGTTGAAAACCTTACACAACAACACATACCATCAGTAGTTTGGTAGTGAGTTGATGGAAAAATATTATATTTAACATCAAACTTCTGTATGGCTGCAATCCTAACCTCTACATAGGCTGGTATAAGCCCCAACGTAACTCCTGTGCTGACCTGGGGTTTTACAAAAGTGCTGAAAGGCACTTGTGCCCCACTCCTACAACAGTTTGGCCAATACACAGGCATCCACTAACATCCCCATCCCATCATGGAAAAATATGCCAGGTGAATTAGACTGGCCTAAATTGGTTAGGATTGCACCCTATATCTATTAATCAATTGCTTATTGCCTCCACTTCAAATCAGTGTGGAAATTACAAGTAAGTTAACAAATCAGCCTGATGAGTAAATCTTTATCATATGGTGCCCTCCTATGGTGGAAAGTATGTTTACACCTCAAATTTAGGGGCTACGTTTTACTCTCCTAACATAAGAGGAAAGAATTAAATCTGGTTGATTTGCTTTTGTCATTGTGGGAGAGGAAACTCACAACAAACAGCAGTGCCTCTTGCCTCTGTAGAATTGTGGACCACATCTGATAATATGACCTTGCCTAAGAAGATCTGAGAAGACCTTGCCATAGACTATATATGCCACACACTAAGAACCAATCTTCTATATGTACAAAACTGAATAGACTGACTGACGGACTAACTGATCAATGCCAAAACCAGCCAAAACCACATAACCTAGAAGCGGGAAATTTGGGGAGGGTGTTCTTTCCATTATGGAGACACCTTCTAAGAACCAGTTTTCAGAAATTCCAACTGGAAGGGAGTGAAAAGGGGCACAACATGTTTTCCTGACTGATCAAGGCCCTGCCGCAACCCCTGGACCTAGAAGCATGAAATTCAGGGAGAATGTTCCTTTTGTGACATCAACACCCACCAAGGACCAATGTTGAGAAATTTAACCCTTAAGGGGCTGAAAAGGGGTGCAACATCTTTTTGTCCTATACTTAATATTGACGACTGATCAACATCCAGCCAATTTGGTGCCTGATGCACATGGGGAGGATGATGTGTATGGGGGATGTTTGGGGAGTGATGTGTGCATGGAGGGCATTGCAGTGGGGTTGATGTGCATGGGGAATGTTGTGCAAGGGGGATTGATGCGCATAGGGGATGTCACTCATGAGGGAGTGTTGTGCAATGGGGAGGATGGCACAAAGGGTGGATGACACACAGTGGGTACTCCTGCAAAGTTTGTACATTTCACTAGTTACATTATATATCTTTTTCTGGGGGGTACTCACTGGTACTCCGTACTGGTACATTTTTCCACCTCCCCAGAAGCTAATAGGATGACCTAGCTAGGCACTTTTTCCCAGAAAAAAGCACCCATATATAGCATATACATTCTATATATTCAGATATATAAAATTTATATGCATATATAGCATGTATATGCAGAGAACACCTCCTGGGTTTTTTCTGACCTCCAGCTAGCACAACGCTCCCTCTGCACTCCAAAGGGGCTTCTCCATCATTATGGTGCTGTGGGAACTGGAAATGCTGAAGAACGGCCTGATCCTGTCCTTGCCATGCCTCTTGCAAAGAGGCTTACTTCTGGGCAGAGATGTTCAGGATTGGACTTTGAGAATGCACTTTTGCTCTACTCCTTGGAAGTAGGCTCCATTGTGTGATAAGGGGCTTACTTCTGAGTAGGAAAGTGCAGGACTGAGCTCTAAGTATGCACTTTTCTCCACCCCTTCTATTCTAATAGTGGCAGGGTGGGGCGAGGGTGAGGAGTGATGGTGCCATTCTGCACACTGGCGATGGTGACAGGCAGCTGCATCCAAGCAATGGGGACAGCAGCAGTGGCAACACCTCCTAGCTGTGTGTCCCAGGGGTGCCTTGGTGTGCCGCCAAGCATCATTCTGCATGCCAAGCTCAGCACTAGTGCCAGGGGTTTCCTACCCCTTGTCTAGGGCATTCCATCTGCTGCATGTGTCCCCCCACTTGTTCCTTTAATATTGTTTTCCACCCAGGGTGCTTGATTTCCAGGCTGGCAATTACAAACTGACTGCGCGCAACATAGCCAATATACACATTCTCACTGAAAGTGGAGGGCAAGTTTTATAGTAAATTCCCAGGTGTTGAAAGAAAGTTCTGAGATCAGCGCAGAAGGCAGGGCAAGGGAGTCATGAATGTTAGTACAAAAAGCTGGCACTGATTGCCGCCTCCTAATCCCCTAGGGTCTGCCTGGTCCTGGCATAAACATTTTACACATGCCTCGGAGGTAAGGCTGATATTGTGTAACTCTCCTGTAGATAAGAGAGCGCAAGGGTCGCATAGGCGCACAGGGGAGTGGGAAGGGTTCCCAAGCAAAATAGATACATAGATCTCATGGTTTCAGTGTAGCTGTTTGTTGGACTGGAATCGAATCTGCCTACTTAGACCTGATAGCGTCTCAGGTGTAGCCTGCAAGGGAAATTGCTGGCTTTGGAAACACTGCATGGTTACCATAGTGGCTGATCCGGGCAGATGGAAGGAATTAATGGATTCTCACTGCAGGGGTCACAACTGTAGATGTCACTGGGAAATTCAGTGCAGCTGTCTCAAAGCAACACAACAAAGATAGCAAGATGGAGGAGAGCAGTCAATCCCCGGAGGTCATGCGGAAGGGTTAGGTAACCTGAACTGGAATGTAAACTGCTAATCATTTTAGAAAGTGGAAGGGAATGTTCACTTTTGCATATGACTGCCATAGTACTGCAATCTGACAAGCAAAGCTAGTTCTTAAAGCACCAGCCGCTGGCAGTTCAACAAGGCCTCCCTTACTGCATTTATCTGCTTACCAGCTTCATGTATTAAACTACGGATAATAAGGTTACCTTAACCAGTGGCATGTCTTTGGAATTAAAAAAATAAAGATATAAAAATAAATTATAGGTGCATATCCATTGAAGCTTGGCTACTGAATTTAGTATTTTAATTTCTTGTAGGACCGTATATTTAGATCTGGGAAAAACTATGATTATAAGAAGTGGTGTGTCTGAATGGGGGTTTACTCTCTGGTGATGTGCAGCCTCATGCACATTACCTGAGAACAAGTTCCACAGAATGCATTAGCACTTCTAAATAAACATGCACAGGATAATTAGATGAAGTTGTAGGTTTAACTATACAAGTGTCCATTTATGTTACGTGTGGAGAACAAAGGCTGCAGACATACAGAAGTGTGGCTGCTTTTCCTCTGACATTAAATATTAAACACCAGAGCTCTTGACTTTAATTTTGGTATGTTGGTACTGTATAAGGTGACTGAGTGAAACTGCAAAACAGCACAATTAATAATCAGTGATGTCGCCTCTTATTACAGTGGTACCTTGTAACACAAATGCTTTGTAAGACAAACTAAAATTTATAAGGAATTCTGCCTTGTAAGACAAACTGTGCCTTGTAAAACAGTTTCATAACAAAAATTTGTTGTAAATGATTAAATTGATAGATCTGCATCATGAGCAACAGCAAGAGGTTATGGAGATCTCATCTGCAGAGGAGGAGGAGAATAAGGAGGAGGAATCCCTCACATCAAATGAGATTAAGAACATTTGTAAACATTGGGAAATTGTGCAGAAATTTGTAGAAAAACACCACCCACAGAAGGCTGTAGCAGTGCAAGCGATGAAACTCTTTAATGACAATGCAGTGTCACATTTCCTCAAGTGAAATCCTCCGATGGATACAAAAGCAAGTGTCATTAGATAGGTTCCTGGTTAAAGTTCCTCAAAAAGACACCAGTGACTCTTTTAGTGAAAATTAGTCATCCTTGGCCATAAAGTTTTTTTTACCTGTTTTACTGTACTATATATTACATTGTTTTTTAAATTAATATTACAGTAACTGTCTTCTGTATTATATTACATTGTTCTGAATTTGATTACAGTGTTTTGTCATCATTTTTTGTCATCATCAGTTAATATTTTATAGGAATATTTTTGGGTTGTGGAACCAGTCGTCTGAGTTTCCAATATTTCCTCTGGGAAAATATGCTTTGTATAAAGAATGCTTTGTAAGACAAACATGCTTCCGGAACGAATTAAATTCGTCTTACAAGGCACCACTGTTTAGTGTTTAAATAGGAGCTCTATGAAAATGTTTTTTGTGAAAAAGTGTGTGTGTAAAGTATTATATGTAACATTAAATTGGGGGGGGGGGGCATAACACAGTTATAGTAGCAAAAAGTGGTGAAACAAAGGCCAAGGCTACAATCCTCCCCTGAAAAGCTGCAAGTTTGAAATAAATACTGAAGAACTCCTGGACCCTTGTGGGATTCTTGAAGTTGGTTTTGCCACATCTGGCCTCCCAATACAGAAGTGACTGGCAATTATGTCATTACCAGTTACTTCTGGTGGCACTTTGGATTGGTGGCCCATGTGAAGTGGTAGGCTGAAGACTGACATTCCAATCCCAAGCATGTCTACTCAGAAGTAAGTCCCAATACAGTCAATAGGGCAGGGCGACCAGATGCCAAATCCAAAATTCCTGAACCCCAAGGCCAAAATTCCTACTCCCCAAGCCAAAATTCCTACCCAGTTAAAAAAATTAGGACACCCCCAAAAATGTAAGATATGTTAAAATAAAGCAAAAATACTTGTATTGGTTTCCTGTACTTCCTGTACTTTTAACTTTTTACATACATGATTCTGACACATACATACATGTAAGACGCCCTCAAAGCCGTTTGCAGCAACACAAGCCACATGCCAGTGAGTTCTGCATACATAATTCTGACATGCATGAACTCACACACACACATGCAAACACACACATATATAGCATGCACTCACACACACATGCAAACACACACATGCATACAGGCAGGGCCTGTGAAAGGGGGGTCCAGCAGGTACTTTATTCTGGGGCCTGAGAGCTATGGAGGGGCCCATGACTGAAGGACCATTTGAGTGTTTGTTACTAACAAATTAAAACGGTATATTATATTGGCACATTACTTGAATACTGATATGTTTTAATACCGGTATTTTTTTTTATTTCAAAATAATTTTGCAAGTCTTAGGGGCCCCAAATGGGTTTTGTTCCGCCTTAAAAAATTCCTCTTGGAGGCCCCACATACAGGCACAGTCACTCATACATGCACACGCAGGCATAATCATGCATACTCCAGGGGGCAGCGTGGCCAGCGCAGTGGCTATGGGAGGCTGGGGCTGGCAGCTGAGGCCCCAGAGCGGGTGCACGCGCCCTGGCTGGAGAGGGAAGGAGGCGGCCATGGCGAGCGCACAGAGGCTGCTGGCTCTCTGTGCCTTCTTTCTTCCTCCAACTGCGCGCTGGCTTGAAGGATGGGGTGGCTGGCCAGTTCTCTCAGGAGGGACTACAGGGCCTCTATGGCCAGCGCTCAGCCAGGAAGGCCCCAGAGAAAGCGGGGAGCTCCCACCTTACTACTTTATCCTCTGGGGTTTCCTGGAGGTCCCTTGGGGTTTCCCTACTCTCCCAGAGACCCTCTGTTTTACCGTGGGCTCCGGGGAAACCTGGACAGATGATCACCCTGCAATAGGGCTTACTTGTAAATAAGTATGGATATGATTTCAACCTCACACTACAATCCTACCCACACTTTTTGGAAGTAGGTCCCATTGGCTACAATTCTTGGCTTACTTCTGAGTAGACTTGCATTGGCTGAGTCTGCTGTCCTGTCCACACCTCCTTGAGTACCATGGGACTTACTTCTGAGAAGACATGCTTAGGATTGGGTTCTCAAGCTGCAGTCCTGTCTACAGGTCATTGAGAATAAGCCCCATTGAGTATCCTGGGGCTTACTTGAGAGTAGACCTGCTCAGGATTGGGCTCTGGGAAACACGTCCAGGACACATGTCTGGCTGTGGTGCCAGACAGCTGAGGGTGCAAAGAGAGCCTGGAGGAGCTGTCCTGATGATGAGCTCCCCTCAGAGGCCTAGAGGGCTCCCCAGCAGTGGCTTCTCCAAGAGGCCACATTTGTTTCTATGGCAGCCTCAGACCCTGCGGAGTCTGCACACACCTAGGCAGCTCCAGGCGAGGTTCTGCAGCCATCAAATCCTCAAAGCCCCTTTCTATGCATGTCTACTCAGAAGTAAGCCCCAGGATAGTCAATGGGCATAACCAGGCTTAGGACTGTGGCCTTAGAGCTCAACTCTACTCAGATGCCAGTCCCAATGACTGATGGTCAATGGATTTACTCCCAGGTAAGCATGCTTAGGACTGCAGCCTCAGAGCTCATTCCTATGCCCTCCCAAGCTGGAGATTATAGGTGATGCCTCTAATCATTGCCAGTTACTTCCAGTGGTACTTCCAATAGGAGGATGATATGAAGTGATACAGAATGGGATTAATGCTGAGAAACACTGGTGTAGCCATGTCCATAAAAACACTAGCAAGTCACTTTTAGCTTCTTCTTCATAAGTTGCATTTTCTTCACCTGCAACTTACTGTATTTCTATTTGGAAATGTATAATTCAATGAAAGATCCAATTCATTCCATTTTACATATGTTGGGTGTGAGGTAACATTAAAGCAAATGGATAAAAATATAAAGGCAAGATTAAAAGACATCTCAAGTATAAAATGTTTATCACCACAGCACTAGCACATACCATGCATGTTTACTCAGAAATACATATTATATTCCTAAGGTTTACTCCCAGGGAAATGTGCCTTAATGACATTTGAATGGCATACTGTCTCCAAGGGAGCCCTTGGGCTACACTATGGCATGGGTGTAAAACAGTAAAAGCCTATAGGACTGTGGATTCTCTTTATCTGGCCTATGTGATATCTGTCTGATCTAGCTTTCAGTCTCTGCCTCAGCTACCTCACAGGGTTGTTGTGGGAACAGTGGGTGGGGAGGAACTAAAGCTTTGTATGCCAGTTTGGGCATTTGCATTGGAATGGGAAGAAGGCTATAAATCCCTTAAACAAGCTGTACCACTTGCTCTGAGCCACAGAGTTACTCCTCTGAAGTGTACTGCTAATAGTGCTGCACTGGGTCAGCCCAGTAATCATGCAAGGCCACCCTGTGTTCAATGGGTCTTACTCCCAAGAAAGTGGATTGCATCCAAAGTCTAAAAGATCCTATAGCACACTTCTAGGAATGTCTACTCAGAATTGAGTTTTGCTAAGTCCAGTAGCACTTATTCTTAGTAGAATGTGCCTTGGGCTTTAGCTTTACACATTTTTTTTAATGGTACACAACCTTTATAGGGTCGGTAAATTGCTTTTAAAATGGAAAGTTTCCATAAAAGTATGTGATGCCACCTGTAAAGGGGAAAAGTCACAAATGCTGGGATACCAGTGCAAACCCCTTGCTTGAACCTAAGGAATTTCTTAGATCTTATGGCTGATAACTGGAAAGACACTGTACATTCAAATATATTGAGCTTTTGGGACTTGCACTGATTCTCAATATTTTTCACTACCCTGTAGTCCCATCTACAATGACGTAGGTAGAGTTAAGAGGAGAAAGTGGTCAGCACCTGCAATCTCTGCTGCCCCTCTTGCAAAGAGTTCTGTTTTTATGACATCTTTAATAAAATTTACAGGCAGGAATTGTGAAAAGGGAGTGCAATTGTGAGGGTGGGCGGCCAGCCTTGTGAATTGTGAGTCTGCAGCCATGCATCCCCTCTAACTACCCCCTTGCTCCTGTTATGCATTTTAGTGTGTAATAAAATGTCATTTATTGCATTAAGAACATTTTATATATGTTCAATTGATATACCACTTTATATTGATATGCTCCCAAAGCCACTTATTATGATCTTATTGAAGCCTCTGATTAAATGCTGTTTCCTCTTCTGGCAAAAAAAGTGTCTTTAACAGGACAATCCAGAGCAACTAATCTGTCCACATAAGAGCTCTTAGGTTGCCCTATCTAACACTAGGTTGGAGCAACTGCAAGATGCTCCAGCCCAGTTACTCTGAAGGAGGCTTAGGGCAGAGCAAGGCAAGATAGGGTGCCCTAAGAGAGGTGGACCTGCTCTGCCCTAACTGGGGCAGCCTAAGCAGCTCAGGAGAGGCAAGTTGAGGGCATGTTTAGCATTGCCTAGGGCAGAGCAGTTACTCTGAATCCAGAGCCTGTTTCCAAGGCAGAAATGCCCTCTTCCAGCCCTCAGAGTTATACCACCTCAGCAGCAGGTATAGTAATGAGTAGACCCATAGGGGTCCATGATAAGGCCCGAGTAAGAATGGCAGTGCTGACCAAAAATCTGAGTTCTTGGCCATCCTAGCTGCAACCCCTTCCTCTCAACCTCAGGATATGGAACAAACTACGGCTGCCCACAAACCTCAGGATACAGCAGGCCACTCCAAGAAGCCCCTTGTATTCACTGTAGAATGTACTGGCATCTCATCAGGGACTCCTTATAAGGCAGGCACCCAGTGGCGTCACCAGACTGGTGCGGCTGGTGTGGGCTGCATTGGGGATGCGCTCAGTATGGGGTGATGTGCCGGAGGAGTTTGACTGTCCTTTGGCAGGCCCCGGGCGTCAGTACCCCCATTCAGGCCTGCTCCAAGGCAGAGAATCAGCCAGAAGCTGCCACTTGTCTGAGGAGCTGGCCTGAATGGCCATCTGAGATGCACTGCGCAGAAACACACTGAGCATGCCGAACAGCTTCAGAGGAGACTTCCTTAGAGCAGAGAAAGTCCTCGCCTCTGCACAGCCATTCGGCCTCACTCAGGAGGCGGAGCGGCAGCCGAATGGCTTCAGAAAGAGTACTGCACAGGCACCAACTCTGACGCCTGCACAGTCTCCCCCGAAGCCAAAAGGCTTCAGAAAAGTACTGCGCAGGTGTCAGAGATGGTGCCTGCGCAGTACTCTTTCTGAAGCCAGTTGGCTTCAGAAACAACTGCGCAGGCGCCAACTTTGGTGACTGTGCAGTCCAGGTGGGGGGGGGGCGCAACCCAGGGATGACACACAGACTTCCACACCAGGTGATGTGCAGAGTCACGTCATCACTGTAGGCACCACAGCTGTTCCTTGTTCAGTGTGATCTGAGGGGTGTCTCCTCAGGAGCAAGTCTTCCCCTTGTGTCAATTACTTAGCATGCTTAGGGCAGCCCAGGCTTCCTGACTCTCTGGATTCAGCATAACTTTCTGCTCTGGATACAGAATAGTTAGGAGAGTGCAGTTAGGTCAGAGCAGGCTGAATTTGCTCTGGATTGCAGCCTAAGACACTGCATTTTGCAGTATTTGTTTCTGAAAGTTTATTTTCCATAATATTGTGCATAAGTAGTTAGTAATTTGGCATCTCCTTTTTTAATGGTATCAGGGAAAACAAAATAACCAGAATTGATTTGGATGCTTTTACAGAAATCATGTTAACTGAATTAATTCAGCAGAAGCTGAATACAGTATTTGATTTCCCCCATCCCTTTTGAACCTTTTCCAGTGATGTTTTAGAAAATATGCACATTATCTCTGTCTTCTTTTACAGCAAAATGGACACTTTGAGTTCAATTGAGGTGGACTACATTACAGATTTACAGAAGGAAGTCCACTTCCATTACAGAAGGAACTTGAGACAAATTATCTATATCCTTTAAAAGTATATATTATTTTCTTGCAGTTTGTGAAATCAACAAATTTGTTCTAGCACCCGGACTTACTGACTAAAGACTATGTTCTGGAATATTGAAGAACCATCTTCTCCTGTTTTGAAAACCTGAAACTGATCCATTTTATTTCTTAAGAAATCTATAGTCTTTTAATTTGTCTAGTTGAAAAAGACATTTTCTTGTCCTTCTGTGCCTTCTCTACTATTATGTTACTGTAATTTAAAAGTGTTTTTTGCCTTTTTTATAAATAGGGTCTTCATTTGAAAGCCCATAAGCAACACTGAATACTTGTGGCACAAGTGGTTAAGACGCTGTGCCTGTTAACCAGCAGGCCAGGGTTCGAGACCCAGGTCGGCCCCACAAGACAGGGTGAGCTCCTGTCCTTAGCCCAGCTCTGCGATGCCAGCTGGATCCAATTGTACTGGCTCTGCCTTTCCACTGGACTAATTCAGTGGTGTGGAGAGGGGGGATTTGCTGCTTGGGTAACAGCCTATCCTCCATAACAATCTAACCCAGGCTTTTGTGCTTAGCATGGAGCATATGCAGCGCCGAGCACAATACCATAGTCTTTCAAGACTGACAGAGGCCTGCTTTATTTTTTGGAAGACATGGACAGTACAACATTGTGCACATGGAATGATAGGGCAATTGACTTTTCCACCTTAAGGACCAAAGTGTGTTGGTACCGTCCTGACTGCAGTATATAGTGACTGAATATATATAATTTTTTTTTCTTTTTCCATTATTTTCCACTTGTTTTCATTTATAGTACCAGTGGTTTTTTCATACCTCTAAGGCTCACACCACAGTGCAGAAATCCATGTGCTATTTTGGCCCTTTTCTGTGTCTACACCCAAGATACTTCCACAAGCCTATGCAAGCACTCTAGAATACTAAACTTGTCTATGTCGAAGCAAATTATGAGCAACTGTGTGCTTTCTATTCCAGAGATTGTAAACCCATCTCTCTCAATATCATTTTATCCGAGTCAGGAAATATAGCTGAAGGTTTAGTTGGCAGCAAAATAAATCTCTGGTAACAGTATGTTTAGCCTTTTATCTCTTCTCTGTTTCAGGTTTATGGCAAACTACCCTTTGAAATCAAAAGCATCTTATTCATGTTTTTCATGCTGACTGCAACAGTCTGCCCAACATTGGTTGATTGGCATTGCTCATAGATGTGTCCGAATATTTTTCAGCAGCACAGAATTAACAGGGAAGGAGAGTGTGTCTTTATATACACTATTAAAAGGATGGTTTTAATAGAGCACATTCCTAAGAAATTTAGGCCTGGACTATCTTTCTTTGATAGTATGGGGAGGTTGTCATATGCCTGTGCATTGGCCTAACCCCCTCAGGAGTTGGGGTTAGAAGCATCTTACTGCACTTCTGTGACACCCCAGGTTGCTACAGGCTTAGGCTGGCCTAAGAGGAGGTTAGGGTTGCAGCCTTAATTTCATTTTTCCTATGAAGATGTAGCTGTTTGTAGAGAGCAGCAGATGTTCTAAACTTCAAAGGGCCTCTGAAATGGGTCTGAGACACTGGCTGCTATAGAAAGTCAACTGATGGTGTGATTTGACACAAAGTTACTGAGGTTACTGTGAGACGCTCTGAAAACAAGTTGGAGAATTAACTTTTTCATACATTTACTCACCCTTCCTTTCAAGAAACAGATTGGTAGTCTAGAAAGACAGCGGTTTCCTGGCCTGGTCTCTACCAAAACAACAACTCAACTTGTTAGGGTTCTCATGGGTATGGGATACAATATTTTGTTCTACTAAAATAATACTTTTCTGAATGTGCAGAGAGCATAATGGTATGGCTGCACCAGTGCTGAAATTTTGGATAGGATTGGGCCCCCAGTCTCTTTATTTGGTCAAATGTCATGCATCCATTTAGGGTTGCCATAATTCTCTTCCACAAAATCAGGACAGGACCCTCTGTCGCACTTGCTAGTATGTGAACGCAATCCCCAAAAATCAGGACTGTCCCTATTTTGGGGGGACACTGTGCTTGTTAATCAGCAGGCCAGGGTTCAAGACCCGGGTCAGCACCACAAGACAGGGTGAGCTCCTGTCCTTAGCCCAGCTCTGCGACGCCAGCTGGATCCAATCGTATTGGCTCTGCCTTTCCATTGGACTAATTCAGTGGCGTGGAGAGGGGGGATTTGCTGCTTGGGTAACAGCCTATCCTCCATAACAATCCAACCCAGGCTTTCGTGCTTCGCATGCAGTGTATGCAGCGCCGAACATTATACCATAGTCTTTCAAGACTGACGGAGGCCTGCTATGGCAAGGCTACATCTGTATCAAGTATGGCATGATGCATAGCTCATAATGCAATCAAAGTAATGACATTTAGTCCATTGCTTAATATTGTTATCTGATATACATGTTCCTCATAGCCATGTGTCATTGAACAGAGAGAAATTACTTGATAAACATGCTCAAGATTTGCACTGTAACGCTCTCATTGGAAATGGTGGATTTAAGCTGTGGCAGGATTATACCACTGTGTGTCTCTGTTTTCCTATGTTCCAATCTGAATTGGGAAGAAGTTCCTGCTGACTTATTCTTCAGACTAGTACTTCAGAAATTGTTAGAAACGCTTTATTAAAATAGCTGTTTCTCAAAAACCAGATAGCCTACAGTGAAAGCATGTGAAAAATATTGGCAACAACTAGTGAACTAGTCTTTCAAACATCTTAAACAAGTTTGTCTTAATTTTCAATCATAAACAAGAGAAAAGGCTAAAAAAAGCAACAAGTTTCCAACCCAAATATTTAGGAGAAGCTGAAAAGATATGGCAAAAAATGAAGGTAACTTTCTGTTTTTAGTGGGTATTGGTTTTTTATGATTCCTTCTGGAGTAACAATTCGTCTATTCTAAAGGTTGGTATTCAAAGAGTCTGTTCACAGCATTCTGCATCTAAGAAGGCTTTTCGGGATCTTTTTCTTATAGAGGCTTTTGAGGATGCTTGCCTAATGAGATCATTGGGGAGGACCTCTAAGCAGGTCCCACTGCCTTCTGAAGTGTGGAAAAAAGTGGAAAGTAAAAAAAAAAAAAGATGAAAAGGACTTTTCCTGGGGCTATAAATAGGCTGTAGAAATCTCAAAGAGGGAGATCAGTTTAGCCCTCTTCTCAAACTTTTTGCAAATTTTGAAAGACTGCCCTGCTCAGGCTGGCATTTAAATGGTTTGCATTTTACTGCTTCTCCCAATCTGAGCCTTCTGAAATTATTCCTAAAATTATTTGGGTTCAAAGGTCATTGTCAATAAAACTATTTTCACCTGAGCTTTTTGATCTCCTTTTTTGATTTTTACCTGAGCTTTTTTGATTTTTTACCAGAGCTTTCTGTTTTAGTGATTGACTATCTACATTCTATTTTCATGACTGTTTTACTTGCGTTTAAATTGATGCAACACCTTTCTGTTTTTGTGAAAACAGAGTTGTGAAATGTAAATGTGTATGTTGGTGATTTTAAAAATGCAAATATCCCACCCCAATCCCACTTCTTAAGATCAAGAGAGCCACTGATAATGGCGTCAGGGGCTATATCTAGAATGCAAAATATCAGTCAATCATCTGTGCATGCACAGAAATACTTCAGGAATACACATAGGGCTCTTTAAATGGAAGTTGTTTCTTCTTTCATTTCCATTTCAATATAAATATTAGCTAATGGTTGCACATGCTTGCATCATCTCTTATTTCACAGTAAATATACCCCTCCCCCCCAATTAGTCAATGCTTCTCCTTTTGGGGGAATGCGGGTTAATGTTACAGCGATACCAGTGATACAGCGATACTCCTGGGCTAGCTCAAGAGGTGAAAAATAATTATGTATCCTCAGTGAGCTGCCTCATCCTCTTCTTTGTTTTGTTGCTCTCTGAAGAAAAAGCTTTTTTCAGATTCAGTCTAGCTTCTTGTTTTGCTCTTGCTCCTCTGTTGTGGTGTGTTTCTTTTGTTTAACATTTGCTTTAATGTCTGTTACACTTCTAAAACCATTGTTACTCACATCTTTTTGAGAACAATGGGAGGTATAAATGTTTTATCAGAAATAAATGTCTGTTAAATTCAAAACATCTGATAAATTCAGAGTAAACCTGGCATGGTAAATTCCCATTCTTTTATCAACATGACCCTGACACTTGTGAAATTTCCGTAACCCTTAGATGCCCATTCGGATCCAGAGTCCGGAAATTCAAATTTATGCAAATTGTGCTATTTTTAGATGGGCATCCTTTAGATGGGTTCCTTTAGAGCAGTGATTTTCAACCTGTGTGTCATGGCACACTGGTGTGTCACAGATAGTCCTCAGGTGTGCTGTGGGATTTGGGGCGGGACATTTATTAATAGGAAAACATAGGGATTTGAACAACATGGTGTGCCTTGTCCAGGGTAAAAACAACTGATGGTGTGCCATGGGATGAAAAAGGTTGAAAATCATGGATTTGATTTATCTAGGTAATCTCCCGCATTGGATTTTTACATACAAAATTACAAATTGTGCTCACAGTGAATAAATCAAATGACACTTTCAGATACAGACTGAAAGTATAGTGCTGACTCCTAATACTGGTGGGAGTAGTGCCAGAACAGACTGAACAATTGAATGACTTGGCTTTAACAGTAATAAAGGAGATTACTACCCCTGCCCAGCAAAGGAGATCTAGATAGGCTTCCATGTATGTACTCGCTTGCTGGATTAGGAGTGTATGTTGGAATAATTAGAATACACAGCTGAGTGCAGTCAGTGTTCAGCATGGATTACTGCATTTCTTCCAATTTCAATGCATACCTCAGCCATACCTTGGTGTGACTAATTAAGCAATCTGTAAATTATAGTAGTAGATAAACTTAATTAACAGCCCAATCCTGTGCAAGTTCACAATATGTACTATGCTGGTCAGTAGGATTTGCTGCCAGATAATATAGGATAGTAGCCTAAGAGCTTCTTGTAGTCCAGGAAGATACTGCGAAACAAATGTAAAGTCCCTAAATAGCTTATCGTAAAGGTACTAACATAAAGTGTAAGGTTTTCTAACTGTAAGGGAGTCATTAATAGCAGCATCTGAGCAAGCATAACCATACATCTTGGACATAAGTTATTTTAGCTCGAAATACTATTCTCGTATATAATCTCTGACTAAGGACTAAGCTTCACTTCATTGTATCTTAAGCCCATGGTTACTTTGATATACATCCTGATTCCTATTACCGCTAAGTGTGCATAGGATCAAGGTAAATGCCTGTGAGCACAATCCTATCCGTGTCTCCTCAAAATTAAGCACTACTGTGTTCAATGGGTCTTACTCAGTGATGGGCTTCAAAGAAATTAAGAACCGGTTCTCTGTCCATCTGGCAGCCACTTTTAAATGGCTATTTTTAAACTTTATATGTACTATCTCTTGTTAAGAACCAGTTCTATAGAGTAGGTGCGAACCTGCTGGTGCCCACCACTGGTCTTACTCCCAGGAAAGAGACTTTAGGATTGCAGCCTGAATGTGCCAGGTACTGCCACCCATCTGATATGTGCCAGGCTTTCTTCTTCTGTCTCTATGGATTAGCAGAGAAAGCAGGGGACAGTGGAGAAGCAAAAGTATGCAGCACACTGACGTTCTAGTATCACACTTCAATTCTAGCTAGACAGAAATATAGAGGACATGTGTTGGAGCACCAGGCTCCTCCACTTTTCTGCTCTTTCATTTTCAACCCAGTGCTTGGCCTATGGATGGCCTTACCATGTTTAGGAATATAGCCTTGAAAACATCTGGATGCCTTATAAATGATTCAAATGAACAGTCATCTAACTAGTAATTGAAATCTGTTGGAAGTCTGTAAAGATATTAAATATATGGATCAAGTCCAATGTTTTACTGCAGATACCCCCCTGCTTACTGGGCAAGAAACACTCTTTCAAGTGGGTGTTCCTCTTTTATTTAGCAGGGGGAGAGTAACTGGCCCTACACACCCCAGCAATGTCTGTTCTAGTGGCTTCTGCTGGTGTTCTTTTTGCACTTTTGGGACAGGCACCCATTAGCTATTAATTTTTTCATTTTCTTGTAAACCGCTTTGTGAACTTTTCAGTTGAAAAGTGGTATATAAATACTGTAGGTAAGTAGGATACAAATACTCAAGAAAAGCTGGTTTTAATGGAGGATGCTACAAAGCTGGAAAAAAAACGGATTGACATCTCCACACAGGATGTTTCACACAAAGAAGCAGAACTGCTAAAAATTCAGCGAGAGGCGCAACAGACAGACAGACAGACAGACAAAAACCCAATGAAGGAAAAGGAACAGAGTGTTCATTTTTTTGTAAACTGTGGTAAGTCAGTCCAACTTGGTAACCAATTTTGAGTAGAGTGGTATTACCATGTGAGGCTTCGTGACAAATAAACCCTACATAGGACCAGTTTCTTAAGTGTAAAAGATGCACATTTTTCACCTTGTCAGACAGAGGAACAAGACAAACAGAGCAAAGCAAGAAGTAAATTGGTTTGGTAAAGAAAGTTGGTCAGTCCGTAAAGTAGCTAAATTTAAATGATTTAATTTAGTTTTAGCTAATTGCAATAGGAATATTTTGTATTCTTAAATTGCATACATTCAACACTTCAAAATAGTTCTGCGATCCCTTTTTATGCAATAGCCTTTTCTGTACAGATCAAAGATTTGGTTTTGTTTTGGAAACAAGTTCAACTTTACTATTTGCTACTGAGGAGCTCTAGAGTCAATTGTTCTGTAAAGAGATTAGGGATCTCTAATGGTTTTCATTCTTTCTATTTAAAAAAAGTCAGGACTTCCCAGTAGTCCTGGGAAGTCCTTCCTCAGCAGTTGAACTAGTTTCAAGCTTATATACAGCAAGTTTATTGAGAAGAAAGTCTTGCCCAATTTGATTTGTTCCCGCCCAAGAACTGTAAATCCTATGCAAACTTACATTTGAAATGTAAATATGCCTGCATGCACTTTAATCCAGCTCTGCTGGAGTCATGCCCTTTTCCCAAGGAAAAAACAATGCTGGGACAGCCTGGAGCTGTTTGCATTTTTTTAACAAAATGTGTTTATAATAGGGCTGCTTGGGAACACCAACCCTGATTTTACACCATTGGAGAATCTTGCTGTGAACAGGTAAATTAGATTCAAGTAGGGATTCTTGAAATGGTTGGGGTAGTATACAGAGAAAGGTTGGGCCACTTTTCCACCACTCTTTCTTTGACCTAGTGCTGAATGTGCACTTCAAGACATAGAAAGCTGCTTTATACAGAGTAAGCCCCCTTGATCCATCTAGATCAGGGCTACTGACACTGACTGAGCAGCAACATTTCAAGGTCGTGGTATAGTCAGAGGCCTCCCCAAGGTAGGGAAATGTAAGGGAAGTGCATAGGTGCGGGAAATTTGGATAGGATGAGGGCCTTTATTTCTCAGTCCTATCTGAAGATAAAGGGCTGCAGTCAGTGGTGGGCCGAAGCTGGTTCAGGCCGATTGCCCAAACCACTTCCTAGTTCTGACCCCTCCCCCCACCGATCCTGTGGCTGGGGGGCCAGAAAACCGCGCCTGCACCAACCTTAGCACAGGAGCAGTGCTGTCCTGAAGCTGGCCAATCTCTTAGCTGAGGCTGGCGCAGGCGCAGTGCTGTCCTGAAGCCAGCCGAGATCGGCCGGCTTCAGGACAGCACTGCACCTGTGCCAACCTTAGGGCATGTGCAGTGCGCCGGGATTGGGGCCCACCCCTTGCCCTGCCCTGACCCCAGCCCCACCCCCTGACCCCAGCCTGGCTCCGCCCACTTCCTGGGAACCGGTTGTTGGGTAAGGTTAGGCCCACCCCTGGCTGCAGTGGCTCAGTGGTTAAAGATGCTATGCTCATCAACCTTGGCAGGCTGCACATACATGCAAGAAGATAAATTGGTACCACTTTGGTGGGAAAGTAAAAGTGTTCCGTACACCTTTTAAGTTTAATCATGCTGGTTCCCACAGCACTTGTTCAGGAAAATGAAAAGCAGTTAAGGAAAACTTTGAAAAATGTCCTTTGAAAAATGTCCTTGCCTGGAGGTTGTCACACTTAATGGCATACCACAGGCAATGGTGGAGCTTGATTCAGAGATCAGGACTGGAAAAGACCCCCCTTCCATGTATGTTGCAAACCTTCACTTGCATAATAATGAGAGTCTTACTACAGTGGCTGGTTCTGTGTTTTGAAGTGAATGGACTTCAGTATTTATGGTCAGCCTCATCCCTCCAGCATAAGACCAAGGAAGGGTCTTGTCTCTTGCTGCATTTCAAAGATACTAGAAATGCCTTAAAAATTCAGCACAAGTTGAGGGTCAATATCCTAATTCTCTCCCTGACACCAGCCTTGAGGAGGGCCTGAGTATCTTTGAGGGCTGCATTTGCTAGGTGTTGATACCACCTGAAAGGTCCAGTAGAAAACATGCAGTGCTTCTCCTAAAGAGGTTCCTGCCAGGAAGCTTTGCTATACAGCTGTATTGGGAATCTCATGCACAAAATGTCTCAGTGACTATATAATATGAACAAACTTTCATCCTCTCCTCAACCTTGTAGTTGGATGGGGACCTTTGCTGCAGGCATGCAGTATTTTCATGATTTGCTGAGCACTTCTGAGTGTGGAGGCTATTTCCCACCTCTTCCCAAGTTCCTCCTTACTAGAAGGGGTTGATGTCACATGTCACGGCATGGAATCTGTGAGTAGAGATGTGTGTGCACATCTTGAACCACAAGGAGTTGTTGCCTATGACTACAGCAGGATTGCGGCTAGACACATTTCCCCCAGGCACAACATATAGCGCATCCGGTGCTAGGAAAATGCACCATCCCCCACAACAGCTGTGCAGCTGGGAAAGGAGCCATTTGGGATCAGTTCAGCTAATGGGTAATACGCCTCCCTTAACCGAATCCCTCACTGGACCAGCATGTAACAGAAATGGCCGAACCCTGGTGATAGAAATGTTTAGCATTTGTTTTTATTGTGTTTTTATTCAGCTAGTGCAGCAAAGGCAGCAGCACCAGCAGAAGAGGAAGAGCTTACAAGAAGCAGATCAGAATGCCTACAGCTACAGGAATTACTCCATCAGCTGCTAGAGAGAAGATACCTTGTCAGTTTCCAGTCCACACAAAAGCATATTGCTAAACAACTCTAGTACAGACACAGGAAATTTTGCTGATATTTTGACTTTCTGAGAATTGAGCACCTGCTTGTCCTGCTTTGCAGTAACAAACTTGTGTATATAAAAAGCAGTCTGTGCAACAGCTAAGGCAGTAACACCATCATTTTACATCTCTGTTTTCAGAGTTTATCTTTGAATACTAAGTGTTGGGTCTTAGCTACAAGCCCCTGTGATGGCCTTGGTCGCCTTAGTGGATGACCTACACTGGGGACTGGATGGAGGGAGTGCATCCTTGCTAGTCCTCCTAGACCTCGTGGCAGCTTTCAATGCCATTAACCATGGTGTCCTTCTGGGGTGGCTGGCTGAGTCGGGGGTACTGTTTTACAGTGGTTCCGCTCCTTCTTGGCTCACAGGTCCCAGATGTTGATTATGCTGGACTCTTGTTCGGCAACCTGGCCCTTAAGGTGTGGGGTGCCGCAGGGCTCTATATTGTCACCCATGTTGTTCAACATCTAAATGAAACCACTGGGAGAGAACATCCAGGGGTTTGGAGTTGGGTGCCACCAGTATGCAGATGATAGCTTTATCTCTCCACCTGATACTAACGGGGCTGTCTATGTCCTGGAGAGTTGTCTGGAGGCTTTTGGGATCTGGATGAGGGCAAACAAGCTGAGATTAAATCCTGACAAGACAGAGGTCCTCCTGATTCAGAAATCCTCGGTGCATGTACTGGACTGTTTCTCCTGCTAACTGGGCAAGAGGCACTCTTTCAAGTAGGTGTTCCTCTTTTTTTAGCAGGGGGAGAATAACTGGCCCTACACACTCCCAGCAACGTCTGTTCTAATGGCTTCTGCTGGTGTTCTTTTGCATTTTAGATTGTGAACCCTTTTGGGACAGAGACCCATTAGCTATAAATTAGATATTATTTTTTCATTTCATTTGTAAATTGTTTTGTGAACTTTTTAGTTGAAAAGCAGTGTGTGTGTGTGGTGTGTGTGTGTGTGTGTGTGTGTGTGTGTGTGTGTGTATCTATCTATCTATCTATCTATCTATCTATCTATCTATCTATCTATCTATCTATCTATCTATCTATCTATCTATCTATCTATCTATCTATCTATCTATATATGCCTGAATCCCCTAAGCCAAATAATTGCAAGGACTGGATATGGGTACAAGTTCAAGAGTGGAACTACCATCAGCCACCTCCTCTATATGGATGACAACAAACTGTATGCAAAGAATGAACGAGACATCGACTCATTGATACACCTGACAAGGATCTACAGTGAGGATATTGGGATGTCATTCGGCCTGGATAAGTGCAGCCGAATGATCGTAAAGAGAGGAAAAGTGGTGAAGACCAGTGGGGCAGAACTACCAACAGGGTACATAACAGATGTAGAGACCAACTATAAGTACCTAGGTATTCCACAATCCCACGGTAATCATGAAGAGGAGGCAAGGAAGACAGCAATATCCAAGTACCATCAAAGAATACGACAGATCCTGAAAAGCCAGCTCAATGGGAAAAATAAGATACATGCCATCAATACATATGCGCTGCCAGTCATCAGATACCCTGCTGGAATAGTAAGCTGGCCACAGAAAGAAATGGAAGTGGCCGATGTGAAGACCCGAAAGCTCCTCACAATGCATGGGGGTTTCCACCCCAAGTCTAACATCCAGAGACTATACACTAGTTGGAAAGAGTCATAGAGTCATAGAGTCATAGAATCATAGAGTTGGAAGGGACCTAGTAGGTCATCTAGTCCAACCCCCTGCCTGCAGCAGGAATTCCCCCTAGAGCATCTCCAACAGGTGCTCATCGAGCCTCTGCTTGAAGATCCCCAGTGAGGGAGAGTCCACCACCTCCCTTGGCAATCTGTTCCACTGCCGAACCGCCCTCACTGTCAGGAATTTTTTCCGGATTTCCAGCCGGAATCTCCTTTCTTGCAGTTTGTACCCATTGGTTCTAGTCCTGCTTTCAGAAGCAGCTATGAACAAATTGGCCCCTTCCTCCTTATGACAGCCCTTCAGGTATCTGAAGAGGGCAATCATGTCTCCCCTCAGCCTCCTCTTCTCCAGGCTGAACATCCCAAGTTCCCCCAACCTTTCCTCGTAGGGCTTCCCTTCCATCCCACTGATCATTCTTGTCGCTCTCCTCTGGACTTGCTCCAGTTTGGCTGCATTTTTCTTAAAGTGAGGTGCCCAGAACTGAACACAGTACTCAAGGTGAGGTCTCACCAATGCTGAATAAAGAGGAACTAGAACTTCTCGTGACTTGGAAGCTACAGTCCTCTTAATGCAACCTAAAATGGCATTTGCCTTCTTTGCAGTCACATCACACTGCTGACTCATGTTCAGCTTGTGATCCACGGCGACTCCAAGATCCCGCTCACATGTGCTGCCAAGCCAAGTATCCCCCATTTTATACCTATGTTTTTGGTTTTTATTTCCTAAGTGCAGAACCTTGCACTTCTCCCTGTTGAAATTCATTCTGTTTGTTACAGCCCAGGATTCCAGTTTATCCAGATCCTCCTGGAGGTTTCTCCTGTCTTCTGATGTGTTTGCTACTCCTCCCAGTTTGGTGTCATCTGCAAATTTGATCAGGCTCCCCCGTATCCCTTCCTCCAAGTCATTGATGAAAATGTTAAAGAGAACCGGTCCCAAGACAGAGCCTTGGGGTACCCCACTAGAAACTGACCTCCAGGTTGATACAGAACCATTTACTAAAACCCTTTGAGTGCGGCCATCGAGCCAGTTGCAGATCCACCTAACAATTGCCCTGTCTAGCCCATATTTTTCCAACTTCCTAATTAAAATGTCATGTGGGACTTTGTCAAATGCTTTGCTGAAGTCAAGATAAATGACATCCACAGCATTGCCACTGTCCAGTAAGCTCATAACCCGATCAAAAAAGGAGATCAGATTTGTCTGGCAAGATTTATTCTTGGTAAATCCATGCTGGGTTGTTTTGATCACCGAGTACTTGTCTAGATGTGCACAAATTGTGTGTCTTATGATTTGCTCTAATATCTTGCCCGGGATTGAAGTCAAACTGACTGGTCTATAATTTCCCGGGTCTTCTTTTTTCCCCTTCTTAAAAATTGGGACTACATTTGCCCTCTTCCAGTCCAGTGGCATTTCTCCACTCCTCAAGGATTTCTCAAAGATGATCGACAGAGGCTCTGCAAGGACATCTGCCAGTTCCTTAAGAACTCGAGGATGCAGCTCATCTGGTCCAAATGACTTGAATTCATTTAGGCCAGTTAAGTGGTTTCGAACCAGTTCTCTGTCAGTCTTAATCTGCTGTTCTGCACCATCCATGTTTTCATTACCTCTTAGGGGATGTAAACACATCCCCGAATCAGTCAATGATCCCGCACCCCCATTTGCACAGCCCTCCTTCTGTGAATAGACGGATGCAAAGTAGAAGTTGAGCAGCTCCGCCTTCTGCTGGTTTCCAGACACCTATTGTCCATCCTTGTCCAAGAGCAGCCCCAGCCCCTCGTCTCTCCTCCTGTTCCTTTGGGCATATCTAAAGAGGGCGGCCGGGTCTGATGAGCGTCAAAACTACTATCCTGGATGAAACCCAGAATATCCAGGAATACATCACTGAGATGGCACCCAAAGATGAGCTGATGAGAGAATGTCTCCAGCAACAACAGCAACAGCAAATACAGAAGGAAGATCAAACTGAGGAAGTGTCCTGGCAAGATAAGATCCTGCACGGGATGTACCATTGCCAGATAACCGAAGTCGCTGATACTGGGAAATCCTATCAGTGGCTGGAAAGAGATAGCACTGAAAGATAGCACTGAAGCCCTCATCATGGCAGCACAAGAACAGGCACTAAGTACCAGATCCATAGAAGTGGGGATTTACCATACAAGAGAAGACCCAAAGTGCAGGCTATGCAGAGAAACATCAGAAACAATCCAACACATCGTGGCAGGGTGCAAGATGCAGGCAGGAACAGCATATATTGAACGGCACAACCAAGTAGCCAGCATCGTGTATAGGAACATCTGCTCAGCCTATGGACTAACCCTTCCCAAGACCAGATGGGAGACCCCTCTGAAGGTTGTGGAGAATGACAGGGCTAAGGTTCTGTGGGACATCCATATCCAGACAGACAAGAAGGTACTGGCTAACCAGCCAGATATTGTGGTGGTAGATAAGGCCCAGAAGACAGCCCTGGTGATAGATGTAGCGATACCAAACGACAGCAACATCAGGAAAAAAGAGCATGAAAAGGTGGAAAAGTATCAGGGTTTGAAGGAGGAATTAGAAAGACTGTGGTAAGTGAAGGTGAATGTGATCCCAATAGTGATTGGAGCACTAGGGGCTGTGACATCCAAGCTGGAAGAATGGCTCCAACAGATTCCAGGAGGGACAGCAGAACACTAGATCCAGAAAAGCGCATTGCTAGGAACAGCTAAGATACTGCGCAGAACCCTCAAACTCCCAGGCCTCTTGTAGAGGACTCGAGATTGAGGATAACATACATGCATACACCACCAGTGGAGGGTGAGAAAACAATTTTTTTTTAATATATACTGGACTGTCACCTTGTTCTGTATGGGCTTGCACTCCCCCTGAAGGAGCAGGTTCATAGCTTGGGGGTATCCTGGACTCACAGCTGCTCCTGGATGCCAGAGGTCAGCTGTGGCCAGGAGCGCCTTTGCCCAGCTTCAGCTGGTGCGCCAGCTGCGACCATACCTGTCTCAATTGGATCTGGCCATGGTGACCCTTGCCTTGGTGACATCAAGAATAGATTACTGTAATGCGCTCTTCGTGGGGCTGCTCTTGAAAATAGTTCAGAAATTACAGCTAGTTCAGAACGCAGCAACTTGGGTAGTTGCTGGAGCTCGTTGGTTTGATTCCATTACTCCGCTGCACCGGTGGCTGCACTGGCTGCCAGTTCAGTTCCGAGACAAATTCAAGGTGCTAGTTATAACTTTTAAAACCCTAGATGGCTTGGGACCAGCATCCTTGAGAGACCACCTTCTTCTGTACAGTCATGCATGTTCTCTGAGGTCATCTGAGGCGACCCTGTTGGTTGTGCCACCATGGAGAGAGGTTAGGGGAATGGCGACCAGCAACAGGGCATTCTCGATGGTGGCACCTGAGTTATGGAACTCCCTCCCCACTGAATTAAGATATGTCTCCTCTCTATTAACCTAAATAACATTTTATTTTATTTTAGGCAGGGGCCTAAATAACGTTTTATTTTAAAAAGTATTTGAGGCCACATAATATTTTTAATCTGTCATCTTCCATCTCTGATCTGGTTTTACTGTTTACTTGTTTTTATATTGTTTTAACTGTATTTTATTGTTTTAACTGTATTTTATTATTACTGTTTTATCAATTGTTAGCCGCCTTGGTTGCCCTTTGGTGTGAAATGCGAAATACAAATAAAATAAATACATAAATAAAATAAAGGCATTGGGGCTAGATGCCATCACCACATCCTGTGGCAGGGAGTTCCACAGAACAACTATACACTGGGTAAGAAATGTTTTCATTTATCTGTCCTAACCTTCCTGACATTCAATTTTAGTGGATGTCCCCTCATCAACCCAATGTGTGGCAGTAGTAAAGAAGGCGAAGTCCACACTTGGGGTCTTTAGAAAAGGTGTACAAATAGGTGTTGAGGACACATCTGGAGTACTGTGTTCAGTTCTAGTCACCACATCTCAAAAAGTATACAAAGGAAATGGAGAAGTTCAGAAGAGAGCAACCAGAATGACTGATGGTCTGGGACACCTTCCCTATGAGGAAAGGCTACAGAGTTTGGGACTCTGGTCTGAAAAGAGGCACCTGAGGGGAGGGGAGGCATGATTGAGACGTACAAAATTATGCAAGGGATGGATAGAGAGATGCTCTTTTCCCTTTCACATAACACCAGAACTAGGGGACAGCCACAAAAATTGCATGTTGGGTAGATGGATAAGAGAAAAGGATAAGAGAAAATATTCATGGATAAGAGAAAATATTTCTGTACCCAGCATGTAGCTGGAACTCTGTGGAACTCCCTGCCACAAGATGTAGTAATGGCATCTAGCCTCAATGCCTTTAAGAAAGGATTAGACAAAGTCCTAGAGGAAAGGACATCACAGATTAAAAGTCACGAAGGGTATACAATGTGTACCTTCTATGTGTACCTCCAAATGCCAGATGCAGCGGAGGTGTCCCTGAGGCATCTGTGTGATACAGAAAGTTGGATTAGTTAGGACTTTGCCCTGATCCTTATGTTCCTGATTCTCATGTTCTCATGATTGTTCAGTCAGTTTAAGTCCCAATGCGTTCAATTGGCTTTATTCCCAGGAAAGCATGCATAGAATTGCAGCCTAAATCTTCCACACAATTTAACATGGATGAATATTGAGCTTTGTTCACACTATTAGGCTACCCAATCCTGTGACTGCCGACTTCTAGCATGAGGTCAGGATCCCAAGAATATCTCATTGGCTTTTGCACCTTTCTTTGTAATATGCTTGACTCAGTGGTGGGCATCAGCAGGTTCACACCTACTCTATAGAACCGGTTGTTAACAAGAGATAGGACATATAAAGCTTTAAAATAGCCATTTAAAAGTGGCTGCCAGATGGGCATAGGACCAGTTGTTAATTTCTTTGAATCCTATCAGTGCTTGACATGCTAATATTAACTGGAAGTGCCACTGGAGTGTGAGAACTTATGAAATATATGAAAACTTATTTCAGCCCTCATGCAGTTATATGAAATATGGCATGCGCCTTGATTCTAGATTAAAACCATGGTTTTACACAATTGACTTCAAATGAAAGGTATATATTGTGACTGAAGTTGTTACAGCAAGTGTAGACACATCTATATATCTGTATACAAAAATGAAGTCACTCATTGACTCATCAACGCCCAGCCATTGACGCATCAACGCCCAGTGTGAAACTTCTGAGTGTTCCTTCCATGATGGAGGCACCAACTAAGAACTGGTTTTTGGAAATTCCAACTGGAAGCTGGTAAAATGGGACGCAACATGTTTTCCTCCCTATACTTTCCATTGAAGAATCCCTGACTGAGGAATGCTCTGCCCCAACCTAGAAGCATGAAATTTGGGGTGTTCCTTCTGTGACATCAACCCCCCCCCAAGAACTGATGTGGAGAAATTTAACCCCTAAGGGGTTGAAAAGGGGTGCAACGTGTTTTTGTCCTATACTTGAACATGGAAGACTGACCAACATCCAGCCATTTTGGTGTTCGGTGCCTGGTGCACTGGGGAGGATGTTGTTCGGAGGGAGGGGTTGCGCTGGGGGGGGGATGCTGCACATGGGGGGTGTTGCGGGGTGGATGAACATGGGGGTTGTTGTGCATGGGGGACTGATGAGCATGGGGGATGAACATGGCGGATGTCACTCATGGGGGGTTGGATGAGCATGGGGGATTGATGCATATGGGGGTGGTTGCGCAGTGGGGGGCTGGCATAGGGGGATTTTACTCCCACAATGTGGGTATGTTTTCATTAGTACGATATAAATTTAATGCAGGCCTTTTATACCTTGCTTATGCATGCCACAATTTTCTCTGAAACAAGGTTCTGATGTTAAATAAATTAATGTAGATTTGGCAGAGATAACTTCTAAATTTGTTCACACCGCTTACTATACCATCTCTACCCAATCCAATATGTTATCTCAGAAGAAAATATAATTAAATCTCTGTGCACATACATTCAGAATTGCCAGTTGAATCTTCTGACAATAGGTACTTCATCTACAGCTAGGCGGCCAGTCAGTGGATCAAAACAGCCAATTGCATCAATCTCAACAAAGAGATTAAGAAAGGAGACCCACTAGTTCAACTGGAAAATTCCAAGCTACAAATAGAAGAAGTTGGCAGAAATACTTCTCACACTAACAGCTAAATGAAGCTCTTATGAAAGCAGGTGAGGAGGGTTGCCTACACTTCTGTTTTTGGCCTAATACTGTAGAAGCACACCTTTCATAATTTTACTATGATGAAGATTCTACTATAATGAAACTGACAAACTGAAATAAAATTCACAAACAGGTAAAGTACCCATAGTAACTCATTTCCTTCCTATTTAAATTTGGTGAGCACTGACTGGAATCCAGAACTACAGTATGCTCACCAAAGCACTTGGATTCTGTTGCCAAAGAGCAATTCCTTCTTCCATCTCTGGGTCGCTGACCACTCTTCGAACCGAAACTCAAAATAAGTTTATTGTATGGCACAGGAGGGAAGATCCTCAAACAAAAAATTCCAGGATAAATCTTAAATCAAAATAGCCTTTGAGATCCCACAATGTTACACTTCAAGAACACAGGCACTACTTACATAAGTGCCTTACTTACTCTAGAAAAGACTAATTTTTCATATAGCATGCTTCGATTTTACTAAAATCTTTACCAATGGAATATATTCTAGTTCATAGGAGTTGAATAGAATAGGATGTTGGTAATGAGGTACCTAGTTACCTAGAAAAGGTTCTGTGGGAGTCAATATGCATTTTCACAACACTAGCATTTTTAGATGCAGAATTCAGAAGAGAACACTTTATTATATCTAAGTTGAGTTGATAGATAACTGATGGTGACACTTGGTGAAATGTCACGTCAACCATAGTAAGATTTCCAGTGGTTTAGGTCACAGAATTTTAGCACAGTATATTCCACATACAGTACTCTACACAGTATACTCCACAGTAGAGAGCCAGGATGATGTAATGGTCAGGGACCTGGAAGATCCAGGTACAAATTGCCCCTCATCCTCACCTACCTCACAGGGTTGTTGTGAGGACAGGAGGAGGAAGGAACTAAAGGTTTGTAAGCTGCCTTGGGCATTTGTGTTGGCCTGGGAAAGGTGAGGTATAAATCCCTTAAAAAATATAGTCTCTTATGAGAGAGTATGCAGTCTCAGTATGTTTATGTAATTAAACAAA
Source organism: Cryptoblepharus egeriae (assembly GCA_030015325.1). Classification (NCBI taxonomy): domain Eukaryota; kingdom Metazoa; phylum Chordata; class Lepidosauria; order Squamata; family Scincidae; genus Cryptoblepharus; species Cryptoblepharus egeriae. The sequence continues at coordinate 27,808,776 of JAREYC010000003.1, forward strand.
TGTTTAATTTTCATGATTGATATAAGTAATAGTCAACCTTCAATGAAGAATGCTTCAGAATGCATAGCTGTTGCAGGCTCAGAAGGAAAGCTACCTTCCCTAATAAATACTGATATTGTGTAGCTATCTTCTTTGGGAGCTAAAATGTGTAATATGCAAGTACAGGTTTTGGTTGTGGGAAGTCCAGATTAATATCATCCCTCAATTATGAAACCATCTAGCAGCACATTCCTATCCATGCCCTCCCAGCCATCAGTCTCATTGTGATTAATGGAGCTTACTCCCAGGAAAATGTGCATAGGGTTAGACTAAGGTTGCATCCCAACTAATTTAGACTGGCATATCACACCCACTCCCTGGTCATGTGGTGGTGTGGGGAGCCTGCACTTATCAGTGCACTGGCCCAACTGCCCCAGAAGTGGCGCAGAAGTGATTTATGGCACTTTTGTGACACCCCCAGGGCAGCACAGTACTTCTGCTGGCCTAACTGGGGGATTGCAGCCAAAGTTTTGTGGGCAATGGACACAACCTCACATGTAAAAAGACAGGCAGATCCAAATGTTTTCCCCAAATTTGGACTGTAAGAGCTAGAGCAGTATTATGCATGTACACCTTGGAATAGTATTTCCAGTGCAATCCCATGCATGTCTACTCAGAAGATCTGTTGTGCTGAAACAAGCTTTCTCGCAGATGTATAGGATTACTGCTTTCAGCAGGTATTATCCACCATTTTCAGCTGCAGAGAGTGAGGCATAAGGTTCAATTCTACAAATAAAACTAACAAATATTACTTGCGTATTTCTTTACATTTATTCTGATATAATGATCACAACCTTAAATACATTAACCTGAGAGTCAAGTGCTCATATTTGGCTGCTTGCATATATAAAATTGTAGTCACTTTATTGCAATATACTGGATGAAACCGTGTCCTTTTTTCCATTACCCAGATGTCTGAAAAGGAGAAGGAAAAGCATTTTCTTTACAGTCATCAAATAGCTTGCCCAGTGACCTCAATAATTTGAAGTCCCAAGTTGATACAGCATCTGTTCTCCAGAATGAATGAGGGAAAGATTCTTCCAGCATGTTAACAGCAAACAGTGCATCATCAATGTGCTAGGTTTGAGACAAGTTATAGGTTATGTGCTGTCTCCTTGTAATTTTTTCTAAAAAAATTTTTCCAGGTTGAAAAATTACTTTTGCATCATATAACAGTTCTTCTAGGTCCTAGAATCATAGAGTTGGAAGGGACTCAGGAGATCATCTAGTCCAACCCTCTGCCTGTAGCAGGAAATCCTTATCTTGTGGGAACCTGGGTCTTGAACCCTAGCCTGCTGCTTAACAGGCACAGGTCAAATTCTTAGAAGAATTGTTCATCAAGAACAAAACCAAAACTTTAGTTTTGGCTACAACTCATGACTAGATGTTGGTGTATCTTCAAATTATTGGAGGCTATTCAGTGACCAACATTCATTAAGTGTTCTAAGCAAAGAAATAGAACAGATATAACAAATTAACACCCTTTCTAAATCCTTCCCAACTTTGGTTTCCCAGTAAATGGCCTTCTGATAATGAATGGCACACTAAGAACATACAGACGACAAGAGACCTGCATCTAGGTACTCTCCCCTTGAGAAGATGGCTGTGATGGTCCAAGTGCACCAGTGGACAAATGTGACTGCCTGGCCTTTGGGAAAGGAGGGTGCAGAGTCAAAGCCCCAGCTGGAAGTCTCCAGTGCCAGCCAATGCTGTTATTTGAAAAAGTAGAAACAGCTAAAGAAAAAATGGTTAAAAAGCACCAAACTGAAAATCAGAAATTCTTTGCATAGCCATCATTGCGTGTTGCCTATTTCTTGAAGAGAATGTAAAATGGACAAAGTGGAGTCGAACAGAGGATGCTATTTCTTTTATATACCTTGTATGTTGGTTTCTATTTCTTTTATATACCTTGTATGTTGAACCCTGGAATCAACATTCTGCAACTTGCCTAGCTGGTGAAGGAAAGTAGTTTATACATAAAGTAACCATAATTAGTTATTTCACTTTTTTATCCAGTTGGAGACAGAGATTTAACCAGGCCTTTTCTATATGTATTGCAATCTTACATCAGCATTGAGAGGAGAAAACTTTTAGCCACTGGTGATCTTTCTACAGCAAAAGCATAGAATGTTACTGTTGGTGGACATCAGGAGTTCTTTAAACTGTGTTTTAAACCAGGACTGGTACAAACACCAGACTGGGGGCCATTTGCAGCCCTTGGAGATAGAAGCTTCTGGGCCACTGAAGACTTGTTGTAGCTTGTGCTGATCCACAGCTATTATAACCTCCTGCCCATGTCTCTGAACAACTTATGTATCCATGTGTTTCGGGCTGAGTCTGTTTTTACTATGCTAGAGGTATGTGGCAAACAGTTCTCATGTGGTTCCACATGCCTTAATCTCATGTGTTTTATAAATAATCTCATGTGAGCTCAGTAAAATTCATTCATTCCTAAATTCCATCTCATGTATTTGTTTATTTAAATTTAAAATGTAAATGAATTGTCCCAATTGTCAGACAGATATGATCCTTCTGATATTTGTCCACCCATTTAAACAAAGACAAAAAAAATCATGAATGAAATTCAAAGACACATGAGGACATAATCATTTAGACAAGGTGGCTATTTAAGAAGTCTTGTAGAATCAGTTTAAGACTACTTAAGATGTACATCATTGTTATGCATTTTCAGAATAACTAACATCTTCTACACATGCTGCTCAAGCATTTGGAGGACTTGGATCTTGCATCATCAGGTACTAAAAGCAACATCTATCCTATCCCTTTCAATAACCAGACTTAAAATGGATTTGAAGAGAGAAAAAATTATGCCTCTTTATGAAACAGATGGTAACTGAAAACTTTTGCCAAACATAAATCTACAGAATACCAGCATGAAAATCTCATGTTGTTGTTACTACCGGCAGCCTGTTTGAAAACAAAACTATTCTTGAAACACATCCATGAGAAAATTAAGTTTGACCAGGGGTTAAAGCTAGAAACTCTCAAAATGCAGAATTCAGTAAAGGTTAAACAATTTTAAAAATAACTGGAACAAAAAGCACAACAATTCTGTAGTGTACCAAGTGTATATTTCAATTTACTGTATGCAATCTAACAACAAATTTGGTCATAATTTACCAGATATACAGAAATGATTTAAGTAGCAAAAGGAGATTCAGTTTCAAGAGAATAAGTAAAATACATTATGTAAAGCCAGGTCCAGTTTAAGCATTGTGAGTAGTATATTCTAATAAAAGCAGATTTAGGTGAATTTTGGATTTTTATAGATCTACCAATTGTAAACGATTTTAAGGGGATAAAGGGATGGAAGAATCTTTATACTATAACTTACATATTCACAGAGCAGAACATTTACTTAACGTTTAAAATACTTCCCATATTATCTTTGTCCACTATTTTCTACTTTGGACCCCACCAAATTACACATTACTCATTTCTAGAACGAGAATAAGATGAATTCAGTTTTTCAAAAGCATAACCCAAAACTACCCATCTGTCAGGTTTACAGTGATGTGGAATCTACCAATGAAGCATTTGAATAGAAAAGGTTACAATTAATACCCATATAATTCAATATCTGTTTCACTGCAGAAACAGTGTCTAACATTAAGCCATTTCTGTACTGAATAAGGGATAATAAAGCTGTCTCTTTTAAATATATATATATATATATTTATATCTCAACTTTGATCAGACGGAGCACCATTAAGATTCTATCCGTCAAAGCATTAAGTTTACCACACAACTACCATAATTTAGTTATCAGATATAAAATAGGAAAATATACTCATTTTAAAGTTAACACCAACTCAAATATGGTGACCCCTCAACTTATAATACAGTACTGTCACACTGGCCTAGCTATATGTTATAGTAAATGCTGTGCATATTTATTTCATTGTGACATAAGTTATATATTGAATGCAGTGTCTAAAGTTCAAGTAGCTCACTTGCATTCAGGCTAGATGAAGTTGAGAATTCTAAGCATAAAAAGGTGCAATTACCCTCCCTTCCCTCAGAAAAAAGGCCTGAAATCATTGGTACAATATAACAAGTTTAGAAAAGATTTATGGCTACAAAAATTCAAGTTTCAACATCTCATCCAAAAACAGAAGCAAAGAGCATTGGGGATCAATTGCTCTAGCAAATATACTAAGAAATACCAGTTTTTTTAAAAAAATGTTCCAGCAAATTAAGCTGCCAAGTTAAAATGCAATTTGTTTGGTATATAAAAGAACCCCCAAAACAGGAGAGAAGCAAAGATTCATTTTGTGTGTTCACTTTAATGAAGAGCAATGGGGCACAAGAAAAGACAACCTCATGTCTAATTTTTCCATGTAACAAAACTAAAGCAGACAAACTGGGTTGAACTATGAAACCAAAAATAGTCAGATGACATTTAATATTACTATGACACTCCTCCTCAGATTCTAGGTCTCTAAGCTTTGTGATGGACTGAGGTATACAGTAGTGAATAAAAAGGAATAGCCAATAGGAATAGTGCTAATATAAATTAAAACATGGGCAACCATGCCAGAAAGTGTCTAATATAAAGTTCATTAAGTGGCAAGGAGAAATTTATTTTCATTCCAATCACAATCTTCCTAGCAATTTGAAGTCATTATTGTTTATTTGATGAAAAAGTAGTAGCTTTTTGCAAACCCAAAGATACCAAAACTCAGAAAGCCAGTAAATTAAATCTCAGTGATTACATTTTCCAAGGCTTGTCAGGTGAACCAAATCCCGACAGAGCCAAGTGATTTAAATCAATATCACATCAATATGTTGACATTGAGACTATTGAGGGGAAGGCAAGGGACATGTGGCAAAGCCCCTGTCAGGAAACAAGAATGACTAGCCCAAATTAGCCACATTCGTTCAGAAACTATGATTGGAATTCAGGGAGTTCTATCTCCATATTTCTAGAACAAGATTGCAATTTGCTTCATTCATGTTAAGGGACACATGAATGTGTAACACAAGCATAGTTAATTTCCATGCTTGAATAGGACCCAAATAGCTATATCCTATAAATAATAAAAAATACATTTTGATACTTGACTGCAGATGTGAGGACTAATTCAACCAAATGGCTGTATGCTGTACAGTCCTGTGCAAATATCTTTTAAAAAATTAATAATCCTTTTTTGCTATAAGGCTTTGACCCTACAATTTTCACAGCAACATAACTTCCATCCAGCCTGTACCATATTTTCCAAGCCTTCAGTCCAAATAGTCAACATGATCAATTCACACGACGTCCATTTAAAGCATCAAGAACATCATGCCTTGTCAGTCTTCTAAAGGCACCTCCCCAGTTTCATCCCATCGAGTCTGGTCATTCTGATCTTCCACGTCATCAGGCAGCTCTTCATCAGCCTCCCCCACTTCATTTTCCTCAAATTCTTCATCTCTAGGAAAATCTGTGTCCTGTACCTGGTCAGCTCCTTCTTGTCCTCCTGATTGAGACTTATCTGCACAGTCAACACAAACACCATAACGTCGAGATCCATGTCTTATTCCAACACTGGCTGCTAGCATGAAGATCTTCTTACACACCATACATTTGTATTTTTTATCCTTTTTGTGAACCTAACAAAGAACACAAATAAAATGGTAAATATGTCATATTAAAAAATCAACTGTTTAGCTTTGACCATTGCTACTAATGCAAAGTGGCTCTTCTTAGCACTAGGCAACATCTTGTATTCCCCAGAGTTCTAGTACTAAGCTATTTTTTCCATGAAGGGCCACTAAGCATGCTGTATTTCCTTTCCTTGTTAGATATGAAAGCTTTTTAGCTATGACAGTGGGCCCTCCTTACAGGGTCCATAGACTTAACTCAATGTAGATCCAAGTCTGTGGCTGAATAGCCTTATAGGGCCTTTCAGACACACAACTGGACTTGCCTTCCAGTTGCACTAGGGTGATCTACTGACATGCACTTAGAGTTTCTAGCAAATCTCCATATTTAATTAGTTGGATAGGAGAGTCCTTAAATGGATCCCCCAGCAATATCCAAGGGTCACTGTACAATAATATAATTTTCTTAGAGGTGAACTAAATCGGAAAATTGGGAAAAAGGAATGAGAACAATAATTTGTTATTGGTAAAAAAGTTATAAGCAACTGGAGCCAAATCATTTAAATGTTTTTGGCCAGTAAAAACCTACTGAACTCTACTGAATTAACTACTAAATTCTGTAGTGAACAACTTATTCAAGATATCACTAAGAAAGGTTTGCCACTGCAGTAGAAGTTATTTAAGAAACTGAGATGCATTAGTCTCCCCACAAGTAATTTGACTTTATCTGCCAATTGATTACTATCCACTATGTCAACATCTCTTCTACTAAAAAGTGTATAGCAAGGTGTTACACATACCAAGGAATGTCTCTTTACATGCTCTCTACGAGTAAACAGCTTTCCACAAATTTCACAGCTGAAAGATCTCACTCCTGTATGAATGAGCAAGTGTCTTTTTAGTGTTCTTCGGTATTTGGCTACATAGTTGCAGTGTGGACACTTCAGTTTGTTCATAATTAATGATGAGTCACCTAAAAACACAAACACAGGAATTTAATAAGCAACAAGATGAACAAATCAGTGTATTTTCTGAATGATGATGAATAAAGGTCAACTGCTCAACCCTTTTAAAAAATCATTAAAGGGAGAATACATTTAATTCTGTCATTTAGAACCTTGTTCATTTTTATACATAGAGAATACCTCCTCCAAGCATTTCAAAGCCATGGGTTATTTAAACCAAGGGTCCTCAACCATTGGGGCAGGACCACTGCTGGTCCACAGTGACTTATGGATTGGGCAGCAGCAGAACCAGTGGCTGGAACAGAGCAAGGAAGCAGCTAAGTGCTTCAGCTCCCACCCCTTTGCTAAGGGCTCTGCTGGAAGAAACTTGCACCAGATTATGTGTTTCTCTCAGCAAATCCCAGCTCAGCAACATATCTGAGGATGCAACACACTATTTCAATGTTTGTTGCATCCCAACTACAGCCAGTACTGGTGGCTAGAGAAAGTGCGGGTAGATCCATCCCAGACCTAGCCAACCGTGTCAAAGGGAGATTGGAGGAAAAAGGAAGGGGGAACAGGTGATTCACCGCAGCTCAGGGAGCATCCAACCCCGGATGTTTTACCCAAAATGTAATTAGTCTGTGAAACTCATTGACACAGGATGTGGTCTCTAACGCCTAAATGCCTTTTAATTGTAGTAGTAGTAGTGGTTTACAGAGAAAATAAATAACTAATATGGCTCCTTGACCCCACAGGGCTCATAATCTAAAAAGATGAAAAAGAACACCAGCAGAACCCACTATACAAGACATGGCTGGAGAAAGGCCAGTTACTCTCCCCTGCTAAATAAAAGAGAAGCACCCACTTGAAAAAGTGCCTCTTGCCCAGGTAGAGGAGTTCTATGAGCCCCCCATAAAACAATTACCCACCTCATAGAGTTGTTGTGAGGACAAGGGGGTACATGGAAGGACTCTCAAAGACTGCTGCGAACGACATTCCCGGCAGTCAGGCATATCCTAGGCAACACTGGGAACTTCACCAGTGGCTAAATGTTCCCACTACCAGAACCTCTAGACTTGGTAAATAAACATCTGCTATTTTATATATATTCTCCTGTAGAGACTGAATATATGTTTTTTGTAACAGCTTTCCAGAGTGGAAGAGCATCGTGAAAGAGACATGAAATCCAGCAGCACCTACAGCACCATATTGGCTTAGAGGACAACCGCTTCCCCAATTGCCACCTAATAAGTGAGTGAGTGAGCAGCTTTCCATTAAACAGAAGGCGACTATAATGCCAGATTTTTTAAAAATCTGAAAATGATGCAGGAAAAATAGCAGCTGACTTTTATATTTCATTTTCAATAATTTCTACAGTACAAGTTGTCCTCAATTTATATCCATTCTGGACATCTGTCTGGATATCAGGTCAGAAAAGCATTAATATGCGGAAGTGACCAAGTCTTTCTTGCTTAGCACTTTTGCAGTCTTTTTACAAAAGGGCAATGCACTGTCAAAAAGATGGCTATTCACTAGCTTGCTTTACGTAAAGAGAAATCAACAAAATTTTTTCTGAATAACTGGAAACCAGTCATTCCATAATTAATTACCATAATGAGTTTTGACCTGAAGAGACCTTGACGCTGGGCTCTGTGAATGTGTGAGAAGATAAGAAAAGCCAAACACAGCCGAGTCTCCGATGAGTCAAAAACACGTCAGATAAGAAGACATCAAAGCAGTGATTTTCAACCAGTGTGCCAGGGCACACTGGCATGCCACAAATAGTCCTAAAGTGTGCCACAGGAATTTGGGGAGGGTCATTTTATTTATAGGAAAATTGGGGGATTTGAACAGCATGGTGTGCTTTGTCAATGGTAAAAACAACGGATGCCTTGACAATTTCAGTGCTTTGTTAGTGTTCCATGAGATGTAAACTACTTCGAAATAGTCAGAGGAGAAATACAATGAAAAGAAAGGAGGTACCGTATTTCCCGGCTTATTATACGCACCAAAGTTCAGAGGAGCAAAACAAGAAAAAAAAATATTCTGAACCAAATGGTGTATTAATATATTTAATAAAATATAGCAGAATAATTTTTCAACCATGTAGAGTCAACAGGGGTATTAAGAACCATCATCACTGTCATTAACAAATGAGGAAAGTCTTTAAGCTTCAAGCACTCTTCTAATTTTCTGGAAACCCCAAAAACTCCTCATCTCTAGTGTCAGTGATTTGCGACTTTTGCACAAATCTCATTGCTAATGATCAGACAACATTTTGCACAAATCTCATTGCAAATATTCCAGGAAGGCAGGTAAGTTGGGGGGGGGGGTTCTTTTGGGGGTTACGTAGGGAAAGGTGAAGGGATCTAGATAGATAGGAAGAGTGAGGGAGGCACAGGCATGGAGCAGGAGGGACCAGGTCTTGTGCATGTCTACTTTGGAGCAAGTCTCCAAGCCAGGAAAGGCTGCTTAGGATTCCAACTGTGCCAGGGTGACCAGATGCCAAACCCAAAATTCCTGAACCCCAAGGCCAAAATTCCTACCCTCCCAAGCCAAAATTTCTACCTGCTTAAAAAAATTGCCAAAAAATATATTTTTTTGTTTTTATATTTTTAATTTTACTTTTTTGGCCATAACTTTTGATAGGAAGGAGATATCTCAAAACTGATTGCTGCATTAGATTCTGCTCTTCAATACAAATCCAACGACATATGACATGATGGGGTAAGGTTCTCCAGGATTGGCCCTATCACTCTAACAGATGCACAGACATTTCCCCCCCTTTGGGGAGAAAAAAAGTGCATCTTATAAACCGGGAAATACGGTATATTGTTTAGAGAATAACAATCTGAAATTGAATTTATAAAGATAAGATCTGTTGGAGATAAAGCATACATAGGGGCAGTAGTATCACTAGAGTTTGTGTTAACCTGTGTGAAAGGCCAGCACATCATCCCCATGATGGACTTTCTCCTATGGAGTGGGTGTGGCAATGCACCTTCACCCTGCCCACCAGTGGTTTTTTTTTTTTTTTTTTTTGCAATACCTTTTGATATAATGAGATATTTCAAAGAAGTTTACTTCATTGCATTCTGCTATAAATTATGCACTGAATGGCAATTCCAACAAAGTGCTGTTTTAGTTACTTGTGCTGTCACTCCCCACCTAGCATATGTCCTTCTAACATCTTATTGGTTCCATGATGTGTCAGTTATAACATCTTATTGGTTCTTCAAATAAACAATCTCACCTGTTTGTTCTGAGTTAAGGAAATTACTTTTTAGCATAATTTTTATTAAACAGAGATTTAACTACTAAGTTTTTCATTGCATGATAGTATTATTTTGAAAAACCACAATATTAATGATTTTGTGTCACCCTTCCAGTGTGCTTGATCCCCGTGAGCATCCTCAATATGGACTGCCACCCCCCTTGCAATGTCACTGTGTCGGGGTAAAAACTTAGATAATTAATATAATCACTATAGGTAATTACAGTTGTTTGGCTTTTCTCTTGCTACACTGTTAGAAATAGTACAGTGGTACCTCGCATAACAAGTGCCCCACATAAAGAGTGATTCACATAACAAGCACAAATTCCCACTGAGAGTGTGCGTCACTTAACAAGCCCCAGGCAACTGCCTCCAAGTTGCTCTGTACTGATGCTCCACGTGGAGCCTGTTATTTGTAGCTGGAATTTGAATTCCATGTGACTTTGTTTTTGCTCCCTCTCTGCATCATGATGGCCAAGAGGCCTGCCCCTCCTAGTACCTTCCTAGTACTGGAACTAGTACTAGTACTAGAGGCGCTGTTTGAAAACCCCCAGTCATTTTTCCAGCTTCTTGTGTGGGGAGCAGTAGTGACCCCCCTGGCAAATTTTTACCACCTTTGCCCCCCCTAAGCTGACTTTTGGAATAAATGAGGATTTTTGAATCAGATTTCGATTATTATCTCTTTGTACATCCTAATGAGTGTCACTTAACACTTTAAGAGTGTTACAATTGAGTTAATTAGGTGCTTATGACAGTTTTCTAACAGTGGCATTTCCTGCACACTTCGCCCAACCGGGAGAGTTATACTTGCTGTACGATTAATAAATGAGGATTTTTGAATCAGATTTTGTCTCTTTGTACATCCTAATGAATGTCACTTAACACTTTAAGAGTGTTACAACTGAGTTAATTAGGTGCTTATGACAGTTTTCTAACAGTGGCATTTTTTGCGCACTTCACCCAACCAGGAGAGTCACACAGCTTCGCCTGACAGAGGGCTGCTGGCCAGCACACTGCTGCCTCTAACTGCCCCCAATTTGGGGGCAGTTGGCTGGGAGCACCAAAAACAGTTGCCCCTAACTGCCCCCATGTGCCCCCACTGGCCTCCAGCAGCAGCCCAGGTAAGCCCCTATTGAACACAATAGGGGCTGCAATCCAAGACACTTTGTTCTGCAATCCAAGACACTTTCAAGTCTCCCCACTTCCTCCTTCTCTTCATCCTGAGCCTCTCTCTCCCCTGCTCCCTTCTGGCTAGCCCTGAGATGCTTCCTCTTCTCCACTGTTCTCTCCCTCTGCCCAACAGTTACCCGGCCACAGGAGGAACAGCGCAGAAGTGTTGCTTTCGCTATGGGCAGGTGCGCTAGGCAGCCCTGATGCTTTTTTAAAGGACTGCCGGCTAGTGTGTCTGCCCCAACTGCCAACGAGTTTGTTTGTTACGTGAAGCAGAATCCTAAAGAAATTTTTGTTTGTTACGTGGAACATACTTTACATGAGGCGTTTGTTATATGAAGGTGCCACTGTATGTGTATGTGTATATATATATATATATATGTATAGAATATTCACTAGCTCACATACCATTTGAGGAGGAAATATAGGTTATGCTTGCATATCTGCAGATTCAGAATTCAGTTTCCCAAATCTTCAGGTTTGCCTGACCTGTTAAATCCTGAATTTGACAGCCTTCCTGGGGAAAGTACTGGCTTCCAGTTTTCCATAAGTCTCAGAAAGGCCATGCAGAAAAGCCTCTGAACATGACCAGAGCACAGCTCTGGTTGTGTTTTGCGGGTTAACATACCCTAATATGTGGATTTTATTCTTCACAGGTTTTGAAATCCATGGGGTTCCAGGAACCCCAATGGATGCTGACAAATGACGGTATCAAGTTCAGGTGGCTCTTCAGATTTGGAAATCACGACTAACTCAATGCATCTTTCATTCAGAAGGTCTCATGGATCTCCTGGGTGTGATTGAAAGGGACTTTCTGATCACATTTGGGAAAGGGAGGCCAGGGAGGAAGCCTCAGAAGGCCTACCATAGGCATTTCCAGTTTCTCCAGCCTCCCCACATCTCAGAACACTCCAAGATATGATCAGAAAGGACTTTCAATTACATCCAAGAGGTCCTTGAGGCCCTCATCGGCTACAATCCAGAGTAACTATGGGAGCACATAAGAGACATTATGTGTACCCGTAGTTACTGCACCACCTAGTGAAAACCTATGGGAAATTCATATTGCAATCCAGAGTAACTTGTTCTTACTCCAGAGAAAGGACTCCCCATAGTTATTCTGGATTGCACCCATAATCACTATCTGCAGTGGTCCAGGATCTGATCCCCTGCAGAAACCAAGAAACCACTGTATTTTTTTTAAAGCAAGACATATATGTACCATGGCAATTATGAGACATTGAGACCAATGTATTCTCAATGAGAATACTGATTGAGAATACTGTATTCTCAAAGAGAATACTGTATTCTCATCAGCTGATCTTTAACAGCATTATCTCTTGCTCATAAATGACTCATGCTAAACTCTTATTCATTTTCTTGAGAATCTGGCTGCAATCATATCCATGCTTTCCTGAGAGTAAGCGCCATTGACTCTAGTGGGACTTACTTCTGAGTAGAAAGGCATAGGATTGAGCTGTCATCAAATTGAACACAGTGGGATTTACTTCTGAGTAAACGCGCAGAGCATGATGAATCCATAAGTATTTAATAGGTTTACTTGCCATTTTCCCAGGTTTCTTTTGGCCAGGATTCAGGTAACAATCCATACTTGAAATCATTTGAAGTTCCTGGCAACAATCCAAACTTGAAATCACTTGAGATACCAGGAAACATTCCAAACTTGAAATCGTTTGAGGTACCTGTAAGAAAATGTTAACGGAAAGATTCATAACATATAATTGAAACAAGGCAAGTAACACATGTATGAACCAAACATTTAAGAACCCATTATACTTCTAAAGCAGAGATGACCAAACCATTTACGAGGATTTTATCTGGCTCCTGAGATCCTCAGCCTCTGATGGCTAAATACTCAAAAGATGCACTAGTGGGCAAATACAGTACCACATTAAGCTACTACAGGTTCCAGATGGAATTCCGTTACATTGCATTACAGACAACATCTCTAGTGTTTGAATGAGATATGAACAAATGTTAAGAGACAAATAATATAAATATGTTTGCGCTAAAATGGAGCAGAAACGGAGTCAAAAAATTTTGAGGGGATGTAGGGTTGCTTGATACTTTTTCAAAAACCATTTCCCCCTTTCCTGTGCTAATAATTTTGTCCTCTGCTCCTCCTTCCACCTCCACCACTTATTGCATTCAATCAAACTCTCACCTCAGTGATTCTCCATGTATTTATTACTTACTTTCTGACTCTCAACTGTGTTAGATAACTGACAGTTTCAAAATCCCTGTTCTAGACCAGAGCATGACCATTGCCAGACCTAGAATAAACCATGACCGAAAACTATTGGGCCTGAAAATGGTGCTACATTAACTGTGCCATGGCACAGTAGATACCAAGAATGCATCATGGGAAAAGCAGTATATTTGACTAGAAGAGCAGACTCCATGCCCTGTCAGAGTAAGTGCACTTCATTGGCAGACCAACCAGGGCAAGAAGGTCTAATTCAGTGGATCAGACCAAGACCGTTGCCTTACTACAGGCATTTGATTTAACATCTTCTGGAAACCACAGTTGAGTATCCTAAAGTACCCTAACAGGTAGGAGGTCTGGGCTAGAGGGTAGAGCCTCAGTTTGCCTGAAGTTAAGAGTTGAAGGTCCCCAGATCGAAATAATTGGAAATCAGACCTGAAGCAGTTGCTAAAGCTGAGATTTTCCATCTGCTTTTCAGTGGGAGTAAAAAAGCTATTTCAGCTTCCCTTCATGTGAGGGCTGAAGGAGAAGCCAGCATGTCAGACATTGGGGGCCAGTTGTGAAAACCAGATTGTGAACGTAAATAACATCTTGAATGTAGCCGATTCTTGAAAGATAGAACCACTGTGTTTGTAAGAATCCCTTTGGGGGTTTAGATCAGTCTGCCTATGTAAACCGCTTTGAATAGTCTGAGGAACAATCCAAAAGACCAGAAAAGCGGTATAGAAATGCCTGTATTTATTTATTATACTCTACACAGGGCTGCTCTTGAAGGCAGTTCAGACACTGTAATTAGTGTAGAATGCTATGGTCCATGTGGATATATGCAGTAGTATTTGGGGGGAGCAAGCAAAAATGTCTCCTGCTCTCACCTTTCCAAATGGCTCCAAAGGGGGAAACAGCACTTTACATGGGTGTTCAGGTGTATGGAAAATTTACTGTTCCCTCTCTCCCAAAATGCCACTGGTTATACTGTATGATTCTATTGGACTCCATTCCTTTTTTGGCTGCCCATTCAATTCTGGGCAAAATTCAAGACGTTAGCATTGAACATTAAAGCCTTTCACAATTTAGGATCAGTTTATCTGAGGGACCATTATATCTCCTATTACAGCTCACCTTCTGAGGGAGCTTCCCACAAGTGTCTCTTCTGACTCAGGTCAGGGCTTTGGCAACATGATGGTAAGCCTAATTTGTAGTTATGAAATCACAGTTATGAAATTAAGAACTACCGGTATTTCTTTGCACTGCATTTCAATAGGGTTGAAAATATTTTTATTTGGGCTGCGATCCTGAAGTGTGCTTGGGCTAGCCTATTTATCACTAGGCTGGCCCAATTTCATGATGGACCAGCCCAGTTACACCAGAATATACGCTGGCCCATGATAGATGGATCTGGAACGGCCCAGCTGTGCCAGCCTAGGAAGTTCAGGAGAGGTATGTTGAAAGCATGTTCAGCACTGCCTAGAACAGTGCTGTTAGGCTGTATCCAGAGCTTTTTTCCAGGGCAGATATGCCCTCTTCCAGCTCCTCAAAATTATACCACCTCAGGAGCAGGAATAAACCTGAGTAGACCCATAGGGGTCTATGATAAGCCAGAGTAAAAATGGAAGTGTTGGCAAAAATTCTGAGTTCCTTGCCAGTCTAACACAGCAACCTCAGAATACAGCACAACTACAATAGCCCACCAACCTCAGGATATAGCTGGCCACTCCAACAATCCCCTTTTCATCCACCCTCCACTAGAAGTACTGCTGTACTGCAGTCTCATGCTGCTGCTATTACTGGCTGTCAGGGACTCTTGGGCTTCCTTCCTAAGGCAGGCACAACAGCTGTTCCTTGTTCAGTGTGATCTAAGGCAAGTCTCCTCAGGAGCAAGCCTTCCCCAAGTGGCACTTACTTGGTGCTCAGCAGCCTGTGGATTTGGCACAACTTTCTGTTCTGGATACAGCTCACTTGGAGAAGCCCAGCTGGGCCATTTTCACTACCCTAACTCTGCATTACATCCATAAACTTTTAATTTATAGTTGTGCTTTCCTATTAGATACTACATGTTAGTAGTTTTGCTCTTCTACTGATGTTATTTATCTACATAAAAGCCTTGACCATTGTGTTAATTTGTCTGCCTGTTTCCTATCATTCAAGCAGGCTGAGGGTTTTATTACCATGTGTCTAGCCTTCTCATTCTTCTCCATTTACCTTTTTCCAATACCATATTTCTGTAAAATTATAACTGGCACACAACATGATTTAGACAACTTCTAAGACAGTGATTCAGCCTCTTCTTCCCAACTATTCTGGGTGCTGCCATCATGGATGACATGAGAGCCAAGATGGAAGTATTGTCTTCTTAGATACCACCATCTTGGATTGTACATGGTGTCAAATGATTCTTGAGAGATATTATGAAAATCCAAGGTGTCAAAATCTGGGAGAGCTAGAAGAGACAACCAAGGACGTCCTACAGTGCCTTTACAGGTTTGCTACTACACTGTCAGATACCACAGTCCAGTGAATGGTGCAAAGTATCTTGAGAAAGGGCAGGGTAAAAACCTTTTATATGTATACAATTATTTAGAGCACTAAGCATACATTTTCACACATACATTTTCATGGTAAAAAAAATGTGGCAAAATTCAATGTGACAGCAAAGTTGTTTTGCAACTTTTTAGACTGTGAGTGCTTTTGAGTCATAAAGCCATTAGTTGTTAGTTGTTAATTTTTCTCTATAAACCACTTGGTGAATTTCTCACTGAAAAGCAATACATAAATATGGATAATGATAATCTGATTCAAAATATGGCTGTTTTTTTAAAAAAAATTCATGACATTATACTGCAAATTATTGAACTTACTTCTGAGTAAACATGGCAGTTCTGTCTGTGGCTATGTGCACTCTATTTGCGGCTACAGCAAAAGTACAGAGACACACACTAAGCCCATAGCAGCCCTGTCTGAGAAAGAGGAGCACTTATTCAATGTGACACTTAATTGAGTATGCAAGTAAACCCTTCCCCTCGCCCCCATTTAGCAGCCCTGACTTCTATCTCTCTAGCGCAGCAATTTTTAACCACTGCACTGTAGCAGACTGACATTTTGTGACTGGTCTGCATATCTGCTGCAGGAGTTTGATGGTGGGTCATTTCTTCATAGGACCACTGGAGGAGTATGAGAGAGGGCAGAAGCTGCTACATTCTTCAGTAATCTCTTTGAATAGGGTGTGTTATTTTGTGTAAGGTTGGTCTAATGCATTCTTTAAAGTATCTATATCTTAATTAAATTATCTATAATTAAATTTATGATGAAAGATATCCTTTAGAACTTTTGGTTTTTAAAAAATTTGAGTTATCTGTCACTATGCTATGAGAAGAAAAATGTAAAATATCACTGATCTAGCTGATGCCACTTCCTCCACCATGTCAGCACAGAAAATGAGTTGCCCAGTCATTCCAGAAGCAGTCCCTCAGCTTTGCAGTCATTTCCCTGGTGCCATGGAACTTTTGGTTCACCATAATAACCTGACACCAAACTTTGTCAAGTGCAGGGTTAATGCATCTCTGCCTGCTACCTCAATTGACCCAAAGATAGTTTTTGTAAAATTGGGTGGCTTATTAGTGCTCTGCAGGAACTTGAAGCTCTAAAAAACTCAGAACAACTAGCACCAAATTTCACTCATATGCCAAAGTACATATGCTACATCAAAGTACAGTAGATGTATTATTCCTTCGCCTACTCCCACCTCAAGCCTCCACAACACTCCACTGCCATGCAAGCACTGCTTCCATAGAATGTATTTTGTAAGTCTGAACTCAGAGCTGGAAAGTTGCCAATGTTTAGAAACAAAACTCAAATATTGTACAAGATTTTATTTTTTTAGAATGGCTTTCTGAATAATGATAGGCTGTATAAATTATACAGGGGTGTCAAACACATTTCATACATTTCAGATTCCAATCTTATGCATGTCTACTCAGAAGTATGTCCTATTATAGTCAATGGGGTAGTCATTATAGTCAATACTCCCGGGAAAGTGTGACGAAGTTCTCAGGGGTCACTTGAAATGGCAAGGCAGGCCACATTTGGCCCACGGACCTTGTGTCTGACACGTGTATTAGACAACCACTGTTGGGTCGCTACTCTCCCATCTCATCTCTCTTAACTCCCTCAAAGTCTCCTGGCAAAAATGAGGTATCGGGGGAGGTCTTCTTCCTTTCATTTGCCTGATAACACAAATCCCTCACTGCTTCCATATTTCTCCAGTGTCTAATATAAAGTGAAATATATCCATATTTCATACCATACACAACGTCAGAATTAGTAACTCGCAGGTAAGGAGCCTTTTAGCTAGTGGCGCACATGTTTTACAAACAGAAGGTTTCCATCACACTTTGGGAACCCATAGTTGGGAACCACTACACTGGTACTATAAGTATAGCCTTAAACATACTATAAGCATAGAAAGTCTTTAAAAGAGCTAAAAGTAAATTGCCTGACTATGCAACTCCACAAGATAGCGAAGTGTGTACATAACCAAGTCTTATGCATTAAGTATTTCCCTGGTGGTGTCTGCATTAGAACTTTTAACAGTTTTTTGAAATATCATCACAATATTTATGCCAATGGAAATCAGTTAGCAACACCATAATTCAACCAACCAGAAAATACACCAAAACCCAAAATGCATAATGACACCTCAGTTTCATAATACTCTGATAACACATTTCAGTCCCAAGAACATAAATCACACAAGATGGACATTACATGAGAGACCATTATATGTATGCTCCAAAGAGTTATGACATGAACAGGTGGATCCCGATTATCCCATAGGGTTCACATTTCCAGATGGATAATGAAATCCATGGTTTTCAGAGCCTATCTGAACACTGAATGCAGTGGCAGACTTGCTCCACTGACATCTGTTCTGAGCCTTGAAGAGACTATGCCCAAAAACCAGAACTAGAACAAAAAAGGTTCCAGATGGCATTTTGAGCCTTGGAGAGGTCATGCAGAAAGCCTCCAAGATGCAATTGGAATGAAAGCTATCCACATATTTGGGGTTCAGCATTCACAGTGAGGCAAGTCCATTGATGCAAAAACTGCAGATAGAGGCCCCCCTGGACACTGTACACCTGGAATGTTTTCCTCTCCTAGTTTTTGGAAGGAACCTGCATTCAAACCCTGTGCTTCCATTAAAACGTTAATCTGGATATTACTCTAAGTACTTAGAGCACTTTCAAAGTACAGTGGCGCCTCACATAAAGAACGCCTCACGTAAAGTATGTTTCACGTAACAAACAAAAATTTCTCTAGGATTCTGCTTCACGTAACAAACTGTGCTTCACGTAAAGAACACATTCATTGGCAGTTGGGGGAAACGCACTGGCTGGCAACCTGTTTAAAAAGCTTCAGGGTTGCCTAGCGCACCTGCCCATAGTGAAAGCAACACTTCCATGCTGTTCCATGAATTCAATCCCAGTGTTCTGTCATCATTTTTACATCCAGTTATTATTTTTAGGGTTGTTGAACCAATCGTCTGAGTTTCCATTATTTCCTATGGGAAAATCCGCTTCACGTAAAGAATGTTTCATGTAGCAAACATGCCTCCAGAACGAATTAAATTTGTTATGTGAGGCATGTGTAACGGTACTTATTAAGACCAAAAGCTACTCAGACTCAAAAGCCATTTTCTTAGTACATTTTCATAAAAGGCATTCTGCTGTTTATTGATTAACTTGCAACTTAGAAAAGATAATTATGATTATCATCTTACAACAGATAATCATCTGTTGACATGCAAAGAAAATGTTGTCTGTTGCTTTTATATTATTAGGCAATGACCCATATGTGTAACTTAATAATGATACTATGATACTATCTATCAGCACCTGCATTCCATCCAGGGCTCATATTCAAACAAGCACACTACTTTATGTGTATACAACCATAACACACTCTATACTGAGAATTAGGGAGCATTCCTCTTCCTTCACCTTGGTGTATAAGTTCTTGTTATTTTCCCATGTTTTGTCAAAAAACAGCAACACTACTATTCTGAGTGGCCAGAGTATGAAAGAAGCAAGTTTTTCCAAGTACTAATTTTTAACGCAAAAGTGCATATAGTCTTAACTCATCACTTTGCATGAAAAATCAGTAATTGGAAACCAGTTTGTTTGATACGTACATTAACACAAAGTTTAGGCTACAAGCTTTACAGATTTTGTGGGCTCACCCCCTACCACTGTCTCATATTTTGTTCAAAATTAACAGCACAATCCAGAGCAACTAATCTGTCCACATAAGAGCCCTTGGGTTGCCCTATCTATCACTAGGGTGGAGCAACTGCAAGATGCTCCAGCCCAGTTACTCTGGAAGAGGCTTAGGGCAGAGCAAGGCAAGATAGGGTGCCCTAAGAGAGGTGGACCTGCTCTGCCCTAACTGGGGCAGCCTAAGCAGCTCAGGAGAGGCAAGTTGAGGGCAAGTTTAGCATTGCCTAGGGCAGAGCAGTTACTCTGTATCCAAAGCCTGTTTCAAGGCAGAAATGCCCTCTTCCAGTTCCTCAGAGATATACCACCTCAGGAGCAGGTATAGTAATGAGTAGACCCATAGGGGTCCATGATAAGGCCCGAGTAAGAATGGTAGTGTTGACCAAAAATCTGAGTTCTTGGCCAGTCTAGCTGCAATCCCTGCCTCTCAACCTCAGGATATGGCACAACTATGCAGCCCACTAACCTCAGGATACAGCAGGCCACTCCAACCATCCATCTTGCACTAGAAGAACTGCAGCTGTAACTGGTTGTCAGGAACTGCTGGGCTTCCTTATAATGTAGGCACCACAGCTGTTCCTTCTTCAGTGTGATCTGAGGGGGGTCTACTCAGGAGCAAGCCCTCTCCAGCTGTCACTGACTTAGCATGCTCTGGAGCAGTTAGGGCAGCCCAGGCTTCCTGACTCTCTGGATGTAGCATAACTTTCTGCTCTGGATACAGAATAGTTAGGAGAGAGCAGTTAGGGCAGAGCAGGTTGAACTTGCTCTGGATTGCGCCCTAAGTATTAATTGGAGAACTATTTGTAAACTAGAGTTGGAACACACATGTAGCATTAAGAGCTGTTCCCTCAAGTTCAAATCCAGTTCAGCTTGCTCCTGAAGTGAAAGCAGAAGCCTTCATCCTAGAAAGAGCATAAGAGAGAAGGACGAGAAGCAAGCAATTCCATTGCTCCCTTGTGTCACTGACAAACCATGTAACAAACCATGATTTAGCAATATGCCCATTGTTATCAGCCCACATACACTTTGCAAGCTGCCAATGTATTTGTAGCATTGGCCTTTTTAAAAGAGCTTAAAGATGCAATGTGTGACAGCAATAAAGCCTGCAAGTAACAGTGACCCACCTGTTTTCCCTTACACACATATCCAGCGTCTTTCCCATTAACCTCCTTAACTCTCCACCTATGACACACTTCTCATGCAAGGAAGAACTGGGCCAAAAGAAAGGCTGGGAAAAAGAGCACAAGCACCTTTCTGAGAATGCAGCTACCTGTCTTAATTTCTATTCAGGATAGTATCAGAGTACTCCCACACCCACATCACAGTTGTCCCCTTTCTCTTTTGGAAAGGAGGGCTGTGGAACACATGACAAAAAATGGACAACTATTAGCAATTCAGCAGGAGTTGTGCCTGTACTTTTAGGCTTCAAGGCTCAGTCATATTTCATGGCATTTCCAGCCTATTAAAAAACCGGTTGCGGAACCACTATTAGGAAGACAATAACAAAAAGCCTAAGAATCTGACCGACTGTGGGAAGGAAGGGAAAGTATGTTCAGAAATTGTAGCCCACTTCCATCTTCTCCTCTAGAGCAAAGTGGTACAATGTATGGCCTACTTGGCCTTTTCTGGTGGTCCTTGACAACATTCAAGGAAAATAATCTCTTACCTGGCTCTAGCTAGTGCCAGGTGCCCACTCACCAAAGGCACACAACACATCGTTACCTTCCCATAAAGTTGTACTTATCCATCTACTTGCATTGACATGCTTTTGAACTGCTAGTCACCAAGAGCTAGTTTGGGCAAGTAACTGGAGCTCACTCCAGTGTGCAGAACCTGGGTCTCAAATCACCAACCTTCAGGTTGACAAGCACTGAATCTTTAACCACTGAGCCACCGTAGCAGCTCTGTGACCATTATTTTTATTTATTTTCTTACTCTGGCACCAAGCAAGTACTTTATGTGTCTTCCTTTTACCTAGCAAGCTTATAGAAGACAAGCATGTACCACAGTAGCCTGAATGCTATAGGGAACTAAACAAACATTAATAAGAAGCCTATAAACTGGAGGGAGATGGAGTAGAGAACCGTGGATGTATCCTGTATATGGCTGCCCAACCCATTTACAAAATGGCTCCCCGGCCCTTTGCACTCACAGTTTGGCAGGAACCAAGCTGCAGCAGTGCACTCTGGAAAACAAAATGGCCCCCATGCCACCACAGAAGCTGAAGAAACTACGGAGTGTTGGGCAGGATTGGCACACTATAATTTGCCACTCTGGCCAGCCTCCATCCACACGGAGACAGCATGAGGATGGCTTTGCGGGGGAGTTATCCTGCCTGCCTGCAGCCACCTCTGAGGGGTATAGACCAGGTGCCATAGCTGAAGGTGCTTGCCCAATGGAGGAGGGGAGACAAACTGAGCAACCAGAGCACCTAGCCAGTTAAGCCTTGGCAGTGCGTAGCAGATGCCTTAGATGAATGCCCAGATGCTCTGGAGATCCTGCTGGCCCTGTGTCCTGAAGCTGGAGATGAAGGGATGGGGCAGAGAAAAAAGATGAGCAAATGGGAGCTCCTGGAAAGTGTGATCAGCCTGTGCAGAGGAAGAAATGGAGCTGGGTTCCTGTCCCTGTACAGGGGAGCTCCACCCCCTTCTTGGGGGAAAAGGTGTTCACTGCTAATCTACCCACAGATAGAGGTAAGGGACAATCCAACTCTTCATGAATACCCCTTTCTCCGTCAGGGAACCTGGTCATAGTAGAATCTGCAGAAGACATTTTTGTGAATATGCTACTATTTCAAACATTTACACCAGAGCTCTCAAGGCTCCAGTCCACAGGCTGAATCTGGTGCAATGCCACATCCCTCTCCCATACATGAACAGCATTTATCATTCTATGGCAGGGTCACCAAACCCTTTAGCAAGCTTCTAGCCACCCCGTGGCCAGCCTCTAGTCCCCTAAGAGCCTCTGATCAAGTTGGCCAAACATGACTGGAGCTGTGATGGTGGGGTAGAGAAAATGGGGGTTCATTTAAGAGTGTGCTTTATTTCTGTGCTATATATTGGTGCTTGCAGAAATCCTGGAATTTTGTGCCCATTTATTCAGTAATCCAAGTTGCAACTCTAGTCTTTTTATTTAAATTTTTTCTGGCCTTCAACATCGTGCCAATGAATCATTCATTGATTCATGTGGCCATTTGGCCAAAGTTTAGAAGACCCTATTCTATGGGAAGCCATGCACCACTCAGATTTTCAATGCCCCAGCAGGCATCGCCCCCAAGATTTCTTGGCAAAAGTGGTAGGACAAAGCAAAAACTGGGGTGGGGAGCAGCATACAGAGATGCTTTGCAGAAGCTCCCAGCAGAACAGTAATCCCCATCCATGCTTGGGATACCTTCACCAGTGTGCTGTTTTCACCTTGCAGACAGCTGATAATGGAAATTTTTTGTTAATATTTGAACTTGTGGCCTACAAATCTGATTATCCATTAAATCAATCTTCACCAGTACTGTCACTTTGACACTATGAATTATGTTAAACAACCATTTCACAATAAGCTATTTCAAGTATGCCTTATATGGTAAAACTCCAATAGAATGGCATCCAATTGCATGACACGCCAGAGAATTTATTAAAATGTACAGTGGTACCACATGTAACAAATTTAATTCGTTCTGGAGGCATGTTTGTTACATGAAACATTCTTTACATGAAGCGGATTTTCCCATAGGAAATAATGAAAACTTAGACAATTGGTTCCACAACCCCAACAATATTCATATAAAAATATTAACTGGATGTCAAAATGATGACAAAACACTGGAATTGAATTCAAAACATGCATTCAATGTGCATGATCCCATGAAGTCTACTTAGGCTGCTATCCTAAAGACACTTTCCTTGGGAGTAAGCTCCATTGAACACAATGGGACTTACTTCTGGGTAGGCATGGTTAGGAGGCTGCAATCCAAGACGCCTTCAAAGCGTCTCCCCACTTTCTCCTTCTCTCCATCATGAGCCTCTCTCAACCCTGCTCCCTTCTGGCTAGCCCTGAGCTGCGTCCCTCTTCTCCACTGCTCTTCTCTCCCTCTGCCCAGTGGACACCTGGCCACAGAACAGCACAGAAGTGTTAATTTGGCTATTGGCAGGGGCTCTAGGCAGCCCTGATGCTTTTTAAAAGTGCTGCCGGCCAGCACATCTGCCCCAACTGCCAACAAGTTTGTTTGTTACGTGAAGCACAGTTTGTTACATGAAGCAGAATCCTAAATAAATTTTTGTTTATTACGTAAGGCGTTTGTTACGTGAGGCACCACTGTATTTCAAATTGCCATTAAAACAGTGTGACCCTTTTAAAAATCCATGTTTTTTTCTTTAAGAACTGTAGCCTTCACTAAAGATTAGTGCAAGAGGTAACATAAACATAAATCACTTTGCAAATTGAAAATGCTGTATGCCTGGCCTTCACAAGACAGAGGGGAGATGTGCAGCTGCCCAAGGCTATTCACTGCTTCCCTTGGGACCACTGTATCATTTGACAATGGCAGCCAAGTGAGGCTGAGGCTGGAAGAAAGGGAACTGAGCCAGGGATCCTGTGCAAAAGGTTGCACAACTTCACAAGCCTGGCCTGCCAGGGAGCAAAAGATGCCACCTTGTACTTGTCACCAAGAGCCCCAGAGCCAATAAATATGGTACTGCCAATGTCCTAAATTATAGAAATTCTATTGTACTTTTATTTGTCAATACAGAAAAAAATTGCCTGTGCCCTGCCTGCAAAATGACCATGGAAAAGCTGTTACTCACAATGTTGATAAGCTGCAACGTATATTAATATGGATAATTTTCTGTCCCTCAAAGGGACTTAGGAAATGTGTTCCAACCGACCCACTGCCATTTGGACAAGAACTGTGAATCAAACTTATTCTTTTTGCATAGCATTCTAGCCTCCTCATGGAAGCTGCTGG
Source organism: Cryptoblepharus egeriae (assembly GCA_030015325.1). Lineage (NCBI taxonomy): Eukaryota > Metazoa > Chordata > Lepidosauria > Squamata > Scincidae > Cryptoblepharus > Cryptoblepharus egeriae. The sequence goes on from JAREYC010000003.1 coordinate 27,833,263, forward strand.
AGGCTTTTCCAGATCACTTCTGAGGCTAGCAATCCACTCCACTGGCCTCCACGGGGCTCAGAATGGCCTGAAGACATGTCAGAAGCAATCTGTAGCCAAATTAAGAGTTCTATTTGCAACCCAGAAGTTGCACTTCCATGCATTTCTGCAGCCCAGTGTGAGGCCCACAGGAGTCAGTAGAGTGGGTTGTCACGCTGGAGTGTTTCACAAAACAACTAAAAAACGTTAATGGGAGGCAGAGAACTGCAGATAATCTCTTGCACAGATACGGTAGGGTGGAGTGTCTGCACTTGGAAAAGCAAGAAAGTTTATCTGTATTTTTCTCAGCAATTTAAATCACATTACCTATACCTAGTCTTACAAATAGTTCAATAATCAGATACAGAAAAACAAACTGTTAAGAATAGTTATCTGTGACAACATTCATAACTATAACATAAGGCTTGATACAGAACCAAGCTTAGCTATTAGTTTGATTGCATCCATAAGGCTGCTATTGGAAATAACAGCACCTAGATTTCAACTGCTCACAGGGAAAACTGAACTCTTCATGGCAGATCTAAAACAGATATAAAACAGATATTAATATTGTTAGCACATTTAAGTATCTACCTGGTTCTTCTTTGATGAACTGTAAATCTTCTTCTGGGTATTGGACCGCTGTTTGAGTGGCTTCTTCTAAAGTTTCTTCATTATTAGGTGGTATATTGTAAACAAATCTTTTTGCAGTTGGGTTTTTCCTTCTTGCTTTTCCGGGTTCTTGAAGAGATTGTCCTTGTGAGCTCATATCATTCCATACAAAGACCTTTCCCTCACCTTGAGATTCATTTTCAGCCATTTCCGGTGAACTGTCCTGGACCCAATCATTCATTTGGTAGTTTTCAGATTGACCCTCATCAATGAGGTAGCCATCATTTTCAGATTTTATACTGCTTGCCAAGTTAGTAAGATTTCGTGTTGCCCAAAAACTAGCAACTTTCTGATCCCTTGAAGTTAATCCATCTCTGCTGACAGATCTTCTATTGTAATCCACAACTACAGCTTCTGGAGCTTCTGATTTTATGCTTATATTTAAGGCATCTTTGATAAAATTACGACAGGATTGGACAACCTCTGTCATTTGAAGGTAGCTGGCCACTGACATAACTTCAATAGCATTCTGGCTGGTAAGCACAAGGTTGCCAGAATATAAGAAGTCCAAGATGACAGAAAAGCCTTGAACAGCAACAACATCTAAGTATGTATTAGTGGTTTGGTTACGGCTATCTTTGTTTGTGTTTGTGTTTGTAAAGCAATAGAGAGTCTTGAAGAAACGGCTGCCTGCAACCAGGATGTTTTTGTGAGCTCTGAAGACCCTTCCACTCACCACAATATTGACATCACAAAGAATGCCCTTCTTTCTCTGTTCATTTAATTCTTGCAGTAGTTGATAGCAGTAAGAGTTCTCATTTGGCCTTATGTTGTAATCACCCTCTCTCTCGTTAGCCAATTCTGATGGAATTTCTGAGTCCTGTAATTAGACAGAGAACAATCAAGATGTCAGCTTATAGGAACTAACTTTAATTTGCTTAGAATTTTTATTTTTAATACTCCCATGAAAAAGTCTGAAGCTTTAATGCAATGCTTAATGCAAGACTAATTAAACACACTTCATTTTGACAGACTTACAGCAATAAAGGCAATAGGCATCAAGGCTACTCATGTATGGAGGCGCCTCACGTAACAAATTTAATTTGTTTTGGAGGCATGCTTGTTATGTGAAATGTTCTTTATGTGAAGCGGATTTTCCCATAGAAAATAATGGAAACTCAGACAATTGGTTCCACAATCAAAAAAAATATTCATATAAAAATATTAACTGGATGTAAAAATGATGACAAAACACTGGAATTGAACTCAAAACATGCATTCGATATGCATGATCCTGTGATGTCTACTTGGGCTGCAATCCTAAAGGCACTTTCCTTGGGAGTAAGCCTCATTGAACACAATGGGGCTTACTTCTGGGTAGACATGGTTAGGAGGCTGCAATCAAAGACACTTTTAAAGTGTCTCCCCACTTTCTCCTTCTCTTCACCCTGAGCCTCTCTCTCCCCTGCTCCCTTCTGGCTAGCCCTGAGCTGCGTCCCTCTTCTCCACTGCTCTTCTCTCCCACTGCCCAGTGGCTGCCAGTAAAAGGGCTGCCGGCCAGCGCGTCTGCCCCAACTGCCAACGAGTTTGTTACATGAAGCACAGTTTGTTACGTGAAGCAGAATCCTGGAGAAATTTTTGTTTGTTACGTGAAACATACTTTACATGAGGCATGTGTTACGTGAGGCGCCACTGTATTCTGAAGCAAACCCATGAGGAGTGAGGAACCTCAATGTGAGCACTCATAATACATATATACCTTGGGAAATGATCCAGTGAAGCTGCATAAAGGTAGGAATGCAATTTTAATAGTTTTCTGTGTTTTATATTACTTTCAAACCATTTAAGCATGGACCCAAATATCAGCAGATTTCAGTATCGTGGAACCCCTATGAATACCAAGCTCCTACTTTTACATAGTTTAAACTACCATAAAGTTTTCCCAATCTGATTTATTGCTAAATAGATATACTATGCTGAAAATACCACTTTGTGGTTTCAAATTGTATTAGAATAATAATTGATCAGGTGTGAGCTGTGGCTCAGAGAGCTGCAGAAATCTAACAAGGGAGCAGTAGAATCCTTGCAAAAAACCTGCCATCATGTACAAGATGATTGTGGCCCTAATGGAGAGTCAAGTCCAGTTGTCAAACAGGTTAAGGGTGCAGCCAGTCAAAAAGATTGGGAACCACTGATGTTAAAGAAAACGCTTTTTATAGTAAAACACCAACAAATATTGTTTTATGCCATTTTGTGTAAGAAAAAAAATATTTTGAAGAAAACATAATAAAAATCAATTCAGTCTTGCCATTAAGATTTAAAGGACCATCTATCTCAGGTGCATCAAACTTGTTTCATCAAGCAATATTCAGAGCCCCTCAAAGGCCAGAAACAACATCATTAATCAGGATGTGACATCATTAAGCAGAACATGGCCAGAAATAAGCACTTTGTTATCAAGTAAGAACTCAATAGCTACAAAAGCCAAAAGAATATGCAAATCTTGATCATATTTTCAAGATACGGGAGAGCACAAATGTGTGTGCCACCTCGCAGCATGCTGCTTCTGTTGAGGTGTCATTCTGCAGCTTAGTGGTGGTCTGTGAAGAGATACCTCAGCAGATAGAGAACTGTTGAAAAGTCACCTGCTGGGCTCTCTCAGGAACTTTGAAGCATCTCTCACACACACCTCCTAAGCTGTACCATTCCCAGTAACATTCCTTGCCTTTTGAGGCCTCCTGTCTCTCCCTCCCAGGACCTCAAAAGTAGAGCTGCTGAAAGGGTGGCACTGGGTGAGCACAATCCACCCATCATTTGAGGTGTAAAAAGAGCTTCCCAAGACCATATCCTTATTTTAAATATACATATTATTATTAATCTAGGAAAAATATTGTCCTTAAACCTTATTTTTTACATCCCTGATCTCATGCTTTCTTTCATGAGATATTATTGTTTCCAGAGAAGATTCTTGTTTTCAGCACAACTGGCACTGCTCCACATCTCATCGTCTATACAACAACCAAAGGTTTCCAACGCTTCCTGTTAGTGTTGCACAACTGGGGGCTGTGAACAACTCAGCACCAACAATTGGTTCTCAAATCCCCCCATCACACAAATGATGTCTCCATGTTTCACTGTCTACTGCACAGTCCACTTTCTGTTAAGGTTGCACTGATTGCAGCTCTCCAATCTGCTTCCTGTTATCGTATAATACTAACAAGAAGCTGACAGCACAGCAGAGACAAATAATTCATTTGTGCAAGGATTTCTTTTCCTCCCTATATTTTCTGAGGAGCGTGGGAAGCCCAGACTCCATTTCCCATCAGGCCAAGCATGGGAAAATTAGACATATAAATATACCAAAAATAAAAGTTGTCTCTACACATGTAAAGAGTGCCTTTTTGAGTTCAAGGGAACTGCAAATCAGAAAAGTTCAAGAAACACCAAACCTACTATCCCCACAAAAAGGAAAAAGTAGTTGCTTTAATCAAAGATAATGAATTAGTATATGATATGATACACAACAGCAGTACTTTGCTTAGTTTGGTACAAGGCAAACAGCACTTTTGGGACCCTCCATGTCAGCATGGGACTTGTGCTGGCCTAACAAGGGGTTAGGATTGCACTATAAATGTCACTAGTGAATCAGAAAGTGAGTTTTCTTACACATAAGGAAGGACTTATATAATGCATAGGAAGCAAGTAAAGATTACAATCCTAAACATCTGAACACCTAACATTAGTATTTCTCAAACCAAGATACAAGCTAAAGTCAGGTGGGTCTCATACATTTCAACGTGTTTTATTTTTAATATGTCAGGCTTGGTGCTACCATGGTAAGTGACTGCGTCTGATAAAATGTTACAGATCTGTGCTTTAAACAAGGATAGCCAGTGGGACTTAGGGCAAAATCCAGAGTAACTACCGGGAGTCCTTGCTCCGGTGTAAGTACAACTTTCTCTGGATTGTAATTTGAATTTCCCATAGGTTTTCACTAGGTGGTGCAGTAACTACGGGTGCACCTAAAGTTTCTAACGTGCTCCTCTAGTTACTCTGGATTTGGAGGCAACTCTCAGGTAAGTGTGTGTAGGACTGCAGCCTTTAGGATGTATGATTCTATGTACCAGAATTATAGTTTAAATAGATCAGCAACTGCAGCAGTGGCTCAGTGGTTAGAATGCTGTGGTCAGAACACTACTTGACCAGAATTCCATTCAACATGCCAGCAGTTCAAGACCCATGCACTGCCAGATGAGGTGAGCTCCCATCCCTAGCCCAGCTCCTGCCAACCTAGCAGGTCGAAAGCAAGCAAATCCAAGTAGATAAATAGGTACCACTTCAGTGAGAAAGGCAACGTCCTGGCAACAGGCCAGCCAGACTTCCCCAAGTTACATCCATTGTGGATTGGATGAAACTCCAATCCACAACAAGCGGACACAGTCAGTGTACAAACACTGAAGAAGTTGCAGCAACTGCTTGGGAGGATTATGAGAGTTCTACATTTTAAACAGATTTGTAAACCTATACTATTGTAAGCTTACTAATTTGATTTTGGCCTATATCCTAAAGTGAAATTAAGCCCCTTGCTCCGGAGCAGTTAAGATGACTTTCCAAAGACAACACTAAAGGGTGACATAACTGCATGGACCCGTAACTGCTATGGATTTTACCCTTTGTCAAGTGGAGAGTGTTAAACATTTTCCTGTTTTATTATGTCATTTCTGGGCAGTGGTGTAGCGAAGTTGTGTTCAAGGGGTGCAGTTGCACCAAGCTACAAGCTTTAGGGGAACAACAAGCTGAGCTTGACACTAGTGGCTAAAATTGTGAAAAACAGGGGATATATCAATAACAATGCCATCATGTTATATATCGGGACCTGCAAAAAGTGATGTTGGTTTTTTCTGAGTCATTGGAAACAGAATGCAGAATGCAATGAAAAGAACTGCATTGGAATATCTACAGTATATTTTATCTAAAGTTATGGCCAAGAAAATGAACAAGAAAATGAAAACACAAAAACCTATGGAACAAAAAGTGGATTTTCTTAACTCAAACATTCCCATGATACTGATTGCTCTGATAGCCAATGAAATATAATTCTGATACTTATATGGAACTAGTAAGGTGTTAATATGAATTAGTACGTATATAATATACAGTACATATAAAACAGTTACCCATGCTAACTGGTTATTCAGGCACTTCTAAGTGGTGCTCCTTCTATTTTTAGCAGGGAAAAAAATAACCATTCTTCTTCGCCTCAGCAGTTTCTTAATCAAATAGGGACACAGTTATCATTTTACTTGATTACATTTGATTTTGTTGTTGCCATGTTAGGGGGTAACTAAGGCTACAATCCAGAGTAACTACAGGACCTTTCACACCAACGTAGTTACGGTGCCACCTACGGGAAACCTATGGGGAATGTATAGAGCAATCTAGAGTTCCCATAGTTACTCTGGATTGTAGGATAAATCTTGAACTGCAGTAAGCTAATAGGTGCTGTAGCTATGCCAGTAGTAGCGCAAATGGGCAGTGAACTGCTGGGGAGGAAGACACCCCAGCAATGTCTGTTCTAGTGGCTTCTGCTGGTGTTCTTTTTGCACTTTAGATTGTAAGCCCTTTTGGGACAGGGACCCATTAGCTATTAATTAGCTATTAATTTTTTCATTTTCTTGTAAACCGCTTTGTGAACTTTTTAGTTGAAAAGTGGTATATAAATACTGTAGATGTAGAAAGAGGCAAGGTTTTCCCCAATTTTCTTTTTCAGAAATGGATGACATCACTTCTGGTTACGACATCACTTCTGGGCAACATTTTGAGCTTTGCACCAGGCTACATGATCATTAGCTACGCCATTGCTTCTGAGCATGACATCATGTCCAGATTCATGACAACTTCTGGTGGGTCCCAACAGACTGTCATTCTAAAAAGTGGGTCCCAGTATTCCAAAGTTTGAGAACTGCATGGACCTGTAACTGCTATGGATTTTACCCTTTGTCAAGTGGAGAGTGTTAAACATTTTCCTGTTTTATTATGTCACTTCTGGGAAGTGGTGTAGCTAAGGTGTGTTCAAGGGGTGCAGTTGCACCAAGCTACAAGCTTTAGGGGAACAACAAGCTGAGCTGAACACTAGTGGCTAAAATTGTGAAAAACAGGGGATATATCAATGACAATGCCATCATGTTATATATAGGGATGCAGAATGCAGAATGCAGGATGCAGAATGCAATGAACTAAACTTTCAAGAACTAAACTTACAAGAACTAAACTTTCTTCTGTAAACAAGCCAAGCTTGTTTGAAACTAAAAGTTTTCAAAGAAGGATGATAAGGATTTAAAGCAAGGAAACCTAGAGCATAAAAATAACTTTTATTCAATATATTGCGAACATGCTCTTCAGTAGTTGAAGCATAACTAACCAGTTGTGAAACAGAAGTGAGAACCTACGCTTTACAACTATCAAAAGCAGAGTTTGGCAGATTGTGGCTAGCTTTGGTAGCCAACAAAAAAATTGCATCACTACAACCTTGCCTCAGGCAGCTGTCAAGATCTTAGAGCTAACATAGCAAGTACTGTAAGGAAAACTGAAAAGTCATCTCGTTTTCTACAAACCCAAGCTCAGAAGCAGCTAGTGTGTTTCAGAGGTTCTTTCTGAAGTTTGGTGTCATCTGGAAGAACCCCTGATCCCTTCCCAAGTCTGGAGCTAGAACCTGTGCTGCCCTTTCTATCCCCTCCTCCAGTTGCCAATTTTCAGCAGCTTCCTGCTCACAACAGTTTCAGCTTTTTAAATAAAATTTCTATCTTAAAATTCTAGGCAATTTGCAATGTCCACACACACAATTTTACAAGCACACTATCTATTAGAAAATAGTAGTACAGTAAAACCTTGGATTGAGTGTGTTTTAGATTGAGAGCGATTTGCAAGACAAGTAAACACTTCTAATAAATTTTGTCTTGCAATACAAGTGAAAAATAGTCCCTGCTGGGATACAGCCAGTTTCAGTGCTCCAAGAGCACCTGCTCATATGCATGTCTACTCTGAAGTAAGCCTATTACGGTCACTGGGGCTCACTCCTATGAAAGGGGGGCAATGGAAAGGACCATGAGAGACCTAGTCTTGCATGTCTATTCTGCAGTTAGTTGTATTAATCAGTGGGACTCATTCCTGTGGACTGCAGACTGAGACACCGGAGACACTAAGGGTGCAAAGTCCTTATCAATTTTCCAGCTCTGGGTTAAGGATACTGCAGCTCTGAGGTAAGGGAACAAACATTGCCGTAGCTTAAGGGGGCCTCCATGACTGCCCTCCAACTACAGGATACAACACATGCCTCACTGGCACAGCTACGCCAATGCTGGAAAATTGGTTAGAATTGCACTTTAAGTACAGCTTAAATTTGTTTTTATTTTCTTTATATTTTGTATTTCCTTTATTATTTTGTATTATGTTACAACGTTGTCATCATTTTCATATGAATATTTTTGGGTTATGGAACAAATTGTCTGAGTTTCAATTATATCTTACGCGAAAAATTGTTTGATGCACTGTGGTGCCTTACTCAGATGACTGGTTCCACAACTAAAAAAATATTTATATAAAAATATTAACTGTATATAAAAATGTTTACAAAACACTAAAAAGCAGGCCTCCGTCAGTCTTGAAAGACTATGGTATCGTGCTCGGCGCTGCATACGCTGCATGCGAAGCACGAAAGCCTGGATTGGATTGTTATGGAGGATAGGCTGTTACCCAAGCAGCAAATCCCCCCTCTCCATGCCACTGAATTAGTCCAATGGAAAGGCAGAGCCAATACGATTGGATCCAGCTGGCGTCTCAGAGCTGGGCTAAGGACAGGAGCTCACCCTGTCTTGTGGGGCCAACCCAGGTCTCGAACCCTGGCCTGCTGGTTAACAGACACAGCGTCTTAACTGCTCGTGCCACAAAACACTAAACTTAAAACACTGTAATAAAAAAATACAGTACTGTAAAGCTGGGTTTGTCAACTCCCGGTCTAGGGACCTCTGGAGGTCTTTGGCAGCTGCCTGACCAGTCCTAGAGGACTCCTCTAAGTGCCTCTTCTCTTCACAGCAGGAGGGCTCTGTTGGAGGATTGCAGCCTCAGAAATAAGTCCCATTATAGTCAATGTGGCTTACTCTCCAATAAGAGTGACTAGGGAGGCTTTATGCATCTTCAACGTATCCTGCATTGAATAAGGTTGAAAATTCCTGCTCCCAGTAGACATGCATTGAGATATTGGGCTGTTACCTATAATCCCATCCACAGTAAACAAGCAATAACGCTATTTATTATAATGGGATTTACAGCAGAGGCTCTAGGTGGGGAAACCCTCCCTCCCGGTCCCCAGAGGCAGGTCTCCAGTCTCTCCCCTCACAAATTACTTTTCCAAAGAACCAGTCCCTGGGGCCAAAAAGGTTGAGGACCACTGCTGTACAGTACTGAACTGTACCTTTGAAAACCTTCATAGCTGGTGTGAGGGAGACAAGACAGGGAAACACACCCCTGGCTCAGGATGCTCCCTCCAGATCCCCCCACCCACAAGCTCCCTGGCCACCTGGCCTCTCCAGGGGGCTCAGTATGAGATCATTCCAGAGAGAGGCTTCTCCCACAGCCCTCCTCTCTCCATTCCCATGGAGGTGTTTCTCAAAGACAGGCAAAGGACCATCCACTGCCCACCATGGAGTTTTCCAGGCAAGCTAGCTTCTCCAGGAGCCTAGATCTTTCTACAACGAAAGCTTTCCAGCAAGGTAGGGGCAGAGGCAAAGGTGGGAGAAGGCAGGGCAGCCCTAGAGAGTGAACTTCCAGGAAATGAAAGGGATTCAGGCTAGACTTCCTCAGAAGTGTTTGAAGTTTTTGCTCATTAACCAAAATTTGCTCTTTAACCAAAATACAGGGAAAAATTTTTGCTTGTTATCCAAAATGCTTGCTAACAAACTCATTCATTAACCAAGATACCACTGTACAAGTGTTGTGGATTTCCAGCATGCTTCAGGAATGAATTATGCTTGTAAACAAGGTACCACTATCTGCAAAACAAAGAGGTTGAAGCCATGTCACTCTCAGGGAGTGAATATTCACAGCAAGTCTCTTCTGAAATAAAAATCATAAGACAGCAACATAAAACTGGCAAAAGGTGTCAGTCTCACTTCATAAAGGTAGACAGCACATGAACAACCATCTTGTGCTCATGAGCAAGCCACCTCTTTAAAACATGTGTGCAAACACCCTCCGCCCAGTTCAGAAAGGAACACCCCTCCAAACAACTAGAGATGGCAGGAGCAAAGCACATGTGCAGACACCCCTTCGACAGACTAAGTGATGCAGTAGCAACAACTCATGTGGTCAAAATATGGAGAGGAAGCAGGACACTAGCTGGCTTAACCACACCCAGCAGGGGAAGCTCTGAAATCCACAAATATTTGCAATAGTGATTAAGAGGGCTTGTTGACCTGTCTATGGAAGACTCATGCATAGTTCCTCAACAGTGTATCAGAGGTAAAAAAATCACATGAAGGGGAGGAGGACTGATCTTCATATACTGGTTTTATAAAACAAGCTTACATGGCACTGTTCATCTAATGGTTCTCTGTTTTGAAAGGAGTCACAAAAAACAACAATCATTGAAAGAGATATTGTTGAATAAATTGGAAAAGTTTGTCTCATACTTTAAATACAAGAGAACCAACACTTTAAAAACTGTTGAGTTAACAGGAGCACATTTAGATTGGGTGTGCTCTCATACCTCTGGACAAGACCTGTGCCATGTATCAAAATACTGTCCATATGGATATCCAACTTCAAATCCAAAGATCAGTGTAGGTCCTTGAATGACCTTAAATGAAGCTATGGGCCAAACATTAGCTCTAATCCTCTATGTCGAAAAGGGTTTGCCTGTAGATGCTATATCCAATATGACTGTGGGTGTACATCAAGTTCAATGGTGTTCAGATAGGAATCTACACCACAAAACTTTATTAACTGTGCCTATATCTCCCTTACTGGATTGGTTCATTTTTTTAGCTAGCCTACTTCCAAGATTCACTGTGGAGCTGGAAATCACTGAAGAACACAAACAACTTGCAAAAAGTTAAATCATCTACATCCACATTTTCAGAAAAGTAACACGTACAACTAGTTTCAGTGTCATTTTTATATTTGAAGAGCTATTTATGATAATAAAACCCACGTGCCATTCAAGACACAACTTGATAAAACACTAAACAAAGTTGTGAAATTAAGTTTGCAGCACAATGAAACATATAAAGTGTTCCCAAAAAAGCAATTCACATACTTTTCATCAACATCCCATAAATAACCCAGTAAAAGCAACGAAAGTGCTTTGAAACACTTTTCCAGGAAAAGGAAGAATTACCATACTCCTTTCAAGTACTAACTTTCCCTACATCCCAAATAATCTTTACGAATTATTTACATTTCATTCCTTGTATTTATTCACCTGTTTTCCAAGTAAAAATAAACACCACTGAATGTGTCATTCCCATGAACTAGGTCTACTAGTTAGACTGCTACAGTCTACATCCACATCAACAGCTGAGACAAACTTCACCCTACGCTCCACAGCATGTTTTCCTCTCTCCACCGCATCTGCTGGAGGCAGAGACCGAGAAAGGAGAGACCACTGCGAAGGCGAGGGGGATGTGACCCGCGGAAATGCGTTAGGTGGTAGCCACCCCTCAACTGGGCCTGAAGCAGAAGGCAGGGTAATCTGCTTATGGAGACAGAAGGTGAACTGGGAGCAGGACGTGCCCTCCGAGCGAGCCAGGCTGCTGGAGAATCCATTTAAAGCGGCTGGCGCACGTGGGCAGGCAAGCTGCCTGGAGGCTCTCGGCGGGGGGCGCCCACGGCCACCCTGCTCCCCTCTGCTGACGCCCTTCGTGCCTCCCTCGTTCCCCTCCCCCCCACTCGACTGACCTGCTCGGCGGCGGGAGGCTCGTTGAGCCGGTGGTCGGTGGAGAGGTGGTGCCTGAGAAGCAGGGCGCGCTTGTAGTTGCGGGTGCCCTTGCAGAGCTCGTCGTGTCCTCCGGCGTTGGCGCTGTTGGTGCTGCTGTCGGTGGAGGAGCCGGGGGAGGCGGCGCACCAGCCGCAGGACATGAGCCCGGTCTGCTGGGAGTACCGCAGCCAGGGGAACTCCTTCAGCCAGGAGCTCTGGAAGGCGACGTGCAGCGCCTGCAGGAGGGACTTGGGCCTGGTCGCCGGAGGGAAGGGCTGGGCGCTCTCCCCCTCCCCCGCGCCCACGCTGCTCACCTCGGCCTCGTCCCCCCCGGACCTCCTGCCGCTGCTGTAGCTGCCGCCCTCGCCGTCGCCGAGGCTGCCCCCCTCGCCGTCCTCCTCGTCCTCGCTGCTGTCGCTCAGCGACCCCGCGTCCTTCCCCTCCAGCAGCAGGTCCAGCTCTTCCTCGGCGGCGGCTGCCCCACGCCCGTTCAGCGGCCTCCCCCGCCAGGCTTCCCCCTCGCAGCCATTGTTGGGGGCGGACGAGCCCCCTCCGCGGAAGGCCAGTGTCCGCCGGTTCCTCTCGGGGAACATGGGGGCGACGGGGGCGGCGGAGTCCGGAGGGGTGGTGGGCAGGAGCAGGAGCTCCTTGGAGGCGGCCTCGTCGGGGGCCTCCAGCTCGGACGCCTCCAGCTCCACCGTCTGCAGCTCCACTTCCTCCTCCACCCCTTGGCCGTTCAGCTGCTCCGCTTCCTGGCGGACCCAAGCCTCGCTAGTGGAGCCTCCGTTAGGCGTGGGGCCTCCTCCTACAGCAGCCGCAGCCGCCGCGCTGACCAGGCCGCCCCCCCGGAACGCCAAGGTCCTGCGGTTCATCTCCGCGAACATGGCGGGCGAGGAAGCCAGTCAGAGTGAGAGAGAGCGCGCCCACCCCCTCCCAGCGCGCGCCCACCCCCTCCCACGCGCGGGCACGCACGCGCCGACCCCCCTCCCCCCGCGCGCTCCCTCCCTCCCCCCTCGCGCCCAACTGTCGCCCCCCTCCCCCCTAAACGACCGTTATGACGGTTGAAGCCCCCCTCACACGCGCGCCCCCCTTCACCGTGTCCTCCTCGAGGGTCTCTCTCTCTCACCCACCCTTCCTCCCCGTCTCCACAATAGCAGCCCTTCCGCCCCACCAGGCCGCGGCCCCTCAGGTCGAATGGCAAATGAACAACGGACTGCCCCCACAATGCACCGGGGCTGGAGGGGAAGGGGGAGGGGGCGAGTGAGGAGGGGCCCCGAACAGCTGGCGAGTGTCAGGTCAGGGAGGGAGGGGGAAGAGAGAGAGCGCGCGCGCGACCGTTGGGCGACGCCACTTGGCGTGAGCAGCCGTTGCTGACTGCGCGCGCGCTCGAGCTCGCCCCCCTCATCGTCCACGGCTGGCCCCGCCCTTCATGAGGAGGAGGAGGAGGCACACCCCCTCCCCCTCCCTTTGACATCATCGCCCTGGAGCGCCTCGAGAGTGGACATTTTGAGGCCTTCTTCAGGACACCAAAACTCCCTCAGGGGTGACTCATGAGGAGACTTCACCTCACCCTCGGAACAACACACGGACACACAACCCCTTCACACCTTTCCCCTCGGAGGCCCCTCGAGGCTTCGTCGCCTCACGATGACTGGGCGCCCCTCGTCCCCTCGGGCGACGAAGCCTCGAGGGGGCTCTGAGGGGAAGGGTGTGAGTTGAGTGTCCGTATGTTGTTGCGAGGCTGAGGCGAAGCTGGTTGTGTTACGTGTATCAAACAAGAAACACTGCCCGGGGGCCATGGCGTTGACGCGCTGCCGCCTCCTCAGGGAGCCAAGCCCGGCAATTAAAAGGGAAAAGCGCTGCCCCGAGTGCCTTCCTTTCCCCGCTTGTGCAACCGGGAGTTGAAAGCCCAGCACGTGCTTCACCGGCTGGTTGTGTTGTTGACACACACGCTGCACATTCAACAGCCAACGGCTGGGCTGGCGCTAGGCGTGTCGCTGCCTTTCCCTTTCCTGCCCGCAAAACGAACTTTTACCACAGAGTTGAGAGCAAAGGTCTATTCGAGAGTAAAGCCCTTTTGAGTCTGTGGGGCTTACTCTCTGGAAAGTGGGCAGGATTGTAGCCTCAGAACCCAATCCTAAGCATGTCTACTCAGAAGTAAGCACTATTATAGTCAGTGGGGCTTACTTTCAGGAAAGTGTACAGCAGTGTAGCCTTAGAGTCCAATCCAATGCAGGTCTGCTCAGAATTAAGGCCCATTATACTCAATGGGGCTTACTCCCAGGAAAGTGGACAGGATTGCAATCCTAAAGACACTTTCCTGGGAGTAAGATCCGTTGAACACAATGGGTCTTACTTGTGAGTAGACATGGTTAGGATTGTCCTCTTAGAGCCCAATCCAATGCAGGTCTACTCAGAATTAAGTCCCTTTATAGTCAATGGGGCTTACTCCCAGGAAAATGGACAGGATTGCAGCCTTAGAGCCCAATTCAATGCAGATCTACTCAAAATTAAGTCCCTTTATATTCAGTGGGGCTTACTCCCAGGAAAGTGGACAGGATTGCAGCCTTAGAGCCCAAACCATTGCAGGTCTACTCAAAATTAAGTCCCTTTATAGTCAATTGGGCTTACTCCCAGGAAAGTGTGGCTAGGACTGAAGTCTTATGCTGCTTAGGAACATCCTGTTCCATTTGATCCCAGAAAGTTTTGACCAAATTGGGAGCGCAGAATCCATTAAAAGGAAATTCCTTCCAATTAAAATGGACTCAGGCGTGTCTTACAGCCCAATCATATGCATGTCTACTCAGGAATAAATGCTGCTGAATTCAATACAGCTTACTCCCAGGAAAACATGCATAGGATTGCAGCCTTGGAGCCCAAGCCTATGCATGTCTACTCTGACATAAACCCAATTATTGTCAATGAGGTTTCTTCCCAGATAAGTGTACAGTAGTTAGGACTACAACTTTACTTTCCTGAGGAGCATTCTGCTTTTACTACTCCCAGAAAGTTCAACACCTGTTTGAATGTTGTGTTAACTTTTTATATTTTTCTCCCACCAACTACTCTTCCTATAATATCCCCTTTCCTCTGAAAAATGTACTGTATTTGTTGAGCTAAACATACATTTATCTAGATCGGTGGTGGTTCCCAAAATTTTTAGCACCCGGACCTACTTTTAAAACACTATCAGGACCCACTAACTTTATGAGACTATAAACACAAACCTAATTATGTCTACTCAAAAGTAAGCCCCATTGTGTTCGATGGTCTTACTCCCAGAAAAGTGTCTTTAGGATTGCAGCCTTTGGCTATAAGAGCACAATCCTAATCATGTCTACTCAAAAGTAAGTGCCATTATTTTCTATTTGACTTACTCTCAGGAAAGTGTGTTTAGGATTGCAGCCTGAAAAAACAAATGTTTTCAGTTTTCCAGTTAAAGTGTCAGTTTTTATTCTTTTTACTGTGCTTGAGGGCAGAGTGACTATGGGCAAAATCCAGAGTAACTACGGGGAGTCCTTGCTTTGGTGTAAGAGCAACTTACTCTGGATGCCAATTTGAATTTCCCATAGGTTTTCACTAGGTGGTGCAGTAACTACGAGTGCACATAGTCTCTTACATATTCCCGTAGTTACTCTGTATTTGGGGGTATGTGTCTTAACCCCAAGAAAGAGGACAAGGACTCCCAAAAATGTAGGACATCCAAGAAAAATGTAGGACATGACAAAATAAAACCTAAAAACACTCATGTATTTTGCTTATGGGGTTAATTTAAACACTATATCATTTATTTATTAAATTTAAGGCTATTTCATATATTTTATTATTTACAAGAAGACTACATGCTGCCTGCTCACAAGGAAATAGAGAACAATGAAGATGTTTTCTCCATGAACATATCCTGGAAAAAGAGGACATATGGTCATCCTGGTTTGGGGGAGACCAACAGCTGGAGCATTTGTTGAGCTCTACATTCCTCAGATTGGAATCATTCTGTTGGTCTTGTATTCTCCTTTACCTGGTCTTCGATAAGAGATGAGTCTGCCTACTCGTGAGTCATGACTAAACACACAGAGTTATGGGCCATTCCACATCAAATCAACACAGTCATTTACCTGACCCTCTCTGATTTTGATGAAATTTGGTGGACATATTCTGATGTCAACACATTGACTTGCCCTTGATCTGTCATTCAAAATGGATCAAGGCACACTTGCCTACCCGTGAGTATATGTGCTGCTCCATTTCAATTTCTATTGGATTCAATGCACTTTTTTGACAGCTAGCTTCTCTGTTTTTGCAACCAAACAAAAATTGTGTTGTGACCCACTGATGGGTCCTGACACACAGTTTGTAACCAATGGATCCTTACACTAATTTCAACTGTTTGTATTTAAGAGTCATCCTTGGATGACAGGATTTCCTTTGTGTGTGATGTCCCACCCCTAGTGGGACATCATGCAAACATCACACAAACACTGCTATAATGTCCTATCATATCTCATTCAGACAACACCACGCCAGCATAGTCATTCCAGTATTGCTGGCACAACCCTTCCCACCAATGTCAACATTGTCCAGGGAAACACTATCTGTCATCTCCATCAGCATGATGTCAGTGTGACATCTGTGCACCATCAGTGTAATGTACAAGGACCCAATCAACATGTCTACCCAGCCTCAGTTCTGTCCAAAGAAACACCACCAGGTGAACACACCAGGGGGTGGGCGTTGGTTCAGTGCTGTTTTTTCATCCAAAACTTCCCTCCCAAGTTGTTTATACAGTGGTACCTTGCATAACAAGTGCCGCACAAAACAAGTGATTCACATAACAAGCACAAATTCCCATTTGGAGTGTGCTCCTTTTAACAAGCTAGTTTCACTTAACAAGCTCCAGGCAACCTGAAAGTGACCTGGCCAGGTCATCTGGGGACAGGAAAGGCAGGCATTGCTTCCTAATGGGCGGTGCAGTAGGCAGCCCTGACACTCTGCATGGAGCCTGTTTTAAAGGGCTGCTGGCCAGCGCACTGCTGCCTCTAACTGTCCCCAACTTGGGAGCAATTGCCTTTAACTGCCCCCAAGTGCTCCCACCGGCCTCCAGCCTCTAGCAGCAGTTCAGGTAAACCCCCTCCTCCATGCAGCCTCCTAAGCATGTCTACTCAGAAGTAAACCCCATTGTGTTAAATTGATTCTTCTACTCCCAGGAAAGTGTCTTTAGGATTGCAGCCTAAGTAGACTTCATAGGATAATGCATAGTGAATGCACGTTTTGAATTCAATTACAGTGTTTTGTCATCATTTTAACAAATGGTTAATATTTTTATATGAATTCTTTTGGGTTGTGAAACCAATTGTCTGAGTTTCCATTATTTCCTATGGGAAAATTCGCTTCACCTAAAGAGCATTTCACATAACAAGCATGCTTCCGGAACGAATTAAACTTGTTATATGAGTCACCACCGTATGTCTATGAAATGACATAGAAAAAGACAGTATCTGCAATCCTAAGCACACTTTCCTGGAAGCAAGACCCACTGAAAACAATAGGGCTTACAACTGAGTAGACATGCCTTGTGTCCTTACCGTACTTTTGAGCATGCCTTACATCCTGTGTCCTTACCGTACTTTTGAGCAGTCATGCTTAGGATTGCACTGAATATTTAGTGCAATTGTAAGATGAAGGGGAGGGGGCATTTGAACCAAATAAAATCCATAGTCTGTGAACTACAAACTGAAATGAAGCAGCTTTTTGACATTCAAGCACTGAACTTTTTTTCCCAACACCACAACCAGACATGGGAACAGAATTTAAACTTTATTAACTGTTTTGAGCTTTGTAGTTTTGACCACAATCATGAACAAATACCTAAAAGTCAGCTGATCATTTATGTCCTCCTATCTGTAGCCTGGAATAACAGATGGCCCATTAATTACAATGGAATGTTAGAACTCCTACACACTGGCTCCTACACACTTTTTTTCTTTACTGGTAATTTTAAGTTGAAATATCCATCCCAAGAACTTATTCTTAGTTGCCTCCCATGCCTCCTTTCACATATTAGATGCCTCAGTTGGATTCTAGCTTGCCAAGCATTCTGTCTGTCTGCTGATTGTAGTCTAGGGGATCAAGGTTTCAGTCTAGAAACCTCACATCTGGGAAAATAAAATAAAATTCGCTGAGGTCTATAATTTCTCTATCAAGACTACTCATGAAAAGATAAGCACATTTTAGAAAATTTTGTGACAAAATATTTCACTTTTAAAAAATCTTTGTTTTTCAAATATACATATAACTTAGGATTTCTAGGTGATTCTCTATAAGAGCGCTGGGACTGTATAATTATTCATAGTAATACCAGTATTTACATAGTAAATAGTTCACAAAGCAGTTTAAATAGCTACAATCCTAAAGACACTTTCCTGGGACTAAGACCCATTGAACACAATGTGGTTTACTTTTAAGAAGGCATGATTAGGATTGTGTTCTAAATCTATAGTTAATCATCTAACAGTATTGTATTCAGTTTTTAATAGATCTGATTTATAAATTGCTTTTCAACTAAAAAGTTCACAAAGCGATTTACAATAAACAATATATAAATAGACTAGCAAAAAGCATACCCATGTTGCAGGAGTAAACTTCCCCTGTATGCCATCCCCGCACTGCACATCAAAACCCCACGCACATCAATCCCCCCATGCACATCCACCGCAATGTGCATTATCCCCCATGTTCATCCACCCCATGCGCATCATCCCCCCTGTGCACATCAACCCCCATGCGCAACATTCCCCATGTTCATCTCCCCATGCTCAGCATATCCCCATGCGCATCAACCCCCATGCTCATCATTCCCCTATGCACATAATTCCCCCATGTGCAACATCCCCCATGCGCATCATTCCCCTGCACATCATTACCCATGTGTATCAGTCCCCATGCGCATCATTCCCCCATGTGCATCATCCCCCATGCGCAACATCTCCCCATACGCAACATTCCCCCGTGCGCATCATCTCCCCGTGCACATCAACCCACCAAGCACATCTTCCCATGTGGAACCCCCCCCCCCCCCCGCATGCGCAGCATCCTCCCCAGTGCAACCTCTGCTTTTCATCAGGCAGCTGGCACCAAATTGGCTGGATGTTGATCAGTCAGTTTTCAATGTTAAGTATAGGACAAAAACACTTAGCACCCCTTTTCAGCCCTTTAAGGGTTAAATTTCTCAATATCGGTTCTTGGTGTGTATTGCTGTCTCAGAAGGCACATTCTCCCCAAATTTCACGCCTCTAGGTCTGGGGGTTGGGGCAGAGCATCCCTCAGTCAGGGATTCTTCAATGGAAAGTATAGGGAGGAAAACGCGTTGTGCCCCATTTCGTCCCCTTCTGGTTGGAATTTCCAAAAACCGGTTCTTAGTATGGGGTTGATGCACACGAGGGAGTTGATGCACATGGGTGGTTGAGCATATGGGGTTGTTGTGCAGTGGGGGATGGAGTATGGGGGGAATTTCTGGTGCCTGATACACTGGGAAGAAAGGTACACTGGAGTGGATTGGGCACATGGGAGGATGATGCACGGGGGGGGGGGGGGGGGTTGATGCATGCGGGGGGGGGGGGTGTGTTGATGCATATCTATCTATCTACAGTATTTATATACCACTTTTCAACTAACAAGTTCACAAAGCGGTTTACAAAGAAAATGGAAAAATAATAATAGCTAATTAAAAGCTAATGGGTATGGGGTGTTGTGCATGGCGGGTGTTGTGCATGGATGGTTTGATGTATTGTGCATGGCAGGGTTGATGCATGGAGTGTTGCGCAATAGTGCTTCTAAGCCACTACTTAAGGCTACAATCCTGTCCACACTTTCCTGTAAGTAAGCTCAATTAACTGTGATGGGACTT
The DNA here is from genome assembly GCA_030015325.1 of Cryptoblepharus egeriae. Taxonomy (NCBI): domain Eukaryota; kingdom Metazoa; phylum Chordata; class Lepidosauria; order Squamata; family Scincidae; genus Cryptoblepharus; species Cryptoblepharus egeriae. The sequence goes on from JAREYC010000003.1 coordinate 27,852,768, forward strand.
ACCAGTATTCTGAATGGTCATACATAATATTTTGGCTCTTAGAATACCAGTCTTGCTGCAATATAACACTTGCATCCAGGTGCCTCAGTACCAGCAGACACACCATGTTCCACAGGTGGTGCTCGTACCACTGGTTGAGAAACACTGATCTACAGTTTAGGACCAGAGTCTGTGGTGTCCCCTCTGCAGGTTGAGGTTTGCTTCTAAGCCACTACTTAAGGCTCCAATCCTGTCCACACTTTCCTGTAAGTAAGCTCCATTGAATATAATGGGACTTCTGAGTAGTCAAGCAAAGGACTGAGCTCTTAGTAATCAGCCTGTGACTCCAATCCTATTAATTTTCCTGAGAGTAAGCTCCACAGACTCTAATGGGACTTACTTCTGAGTAGCCAAGAATAGGATTGGGCTCTAATGCTGCACTCCTCTGCACACTTTCCTGAGTGTAAGCTTCATAGATTGAAATGGGATTAACTTTTGAGTAGTCAGGCATAGGATTACATGCTCTTAGAAACCAGCTTCTTTCCAGGGAGTAAGCTTCACTATTATAATGGAACTTACTTCTGAGTAGACAGATGATTGGGCTTTGGGGCTACACTCCTATCCTCACAGGGGAGTAAAACCTGCTGACTTTAACAGGATTTACTTCAGAGTAGGCAGTGGACTAAGCTCCTGGGGGCAGGATGGGAACTGGGGCTATTTCTTCAGGTGCCCCCCATACCACCTCCCGACAATCTCAGGTGGAGAGATTTCTCAGAGGGGCAGGATGAGGTGGGGAGATCTCTTGGGGGGGGGGGGGGAAAGGACTACAGTGTGGATAGGATTGCAGCCTGAGCCCAATTCTAACTGTGTCTACTCAGAAGTAAGTACCATTCAAGTCAATGGGGCTTACTCCCAAAACTGTGTGGTCAGAATTTTAGCCTTACAGTCCAATCCTATGTAGGCTTACTTAGAAGCAAGTCTCATTCTAGTCAGTGGGGCTTACTCCCATGTAAGTGTAGATAGGATTGCAGCCTCAGAGCCCAGTCCTAACCATTTCTACTTAGTAGAAAGTCCCATTATAGACAGTGGGCTTACTCTCAGGAAAGTAGATAGGGCTGGAGGAACAGGGCTGGAGGGAGAGTTCCAATCCTCTGCCAATCTCCTCAGAAGTAAGTCCCATTATAGTCAGTGGGCTTACTCTCAGGAAAGTGTGTATGGGAAAGTAATCAAATCCTAATCCTATGCTACTCAGAAGGAAATTCCATGATAGTCAATGGGAATTGTTCCCAGGAAAGTGTGGCTAGGATTGTGGCTACAGGCTGCAGTCCTCTACTATACAGTGTGGCTTACTCCTGAGTAGTTCTCCATGCCTAGTACTGGGCTGCAGAGGCACCTGGGGAGGCAGGAATGCAGGCAGGCATGGCCCCCACCAAAAGCCCTGGAGGAGCTCATTCTCACAATACTCAGAAGGGGAGGGAGGTTCAGAAGGGGAGGAGGGAGTGGAGCTGAACCTCTGGGAAGACAGACCCAGAGGCCCTTTAAGAGAAATTCAAACACACTTGCATGCAATTCAAAGATGACGACTCCCTCTTAACAACAGGTTGCTAACTTGCAAGGCTATGAGCACAATCCTAACCATGTCTACTCAAAAGTAAGCCCCATTATATTCAATAGGTCTTGCTCCCAGGAAAGTGTCTTTAGGATTGCAGCCATTATGTCTCTCGGGCTCCTTTCCATTGTCCTCCTTTCATAGGGTTAAGCTCTATTGATTATAATAGGCTTACTTCAGAGTAGACCATCTCTTAGGGAAGGCTTAGCCAGGATGACCAGATGCTCAAACCCCCCAAAGAGGACAAAGTCCCCCAAAATTCCTGACATCCAAGCAAAATTCCTGACATGTTAAAAAAAAAGTAGGACACCCAAAAATTGTAGGCCATGTTAAAATAAAAGCTAAAAACACTCATATTGCTTTCCTATACTTAATTTCAGCACTATATTACTTATTATGAAAGTGTAAAACCAAAAAGGCATATGTTAAAGTGACCCAAAACCAAAGCAGCCAACCTTTCTCAGCCCAACATCTTCTTTGCAAGACCTGATTCCAGAACCAAAAATGCATGTGTTTAAGTGATCTAAAACCCAGGGTGAACATATGCTGTAACAAAAAATAAGAGGAACATGTAGATCTAAATGTAGAACCAAAGTGTAGAACATTCAAGCCAGTGGTGGGCTCCAGCAGGTTTGCACTTACTCTATAGAACTGGTTGTTAACATGAGATAGGACATATAAAGTTTAAAAATAGCCATTTAAAAGTGGCTGCCAGGTGGGGATAGAACTGGTTGTTAACTTCTTTGAATCCCATCATTTATTCAAGCAAAATGCAGGACATGAGAAAATAAAAGCTGAAAACACTCATATGTTGAAAATATTCAAATGCTGCCATGTGGAGCATTTGCTGAATTCCAGGTGCACAGGATGAGCACCATTCTGTTAGCCTCACACTCCCTGGAATGACCTTCCACACCAGCCAAGGCATGCTTGCTTACTCAAGAGTAAAAGCGGCTGTGCAGTCTCACTTTCAGAAGGGTTTAATGCAATGGAGCTTGGAGGAGGGATTTCCTTGTAGGGAGCCTGGTAGAGGCTTCATTCACTGGATCAGGACCAAATTCCTCTCAGCCTGCCCTTTCCAAATATCCAAGGCAAGTTTGCCTACTCATGAGTAAAGGCAAAATATGTCTCCCTTTTACTTCCCATAGAGATCAATGCAATTATCAGGGGCTTCCTTTTGGGGTGATTTTGGAGGCTGCATTCATTGGATCAGGACCATTCTTGGATTGGATTCCTCTCAGCCTGGATTCAAGTCCTTGGATTCCTCTCAGCCTGGTCTTTCCAGTGGACTATGGCACGTTTGCCTACTCATGAGTAAAGCCGTGATATGGTGCACTTTCTCTTTCCCATGGAGCTCAAAGCATATTTTTTATTTTAGTTTTTTGGCCATAACTTCTGATAGGAAGAAACATCTCAGAAACGGTTGGATTCTGCTCCTCAGTATGACCTATGACATGATGACATATGACATGATGGGGCACTGGACACCATAGCAAAGTTCCAAAATGAAGTCCAAATGGAGAACAATGAAGCTCTTTTGGAGGACACCCAGACACGAGACTAAAAATCTGAACAAATCTAGGAATTTCCAGTCATATGGTCACTCTGGGCTGAGAAGGTGCTGATAGAGCACCAAAACTGGCCACATCATGGCCAGAACTATTTTTTCACTTGTCTGTCTGTCTGTCTTGTCATATACCGCTTTTCAAATAAAAAGCTCACAAAGCTGTTGACAACGAAAAAATAAAATAAATGAAATAAATAACTAATGGCAAATGGGTTCGGGATTTCAAGTTCAGGATTTATTTTTTTAAAAAAACGTCTTTTTGTGTCTTTCTCTTTTTGGGTGCCCTCCTTAAAAAGTCGAAGTAAAATCTGACAGTCAAATTAGGCCAGCAGCAATTATGTCAGAACGGTGAGCCAATGGGTGAAACAGAAACCCATCTTTCCCAGCTTTGTTCCTTTTGTTGCATGTTCACATTAGCTTAGTGTACTTCTTGTTTGCCCTTCTCCCCACTGCTGGTCTGCTATGAAGACTAATGGTATGTGAGGGAGCATTTTGATAGGCATGGCGTTTAGGCATTATGTGATAGAGAAAGGATTGCTTAACAAGAACAGCAGGGTAGGCAGAGTTCTAATGTGGCAGGGAGTGGCTGGTTAGATATAGTTAAGCTGAGATGAAGCTTCACAGATGAAACCTAAGCTGAAACCCCACAGACAATTCACAAAATGAGGACTTTCTGGGATGATCAACAGCCCAATACTGTCCTTGATACACAATGATATATCTCCACAAAGACCAATAGCCGCAGCGGTGAAGAATACCATTCAGTGGCATAGCTAGATCACTTGGCACCTTGGACCCACAAATTTTTTGACACACCCATACATAAAATTATTTAATGATAATTAAATTAGATTTAAATTAATTAGTTAATTAGATTTTAATTAATACTTTTTTACCAATTAAATGTTTTATTCTTTTTGGGAGGGGGTGAGGCTGCCTTCTGCGGCACTTGTTGAGCTCTGCTTTCACTGGATTGGCACTATGGAGGAGTGAAGAAACTGTCTCCAGAAGAGGAACTGGCAGAAGACCTCATGTTTCTTGAGATGTCGTATGAGGAGGGGGACCCCGACTGCCATTGCAAGGCTGTTCAGGTGCCAGTGTCAAGAACGCCCCCGTGGGAACGAGAGGCCAGGGAATGAGAGGTGGAGGCTTTCTGGAATAAAGAAGAAGACCCTGAGGAGGTGAAGAGGCGGCTGAGAGAGTATAAGAAGGAGGAGGAGCAATGATGGGAAGCAGAGAGGGTCAGAGAATGGATGGCCAGGAGGCGGCCTAAAATGGCTCCAGGGGAAGGATTCACCCTACGTCGGCCAGGGTTAGACAAGGAGCCAGCCTGGCGGTGGAATCTTCCACCCCCTCCTTGGGCAGAGGGATGGAAACTCCCAAGGGGGAGGGGGCCATGGTGCTGATAAAAGGAAAGGTGGGAAAGCTGCAGGGGTCAGAAGTCAGGGGAGCTGGGAAGAGGAACAGTGTTTGTGCTTGTGACTTCATTGGACTTACCTGTGACACAGGCACCAGATACTTACCTGTTCAGTTCGGACATTTGAAGGGGAAAGGGGCCCAAGATGGGTGGGAGCTCCTTAAGAGGCAGCTTCTACAAGCACAGTCAGAAACAATTCCAATAAAAAAGAAAGGGGGGAAAATGCTGAAAAAACCAGGTTGGCTCCACAGGCAACTTGGGGATCAGCTGAAGTTAAAGAAAGAGAAGTATAGGGAGTGGAAGACTGGAAAGATCACCAGAGAGGAGTACAGGCAGGTAGCCCGGTCATGTAGGGAGGGGGTCAGGGATGCTAAAGCTCAGTATGAGCTGAGGCTGGCCAGGGGAGTCAAAGATAACAAAAAGAGCTTCTTTAGATATGCCCAGAGGAACAGGAGGAGAGACGAGGGGGTGGGGCTGCTCTTGGACAAGGATGGACAACAGGTGTCTGGAAACCAGCAGAAGGCGGAGCTGCTCAACTCCTACTTTGCATCCGTCTATTCACAGAAGGAGGGCTGTGCAAATGGGGGTGCGGGATCATTGACTGATTCGGGGATGTGTTTACATCCCCTAAGAGGTAATGAAAACATGGATGGTGCAGAACAGCAGATTAAGATTGACAGAGAACTGGTTCGAAACCACTTAACTGGCCTAAATGAATTCAAGTCATTTGGACCGGATGAGCTGCATCCTAGAGTTCTTAAGGAACTGGCAGATGTCCTTGCAGAGCCTTTGTCGATCATCTTTGAGAAATCCTTGAGGAGTGGAGAAATGCCACTGGACTGGAAGAGGGCAAATGTAGTCCCAATCTTTAAGAAGGGAAAAAAAGAAGACCCGGGAAATTATAGACCAGTCAGTTTGACTTCAATCCCGGGCAAGATATTAGAGCAAATCATAAAACACACAATTTGTGCACATCTAGACAAGTACTCCGTGATCAAAACAACCCAGCATGGATTTACCAAGAATAAATCTTGCCAGACAAATCTGATCTCCTTTTTTGATCGGGTTACGAGCTTACTGGACAGTGGCAATGCTGTGGATGTCATTTATCTTGACTTCAGCAAAGCATTTGACAAAGTCCCACATGACATTTTAATTAGGAAGTTGGAAAAATATGGGCTAGACAGGGCAATTGTTAGGTGGATCTGCAACTGGCTCGATGGCCGCACTCAAAGGGTTTTAGTAAATGGTTCTGTGTCAACCTGGAGGTCAGTTTCTAGTGGGGTCCCCCAAGGCTCTGTCTTGGGACCGGTTCTCTTTAATGTTTTCATCAATGACTTGGAGGAAGGGATACGGGGGAGCCTGATCAAATTTGCAGATGATACCAAACTGGGAGGAGTAGCAAACACATCAGAAGATAGGAGAAACCTCCAGGAGGATCTGGATAAACTGGAATCCTGGGCTGTAACAAACAGAATGAATTTCAACAGGGAGAAGTGCAAGGTTCTGCACTTAGGCAATAAAAACCAAAAACATAGGTATAAAATGGGGGATACTTGGCTTGGCAGCACAACATGTGAGCGGGATCTTGGAGTCGCCGTGGATAACAAGCTGAACATGAGTCAGCAGTGTGATGTGTCTGCAAAGAAGGCAAATTCCATTTTAGGTTACATTAAGAGGACTGTAGCTTCCAAGTCACGAGAAGTTATAGTTCCTCTTTATTCAGCATTGGTCAGACCTCACCTTGAGTACTGTGTTCAGTTCTGGGCTCCTCACTTTAAGAAAGATGCAGCCAAACTGGAGCAAGTCCAGAGGAGAGCGACAAGAATGATCAGTGGGATGGAAGGGAAGCCCTACGAGGAAAGGTTGGGGGAACTTGGGATGTTCAGCCTGGAGAAGAGGAGGCTGAGGGGAGACATGATTGCCCTCTTCAGATACCTGAAGGGCTGTCATAGGGAGGAAGGGGCCAATTTGTTCATAGCTGCTTCTGAAAGCAGAACTAGAACCAATGGGTACAAACTGCAAGAGAGGAGATTCCGGCTGGAAATCCGGAAAAAATTCCTGACTGTGAGGGCGGTTCGGCAGTGGAACAGATTGCCAAGGGAGGTGGTGGACTCTCCCTCACTGGGGATCTTCAAGCAGAGGCTCGACAAGCACCTGTCGGGGATACTCTAGGGGGAATTCCTGCTGCAGGCAGGGGGTTGGACTAGATGACCTGCTAGGTCCCTTCCAACTCCATGATTCTATGATTCTATGATTCTATGATTCTAAGTACTCACCTGCTTATTGGGACACGGGTGGTCTCTTTCCACGTTGAAAACACTGTTATGTAACTTACCTGTTAAGTGTTGAGAAATTGTCAAAGCAAGCGTGCCTCCATTATGGATGAAAGTAAAACTGTTGTTGTCAACATTCCACCTCGTTCTCCATGGACTTATGTCGAGGAAGGTACTGGGCCGGTGTTTGTTGGGACCCCGGACAGTGGGACACCCTCCACCCACATCACCCAAGGTGGCTCTCATCACAGGGATCATTCTGGTGGCCTTGCATTCCTCTGTGCCTGACTTGACCCGGAGCCAAGATATGTTTGCTTACTCATGAGCTCAGTTCCACTTTCTATAGCTTAGTTCCACTTTCTATAAGGCTCAAAGGAATTATCAGGGACTTCTGTGATGGTTTGAGGCTGGCTGCATTCATTTGATCAGGACAAGGCAGGGGCATTGGATTCCTCTCAATCTGTCCTTTCCAAACTTGGGCACGGTTGCCTACTCATGAGTAAAAGCATGATAAGGCTTAGGGCACAATCCAGAGTAACTATGGGAGCACATAAGAGACATTAGGTGCAACCATAGTTACTGCACCACTTAGTGAAAGCCTATGGGAAATTCTTATTGCAATCCAGAGTAACTTGTTCTTACTCCGGAGCAAGGACTCCCCGTTGTTAATCTGGATTTCACCCTTAGTTTCACTTTCTGTAGGATTCCATGCATTTTTGTTTCATTTGTTTTTTGGCCATAATTTTAAAGGAGATATTTCAAAGCTGCTTTTTGCATTGGATTCTGCTGGAAAATGCAAGTCTAACAGTATGTGACCGGATGGGGTTATTCTGAAATATTTAAGCAATTTTGATTACCTTGTCAGCTTGTTGGGGAGGGAACTTCTTTCTTGAGTGTTTTTGAGTGCCTGATCTTTGTATCATTCTGATGGCATGCATTCTCCTTGGTCTGCTTTTTGAAGTGGACTTTTGCATGGCCGTCTACTTGTGAGTAAACATACACATTTGGCTCAGTTTCACTTTTGCTAAGGAGATACATTTTCTTCCTCAGCTATCAGCCTGTCAGTTTCAGTTTCACAACCCATCAACAGGTCACAACTCACATTTTTGGAAACACTGCTTTAGAAGGAAGTCTCTCTCTCCCTCCCTTAGCTGCTTGAAAGTGAACTGAGCCCTGTAGAAAGCAAACCTGAGCCTTATGTGTGCAATTACTCATGAGTAGGTGAATGTACCCTCGGCTTGTCTCAAATACCAGGCTATCAAGTTGTCCAATCTGATGAATATGGACCTCAGCAAATACTCCAAAAGTCACCTTCTCCTAATAGTAAAAAGGATAAAAACAGAGGCTTGAGCAGCTGGTAAAGTGAAACTTTTGTTGGTTTTGTAATGTTTTAAAAAGTGGGTCTTGATGTTAAAAATTTTGAGTACTGCATAGAAGAAACGGCCTTGGTTATACCACTTTTCATGGGTCAGGTGACATGTGTAATCACATGGTCCAGCAGGGGAACTTATTAGGTGCCACATGTTTTTAAAATAATTTTTCAAAGGTCACCAAGCACTGTGAGCACTGGTGAGAGACGTGTGGCTTGTCATCAATGACGTCATGGGTATTGTTTCATGACCAGCTGAAACTGCGTCCCACACGTCAACGTGTGATAGGAATGGATGTTTTAATGGTAGTGAAAGAAAATTAGATTTTGCCACTAACAAAAGGTTTAACCTTGAAGAATATGAAAATTAGACACAACTTTTTTTCCTGTCCCTTCCCCCAAGTTGACAATATATTTTTGACACTTTTCTTATGAACTTTCCTGTTCAGGTTTCTAAACAAATACTGTACTTTATGAATTATCTTGCCTAAAGTTAACTCTACTGCCCCACCTAGGGACATATGTTAATATTACTTATGTTTTATTTTTAAAAGTGTTTCTGCATTAGTTTCGCCACAACTTTCTTCCACAAACCCATCCATCCACCCATACCCTTACGAGTATGTGAACGCAATCACTGAAAACCAGGACAGTCCCAGTTTTCTAGGACATATGGGAGCCCTATTCTGCATGCATCATTTTTGACAATGAAATGAGAATAAAAGTATTACTTTAAATATAGAAATAAAACCTGTAATAATGTAATAATAAAGAAATACAACACTATATAAATATAAATTATGTTTTTATGTAGTAGATTAGCAAAAGTAGATTCTGAAACATAATGAAAATTGGATTCAATAAAATCAGATACTGTATTTAAGAACTTGGCATTTGGTGACATCGCTTCTAAATTGCAAAGCCAAGGTTGAATTAGAAGTCTCTCTAGCCCACTAGAGAGTGGTCCCAAAGTGGTCAATATTGAACCCAGGGGTCGATTTTGACTTTCAGGGGGTCCGTGTCAGCAACAAAAAGATTGGGGGGGTCCACGATATGTAGGTCCACCCACCATTTTGATAGAAAATTTTTGATAGCTCTTCATATCTCATGAAAAAGGGTTTTAGCACAGTAACTAATCAGCTGATAAAAAAAGAAATTGTTTGCAAATAACTGAATGAGATTTAAGGCTATACCTCAGTCATTTGACTCCAAATATTAAGCAATTGCTATCAGAGAATCAAGTTCATCCCTGCCATTAACACCATTAATTACTGTACTTTTAGTTTTGAAACTTAGCTTTATTTTATGGTTTTATCTTGTTACTAAGTTCTGATTTTTGTCCAAAATCCAAATATTTACAGAGTTTTGTACTAAATGTTAAAGATAATTTTAATTTAGCCTCTTTAAATTTTGAGCTATTAACATTTAATTTTTTTATTTCACATAAAAATATTATTTTTAACTTAATTGTTTCAATAAAGGTCTGAATAAAAAAAATTAAGTTTGTTTTCTTTTTCTACAAAGCCTTATCGAAGTGAACAGCACTGTGTCAGCTGTGAAAAACATATTTGATGATATACAGTTTAGGAAAATTTAATATTAGGCAGGCAGCGTGTCTATGGCAAAAAAAATAATTTGGGGACCTCTGCTTCTAGCCCATCACTCTTCTGTCTCCCACACTTCCAATTCTTTGCCATTGCCCCCTTCTTTTTCAGATCCAAGGAGTGGAAGAAGAAAGATGAATTGAGGCATGCCGGTGATGAAAATGGGTACCTTCTGCCAATCTGCTGCTTGAGGTGACTGTGGCCATTGGTTCCCCTTTTGTGGCCTCATGGATGGGCTAACCATGCATACTAGAGGAAGAGCATTAAAATGTTGTGCTACTGCTTTTATTTCTGCAGATATGATGCAAAGGAGAAATCAATATGAGTCACTATAAATGTGCATCTCAATCCCCTGAATGGATTATGTCAAAATAGTCACAACTGCATGGTGGGTTACTGACAAAATATCTTTTTCCATATCATATGGAGAGCCGTTTGTCAAAAGTCAAACCTTATGGAATAGTCAGAAGCATAGCTTGAGGGAGTGTAAAGCACTGAGTTTTACAGGGAGCTACATTTTACATTGGAGCGTGCTGGGGTCCACTCCTCTTTGGAGCCATTCCAGGAGGCAGGAGCAAACTGGAGGTATACTAAGTGAGGAGAGAAGCCAGCCCAAGCTTGCCATGGAATACATTTGCCATCAGGCCAGGGTTGGGAGATCCCTGCTGTATATCATAGTGCCTTATTGTCCTGGTAAATGACGGAGCTCAGAGGAAAACAGGTTTCTACTGAAGTTATGGAAATCTTGACACCCAGGTATTGGTTATGCAGAGTGTGCTTTTTTGTTTGTTTGTTTTAAATATACATAATTTTAAATATGTACAGGACCCAACTATGCATCAGATTCCCAACAGGAATTCATTTTAATGAGTCGTGCTGACACTCAAAGGTGCCTTGAAGTTCTATCATATGCCCCAAAGCCCTTCTCCTTAACCCTAGATGTATGAGTGCTGGTATGTGTGTTCAATCAGATTTTAGGGGGTAGCACTGCACATTTTAAAAAAAATTTGTTGATTCATTTGATCAAAGACGTAGCCTGGGCATTAAAAATACGTTCTAAGGCTTTAAACTAGGGAATCTTGATTCAAACTATTTCCCATGCATGGCATAAAAGCTTAAATTTCAGAGAATTGTTCATGAGCATTCCAACATAACAGTACAACATAGCCGCTGTCTTCACTGTTGTTTTCTCACAAGTCAGTTGTCATTTTTTGCAGGCTCCTTTCATCATTTAATGCACCTTCCCTTGGCATTTCAGTCACCTGTCAGCAGACTTTCCCCTGAGATGTTTCTTTTCCTAATTGGCATTCATTTACATTTCTCAGATCATAACAATGCCCTATCAACTAATAAAGGCATCGCCAGCTTATGTTGTATAGGAAAATAATCTGTTCTATTTGCAACTCTTTCCCCTTATAACACTCCCTTGTTGTCAGAAGTCACAAAAAGTTCTCAGGCTGGGAATAGTACATGCTATCGTCACTTCTGTTCTTTGCCCTTAAAAGGTCCAAGTTTCTTAATTCTGTTTTAAGAAATGAACAATTGCTCAAAACATGAATGCAATGAGTGGCAGACTCCTAAATCCATAAATCTACTGTTTTAGGGTGCAATTCTGACTTAGGCCAGAGAGAATGGCCCAGCTAAGGTAGCCTAGCCCTACAATCCAAAGTAACTACGGGAGCACGTAAGAGACATTTACATCAATGTAGTTATGGCACTACGTAATGAAAACCAATGGGAAATTCATATTGCAATCTTGTTCTTACATCGGAGCAAGAACTCCCCGTAGTTACTCTGGATTGTGCCTTAAGTAGACCATATCCCCAGCTGGGCTAGGAGGCCTCTAGACTGACAGGCCAAATCCACAGGGCTAGAAGGCCTTTAGGCTGGTCTTACTGCTGCAGCATAAAGGCAGCATGATCACTGGGCTGGTGTGGTTGTGCCATATCCTGAGGTAGAGGCAGGAGTGGTAATTAGGCTAGCCTAAAACTTAGAACTTTTTCTTTTGCTTCCATTTTCACTCTGGCTTATCACGGTCCTTTATGGGTCTACTCAGATTCATTCCTGCTCCTGTGGTGGCCTAACTGTGAGAGCTGTGAGGGGGCATGTCTGCCCTGGAAACAGGCTCTGGATACACCCTAACTGCACTGTTCCATGAGGTCTCCCAACAGGTAGAAATTCCCTGCTCCAACCAAGCATTAAATTAAAAAATATATTTAAAGCATAAACCCACCTGTGATTTATCCAGAAAGAAGCATTTCTCTCTACCACCACCGCACCCCCCCCCCCCCAACAGCAATAGTCTTCTATCTTCTATCTATATATATAAAAATGACTGACTCATCAACACCCAGCCAAAACCGCTGGACCTAGAAGCATGAAATTTGGGGACGGTGTTCCTTCTGGGGTGGAGGCACCCAATAAGATCAGGTTTTCAGAAATTCCAACAGGAAGGGGGTTGAAAAGAGGCGCAATGTGTTTTCCTCCCTATACTTTCTATTGAAGAATCCCTGATTGAGAGAAGCTCTGCCCCATCCCCGGACTGAGAAGTGAAATTTAGGGAGGGTGTTCCTTTTATGACATCAACACCCACCAAGAACTGATGCTGAGAAATTTATGGTAACCCTTATGGGTCTGAAAAGGATGCAACGTGTTTTTGTCCTATACTAAACACTGAAGATTGATTTTGCAATTTGGTGCTTGGTGCCTGATGCACTGGGAGGAAGGGTGCACTGGGGTGTTGTGCACATTGAAGGATGGTGCGCATGGGGGAGGATGGTGCGCATGAGGGGTGTTGCACATGGGCGTTGATGTGCATGGCGTTGATGTGCATGGCATTGATGTTCTGCAAGAGAGGATATTGCGCATGGGGGGTTCATGTGCATGGGGGATGGCATATAGGAGTTTTTTATTCCCACAATGTGAGTACATTTCACTAGTAAAATAATATATGTATGAGAATTATGAAAAATTGATTGATATTACATGAATAATATAAGTTAATACAATGGTGCCTCACATAAAGTGCTTAATTCATTCCAGAGGCATTTAAGTGAAATGCTCTTTAAGTGAAGCAGATTTTTCCATAGGAAATAATGGAAACTCAGATGATTGGTTCCACAACCCCCAAAATATTCATATAAAAAGATTAACTGGATGTCAAAATGATGACAAAACACTGGAATTGAATTCAAAATATGCATTCAATGTGCATGATCCTATGAAGTCTACTTAGGCTGCAATCCTAAAGACACTTTCCTGGGAATAAGCCCCATTTAACACAATGGAGCTTACTTCTGAGTAGACATAGTTAGGAGACTGCAATCAAAGACACTTTCCTGGGAGGCTTACCTGGGCTGCTGCTGGAGGTTCAAGGTGGTTGGTGGGGACACTTGGGGGCAGTTAGGGGCAGCTGCCTCTGGCACCTCCAGGCAACTGCCCCCAAGTTGGGGGCAGTTAGAGGCAGCAGTGCTGGCCGGCAGCCCTTTTAAAGAGCCTCCATGTGGAGCGTCAAGGCTGCATAGCACGTGTACCCATGGCACGCTTGCTTGTTAAGTGAAGCGGAACTTGTTGTGTGAAGCAAGATTTCTTGGAAATTTTTGCTTGTTGTGTGAAACGCTTGTTAAGCGAGGCGCTTGTTAAGCGAGGTATCACTGTATTACTTAATCCTTGTAAGACATTCAATGTTAGCCAAGAGAACCAAACAAACAAATGACCAAAAAAAAAATATGTTGGATTCTTGAGCTCAAATATATTACATTGTCATAAGAGAGGGAGAGAGATGGTTGGAGGAGAGATAAACTGAGTGGAGAGGCTAAATGCTGTAAGTACTGATAGGCTGGATAAGAAATAACAAGCATAGTTACTATACAACCATGGTATCTTCAGGATGACCATATAGAATGGGGGACAGAGTGCCTGTTCCTTTAAACCAGTGGTTCTCAATCTTCATAATGCTGTGACCCATTTATAAGTTCCTCATGTTGTGGGGACCCCCAACCATAAAATTATTTTCATTGCTACTTTATAACTGTAATTTTGCTACTGTTATGAATTGTAATGTAAATATCCGATATACAGGATGTATTTTCATTGTTACAAATGAAATGTGTGTTATGCACACATTGAATACAATGGGATTTATTTCAGAGTAGGCATGCATAGGATTGGGCCCTGAGGATGTCAGTCCGCCCAAGTGTGCGCACAGCTACAGATGGAGGTCTGGCAAGCCTGACCTGGCCCTCTGCACCATGGGTCTTTAGGCGACCCCCAGGAAAGCTCTAGCTGACCCCCACAGGGGTCCTGACCCCCACTTTGAGAAACACTGCTTTAAACATTGCATAAAAGAAGAAATTTAGGCAGGGTTAACTCAGCACTGAAGGGTTTAAAAAGCAGCTGCTGCCTAAATTCCCTCTTTTATGCAGCGGTTAAAGGAACAGGCACTCTGTCCTCCATTCTATATAGTCACCCAATCTTATTCACTTGGAGAACAACAATGTATATGTATTCTTCTTTGGAGGTTTTCTTATTTTTATGTTCCCTTTTCAAAAAAAAGATAGACTGTAAGTGACTTCGGGTACCTGTTGGAAGGGAAAGGTGGGATAAAAAACACTTCAAATAAGTAAATAGTTTGATCAAAGTAAATATTTTTAAAAGTTTAAATTTTAAAATGCTACATTGAAATTTAATTATCAAAGCTGAAAAACTATACTGTACACACGTATGATTTATGCTTGAGTAGATAGACATATAATTTCCCTGTAAACATTTTTTTGTTAATCTAAGTAAAAGGTTAAATACTGATATCACAATGAATAGCTAGCAGATGTAACTGAAAACGTCCTGTTTCTGAACATTTCTAAGTGCTGTCTTTTAAGCTGTCTGCTTCTACTCTCTGGTTTGGAGGATTTACGTTCACAACATATGGAGTAAGTAAGAAAGGTTAGTTCTTTAAACAAGTGATATGAAGTAGGGGTATCAGCCATGCTCAACCCCTGAGTCACGCTTTTGTTCACAGCTTGGAAAGCTTAATGTTGCACACTAGCCAAGTATCTGAGATGGGAACTCAGAGATAGTGATTGATGATGACTTTACCCTATTCCAGCTGAGGATATAAAGCACTTGGAAAGCAAACTGATGACCTGGAAAACAAGCTCAGATTAAGAAATGTCAGGTCAGTGGGCAACAGAAAAGGAATGAATATAGGTATAACAAAGATACTTTTGTCATACTGGATTATGATGGCATGGGGGATGGAAAGATAATTCTCTTCACTGTGATTAGGGGTTTGAGCCTGTAAAAAGGAAACCAGGCAGTCATGTAAAAGCTCTTAGTAATTTTTTTTACATTCACATTTTTTGTTGACTTTTATGGAACCTGTTCTTAGAGTTTTATTTATTTTACTAGCGAAATGTACCTGTGCTGCAGGGGTAGAATACCCTTTACGCCATCCCCCATTGCGCATCAACCTCCCCATGTGCAACATCTCCCCCTTGTGCAACATATTCCCATGCTCAACACCCCCCATGCATAACACCCCCATGTGCAACACCCCACATGTGCACCATCCCTCCCGTGCAATACCCCCATGCACATCACCCCTCCCTCACACAACACCCCCATGTGCATCAAACCCTATCTGTCTACAGTATTTATATACCATTTTTCAACTGAAAAATTCACAAAGCGGTTTACAAGAAAATGAAAAAATTAATAGCTAATGGGTCCCTGTCCCAAAAGGGCTCACAATCTAAAATGCAAAAGAGCACCAGCAGAAGCCACCAGAACAGACATTGCTGGGAATATGTAGGGCCAGTTACTCTCCCCCTGCTAAATAAAGGAGGAACACCCACTTGAAACAGTGCTTCTTGCCCCACTAGCAGGGGTGACTGCAGTGCACCCTCCCTCCCAGTGCATTAGGCACCAGGCACCAAATCGGCTGGAAGTTGATCAGTCAGTCTTCAATGTTAAGGATAGGACAAAAATACGTTGCACCCCTTTTCACCACCTTAATGGTTAAATTTTTCAACGTCAGTTCTTGGTTGGGGTTGATGTCACATAACAAACACCCTCCCCAAATTTCATGCTTCTCAATCCAGGGCAGAGCATCAGGGATTCTTCAATGGAAAGTATAGGGAGGAAAATGCGCTGCGCCCCTTTTCACCCCCTTCCAGTTGGAATTTCAAAAAACTGGTTCTTAGTGGGTGCCTCATGGAAGGAACACTGTTCCCAGATTTCACACTTCTAGACCCAATCATTTTGGCTGGGCATTGATGGGTGAGTGAGTGACTGAGTCAGTCAGTCAGTCAGTCAGTGACTTTTCAATCAATCAATCAATCAATCAATCAATCAATCAATCTTATTTATTTATTTATTTATTTATTTATTTATTTATTTAAGGAATTTGTACCCCGTCTTGCCCATATCAAAGCACATTCTCAAGGCAGCTCACAAAGTTTTATTTCCTCCCCTCCGGCTGTCCTCACAACAACCCAATGAGGGAGGTGAAGCTGAGAGTGACTGACTGGCCCAAGGTCAGCCAGGAAACCAAGGAGGGATTTGAACCTTGATTTTCCAGGTCTCGGTTCAACTCCCTCACTACTACCATCTAACACAGTAGTAGACAAACTACATCTTTAATTAAAATTTATTTGAAGAAAATATATACCTTTTGCAGAATGGGCACTATTTTAATATATATGTGTTAGGTAGGAGTGGTGGACTGGGGGATTATGTTGGATTGGCCTATTATATTCTGTTGCTGTTGGTTTTACTACGAGATGGTTTCCTACATCTGACTGATTTACACCACATAACTCTTGTGGTGGTTGATCAGTTTCCTCTGTTCGTCCATCAGTTTCCACACTTCACCAGGATCCATCTCTGTTGCTATCACCATTATAGCCACACCCAATGGTATTCATAAATCAGACAGCAGCAGCCTTTAGGGGTGTAGCAGGATGGTCCTGATCTGATGAACAGGGAACAAATGCTCCAGAAGGCAATATCCTGCCATGGTAAAAAGGGTAAAATAAGAGGCTTGAGCAGCTCATAATGTGAAACATATGAGTTTTGGGGGGACTCATAAAGCTGGTGGGTCCCAATAGAATATCATTTTTAAAAATGGGTCATGGTGCAAAAAATGTTTGGTAACCACTGTACTAGGCAGACACTAGAGCTTTTAAAAATGATGGTGAGACAATACCCATTAGCTTGGAACATGAATTTTTGTTAATTTAAATTAAGCATGCATTGTTTTCAATTTAGTTTTTCATTAAGTTAGTTCCATTCAGTGGATACATGAAATTTTTTTAAACATTACTTTTTCTGGACCTGGTTCTTGAATTCAGTGATCACACCATATGCCCTATATCTCAGCCTTCAATCCTTATTCATTTACTGATTTACTTAAAGTTTTTTAATCACAGTATATTTTTTAGTGGGGATAGGTAAATGAAAGCCGAACTGCTAATGTAATCAAAGGATGGTGGATTCAATATTTCACATGGAGCATTTTGTCCCATCTCTCAATTTTTATGGAGTCAAACACTGAGGTATAGGAGGAAGCAGAAGTAAAACAAGGAGTGGCTAAGGTATTGTACTGAAGTGTGCATTTAATGTATTTTAGATGCTGACACCATTTACCCTGGAGACATTTGAGAGTTAAAGTCCAGTACTGAAAGTACCTTAGAAAGCTCCATGACCTCAGAGCCTAGTTGTAAGTAGAAGAACAGGTTTGAGTCATTCATTCAGAACCCAAAGGCTATGCCGATCTCTGCAGTGCAATTGTTAACTCTTTGGCAATGTTTCACCTGTCCTTCTAGCACTGATAGGCATCAAAAGCCTCTGTTTTTGGATTGTAACAGTGACTACACTGCTATCTTGCACTTCCAAGGATTTTAGTCTGAAGGACAAAATGGTTTTAACTGCTAGAAGAGGATAACTTATATAAAGAAAGTTTGCAGAGATATAGGGCGCAGTCCTAACATGCAGTTGGGCCAGAACAAGTCCCTTGTGCTGATCCAAATGTCATCACAAAAGTGCCAAAATGCTCTTTTCATGTCAGTGCAATTGCAGGGAGGTTATTGCATGGGACTTGGGCTGGCTTCCCCATTCTAGATCCAGCCCTGAAGGGATAAGATTGCGCTGCCCTTTCAAGGCCTGCATTGGGATCTTGGGCAGGATGACCATATGTCCTCTTTTTCCAGGACATGTCCTCCTTTTTAGCCTTGTGTCCAGGAAAAAAAATCTTCATTTTCCTCCTTTTCCTTGTGAGAAGGCAGCAAGTAGCCTTCTTGTACAATAAATTAAATGTAATAAATTACATATAATAATTTTAAATTTAATAAGTAATATAATGCTTAAATTAACCACATAAAGCAATATATTTTTTTCACTTTTATTTTCTCATTTTCCTTGGGTGTCCCACATTTTGGGAGCATGAGGTGGTGCCTTTTCCATTGGGACTGCAGTAGCTCTCCCTGGGTAAGGAAAAATTTTCCCTTGCCTTGGGGCAAGTCACCAGCTGCCCAAAACGTGCATTGCAAAGCACTCTGGTGTGCCTCTTCCAGAATAAGTTAGGATTGTTCCCATAGTCTCTTATTTCTAAGGTTTTCATACCACTTTTTCAGTCATCAAAGAATGTACAACAAAATAATTACAAAACCACATAGTTGATTAAAAAAACATTAAATTAAACCAAGTAAAATAATTCTGGAGTAGTTTAAAAGGCCTAAAACAGTAAAACATGTGGTTTGGCTCTTAGCTGTGCTGAACTTCATAGCATCGATTTGAAGCTGTGCCTCTCTCCTCTAGCCCTACGTTATATCATCTTTTCCTTTTTTTCCCCATAGAAAAAAGTAGCAGGTACAGTGGTACCTTGGGTAAAGAACGACTTGGGTAAAGGACGTTTTGGGTAAAGAACAAAATTTTCTCAGAAATTTTGACTTGCATAAAGAACACTGTCTTGGGTAAAGAACACTTCTGAGGATGTTTGCAACAGGCTTTCACGGCAAGGGAACCCACAGGGGGGAATGAAGTGATTTGGGGAACAAGGGGACTAGCTTGAGCTACAATGGGGCTCTGGGCAAAGTTTTGAATAGGCTTCCAAGGCCAGGGAACTCATGTGGGGTCGGGGGGGGGGGGAAGCAGCCTGAGCCAGGTTTGTATGTGGGATCTATGTGTGGCAGCGTGGAAGGTGTGCCTTATCAATGTTCTAATGCTGCTCTCCATCAGCAGCTTGGGAATGTTAAAGTTGCACAAAAAGACAAAGATTCCTTTGAGCCAATGGATAGCAGTGACTCCATTAGTGATCGTGAAAGCGCATAATCTTAACCATGACTACTCAGATGTAAGCCCCATTGTGTTAAATGGGGCTTACTCCCAGGAAAGTGTCTTTAGGATTGCAGCCTAAGTAGACTTCATAGGATCATGCACACTGAATGCATGTTTTGAATTCAATTCCATTGTTTTGTCATCATTTTGACATCCAGTTAATATTTTTATATGACTATTTTTGGGGTTCTGGAACCAATTGTCTGAGTTTCCATTATTTGCTGTGGTAAAATCTGCTTCACGTAAAGAATGTTTCACGTAACAAACATGGCTCCGGAACGAATTAAATTTGTTATGTGAGGTGCCGCTGTAGTTTGATTTAAATCTAAGGAGCATATCAGCACACAGTTAGGGACTAGATCAAGGATGAAACAACACATTGTATATTAAACATCTGCTTTGTTAAAACATGATTTCCTAGCATGAACCATGTACAGAATAAAGTGTGTGATGCCACAATCTTGGCAGAAGCAGAGCTTCAGATCATAAAATGGATTTTAACAAAAGTAATGTGATGTCATTTTAAAAAGAGGAAATTCAAAAAAGGAAGCTTTGGCACATCTTTTCATGTCGCTTGCTTTCTAGTTTTTTTCCCCTTTGGGAATCTTGCCAAATACCTTATGAATGAAAGATTCTCACCAGCCAGCAACTGGACACACAAATGAGACACAAACACAGGGACTGGTTAAGTGTGCAACAATCCCAGATGCCAATTCTGACCTCATATCCATTCAGGCATCAATAAGATCAGGGTCTCATTTACCTGCTTACTCCCTAATGTGATGTGATCACTGGCTAATAATATCCTTCTATTATTTACAAAGGACAAACTGGTCAGTCTGTGTGCAAAAGAAGAAATGGACACAAAGCTGACAGCAAATGATTAGCACCATTCAGAAATTGGTAAAGAATATTTCAGTCTGTCTGGACGTTCTGCTGCTGACTTAAAAGTGATCAGTAAAGAATCCCCTTCCTAGGCAGTGATGAACAGCCCTGGGCTGCTTGGCTTTACACAATTGTTTGAAGTGGCTCACATACTAGTAGCTCCACTACTGCATTACCTGGGTAAGCAAAAAAAAGTTTCCTCTTGCTTCGGACTGACACAGCAGCAGCCCATAACTTGCAATGGATACAGTACAGGCATACCATACTGTAACAGGCAAGTTAGGTTTGTGCTGTAAATCTCATACTATATTCTCCTGATTCCAATAAACTTCCAATAGGAGGTGCCTGGCGGTGCCATTGCCTGATTGTGCCTGCTGCCTGGTGGTACTTGCTGCCCGCTAAACGTTGGTGTCAGTTACCTGATGGAGTCCAGTAGGGATGCCCACCAGTGCCCGCTGCTGCCCCCGTATGTTCTGGTGTCTGGTGCCTGTCAGTGTCCAGTGCCCACCATTGCCTGACACCCTGGGTGCCAGTGCCCAATGTCCAGCCTTGCCCACCAGTGCCCAGTCATGCCAAGGGCTCACAAATTCTTGAAATTTCAGTCTTGCAATACCAGGTAAATTCCGCTAGTTAGTATAGAAATTTAAACCAGCCTTGACATCACTGTTTGAATATCCCCAAAAGGCTGAAAGCAACATCTTCCTTAAATTTCACAGCAAACGGTTTTCAGAGTACAGTGAAATACAAGACGCCTGAGGTTTGTGTCAAATGCTGCTCCACCCTTAGTGTTGTGTTAGCCTCCTCTGCCTCCAGCTTCCTGGATTAGAAAGGACCTGAAGGATTTGAATCTAGATCAGGTAGCATACTGATATTGATCCATATTGATTGGTATGGGGGAGCCCCCACCACCCACTCATTCCATCCACCCACCCTGGATTCTCTGCCTGGATTGGAAGAGGGCAGAGAACAGAACAGGAAATATGGAGGAAAGGAAGATGTCAGGCTAGACATTGCTCTAGCCTACTACTTTTCCTCAACTTGGGTAGTATTGAATAGATCCTTCCCACTAGGAGGCTGACTGTAAACTAGGACAGGCTTTACCATGAAAGGCAAGGATAGTTGTAGTCCTTCAAGGATCCACTATAGTTAGCATTTTTTTACTTGGGGGGATTTTGATAAAGGGAGTATGAAAACCAACAGTACTGTCTTCTCACTTCCTGGTATTGCTATCTTTTGAAGTCACACTGGTAATTAATAGGATTAAATATGATTATGATTTTGACAGTATATTGTCAGTATACTGGTTTTGACAGTATGATGACAGGATGATGATTTTGACAGTATATTGAAAGGGATATAGGACATTATATACCAGGCAATCCATTGAGGCATTCTGTAACTGTAAAAAAGGCTAAGGTTGCAGTTCTAGAGACACTTTCCTGGGAGTAAGACCCACTGAACACAATGGGGCTTCCTTTTGAGTAGACATGGTTAGGATCGTGCTCTAACAGCCACTATATTAGAAAAAAAACTTTAGCAGGAGCTGTTGCTAAGAACATAAAAATATGTTTTGTTGATGGTGTTTTGTTACTTAGGGCACAATCCAGAAGTGCACTTGGGTTATCCTATCTATCATTGGGCTAACCCAACTGCAAGATGCTCCATCCTAGTTATTCTGGAAAAGCCTTGGGGCAGCCTAAAGCAACATAGGCTGCCCTAAGACAGGTGGACCTGGGATGCCCCAGCTGGGGCAGCCAAGGCAGTTCAGAAGAGGCATCTTGAGGGCATGTTCAGCACTGCCTAGGGCAGAATAATTACTCTGTATCCAGAGCATGTTTCCAAGGCAGAAATGCCCTCTTCCAGCTCCTCAGAGTTATACTACCTCAGGAGCAGGTATAATAATGAGTAGACCCTTAGAGGTCCATGACAAGGCAGAGTAAGAATGGCAGTGTTGACCAAAAATCTGAGTTCTTGGCCAGCCTATCTGCAACCCCTGCCTCTCAACTTCAGGATATGGCACAGCTACGGCAGCCCACTGACCTGTGGATACAGCACGACACTCCAAGAAGCCCCTTCTATTCACTGTACTGGTATTTCATCAGGAACTTCTTATAAGTAAGGCACCACTGCTGTTTCTTGTTCAGTGTGATCTAAGGGGAGTCTTCTCAGAAGCAAGCACCCCCCAGGTGTCACTGACTTGGTGCCCACCGAGCATGCTCTGGAGCAGCTCAGATTCCTGACTCTTCGGATACTCTCTCAGATTCCTGGACTCTTTGGATAACTTTCTGCTCTGGATTCAGAATTGATGAGGCAGCCCAGCTAGGGCACTCCTCACTGCCCTTGCTCTGGATTGTCCCCTTCTGA
This sequence comes from Cryptoblepharus egeriae, assembly GCA_030015325.1. Lineage (NCBI taxonomy): Eukaryota > Metazoa > Chordata > Lepidosauria > Squamata > Scincidae > Cryptoblepharus > Cryptoblepharus egeriae. The sequence goes on from JAREYC010000003.1 coordinate 27,875,171, forward strand.
TTCAGGCCAAAGACCCATTTAGTCCTGGTTTCCTTAATGTGCTGGTCCTAATGCCTGGCATTATGGTTTTTTTCTGCACTCCTCCGGATAATAGACTCCTATGCATACACTACTAGAAAAGAAAAAGGCAGCCTCTTTCCTAGGCAGCTGGGCATAGTTTAAAATATAGCATTCTCAAATTGGCCATACAGGTCCAACCTTTTCATAAATCGATTTTTGAATAAGTGGATTTAATTTTAAACACAAATGGCCACTATAAATCACAGTTTTAAAAACTGCTTTTCTACCGTTGTAAAGACACAGTCATGCAACTTACTAACCATTCCATTCTTCAGTCCCAGAATCAAACCCCTGCAGATTTTGAGGCACTACCTTATTCTGTTAGGTGCAACAGAGGAACAAGACACCTGGAAGTGGGCCTTTAAATCTATTTTTCAATTGTTGTTTATCCACTTATTTTTTTAGTTGCAGGATGTTCTGGTATGAATATAACGTGGATAACAAGGGATGCCTGTACTGTACCTTGTTTCTGAAAAGCAAACTTTAATAAGGGTCCAGCAGAGGGTGCTAAAGAGTAAGTTTAAAAAAAACACTTTACATGCACTTTTAACAAAGGAGACAGGTCTGAGAAGAGACCTTGTAAGACTGGGCTTCCTGTGGTGCTCCTTGAGGGTTACTTATCTGTTAATAAATCAGAGCTCAGAGAAGATTTTCTTGGCTCTGGCTATGCACTTTGAAGTTGTCTCAGTAACTCCATTATAAGTTTTAAACTGTACAGAATCTAACGTACACTGTTTCTGCAGGATGCACGTAGCTATTGATGCGAATTACTATTTTGTGTATGGATATTCCAGACCACGTGGTTGCTGGCAGCATTTTTAGCATGCAGAATTCTCTGTGCAGTTTATGGCAAGCTCCTACAAGTTGTGGTATGCCTAACAGAGAGTTTGCCAATTTTATTTATCTATCTATCTATCTATCTATCTATCTATCTATCTATCTATCTATCTATCTATCTATCTATCTATCTATCGCTTTGTTTCCATAAGGGAACTCAAAGTGGCTAATAAAGTAAGCTTTATATCCAGCTTTTTATCCAGATTTAGGACCAGATATCCTAAATACACTTTCCTAGGAGTAAGACCCATTGAAACAATGATGCTTACTTTCGAGTTAGGATTGTGCTCTATGATACAATTTTTAAAATGGATAAAAACAATAAAAACATCAAGACAATACAATTTTTAAAACTATATAGAACCAGTAAAAAAAACCCATGTTCAAAGACGATATTAAAAACAGGCAAATAGCAGTAAAACATCATAATTAAGAACAGCCATCATAAGCCTGTCTAAATAAATGGATAATCTGAATGCTGAACATGGCTAATATAAAATTAAGCAAGAACCAGTTATCCCGTCCAAAGGCTAAGAGGGACAGTGCATATTTAAAAATCCAGTCGCTAGCAATGAAGAGGAAAGGCAGACAACTGAAGCCTCCTGAACTTGTGGTTGGTGCCTATAGCAGTGAAAAGGGAAATGGAGAGGAAGAAAGTGAAACGGACAGTATCATCACACTTCCATGTTATGGCCTGTGCTCTTGCTAAAGAGAACTGGGAACAGTGGCGTAGCTACCAGTGCACTGGTAGCCCAGTGCAAAGCTGAAAATTTAGCCCCAGAAGTGATGCCACAACCACAAGTGACATCATCTCGGGTATTTTTAAAAAGAAAATTCGAGGAAAACCTGCTGCCTTCTCTTTAGCAGTTCACCACCAAACATTTGCTTGGCTAGTGGCATAGTTAAAGTACCTATTTGCTATCTGGAGCTGAAGAAGATTTTGTTTCCCCCCCAGCCGTACAGCAACAAAATCAAATTTAATTAAGTAAAATTTTTTTGTCATTTATTGGTTAGGGAAACTGCTGGGACAAAGAGAAATGGTTATTTGTTCCCTACTAAATATAAGAGGAGCACCACTTAAAAGTGCCTGTATATCCACTTAGCATGGGTAATTGTAGTATGATATCTGTACTGAATATGATATATGTACTGAGAGCTGATTCATATTAACACCTAATTAGTTCTGCACAGTATTAGAATTACAATTCACTGGATCTCAGAGCATCAGTATTATGGGGAAGTTTGAGTTACAAAAATCCACTTTTGTTCCATAGGCTTTTGTGTTTTCATTTTCTGGTTAATTGGCTTTAATTTTTGATAGAATATAGATAAATCAATGCAATTGGTTTCATTTCATTATGCATAAAATTACCTTTTCAACAATATATAACATGATAATATTATCATTCATACAGACCCCATTTTCACAATTTGGCAGCCCAATCCATAGCAACTAATCCGTCAGCGCAAGGGCTCTTGCGTCGACGGAACGGCGTTTCCGTCAACGGAAACGCCAATAGCATTGGCGCAATTACGCCGGCGCATCTCTCCGGTGACACAACGACGTTTGCGTTGGCGCAATTACTTCAACGTCAGCGGAGCAATGAAAACCCTCCGTTGACGTAACTCTGTCGACGGAGGGATTTTTTTTTATTTTTCAGGGGGCGTGTCGGGGGCGTGTTGGGGGCGTGTCTTAGGTTCCTCCCCCTTCCACATAACTATGTTGTATCCTGAACATTTTCAGAGGCTTATGGGCACACATAAATGCCTCCTGAGTTATACTACCTCAAGAGGTAGTTTAGTAACGAGGAGACCCATAGGTCTCCATGTTAAGGAGAAATAGGGGCTGGGGAAAGTGGGGACTTTGAAAAATTTTCTCACCAAACCTTACGGGCAGTACTTTCCTACTTGAGGATACGGAGTATCTGCGTCACCCCAGTGGCCGACCAATCCCCATAAAATGGCCCACCCCTGGACCCACAATTCCCTTTCAGAGAAGCAGAGTGCTTGGCCACGGACCATGTCACTCTGCTCTCTCTCAATGGGCACTTTGCTCTTGGGGAGCATTCTCCCCACAAACACATGAACACATAAGGTCCATATATGATGATATATTGATATCATATAGATGTGATATGAAACAATATGATATCTGTGATATATGATTAGAGTATAGACTTTGCAATTTTTTTGTATGTTTGTTGCTCTCTCTTTCTCCCTCTCCACAGGTACCCCAATCAGATAAGTGGGAGTGTTGAGCAATGTTTGCATTCAAAAACTCAAAAACACCTATACAGGCAATCTTGCAATGATGATTACCAATACCATATTTATGTCTCTGCAAGTAGTTGTTTCTCTCTTCCCCAGAGTTACTCCAACCAGGTAAGGAGGGCTGCATGGGGGGTGTTGGAAGCACCTCTTTAAATTTCCTTCATCTTCCTCCAGTCTTGCATGTCTACTCTAAAGTAAGCCTCAGTATACTCAGTGGGGCTTACACCTGTGTAAGAGGGGGCCTTGCTTCACCAGGAAATGGGCTTGCCCACTTGTTGGGAAATGCTGTGAGGTCCTCTGTAGGTTTGCCTTCCAACCCAATTGGTCCCCAAGGTAAAGGGGGGGGGCTGTAGAGTGAAAGGGGGAAGGGGTGCACACACAGACCCACCAGGAAACAAGGGCACTCACCCCTCAAAAGTGTGTGTGGTCTCTGTCCTTGCAGCCCCTCTGACTGACTGCCAGATCACACAGCCAGCAAGTGCTGATTCCACTCATCCCGGCAAGCCAAGGAGCATAGCAGCTGATCTGATTCCATGCTCAGCCAATACCAATGAAAGCTTTGCCTGTGATGTGATGCTTCTGTCTTTGCAGGATGGTGTCTCACCAGCAAGGAGGCCAGCAGGCTGCCATTCCACTGGGAAGGAGACACAGTGCAATCCTAAATATGCCTACTCAGATGTAAGCCCCATTGTGTTCAATGGGGCTTACTCCCAGGAAAGTGTATTCAGGAGTGCAAGCCACTGGATCCCTGCAAGGAGCCCTGGGAAGAATCTCCCTTCAGACATGTTTGCACAAGCACTTACCCAGAACACAAACCCCACTGTCCCAATCACATGAGTTAAACAAGCACCCTTCATACCTAATAAAGTTTGAGCCATAAATCACTTCCCCCCTCCACAGCTGATGTTATTAATGATGACAAATTAACAACTACATAGTCGATGGTATGATACATCACAGGTGAAGTCCTTTCCTGATGACAAATTTACAATTCAATTCGTCAATGTTGCTGAAGAATTTACAGTTCAATGCGTCAATGTTGCTGTCAGATACGTTGTTAACATTAATGATGTGAACATGTGTAGTAGTAGTTATTTTAAGGACTTCACAATGAACACATGCATATGATTGCTCCAGGGATTACCTGAGGATGGATGAGTGGGACAGTGCCTACCTGGTTGGGGGCGGGAAGAGACAGGGGTGCCCATCCTCAGTGTAGACCCCCAATGGCATCCAGACCTGGTCCTCTGTTTCTGGAGAGGGGGCTGCCTGTAGCTTCCTTAGCATTGGATAGTCCACAACAAGAGGCCACATGGAAGTAGTGAGACCACCTGTGAGCATTGCAAAGATGAGGGAATTCAGGCAGATGCCAGTGCTGTGTTCAAACTGCCTACAGTCTGAAGATACTGAAAGGTCCAGGCACTGTTTAAAGGTGCAGGCACTGTGTCATCCCTTCCATGTGCTCAGTCTGAATGTGGTTGATTCTGGGGTCCCACTGCATCCTCACTGGAGACTGTTCTGTAGCTGGAAGCCCCCCTACCCTGTGACCCTCTGAATGAGCAGGAGCAACTGCAAACATATGAACAAGTACACATGTGAACTGACCCCCCTTTTGTGTCTGCAAAAGGCCATCTGGGAGTCGCTGGGGTGGGCTGAGAGAGGATACTCTGTATCCTCAAGTAGCACAAGCCCTTAGGCTTGTGAAGTGAGAGGTTTTGGGTGGGCAGTGGCCCCACAAGTGATCAGACACCCTTGTCCTGTTGTGGGAGCCCCAGGTCCCCTGTGCCCCAGGATGTGCTTTTGCTTCCTGGCAGACCCAGGTGGGCTCCTGTCCCCTCTTCCAGGATTCCCTCCCCACAGATGCCCCTGGCAGCCCCCTGCTCTGCCAGCTGCTTGGGGGACCCTTGCCCCTCCCCTGCCTGAGTCAGCAAGGGGGTCTCTTTCCTGGGCCTTCTGCCTTCTGGATGGGGTCTTCCCTCTCCTCCCAGCCCACCTGAGTGTGGACCCTGCATCTGGCATGCTGTACCTTTAATGCTGATGTTTCCTCCTGACTGTTGCCAAAGACCACAGGACACTCATGTTTATCTGTTGATGTTGTTTTTATTGACAATACACCCACATATGTATCCCTCTGTGCATCTTACCCCTGCTGATGCCTGGGCTTTTCCTGGGGCACCTTGCCTGTTTGGGGGTGCAGGGGGGCAGCTTGTTTCCCATTTCTAGCCCTGACAGCCCTGTCTTGTCCACCATGCTGGGGAGGCACTCTGACAGCTTGACAGCTACTCTCCCCCCCCCATCTTGTCAGCTGGTTCCCCATGTGATCAGGAGAGCAGCAGTTTGGACAGCTGCTAGTGATTCTGAGTGATGTGGAAGCAGGTCAACTCGTGTGTAACTGCAGGCCATGTAGCACTTACAGGCTGCCTTCTGAGCATGCCTGATGGAGTAACTTATGTGGATCACTGCACCGGAGCAGTTACGGGCAGACCTAAGTTATGGGCACACCTAAGTTCTCTGCCTCACACATAACTTTGTGTTTAGGATATAACATAGTTAGGGCAGAGTAGTTAGGTCAGAGCATGCAGACTTTGCTCTGGATTGCGCTCTAAATTAGTCACTAGTATCAAGCTCAGCTTGTAGCCTCCCTAAAGCTTATAGCCCAGTGCAAGTGCACCCCTTGCACGCACCTAGCTATGCGACTGAGGCTGCAATCCTAAAGACGATTTCCTGGGAGTAAGACCCATTGAACACAATGGGGCTTACTTTTGAGTAGACATGGTTAGGATTGTGCTCTGAGTCTGGGAAAGCCTCCAAGCTTGTGGACAGCTCATATACAACATCCCTTTCCCTAAAAGGGCCTAAATACTTCATCAACAGAGAAATGTCAGTGATGTCTTTTTTATGTCAGGTAATGCAAACATCCTTCTCCTTCGGGGTCACTCTCATCTCTAAAAATCATTCTTCCTCCCCTGCATTTGTCTTGTACCTTGGAAATCTACCTTGTCAACCTTGATTTCTGCCCCCAAAGGAACATGTGAGTTTCAAGTTTTCATTGGAGTCTAGATTGACTTTTAATATTCAAAAGCTCATTTTTACATTGTTGTTTATGTGTGACTTGTTATTTACTACAATTAACTAAAATCATAATCCTAACCAATTTTCCAGCTCTATGGTAGTGTATTCCAGCTCCAGAAGATACAAGATGCAGTGTATACCCCACTGGCACACCTATGCCACTGCTGCGAAGTTGGTTAGGATTGTACCCTAAAATAATGTAGAATTGCATTCTAAATAATCACCTGGTCTAAAATCGTTTATATTTTGAAATGATTCAAAATATACCTTTACGGCCAGTAGCAGTACTCTTCCATACTCTATACTACAGAAGTTATACATGTTGCTCCTCATTACAGTGGAGATACTTGAAGTATACGTTTGTATAGTTCTTCAGCAAATAACTACAACTTACCGTAAGTTAAAAAATGGATATTAATTAGATATCAACTGAGATGTCGGCAGCAAACTTGCATATAGTTAAGCTGCTGAATTTCCACTGAGTGAATTTCCACTGAATCTATTAAGCAGCCTTGGAGCCCAGTCCTGCCCAACTTTCCAGCATCAGTGCAGCCCTGAGGAAAGGGAATAAATGTTCCTTTATGCCGAGGTTGCCTTTAATTCTGCCCACCACAAGATGCTGCACATTCCCCATTGGCAGGATGTGTCAGAGCTGGAAAGTTGGATAGGACTGGACTTAAATGAACATAGAGGACTGCAGCCTCTGGTGAACAAATTCCCAGTACCATTTCCACTATCTTTTTAAGTTGTATGGTAGGCATTTCAGTATGGAATGTGTTGTTTTGGGGTAAAATCTAATGGGATGAACCAGCAGATGGCACGCCAGCAGAAATCTATGGGGCAGTTTCCCCTTAAAAACATGTTAACACTATGTATTCAGGTCCCCATATCAGATCTGGTTGCTCAGATGCTGAAGTGCCCTTAAGGCAAACAATTACAAATCACAGGACTGCAGAACCAGGATGTTGCCTGCAGTTAGAACAGTTAGTACCAAACATTCAGTATTTATAATTTGCTGATGGTGATCTGTGACATATAAGCATGCATGTGTTGAGTGTGAATGCAATAGGATGCCAGTGTTATTTGGGGCTCACTGTGGGGTGGAAAAGAGGGAAAGGACCCATTTTGCTTTTAAAAATAAAGCCTTTTCTATGCTTGCAAGAATATGGGAAAGTAGCCAGCAAAAGAGTTGCTGTGAATGGATTCCTACAGTTTCTTCTTCTGATTAGATCCCACAGGCATAACATACACTCAATGAAATTATTGCAGTCAAACTAAAAAGCAGGCCTCCGTCAGTCTTGAAAGACTATGGTATCATGCTCAGCACTTCATACGCTGCATGCAAAGCACAAAAGCCTGGGTTGGATTGTTATGGAGGATAGGCTGTTACCCAAGCAGCAAATCCCCCCTCTCCACGCCACTGAATTAGTCCAATGGAAAGGCAGAGCCAATACGATTGGATCCAGCTGGCGTCACAGAGCTGGGCTAAGGACAGGAGCAAACTAAAAAGCATCTATCAATAACTACCCAGGCTTCAAGGCTTAATTCCATTGACATTTAACAGAAGTCACATGGGAAGGCACTTGAATATTTTTTATCCCAGTGGTGTTCCATTGCAGGGCAAAATCATTATTGGTTTACTCATTTGAGTAGGAAGTATTTGCCTTCCATTTAGGCCTATATAGAGTACAACTACTAGCCTATGCTGATTTATTGTGTCTTCCTCTTTATGGAACCCTGTGAGGGTTAGAGATGCCTGAAGAAAGATTTTTGGCAATGCTAAAAAGCTTTTATGACCAGCTTTAAAAAAATAACAACTATAGACAGCAAGAATTAAACATTAGCCAAATTGGGGCAGGTCAAAACTGGCCAGATGGCAGTTCTGTTTGGGGTCTTGATGAATTTTTGCCTGGATAAGAACGGCAGGAAGTAAGGCCGGTTGAGAGCAGAATGATTAATTATTAATGGCATCACGAGGGGTTCTTCCTCCCTGCAACTCTCTAAAGAGCTGAGTTTATGTGGGTAGGAAATGATTTGATTAAAACTGGCAGCCTAACTGTGTAAGTTGCCCTTAACAGCAGAAACGCAAAGGAGTGCTCTTTAAAATGTAAAAATGAATCTTCTCTTCCTGTTCAGTACCATTGTGCTTCCCAATTACTGAACATGCAATCCTGTGCATCTGCTGATTGTTTTTAAACATGCTTCTGAGCATGGTGCATGTCTTCTTTTTAGTGTCTTCTTTTCAAACTTCACTGAAATTTACTGCTATTGCTGCAAAAAATATTTTATCTTTTTGATAGACTTCTATGCAGCTTTATTAATGTTTACTCTTCTTTCTCTTTTGATCCTATCAGTGCTCTACGGCTGCTACTTATGATTTAAAAATGAACTTGCAAGTGCCAGTAACATCATTAGCATTGAGTTTGGCCTTTGGTAATAATTGTTGTTGTTTAAATATTTATAACAACATACCATGAAGCAGTTGTCTCTCCAAGGACATGATTCTTTTATATTAGTCACCAGCTCTTTTGATTCAGGATATCTTTATATGGGTGATATCTTACACACGCTCACACACGCATACATGCAGTCACAAACACACCTCTTTCAGAATGCATTTTCAATTAATTTACCATGATGACATTTTTGGACAAGCCAATAATGTGACACAGAGATATGAGTCAAGATTAATAGGCAGTTATTGGCTAGATTAGAAAAACAAAAGGTCAAAACCTTGAAGAATGCAGATACCACCCACTCTGCATTTCTTCCATTTTATCATTCTTCTTAATGCTCAGAATTTTATCCTGAAATTTAGAAGGGAATATAATTTTATTTATGTCCAATTAAAAAAAAATTCTTTCATAAACTTTGAGCAGGCTGTGGCTAGAGGGAGCCATAGAGGGGCCATAGTGTGCATTGCTCACCCAGAGTCAGCAATTTTCCCTCCCTCAAATTTATTGGTCCTTGATATTTCTCCATACTTATCCTTTAATTTTGCACACCAGTATATAAACTTTACATATGTGCCCACCCTGAAAAGAATTGTCTGCCCACCTCTAGGATCATGACTGTGAGCCTAATCTATAGTGATTAGAAACTGCACTTAAATCAATCACTCCTGTAAGCAGCTTAGAAGTGTGCCAAACAAGTAAAGTAAGAGCGCAATCCTATCCGTCTACTCAGAAGTTCCATTGTGTTCAATGGATCTTACTCCGAGGAAAGAATTGCAGCCTATATCAATTAATAACTTCAAGCATGAGTTGGCAAGAGGTTGGAAAAAGGAATTTCGAGTTGAAGGATAGCATTAGCTATACTGAATCTACACCTAGTTTAATTTACAATCATATACATAGGACTCAGGATCAGCTGCTACCCTTCCAACATTCAAGAAAGCCAGCCTTAGCAGATATGGACCCAAATGGAAACATATTTGAGCCCCAGGTTCACAGCCTATGTCTGCAGTCTTACAGATAAAAATAAAATTTAAATCTATAAAAAAAGTTTATTATCAGCCGTATATCTTTTTGGTAGAATGAAAAGCAATCAAAATGTGTACATAAAGTGTGCATTGTTCAACAAAGTATCTAAATACATTTTAGTCAAAAAATGCTTAAAGCCAACCCTGATGACAATATATAGGAGAAAAATTAAACAGCATTATTTTTTGTACAGTCCTAGCATGTGTAGCAGCTGCATATGGGCATTCCTCTTCGCTGGTGTTATCTGTTTGTTCAACTTGCATGGCAACAATAAGTGTGCTTTCATGGTGGAAGTAAAGCATGAAGAAAAAATGTGACTATTCTCCTCTCCTCTTGTATTTGACAGAAATGGCAAGCAGACACAAATGAAAATGCTATCTGACTCACAGATGGTGATAATGAGAGGCATTCTGGAAAACTAAGGTGTGGATTTAAAACAGACTAAAAGAAAATATTTATTTTCCTAAACAAAATAGCAGGCCTCCATCAGTCTTGAAAGACTATGGTATTGTGCTCAGCGCTGCATATGCTGCATGCAAAGCACGAAAGCCTGGGTTGGATAGTTATGGTGGATAGGCTGTTACCCAAGCAGCAAATCCCCCCTCTCCACGCCACTGAATTAGTCCAATGGAAAGGCAGAGCCAATACGATTGGATCCAACTGGCGTCTCAGAGCTGGGCTAAGGACAGGAGCTCACCCTGTCTTGTGGGGCCGACCCAGGTCTCAAACCCTGGCCTGCTGGTTAACAGGCACAGCGTCTTAACCACTTGCGCCACCCACAGCCCAGTTTTCCTAATGAGTAAATAAAATTTGGAACTCCTTGCCACCAGATATTGCAATGACAGCTGGCCTAAATATTATTTAAAAGAGGATCAGACAGAATTATAGAAGAAAAGTTCATTGCAGGTTACAAGCCATACCGACTATATGAAACCTCCAGGTTTAGAAGTAGCCTATCTCTGAATGAGAGACGTAAGGAATTTTCAATAAGATATACCAGTAAGTATCTTGTTTTTAGGGCTCCCTGAGGAACCTGGTGGGATCACTCAGAGAAGCAGGAAGCTGGACTCGGCTAAAGGGTCTTATGTTTTTTGGGCTTGCATGTCATCAGAATCCTGGTTATGGAATTCTTCCGTATTTGCATTGGAATAATACTAAAATTTCTCCAAGAAGCAATTTCCTTACCTTCCTCTCTTAAATCCATTATTTGTGCTCCTGATATGAAAGTGAGATTTTATTGGTGACCATAATTAAATCCCACAGGCTAATTGCAAAACTACTTAAAAAACTAAAAGCTTTTAATTCATGTTAAGAAAGTGAAGCTCTTTCCCTTCAGGTATTTTGCCATTCAAGGATACAAAGAGAAAGAAGATATGGGAGGGTGAAAACACAACTCTGAAGGCAAAGAAAAAAGATATCATTAATCTGAATATTTTTAAAGCTCAGTTTTATCCTATTTACCATAATATTTCTTAAAGACAGTGAAGATATAGCCTAATTATCAGTACAGTCTTGTATTTAATATTTATCTCATTTAATATTTCTTAAAAACAGTACAGATATAGCCTAATTTTCACCTGTGTTTTTATCTCAATGTAAATGCTTATGTCCATTAAATTAAAAGATAAAATTTCCATTCTGTTTCAAATAGACTGCTTGCCGTGGCAACAAGGCAAACAAGCAGTCAGTCCATCTCTCTCTCCTTCCCTCCCTCTCTGGGGCTTGGAACAGGTTTGATTCAGTTGAAGCATTAATTCAAAGCACTCTGGAGCAGAATCAAGCCCCAGAGAGGGAGGATGATTGATAGGTTGCTGCATTAGCATTGTAAGCAGACTATTTTAAATCACTGCCTCAAGAAGGGGGTCTCCAAACCAGAGCCCTGGGGCCTTCTGCAAACCTGCATCTGGAGCCCCCTCCATCCTGCCCTCAGACAAACCCTGTAATCATCCAGAGGTGAGGTGAGCTCTGCTCTTCACACCTTGGGAAGGTATTTTGAGGGTTGGGGAGGCTGCACACACCTCCTCTCTCTGTGTGTGACAATAAAGTATCTATTTAAAAAAAAAATAAATTAAAATTCTGTCTTGTTTGTTTGAACAGACTATATGTTTCTTGCCTGCCACCTATTGGTGTGTGTAAGAACTGCAGATGGGTGATGAATGCACAATTACTGAGTAAATGTATTGTTTGGGATAAGTGCACCATGGCACAGAAGAGAGCTCTGGAGGTATTGCTGACCAGCCCCTAATGCCAGGTGCCCAATGTCCACTGTTCCCCCGGTATCAGCCCTCCTACTAATGGTCCAGTGCCCATGGTCCCAGTGCATCTGGTGTCGGTGATCCATGTGTTTGGTCTTCCCTCTTGCATTCATGCCAGAGATGCAGATGGGCAAAGCCACAGATAAACCACTAGTTATTAATAAGTTAGTAAGGTTCCCTCCAATTTTGGGTGCAATCCTAAGAAATTTAGGCCAGTTCATCTGGCCTATCTTTCTGTGATGGTGTGGGTAGGTTGGCATATCCCTGTGCATTGCCCTAACCCAGGGGTGTCCAACCTTTTAACTTCCCTGGGCCGCATTGGAAGAAGATGAGCTGGTTTGGGCCGCACATAAACACTAACAACTATTTTTTTTAGAAAAGTAGGACAAAATGTAGTATGTCCTATATTTTGTCCTACATTTTTTAAGCCTTGGAGTAAGTCTCACTGATTTTAATGGGGCTTACTTCTGAATAGGTATGATGCATAGGATGGGCAGCAGTGATGGGCTTCAAAGAAATTAACAACCGGTTCTCTGCCCATCTGGCAGCCACTTTTAAATGGCTATTTTAAAACTTTATATGTCCTATCTCTCATTAACAACAGGTTCTGTAGAGTAGGTGCGAACCTGCTGGAGCCCACCACTGATGGGCAGCGATCCTCTCCAAGCTAAACTTTGGAGTAAGTCTCATTGATTATCATGGGGTTTTCTGTTGAGTAGCCATGCATAGGATTGGGCTCTCAGACTGCAACTTGGAAGTAAGCCTCATTGATTTTAGTGGGGCTTACTTCTGAGGAGGCATGATGCATGGGGGCATGATGCTTACTTCTGAGCAGGCAGCAGCTGGGACAGAGGCTGAGGCTGCTTTTGAGGGATGTGGGTGGGCGAGCGCTGCAAGGTCTGCAGGGGCCTGAAGTGCTCTGAGTGCCAGGAGACAGGTAGGGGGAGGAGCCGGGCAGCCCAGACCAACTTTGTGGCAGCTGCCCAGGGCAGTGCGCAGAGAAGCACGTGAAATTTGAATATGGCTGCTGCCACAAAGCCGGTTTTTCCAATGGTGGTGGCCAGCCATGCAGGAGGGCCGCATCCACCCTTGTCCTGGGCCACATGCGGCCCCCGGGCCGCGTGTTGGACACCCCTGCCCTAACCCTTTCCCCCAGGAGTTGGATAGAAGTATCTTACTGCACTTCTGTGACAGCCCCAGGCCCGCACAGGACTTAAGCCAGGACCTAGGCCAGCCTTTGTGTTGGTTAGGATTGCAGCCTTTGTGTCAGTCTGCACACCACCCTAAGAGTTACAGTGGGGAGGATCTTTGAATTCAAATCACATATCAGGATTAATGCCACTAGGTACAGTTCTGGACTATACCTAGATAAGCAAAGACTGAAGTCTTTTAAATTTCTTCCTTTAGAAACTGCCCTTTAATTGAGAGACAGAGCACTTGTAGTGTGGTGTGGCAGTAGCTATGGCAACAATTCTTTGAACATCCAGTCAAATTAGGCACATACAAATATGAACATCATCCATGTGTATAATTTTTTTTGCATGCCCTTTGAAAGAATTAAATTTGTGAGCAGTACACGTGTGTAGTTAAGCAGAACAAATATTGAAACGTGATGTTCCTGTTCCATAACATAATAGTATGGATACCCTATTTGACTAGAAGAAAAACAACCAGATACAAAGACCCATTTAGGGGAATAACCATCATTCTCTCTCCTTATTTATTATTCATCTCTTACAGTTTCCTTCCAACTTCCACCCTCAGAGCAAGACACATCTTGTACAGATCCAGTTTGCTGATGATGAACTGAAGGGATTACTAAAATCACTCCTCAAGTGTTGGCCTTTCATGGGCCAGTTTATGTAACTATTACAGATTTAATCCTAAACATGTCTACTCAGAAGTAAATCCCATTGTGTTTAATAGCACTTACTCCTTGGAAAGTGTGGTTAGGATTGCAGCCATAGTCATGGTTACATTCTGTTCATGTAGACTGCTAAGACTGCTAAAACAATGAGCTACTATTCCAATAACCAGAAGGTCTTAACCCTTTATTTGTCTACAATCGGATCACTTGTCACTAAGAAAGAAATGTGAAATATTGCAGACATCTGTCTCATCTGCTATACTGACTCAATGTATGGACACCAACATTATGCCATACCCACCAGTAATTTTATCTAACATTAAGAGGTCCAGTTTCCTTTTCTTCCAAAATTTGTGGTTATTTCTGTTCTACAAGCCTTATGCACTGTGTCGCACATTGATTTGTGGTATTACATTTCAAAAGCCAAAAAGACACAAAGTAGGATAAGACGTGGTCTGTGATTTATTAGCATTATTTTTTAACCATGCTTTCAAGTCTATAGTAATATTTATCGGAAGGCATAACATAACATGGTGTAGAAGAATCTCCAATGAAACCGAATTACATATACCGGTAAACTTTTTTTCCAGTTTGCAGAACTGCACAGGTAATCCTTGGCCAGGGGAAAAGATGTATGGGACAGGACGAAGAAATTCAGTACTCTTGTCAAGAGGTGGGAAAGCATTCCTCTTCAAAGTTAGAAGAATATGGCTGCAATCCTAAATACACTTTCCTGGGAGCAGGCCCTGTTTAATACTTACTTCTGAGTAGGCAAGCTTAAGACTGCACCATATATTCCAAAGAGAGTAATTACGAGCAACAGAATCAAAGTTTAAAATACAGTAAAACCTTGGATTGAGAGCGGTTAGCAAGACAAGCAAACATTTCAAGCAAGCCCCTCCATCTGACTCTTAGGTAAGCCCTGTAATCCTCCAGAGGCAAAGGAAGCTCTGCTGTCCACATCTCAGTACAGGGGAGGCTGCTCACACCTCCTCTCTATATATTTGTGCATGTTGTGTGATAGATGCAAGTGCTACAGTTCGACCTCCCTAATACCTGCTGTCTGTCACACAGATAGCAAAGGAATAAGTGCCCTGCTGGGATGGGATGTGTGGCAACTCCACACTTTTTTTTGAATACTGTTCAATAAAAGTTTTAACGACCACACATTAGGAGGCAGGCACCCCTCCTACCTATGTCTCTCACCTCAGCTGGCCTTAGAGTAGCATTCAACTAGAGATGAGTGGTCTTTCTGTTTTCAGGGCTCAGGGTCACCCTCATTCACTCAGGATCTGGAGGTGGGACACGGTATTCGAAACTCATAAACAGCCCATTCACTGCTGCCATGATTAATGAGGCAGTCATTGAATAGGGCACTATGAGCGCAGCTACATTAGGGATAAGTTATCAGTTGCCATCAACATTGCAAATGGCTGTGTGTGCATCAATAGTGGCCTCCAGCAGGTTTGCACCTACTGTGAAGAACTAGTTGTTAATGAGAGATAGGACATATAAAGTTTTAAAATAGCCATTTAAAAGTGGCTGCCAGATGGGCATAGAACCAGTTGTTACCAGTAATTTCTTTGTATCCCTTCACTGGTGTGCATGTTATCTTTATAAAAAGGAACCTATAACACTTGCAAGACTGCCATGGAGGCAGGGTGACCAGATGCAGGGTGCAATCCTTGCTCCAGTGTAAGAACAACTTACTCTGGATTGCAATATGAATTTCCCATAGGTTTTCATTAGGTGGTGCAATAACTACGGGTGCACGTAATGGAGAGGCAGAAACCAAAATTCCCCCTGCCCCCAAGTTTCTCAAAATTCCTGTAATCCAAGTCAAAATTCCTAAATGGTTAAAAATGTAGGACAACCAAAAAATGTAGGACAAATATAGGACATGTTAAAATAAAGCAAAAATACTCGTATTGGTTTCCTGTACTTAATTTCAACACTTTTAAAATTGAAAAACTTTTACCATGCATGATTCCGACCCATACATGTAAGACGCACTCAAAGCAGTTTCCAGCAACACAAGCCACATGCAAGTGACTTCAACATACATGATTCTGATCTAGACATGTAAGATGCCCTCAAAGCAGCGCTGGAGCTTGGGGGGCAGGTTATACCACATCAAATCAACACAAAAAAGTAAAAATTTACCTGACCATGAATGTGTTAAATCTGGTTCTTGAGTTATAGAGATTTTAACAAAACGGGTCTATAAAGTTATGTATTTTTTCCCTATTCATGTGAATAAAAAAAAATTACATCTTGTGAAACCATAGGAGTCCCAACCTGAAATTTGGTACATGACTGTAACAGATATTGAAGGATTTTAACAGCATTGAAGAATTTAAGGGGAAAAAAATGAAAAAATAGCAATTACTGAGCTTCAAAATGACACCAGTTTTTCCTCTAACTTAATTACAACTAAAGTTATGGTTAAATTAAGATAGGCCCATATTGCAAAATTTGCATAATTCAGTCATTTTTAAACATCTTTATCTCAGAAACTATTTGTGGTACGATGTTTAAATTTTGTGTGAATTAGTTTGTTAGTGGTCTCTAAATGTCCACCAAATTTCATCAAAATCAGACAGTTTCAGGTAAATGGCTGTGTTGATCTGATGTGACCCGGCCTCCAACAGCCATGACTTGACTCTGGAGGCCCCAGGTATGGCAACTAAGGCGGCACTAGGGCTTGGGGGCTCCAGCAGCCATGGCTCTGCTAAGGCAGCCCCAGGGATGGCTGCTAAGTCGGTGCAGGGGCTTTGAAGGGGGGGGGGGGCTGCAGCAGCAGCTGCAGCTTGGCTCCATAGGCTGCTGGAAGGGCTGCAGAAGGGGTGGAGTGTAGGCAGGGTGGCCGGCCCATGCGAGGCTGGTATCCTGCTGGCCAACCAAGAGATGGGAGAGGGACCTCCTCTTGGTCCTGCCACTCTAGGCTCCCAAATTTTTTTTAAAAGGCCAGGAAATGCCTAGGAATTCCAGACAAGGGTTTTTTTCTCCCCTTCCGGGAAGTCCTTTTTTGGGGGTATCTGGGGATTTCCGGTCATCTGTTCAGCTTGCAAAGGAGCTGGAGGGGGGCAAAGGAGCTGGAGGGGGAGGCCATGGACACAGGGCTTTAGGAGGTGGCAGAATATGCCTGGGGGAACCTCGGGGGGAAGAAAGGGCCAGCGTCATAGCGAGGGAGATGTGAGAGAAGACTGTTATTTGACAGGATGTACCCATTGGGCCAGGTGGTCAGAGAGAAAAGCCATGTGCTCCAACAAGAGGATGGGATAGAAAAGACATTTAGGACCTTCTGAAGGACTTTGCTTCCAAAGGCAGCATCAGCAGAGGCCTAAGAGTCTATGTTTTATTATGGAAATACGAGGGGAAAACTAAATAGCTACTTAATACCAGTAGATCGATGACGATTTAAGGTATTTAAGCAGAAGCTTGAATTCACTTGACTTTTTTCACTTGGAAACTTTTTCAAGCACTAGGCCTTAATGGCTAATCTTGGAGGGTCAAGCCAGTGCACAGCCTCAAACCAGACAACCCTCCCCAAGCAACAACGGGAATGGGCTAAATTTGTTCCTAACCAATTTAATTGTAGTGGCCTAAATTTTCTAACCAAAGGCACCTGTGTCACTTGGGGAAAGGGGCTTTAAGCCAGTACACAGACATGTGTACACAGACATGTACACCCCACACCACAACAGGAATGGGGATGTTAGGATTGTGCCCTTGCTGAATCGCATGCTTATATATATTAGTAATCACAGATCTAACAGTCAAAGGCTTTGATAGCCTTTATAGCTAGGTCTGTTATGGTGACAAGCAAACTCATAAAGCAAATTCACAAGGTTTATTAACAGAAGCAAGGCATTTAATGATTGCACAATTTCCCATTTTAACCAAGGTAGACAGGGGATTACAGTTACTGAAGCACAATACACTTTAAGGGATAACTTGTAGCTAAGAATACAGTGATCCCAGTTTGAAGATCACTTTGAGGTTTTCAATATGCCCTCTCCTTTGCCACTGCTGGACACTTGCTTTTGTAGAACAAATAACTTCAATTCTCAGTGGGCTGGAACGATTCATATTGCTAAGGTGAAACACACACATACTGCAAGGAGTAAGCACTTTTGCTGGTGTTGCTTACAAATCACTTTAAAATTATTCATGAGTGTGCAGAGGCTGACAAAAAACATGTTAGGAACAAGCAATTGCTTTGCACAAGTCATCATGACTCCTAGGAAAAGCATGGATCTCAGATGTCTCTTAAAGGCTACAATCCAGAGTAACTACGGGACCTCTTACAGCAATCTAGTAACAGTGCCACCTATGGGAAATGCATAGAGCAATCCAGAGTACGGTAAGTTCCGTACGGTAAGCAATCCAGAGTACGGTAAGTACGGTAAGTACGGTAAGTACGGTAAGCAATCCAGAGTACGGTAAGTCTTCCTGTAAAGTACGAAAACTACGTCTTCCCATAGTTACTCTGGATTTTAGGGTGAGTTTTAATGCCTGCTGACACCATTTTCTTTGGAATGGGAACCAAGTGTGCGGAGGTACTTTAACTAGGCAACTTTTTAGATAGCAGGCTAATTTGGAAAAAAGCTTTTTGTTGGCAATGACAATCCTGATACACATGGTATATACAAGGCCCTCGCGCTGCTTCTCTGGTGGCTGGGTGGGGTGAGGGGAGAAGAGATGTTGCCACTCTGTGCACTGGCGGTAGTGACAGGGCTGCTGGCAATTGGTGCAGTGGCAGTACTCCTGGCACTGTCTGCCAGGAGTGCCTTGACCTGCCAGTAATTACTGTTCCACATGCTGAGCTTGGCACCCATGCCAGGTGTTGGCTACTACTGGTACAGTATATACAATATATAAACAAGTATATTGTAACTTGTTTGAAGTTAAGAACCTCCTGAGGGAAGAAACAAAGTAAACCTACCTTCCCCCATACCTACCTCATGTGAACCTTCCTGCGCTGGACTGGAGAATGGAGACCAGAGAACCCATCAGGATTTCCCACACCTTCCCATATGTTCTTCCCATAGAAGAACAGAGAACCCGAGATGAGAAGGGCCTCAGGGGGTGATCCAGGTCATTGCTCTTATGTTCTCTTTCTTCTGTAAAAAGCACATGGCTGCAACAACGCAGGTGATAAGGACAAGAGGCCATCACACCACAAGGATGAGACATCTGCCCCAACCCAACAGACAAGGAAACAGATGACATTTGGTGTAATGCAGGAAAGGGAGTGATGTGACAGTGCGCATCACTGAGTGTGGGGGGGAATATGTCACCCTGGAGATGCGCACACCCCTCCCGGGATTGCACAGGTGCCAAAGTCAGCTTTAGAAGACACAGTGCAGGCATCAGAGTACTTCAGAGAGTACCAGCCAACCAGAATGCCAACCAGCTCTGAGCAGGCCTGAATGGGCGTGCCGAGGCATGGACATGCTGGAGGAGTTTCAAACTCCTGCAGCACATCACCCCGCAGTGGCGTGTCACCTGGTGTGACACGCACCAGCCACATCATCCTGGTGACGCCACTGATGCAGGACCACCCAGAGAAAGCCTGGCAGGATCTGGGCAAATAACTTCAAACCAACCCATCCTGTCTGTTACCCAAGTTACCCACCTGAGGCCTGTAATTCAGCTTAGGAAGAAACATGATCATTACCACATCAAAGCCTCTCTATTCTTCTGATTCCTTTTTACCAATAAATGTCCTGTACCAACAACTTCAAGTGTTTGTTTTGTGTGGTGGGTGGCAGGGTCTGACTTTCTGGATTGGAGTTATCCTATCCATGGCTGATGTGACATTGGAGAAACCTGGCTGGCCTGTCATTACCTTCTCACCTGTTACCTTCCTACCCCCAAAACCTTTTACATGCCAACTCTACATACTTATCCTTTCATTTTGCACACCAATTTATCTGACAGAATTCCTCACCTCCCGTGGGGGGAATGGATGCAAGTCCCCAGAAGAGATCAAGAATGCCCATTTACCCCTTTACCCTGACATTGTTGGAGGTGGGGTTACCTGGAAGGATGAGAGAAGGGAGAGGGACAGGAAAAGGCAGGAGGCAGGAGATACCACAACCATAGCAGAATCCCTCACTAGGGAGCAGGGGGCTAATACCTATCTAGAAAACAGTGTTGAAGCAATGGCTTTAGCAAGTCCTAACCAGTCTTGGGAGTAAGCCCCATTGACTATAATGGGCTTACTTCTGAGGAGACGTGCCAAGGACTGAGCCTATCCACGTGGACCTAGGAGTAAGCCCCATTGACTCCAATGGGCTTACTTCTGAGGAGACGTGCCGAGGACCGAGCCTATCCACGTGGACCTGGGAGTAAGCCCCATTGACTCCAATGGGCTTACTTCTGAGGAGACGTGCCGAGGACCGAGCCTATCCTCGTGGACCTGGGAGTAAGCCCCATTGACTCCAATGGGCTTACTTCTGAGGAGACATGCCGAGGACTAAGCCTTCAGGTAAGCCCCGCTGACTTTAATGGGCTTACTTCCGAGTAGAGGAGCACGTGTGTGCTTTCACTCTGGTGCAGCTGCTGCAGCCTCCCGCAGGGCACCCCAGCGCCTTCCGCACCTGCTGCGCCCCTTGGCGGGTGTGGATGAGGAGGCGGCGGTGCCTGGCCTCGCCTGTCTGACGTGGACGCGAGCGAGAGTCCGCCCTTTATCAGGCGCGGGCTGCGGGCGGGCGGTCGATCCTGAGTGGGGCTGTGGGAGGGGAGGGAGGCGCGCGCGACGGGGCTGGTTCTTGCGGGGCTCCCGGTGGCGAGAGTGGCGGCGGCCCCACGGGAGGCGGAGATGGCTTCGGAGATTAGCCTGGGCGCCGAGCAAGGTGAGGAGTGCGGGGGCTGCCTGTCTGCGCCTCAGTCTCGGGCCTCGCCTCTTCCCCGGAGTGTCCGTTAACGGTCGCCTCAGCAGCTGCTGCTGCTCGCGCCGCTTGGTAGCCCTGGGGGTGGGAGAGGCGCCTCCAACTCTCTCCAGCCGCCTTCCTCCTCAGGAGGGACCCGCCCTCGCCCTTCTCGGCTCCCTCCTCTGGGCAGTTGCTGGAAGGGAAGGAGGCCCCCTCAGGAGTACCTGCGGCGGTCAGCTCCTGCTCTCTGAGGCGCCAGCGCCCTTCGCCTGCCTCTCTACTCCGAAGTAAGCCCCATTGTAGTCAGTGGGTCTTACTCCCAGGAAGGTGTGGCTTCCTTAGAGCCCACTCCTGTTCACGTCTACTTGGAAGTAAGTCCCATTGTAGTCAATGGGTCTTCCTCCCGAAAGGTGTGGCTAAGCTTGCAGCCTCAGAGCCTACTCCTGTGCATGTCTACTCGTAAGTATGTCCCATTGTAGTCAATGGGGCTTACTCTCAGGAAGGAGTAGCAGAGGTTGCAGCCTCAGAGCCCACTCCTGTGCATGTCTACTCTAAGTATGTCCCATTGTAGTCAATGGGGCTTACTCCCAGGAAGGAGTAGCAGAGGTTGCAGCCTCAGACCCCACTCCTGTGCATGTCTACTCTAAGTATGTCCCGTTGTAGTCAATGGGGCTTACTCCCAGGAAGGAGTAGCAGAGGTTGCAGCCTCAGAGCCCACTCCTGTGCATGTCTACTTGTAAGTATGTCCCATTGTAGTCAATGGGGCTTACTCCCAGGAAGGAGTAGCAGAGGTTGCAGCCTCAGAGCCCACTCCTGTGCATGTCTACTCGTAAGTATGTCCAGTGGTGGGCACCAGCAGGTTCGCACCTACTCTATAGAACTGGTTCTTAACAAGAGATAGTACATATAAAGTTTAAAAATAGCCATTTAAAAGTGGCTGCCAGATGGACAGAGAACCGGTTCTTAATTTCTTTGAAGCCCATCACTGAGTATGTCCCATTGTAGTCAATGGGGCTTACTCCCAGGAAGGTGTGGCGGAGCTTGCAACCTCAGAGCCCACTTCTGTGCACGTCTACTCGGAAGTATGTCCCATTGTAGTCAGTGGGGCTTACTCCTGGGAATGTATTTATGGGTTCATAGCCATAGTGTTTAGTAGCCTCTTGGGGAAACATGAAAGGCTGTGTCTGTGGTCGGTATGCATTTGGTGTTGGATTGAGGCGGGGGGGGGGGGGCAGGAAGGTGGGGTGTGGCTGCTGTCAAGGCCACAATCTTTTCCACTCTTGCCTGGGAGTAAACTTCATTGAATGTAATGAAATTTGCTTCCGAGTAGATCTGTGTAGATTGGGCTCCAAGTCTCTTCTCTAGTGTATGAGGAAAACTGCTGGAGTTTCTTTCAGACCCATGTGGCTGAGCTCTGTAAGGTATGACTGCCAGATAGAAGAGGACACACGAACATACCCGCAGACATACAGCGTGTACGTATAATAAGGGTAAAGAAGGGATTGTGGCATGTGCAGCGTTTTGAACCTTTCCATGTTGAGCTACACCTGCCACAATTTCTTGTCTTCTATATATATAAAACTAGAGAAAAGCATACCTGTGTTGTGGGAGTAAAATTCCCCTGTACGCCAGCCCCCCCCCCAACACAACATTGCCCCACGTGCAACCCCCCATGCACAGCATCCTCCCCAGTGCAACCCCTCCCTCCGAACAACATCCTCCCCAGTGTACCAGGTACCAAGCACTAAATTGGCTGGAGGCTGGTCAGTCTTCCATGTTAAGTATAGGTGCAAAAACACGGTGCACCCCTTTCCAGCCCCTTAAGGATTAAATTTCTCCACGCTGGTTCATGTGACAGAAGGAACTCCCTGAATTTCATGCTTCTAGGTGGGGTTGGGGTTGGGGAAGAGCATCCCTCAGTCACTGATTCTTCAATGCAAAGTACTGTACTGTATAGGGAGGAAAATGCGTTGTGCCCCTTTTCATCCCCTTCCAGTTGGAATTTCCAAAAACAGGTTCTTAGTGCACCCCTCAGTCACAGAAGGAAGACCCACCCTGAATTTCACGCTTCTAGGCCCAGCAGTTTTGGCAGGGCATTGATGAGTCAGTCAGTCAGTGAGTCAGTCAGTCACTCTGTGAGTCAGTGACTTTTCTTTTTTATATATCGAATATAGGTTGTCTAGTGGAATTGTCCTGTCGCTGTTGGAGTAAAATTTCAAGAATACTTGTGGGCGCTGGGCATGGCTGGGTATTTGCGGGCACTGTAGGGCACTGGCATCAGGCACCAGGCAGCAGCTGGCTCTGTGCACCGCTGGGCACCAAAAAGCAGCAGGAAACACGGTATCAGTGCAGTGATGGCAGTAGCAGGCACTGGGCACCCCTATCCTTCTAGTTGTGGGGTTTTAGCTGGGCGTTGGTGAGTCAGTTAGTGACTCTTTGATCTGTAAATGTAGAAGAGAGTCACTGACTGACTCATCAATGCCCAGACAACCTGCTAGACCTGGAGGCATGAAATGTGGGGAAGGTATTCCTTCTATGATGTAGGTACCCACCAAGAACCAATTTTTAGAAATTCAAACTGGAAGAGGGTGAAAAGGGGTGCAATGTGTTTTTGTCTCTATACGTTGAAGACTGACTTATCAATACCCAGCCCCAACCCCTGGAGCTAGAAGCATGAAATTTGGGAGCATATTCCTTCTGTTATGTAAAGACCCACTAAGAATAGTGCCTAATGCCCCATGGACCTTGGTGCCTGGTGCCTGGCAGGGATACCCAGTGCTCAGTAGGCATGCCCATTGTGTGGAGGGTGTCCGTTACCCACTGGTGCCTAGAATGGATATGTGGTGCCCTGTGGTTCATGTGGTCTTGTGCCTAGTTCCTGGCAGGGATGTCCAGTACCTTATTGCCTGATAGGGATGCTTTCTGCTGCCTTGAATGATTCTGGAGTGAAGGGGCACCTGGCACACTGCACTGAGGCTCCTTTCAAACCTTAAGTACTTTGAACCCCTGTAGCTACACTCCTCTTGTATTATGTTGAAGCATCTTCTTACTACTGAGTTGGACCCTTGGAAGTCTTGCTCAGTATTACCTGAGGATTAGCTGGGTTGGCAATTGCCCTGTAGCAGGATGACTAGATATCATAAACACAAAAGAGGAAAAGCCCCCCAAAATGTAGGACACCCGTGAAAAATATAGGAAATGACGATATAAAAGCTAATAGCACTCATATATATTCCTTTCATGTGCTTAATTATAACACTATACAGTATTTAATTTAAATATGTTACATATAATGCATTAATTACAAGAAGGCTACATAGTGCCTGCTAATGAGGAAAAGGAGGACAGTGAAGTTTTTTTCAGGACACAAGACTTTTAAAAGGGACATGTTCTAGAAAAAGACATGTTCTAGAAAAAGAGGAATATGGTCACCCTGCCCTAGAGGGTTACAGGCTGAAGTGTGTGAGTGTCCCTATGTCCTGGAGATGTGCCAGAGATTAAACCTGGAAGCTCTGAATGCAAGATGTATTTTGTCATTCACTGTATGGTGACTTGTACGGCCATGTACATTATTGAATAGGGAAAAAAGATATGCAGTGAAAAGAGATAATCAGAGCACAGCCTTGTATTGTCTGGACATGCAAAGCAAATAGTGCAATATGTGAAAACTCCCTTTGTTTCTGTTTTGTGTTTCTGCTTTTCTCCTTTTCAGTTGATAAGATTTTTTTTCATGCTCCTTGAATTTATAGAAATGGTAGGTTATCAGTCATGACAAGCATTAACAAAAGGTGTTTAAATTGGTGTTGAACCTCTGCTTGTTCCATCTGAGATGTACAACACTTGATTAACAAAAAGCAGACTCATCGCAGCAACAAACCATAGGTACCACTGGGTGCCTGCAGCAAATACCGTATATCTTCTGGCAGATGTTTGTCTATAGTACTGTACTGTATTCAAATAAAGCGAACAGTCGAGTTGTAGGAAGGAAAAAAGGAGGGATCTTGGTTTATATACTGTAACGCAAGAGGTGGGGAGCATTCTCTCCTTTTTCTAAATTCTTGAGCGTATGTAGGCTGTGGAAGTGAGCAGGAAAGAAGCACCAGTCATTTCATGGTGAACTGGAGAGACATTCAGATGGCACCTGCTTGATTTTCTCTCTGTATATAGCAGGGGCATCTAAACTGTTTGGCAAGTGGGCTGCATCATCTCTCTGGCTGTGTCAAGAGCTGAAAAAATTTATTTACATATCAAATTTACATAAAGTTACATAAATGAATATATGAGATGGAATTTATGAGCAAATGAATTCAAATCAGTTCATATACGCTTTCTAACACACAGATGGAGCGATTCCCACTCTCTGTTACTTCTCTCAGAGAGGAGTACTATCATACCCAGACAAGGTGCATGCAGCCACCCCAGCCTTCAGAATACTGTCTGGAGGTACAGGGAGCAGAGGCACGTGGCCTTCACCATCAGAGGACTGCAGGGTCTGCCCAAGGGGTGGATGTAGCGGGCTTGCTGTGGGCTGCACAGACTCAAAATGGCTGCATAGGATACTCCTGGAATATAGACTCCTAGAATAAAGACTGACCCTTTATGTTTAGATATTTAACACTAGAGGACAGTTGCAAAAACCAGTGAATTGTGAATCACAAAGGCCAGCTTCAAGTTAGAAAACTCTTGTGAAAAGTATCATAAAGTTTGACTGCAGTGCAATTCATATGATGTAGATCTCTTGCCTTCCACCTAATTTTTAAATAGTTCAGTATACTGCCTTTCTTCTAATGAAGCTGGTGGCAGAGGTCCCAATTTCAAGGAGCAGAATTGCAGTCTCTGTCTTTTGGGGGAGGGGGGACTTGTTGATCATCTGGTGTTGTAGTTTATATGAAAGCCTTGAAAGGATGTAGACAGCACAGCTGAGCAATTAGACAGCATGGGCTACATGGAAAATCTCCAGGATTCTGGTCCTTTAAGTGGGATGTTTATGCATAATGTGACTTGAGCAGTGTTAACATAAACTAGGCTGAGTATCTGACTATACATAGTTGAAGGGAGTGTTATGGGGAGCAAATGGAAGTGTGGTGGGGGAGAAATTATGTAAGGGAACATCTCTTCCTTTTCACCAGGGCTGTTTTTCAGCTTGGGCTGTGGTGGCACAAGTGGTTAAGACACTGTGCTTGTTAACCAGCAGGCCAGGGTTCAAGAAATGGGTCCCCACAAGATGGGTTGAGCTCCTGTCCTTAGCCCAGCTCCTGCCAACCTAGCAGTTCAAAAGCATGTAAATGCAAGTAGATAAATAGGTACCACCTTGGTGGGAAAAGTAATAGCGTTCCATGTGCCTCGGCGTATAGTCATACCGGCCCCGTGACCACGGAAGTGTCTTTGGTTAACGCTGGCTCTAAAGGCTTATAAATGGGGATGAGCACCACACCCTATGGTCAGAAACGACTGGCAGTTAACCTGCGGGAGAGGGGGAGAACGGGACAGACCTTGTTGCAGCTGGAAGTTGATTAGGATGCATATTTGTCCCATTTTAAGCCATTTCTGCTCAACATTGGATCATACACCACAAGAGGGACCAGTACCTGTGGGCTAGGTAGAAATGGAAGGAGAAATATATTGGTATTCCCAATTAAAAATAATTGTATGTTGAAATGCAGCTGGTATGCTTGTAAATTTGGTCAGATTTCACAGTAGGTGCTTTTTGAGCGGTCGTTTAAGTAAAGGGAGGTTGAGCCTTGGCATGAGCAGGAAGAGAAACTCTGATGGCAGTGCAGCCCTCTAAGCTGGCCAGTTTCAGTTCACGGAGATAAGAAAGCTTTTTTATATGTTTGCATATATTTTCAAAGCATCCTCTGGTGTCTGTCCATAACTTAGTGGCTGTTGGATCTGCATATATATATATATATATATATATATATATATATATATATATATATATATATATATATATATATATATATATATATAACAGGTTGTGCTTGTAGTTCATGTTGGTTTAAGTTAAATATTAAAGTTAATCTATTAATGTTGTAAGACATAAATATTGATATCTGTAAAAGTTTCATGTGTCTGCATTAGTTGGAAGCCTGAGTAGTGATAAATTCTGTCTATTATGGAATTTGTATCCTGTTAATAAAGAGAGGCAATGGCCAGTCCTGGGCTCAGCTGTACAGTCTTGTGTCAACTCACTTTCTGAGTTGTATGCATTTTCACAGCTTTAGGAAAAGCCGTAGCTGAACTAGCAGTTGTTAAGTGACATGTCTGTGCTAATCGATAGTCAGTAACAACCTTCATTTGAAATCCTACACACATCTAACAAAACAATATTGCAACTGCTGGTGAGATATGCAACACAGTTTTATGCATAATCTTCCTGTGCTCCCATGAGGTTGGGATAGTAGACTTTACTGTTATGCAAGTGTCATGTGGCATAGTGATTTCTAAATGTTGCTGTTTTTCAGTCATGCAAGAGACTTTCCTATATAATCCGTTGCAACAAATCCTGATGTTTAAACTTTAATAATCTGATGAGCCTAGATTGCAGAAAACAAGAAGACATTCTGGTTTAATCTTAGGCAGCTTCTTGATGGCCTTTTCCACAGTTTTCCCCTCATGAATAATATACTGGTTGGAAAAATTAAAAATCACTTGAATTCTTCAGGTTGCAGTTATAACTAGTTCAATGCTTTGTATTTGAAGTTATTTATCTATCTACAGGATTTATAAACAGCTTTTCAACTAGAAAGCTCTCAAAGCGGTTTACAAAGGATAGCTAATGGGTCCCTGTCTGAAAAGGCTTCACAATCTAAAATGCAAAAGAACAGCAGAAGCCACTATAACAGACATTGCTGGGGTGAGGAGGGCCACTTACTCTTCCCATTCTAAATAAAAGAGGAACACCCACTTGAAAGAGTGCTTCTTGCCCAGTTAGCAGAGTTTATGCTAACTTATTTATTTATACAATGATGCCTCACGTAACAAATTTAATTTTTTCTGGAGGCATGTTTGTTACTTGAAACATTCTTTACGTGAAACGGATTTTCCCTTCATATGTGATATCAAACAGGAAGTAAATCATTGTGATGTAAGAGGTTCTCCATGTCTTCTCCCACTGTGTTCAATGAGACTTACTCCCAGGAAAATATGAATTGCAGCCTGAGTGCCCTGTTCCAAGATGACAGCACTCAGTGGTAGTAGCAGCCAGTTTTTTGCAACCCCCGATATGAAGATGCAACCCCCCAAGGAAGTCCCAACTCAACTGCTGAATCTAGCCCCACCTGTAATATGCTGCTTGGTCACATCCCATGTTGTGGCAAATGCCCCCTCCCACATATTGAGAAAAAGGCAATCTCCTGTTCTTAGAGAAGGGAGGGGAGGTTTAGCCCACCACATCAGGATAAGGTGTTGCTCACCTGAGACTGCACATGTGGGTTGGAGAAAGGGCTGGTAGTTGGGGCCAGGCAGCCAGTTTCTTCACCTTTTTTCCTGCTAAAATCTGTTCACTTTGTTTTCTCTTTGTTATTTTATTAACTGCTATGGTTAAAGTTTGCATCTCAGTTATGTTATAGTATCAGATAGGGTGCTGTTGGGTGAAGGTCTCCCATCATCCAGCTCATCAGAACCAGACTGGGATGCCCCAAGAGAAGAAACCTAAAAGAGGAGATTCCTAGGTGAAATTCTTCCTTCTCCCTCTCATTACACTAGAAACAGGATCAGCCAATAAAACTGGATGGTGGAAGATTTAGGATCAATGAAAAGCAGTACTTCACACAATTACCATCAGTGAGAATTTATTGCCACAAAATGCAAAACACAGTATGGCTTTAAAAGGAGAATTGGAAACATTCAGGGAAGACTGGTCTGTCTTTGCAGATAATCTGTGGAATATTGGGAACTGTAACGCTTACATTAGTGACAGCGTTACTCACAGCTGCTAAATTAAAGGCAGTTTCAACAGATCCTGTCTTCTGACCTTGGGCAGCTTATGTAGTAAACTTGGATTTCTCAATACTGCTCTTGTGATAAATTTCTTTAAACACTCTCTTGAAATGTGTTTACTGATATAAGAATTGATTGGACTCTCAGACTGCCTCTGCCAAAACAATCAAAAATCAAGGGCATTTCAAAATTATCAGTTTTGACAAGTGAGCCCGCACAAGTAATGCTATGTGTAATGCCTCTTTTCCTCTTGTGCGGTATAATATCTGCACTCCCCTGTGTTTTTTTCCAGTTTCAGCCATTTTGCTTGCCACTTGGCAAGTACAGGTATCTCCTGCTTTCTGATAATTTGTTTTCTGACAATCCGCTTTTTCAGCATCTTTCAATTATACCCAGAACTCATTCATTCAACTCATGTTCTGCTCTTTTAACTGCTCTTTGCTGTTATAAAGGGTGAAATTGTCCTCTCCCGTATTGTATTTCTTGGTCTAATTCCATTTCCAATGGAGTTAATGAGAATCCATTTGCAGAAATCTTTGTATTGCAGCAGAAATTTGCAAGATAAAGGGGACAATTGCAAATTGCTAGCTAAAAAAGCATTGGAAGCAACATTTAAAAACTAAAAAAAGATTAGGTTCCGCTTTCAATAGTTGGAGCCCTCAAACTACGGCCCGCGGGCCAGATACGGCCTCCCAAGGCCCTCAATCCGGCCCGCGGCGAGTTGCGGGGTGGGGGACGGATGGACGGTCTCCCGTGCCTCAGTGCTCGCCGCGCAGTGCCAGGACGGTCACCTCTGCCACTGTCGCTGCTCTCCAAGGATGCCCCCGAGCAGTGCTGCAGGCTGCGCCACTTCCACTGGGAGCCCATTCCAGCAGTGCGCATCGGCGCTGGCAACAGGTGGGGGGCTGAGGGACGCGGCCAGACGTGGGAGGGAGACGCAGGTGTCTCCCTTGGCCCAACCGAGCTCTCCTGCGCCTCCGGCTTCTCAGCTTGCCCTAGATGGGCTGCTGGGTGCAGGCTCGCAGAGGCCTGTGTGGCAGCGCTTCCCTTGGGGGCTCTGGGCTGCCCCAGGCTGGGTCCCCTTCCAATCCTGGTGGCGCCTCTTTTGGGGCCTTGATGGCGCAGGGCAGGCCGTCTGTGTTCTGGGGTGCTCTGCCTGCCTGCCCACCTCAGAGTACCAAGTGACTTCCCTGGGAGTAAGCCCAGGTAAGAACACCCCATGAAGCTCCTGTGATATGTTGAAGTAACGTGTTGCTACAAATTGCTTTGAGGGTGCTTGCGTGTCTGGGTGAGAATCAGGCATGTTAAAAGGTTTTCAATTTTAAAAGTGTTGAAATTAAGTACAGGAAAGCATTACAAGTATTTTTGCTTCATTTTAACATGTCCTACATTTTTGGGGTGTCCTACAATTTTTTGCATAGGAATTGGTTCATTTTTTCCGGCCCCCGACAGTGTCTGAGGGACAGTGAACCGGCCCCCTGTTTAAAAAGTCTGAGGACCCCTGGTTTATACGTTTGGATGGTGCTCCTATCCAATGTGGGAGATGCCTCTGCTAATATAGTCAGAACTGGTTCTGGTCTCAATAAATATTGAGAACTGGTGTGAACAAACAGTAGCAACTTTTCTTGGTGACTTAGATCTGCGCTTGATTAAACAGGCAAGAAAAGCAAAGTAACTTGCAGCATTTATGTATACTATTCAGTAAATTTAAAAAAAAACTCTTCTAAAAGAACTGCTTCATGAGACCCTTAACTTAAAACTCATGACAACTGGTGAATGAAACATGATTGTTTAGCATTGATGATTAATGTCTCATGATTGTTCTGCTTGGTTTAATGAAATGTCAGTGGATGGTCAGTGTGTTGTGAGATGAGAAAGCTTGAATATGGGCACAATCCAGAGTAACTTCAGGGAGTCCTTGCTCCACTGTAAGAACAATTTACTCTGGATTGCAATGTGAATTTCCCATAGGTTTTCTTTAAGTGGTGCAATAACTACGGGTGCACGTAATGTGTCTTACATGCTCCCGTAGTTACTCTGGATTGTAAGGTATGTCTGGTTTACAAACTTCACAACACAGCCACTTAAGATTACAGATGTGGAGGGACTATGTAGTCAAATGCTAGTCTTTAATTATTCTGTTGAAAATCAATAACATTAAAACATGATTTTTTGTTAAGTAGAATTCCTTGAGAAATTTTTCCTTATCCCATTTGGAATACATACTGCTCATGACTACCTCATTTCTAAGCAGTTTTCCAGACTCTCATCATAAGTAACTACTGTACCTTAAGAAATTGATTCACAGGCACCTGTAGACAAATTGCTTGTGATAGCAGAATTAATGTTTCTAGAAAACGGCCATTATGGGATTTGAATGGTAGATGTGCTATTGATAATGTATCATCAAATTATTACTGTAATTCCAAAGGTTTCATTTGCCATACATGTGGTTCTGTAAGAGGTTATGTAGTGCAGGCCTGGAAAACTAGTATTGAGAACATATCAGTTTTCAAAATCTTAGGTTTGCATAAATGAATGCGTGCTTTGGAAAGCACAATGCATGTTGAAATGAGTTTCAGATCTCTCTGAAAGAATCTACAAATCATGTGTAACTTTGACTGTATACCAGTAGGAGGAGCCATGCTACTTCTGAAATGTGGTCCAATGCAAGAGGATATGGTATGCATATATTGTAATTTATTTTATTGTAATTTATAATATTGTAGTTTATTGTAATCCTTTCAGTCCAAAGAAATATGTGTAGCTAACAAAAACTTGAACTGTGTAGTTCAAGTTCATAACAACTTGTAATTTTAATGGATAACATTGGAAGCCAAGATGGTGGTGCCTTGGTGCCTTGGTTTATGAGCATAATAAAAAGTCTTGTAATCCAAAGCAGATTTTCCCATAGGAAATAATGGAAACTCAGAAAATTTGTTCCAAAACCCAAAATATTTATATAAAAATTATTACAGTACTGTAATATAAACGAAATAATAAAAAAATGTCTGATAGTTTTAAGGCAGGGACAAGTGTGAGTGTGCTGGCTTTGTTTAGAAGCCAGCTTTTGGAAGAGCTGAGCTCCTTTTGCAGAATATCTTTTGCAGAATATCACATTTTGCAAGAGATGAGATCTTTGTGTAGTTCAGCTCATATTGCAGAAGGTCAGCTTTTGCAGGAGCTCATGGTCTGCCTTGTTACTAATTGCCTTTGTATCATACAAAATAGTTTTTCTTGGAACCATAATTTTCCAAGACATTGCTCATTAACCAAGTCAGAATTACTTAGAATTTTTTGCTCATTTTCCAAAATACTTGTCATACCAATCACTTATAAAACAAGGTACCAATGTTCTTAATTTAAAAGTTGCTAGAATTGCAAGGTTAATTACTGTACTTGGTACAACTTTCACCAGGCAATTTAAAAATTTTGAGCCTTATGATCACTTCCTTTTCTGATAGGAAAATAGCAGAAGGAGGCCCAAGAAAGTCAGTGATTTTAATGATCTAAGTACAGTACTGATATTACATTCCTAATACGTTAAGAGTACAATGGGATTTATTAAATACAGTGGTACCTCGCTTAACAAGTGATCCACATAACGAACAAAAATTTCTCTAGGATTCTGCTTCACCTAAGTATTACTTCACTTAACAAGAACACTTGTTGGCAGTTGGGGCAGACCTGCTGGCCAGCAGCCCTTTAAAAAAGCGTCAGGGTTGCCTAGCATGCCTGCCCATAGTGAAAGCACGATGGGCTTTCTGCACTGTTCCTCCTGTGGCTGGGTAACTGCTGGGCAGAGGGAGAGAAGAGCAGTGTAGAAGAGGGAAGCAGCTCAGGGCTAGCCAGAAGGGAGCAGGGGAGAGAGAGGCTCAGGATGAAGAGAAGGAGAAAGTGGGGAGACACTTTGACAGTGTATTTGATTGCATAAGAAAGTGTCTTGGATTGCAGCCTCCTAACCATCTCTACCCAGAAGTAAGCCCCATTGTGTTCAATCCCGCAACATGTCTAAGAAAGTGTTAGAGTAGTGTCTACTCTAGAAAGTATCTAAGTAGACTTCATAGGATCATGCACATTGAATGCATGTTTTGAATTCAATTCCAGTGTTTTTGTCATCATTTTTACATCCAGTTAATATTTTTATATGAATATTTTTTGGTTTGTGGAACCAATTGTCCAAGTTTCCATTATTTCTATGGGAAAATCAGCTTCACATAAAGAGCGTTTCACATAACAAGCATGCTTCTTGAAAGAATTAAACTTCTTGTGTGAGGCACCACTGTACTAACAAAAACGTATCCACTTCGCGGGAGTAAAATTCCCCCGTACGCCATCCCCCCATGCACATCTGTCGTCGTCCCCATGTGCATCCATCGTCCCCCTTGCAACTCCTCCCTCCGAACAACATCCCCCCACTGCCTCAGGCACTGAGCACCAAATTGGCTGGATGTTGGTTATTCTTCCATGTTAAGTATAGGACAAAAACACGTTGCACCCCTTTTCAGCCCCTTAAGGGTTAAATTTCTCAACATCAGTTTTCTAGTTCCGGGGATTGGGGCTAGAGCATCCCTCAGTCAGGGATTCTTCCATGTAAAGTATAGGGAGGAAAATGCATTGTGTCCCATTTCACCCCCTTCAGGTTGGAATTTCCAAAAAACTGGTTCTTAGTGACTCCCTCCATCACAGAAGGAACACCCTCCCCAAATTTCATGCTTCTAGGACTAGTGGTTTTGGCTGGACGTTGATGAGTGAGTCAGTGAGTGACTTTTCAGTTACGCACACACAAATACAAACACACACACAGTGGTGCCTAACATAAAGAGCTTAGTTCATTCCGGAGGCTAGCTCTTTAAGTGAAGCGAATTTTCCCATAGGAAATAATGGAAACTCAGACAATTGGTTCTGCAACCCCCCAAAATATTCATATAAAAATATTAACTGAATGTAAAAATGATGACAAAACACTGGAATTGAATTCAAAACATGCATTCAATGTGCACGATCCTATGAAGTCTACTTAGGCTGCAATCCTAAAGGCACTTTCCTGGGAGTAAGTCCCATTGAACACAATGGGGCTTACTTCTGGGCAGACATGGTTAGGAGGCTGCAGTCAAAGAAACTTTGCTGGAAGGCTTACCTGGGCTGCTGCTGGAGGTTCAAGGTGGCCAGTGGGGGCACTTCGGGGCAGTTAGGGACAGCTGCCTCTGGCACCCCCAGCAACTGCCTCCAAGTTGCGGGCAGTTAGAGGCTGCAGTGCTGGCCGGCAGCCCTTTTAAAGAGCCTCTGTGCGGAGCATCAGGACTGCATAGCATACGTGCCCATAACATGCTTGCTTGCTAAGTTATGCGGAACGTGTTATGTGAAGCAAGATTTCTTGGAAATTATACTTTTTATGTCAAATGCTTGTTATGTGAGCGCTTGTTATGAGATGTATCACTGTGTGTATACACACACACATTCTCCAAGTATCTTCTGCAGAGTCTTCTATAGATTATTTCCCATCTTTCTCTGGCATCATAGGAGACTCAAGGTGGCTAACAATAAAAACATAAATAAACTAAAGAGCTAAAAATACAAAATACAGATAAAGCATTTAAACACCCCAGACCACAGTAATATCCTCTCTCTATGGCAACTGAATCATATAAATTGCATATAAAAAGATAAATCATTAAATTGCATATAAATGCATCTGCAGTGTGGAGCTCTGCTGCTTTCTCTATGGCTAAATTTCTGAAATGCATCTCTGAGCCTTAATTGTTTCAACTAATTAAAACAAATACACACAAACTGATAGCAAAGAGTTATGCTGAAATTTTCCACTGCACTTCCTGCTGTACACTACACATACCCTCAAATCCAGAGTAACTACGGGACCATAGTTACTGCACCACCTAGTGAAAATCTATGGGAAATTCATATTGGAATCCAGAGTAAGTTGTTCTTACACCGGAGCAAGGACTCCCCATAGTTACTCTGGATTTTGCCCATAGTAGGATACTAATGGTTGTGATCTATTCACCAAGAGTGACTGAGATATAATGGTATTTCCTTAAGAGGCTGCTTTTTCATGAGGTTTGTCGATTGTAATATGTAACTGCTGTGTTAAAATTATGATGGCATTTAAGACTAGGATTCATTTTTAACTTTATTAATAGATTTCATGTATTCTGAAAAGTATACCTTCTGTTTGGTTGCTCTTAATAATGAGAGCTTACTACTTTGCCATTCAGAAAAACTTTAGAAATGAATTTAGAACCTCTGGTCATATAAAAAAACTTAGAAATGAAATTTAGAACCTCTGGTCATATTGTCTATATCTGGTTTATACAGCATAATCCGAACTTGTACTGGAGCAGGCAGGCTGGCTTAGCCTATGAAATAGCACAAGTCATGGGACTGCTGTTGTGCTACCATGGGAAAAGTGAAGCCCCTCCTCCACTCTGGAACACCTCCTCTCACCCCTCCCAGCCTCTGTGCTGACCGGGAATGGCTCACCCTGTGCTCTATTCCAATGAAGGTGTAGGGAGGCCGCTGCACAGCTGTGTACAGGCCTAAATACCCCATGGTTGGTGCAGGAGTGTTTTTCAGCATTTTTCCAACACTCCTTGGCTGGCATAAAGGACTTTCTCTGACCTGTGTTCCTCAATGGATTGCTTTCTGAAATATATTTTGGGCACAATCCAGAGTTAAGACAGTAAGAATGGCCTAGCTGGGCTGCCCCAAGTAGACCGTGTTGGGAGATGACAGTCCAGAGCAGGGAGCAGCACAAGTCTGCTCCTCCAGACCCCTGGGGAGGGCTTGCTCCTGAGGAGACCTGCTTCAAATCACAGCTGTTCCACTGTCCCACTGATAGATAGGCTGTC
This sequence comes from Cryptoblepharus egeriae, assembly GCA_030015325.1. Classification (NCBI taxonomy): domain Eukaryota; kingdom Metazoa; phylum Chordata; class Lepidosauria; order Squamata; family Scincidae; genus Cryptoblepharus; species Cryptoblepharus egeriae. The sequence continues at coordinate 27,910,709 of JAREYC010000003.1, forward strand.
TCAGTGATTTTCAACCGCGATGCCGCAGATAGTCCTCAGGTGTGCCATGGGAATTTGGGGATTGACATTCATTAACAGGAAAATTGGGGGATTTGAACAGTCTGGTGTGCCTTATCAGTGGTAAAAACAATTGATGGTGTGCCTTGACAACTTCAGTGCCTCGTTAAGTGTGCTGTGAGATGAAAAAGGTTGAAAATCACTGGGCTAACCCAAGTGCATTTTAGGATTGCAGCCTTTGTCAGTGTCATAGGTTGCTTTTAAAATTTGTTTAAAATTTGATCTGCATTTCTTGAGAATGCAGATCAAAAACACTTTTTATTGTAGATTTGCCTTCAAGTTAGTGTCTGGTGGCCACTGAAATTAGTGAACTCAATCTTAATCTTGATTGATGTTTAATCTTACTGGAGTGCTTTATATACTTAGAATTTCCAAAGAATTGTTTGATAATTACTGGGTAAATAGGCGTCTCTTTCCTGAGATGGTATGTCTGTGCTCCTTGACTGTCATAAATATCCATTTTACCATAATGTTCAATTTGGAAAGTGTTGACTTTTTTGGTCAGAAAATCCGGTAAGAAAACTTCTGTTTCAAGCATTTGTATTAATTTGTAACTTAATTTTAAACACCCAGCATTTAGGCTATGTGCTTTGAATCTGTTACTGGGTGCTGCCATCTTGTACCTAGATGCCACCAGACAGCAGGTCCTAGCAAGCAGCCTGCCCTATGGCATGCACCCCAGGCACCTGAATTCTCCTTTGTGCAGCACAGGGATCGCTTGGGCTGGTGAGAAGATGACTATGCTGGCCCAGGAGAAATGAAGCAAAGTTCTGATGCCAGGGAGAAGCTTGTTCATCCCTCCCTAACTAATTGTATCCCTCTCAGATGTAATCATCCTCAACTTGTCCTGGGAGTAAGTCTCATTGAACACAGTGGGACTTATTTCTGAATAGAAATTGAGGAGGTATGGCATAACAGCAATGCAGGGTGACCATATGACCAGAAAAACCCGGATTTGTCCGGATTTTTAGCCTCCTGTCCGGGTGTCCTATATTTTGGCTTCATTGTCCTACATTTTGGCTTCATTGTCCTACACTTTGGCTTCATTTTGAAACTTTGCGATAGTGTACAGTACCCCATTATGCCATATGTCGTTGGATTCGTGTTGAAGAGCAGAATCCATTGCAAAAATCAGTTTGAAGATATCTCCTTCCTATCAAAAGTTATGGTCAAAAAACCGAACAAAAACAAAAAAATACATTTTTGGCAATTTTTTTAAGCGGGTAGGAATTTTTGCTTGGGATTAGGAATTTTGGCCCTGGGATTCAGGAATTTTGGCCCTGGGGTTCAGGAATAATCTGGACACCCGGCAGTGATGTCACTTCTTATTTGATACCACTTCCAGGCTGATGACATCAGTTTGGGGGAGGGGTTTGCAGACAAATTATCATTCTTCAAAATAGGTCCTGAGCTGAAATGGTTGAGAATTATTGACCTATGTAATTATGGCTGTGTGTATTTATGTGTTTAAATCCCAGCCTTCCTTCAAAAGCTCAGGGGTGCATAGAGTTTTACACTGTTCTAATTGTATCCTAAGTGCAGACTTATGAAATAATTGGAGATGTGTATTCCAAATGTTACCCAGTATTCCATTCACTCTTGTTGAATAGCTATTTGAACATGAGGATGTGTAGTCCAACACTCTGGCTTCTATATCAAACCAACTTGTGAGCTGAATCAAAGGGGGAAGAACCATATGGAGCTTAAAAAATGGGGTCAAGGTACCAGAAAGTAACCAGTAAATTGTGGTGAATTTAGGCAAAAGGACTAAGGGTGAGGGAGTAGAGGTGACTTAGGCTGCAATCCAGAGCAAATTCAGCCTGCTCTGACCTAACTGCACTCTCCTAACTATTCTGTATCCAGAGCAGAAAGTTATGCTGAATCCAGAGAGTCAGGAAGCCTGGGCTGCCCTAACTGCTCCAGAGCATGCTAAGTAATTGACACAAGGGGAAGACTTGCTCATGAGAAGACACCCCTCAGATCACACTGAACAAGGAACAGCTGTGGTGCCTACAGTGGTGACATGACTCTGCACATCACCTGGTGCGGAAGTCTGTGCGTCATCCCTGGGATGCGCCCCCCCCACCTGGACTGCACAGTCACCAAAGTTGGCGCCTGCGTAGTTGTTTCTGAAGCCAACTGGCTTCAGAAAGAGTACTGCGCAGGCACCATCTCTGACACCTGCGCAGTACTTTTCTGAAGCCTTTTGGCTTTGGGGGACACTGTGCAGGCGTCAGAGTTGGTGCCTGTGCAGTACTCTTTCTGAAGCCATTCGGCTGCCGCTCCGCCTCCTGAGTGAGGCCGAATGGCTGTGCAGAGGCGTGGACTTTCTCTGCTCTAAGGAAGTCTCCTCTGAAGCTGTTTGGCATGCTCAGTGTGTTTCTGCGCAGTGCATCTCAGATGGCCGTTCAGGCCAGCTCCTCAGACAAGTGGCAGCTTCTGGCTGATTCTCCGCCTTGGAGCAGGCCTGAATGGGGGTGCTGACGCCCGGGGCCTGCCAAAGGACAGTCAAACTCCTCCGGCACATCACCCCATATGGAGCGCATCCCCAATGCAGCCCACACCAGCCGCACCAGTCTGGTGACGCCACTGGGTGCCGGCCTCATAAGGAGTCCCTGATGAGATGCCAGTACATTCTACAGTGAATACAAGGGGCTTCTTGGAGTGGCCTGCTGTATCCTGAGGTTTGTGGGCAGCCGTAGTTTGTTCCATATCCTGAGGTTGAGAGGAAGGGGTTGCAGCTAGGCTGGCCAAGAACTCAGATTTTTGGTCAGCACTGCCATTCTTACTCGGGCCTTATCATGGACCCCTATGGGTCTACTCATTACTATACCTGCTCCTGAGGTGGTATAACTCTGAGGGCTGGAAGAGGGCATTTCTGCCTTGGAAACAGGCTTTGGATACAGAGTAACTGCTCTGCCCTAGGCAATGCTAAAGATGCCCTCAACTTGGCTCTCCTGAGCTGCTTAGGCTGCCCCAGTTAGGGCAGAGCAGGTCCACCTCTCTTAGGGCACCCTATCTTGCCTTGCTCTGCCCTAAGCCTCCTTCAGAGTAACTGGGCTGGAGCATCTTGCAGTTGCTCCAACCTAGTGTTAGATAGGGCAACCTAAGGGCTCTTATGTGGACAGATTAGTTGCTCTGGATTGGGCTGCCTGTTTCTGTGGCTTCAGAGAGTGCATAAGAAAGGCATGAAAGTCCACCCAATCATGTCTACTGTTCAAACCATCAATATGGTTTGGGATGCCTTTGGGATATGCCTTTGGGATGCAAACTCCTGAATGTTCATTACACCAGCATCTTACTTTCTTTGTCCTCACTAGCCTGTAAGCTGGCTTTTAAGATTGGCTGGGTAAAGTGCTGAATATTCTTCATGCATCTTGATGTAGCATCTTTGTTGTTGCCACTGACATACCCATTGGTGCCATTATAAGCGGAATGATTGTTCTTATGTGGCTGCCATCAGCTGTGGGTGGCTGGTGTGTCTTGGGGCTGATAGTAGATCAGGACTTTTAGGACTTGCCCCATTCAAATCACTGAAACCAAATCAAACCCAATTCGTTATTATTTAGATTGGTAGTATAGAAAGCAGTCTAATATTACTAAGTCAGTTTTGGAGATCAGGAAGTTAAGTCATAAAATAAGAATAAAAGATCATTCAGACTAATCAATGACACTTTGTTTTGCACTATATTTTTTGTATAGTACAAAATTATTGTGAAGATGGCTTGTACACAATTCTCAAGAGGCTCGTAAGTTTGTAAAAGTGATTTTTTAAAAACAATGTCTAGCTGAAACAAAAAAACCAACCTAAGCCCTATATCCTAAAGTGAAATTAAGCCCCTTGCTCTGGAGCACTTAACCCCCAAATCCAGAGTAACTACAGGAGCACGTAAGAGACTTTACGTGCACCCGTAGTTACAGCACCACCTAGTGAAAACCTATGGGAAATTCATATTGGAATCAAGAGTAAGTTGTTCTTACACCGTAGCAAGGACTCCCCGTAGTTACTCTGGATTTTGCTCTAAGTTGAGTTTCCATAAGATAACACTAAAGGGTGACGTAACTGTGTGGACCCATAACTGCTATGGATTTTTCCCTAAATGCGTAATTTTATGTCTACACCTTACTTTATGTACCACAGGTATAAAGCAATATATATAATACAGTTTTCATGAACTATCATTTGTCTGTGATCACAATGCATGTGCAGAGATGCTTTCAAATTACGTGCCTTCTTGCTTTTTCAAGGCTGTTCCCATTGAATGATTAGAATTGTCAACTGTCTAAACAGATGAAATTACGATCCAATTACTGATAACCAACATGATAATGCTTAACTGAGCCTGAACTAATCACTTCAGTGCAGCATGTTGAGGTTAACCTGGTTATAATTGGCTCAAATGCCTTGGTCACAAGCAATCTACTTTGCTATCTCTTTTAATGCAAAGGTGTTTAAGTTCCTAGCACATAGAATTATTGTGAATTTAGTCACAGAACAAACAGAGCATCTTTTGGAACTTGTCAACAAATGTCCTATAGAGCATCTGTTGGAACATCTTTATTCTCCTTTCATTTTCAGGACACTGTTTGAATTTTTTTAGCAGGATGACCCAATTTGGAAGAAAATGCAGATTTGCAATAATAATTTGTGGGTATAGCCTCTTGTTAACTGCCCTTACAATGCTAAGGAGACATACTCTTCCTGATCATCGATATACCTTGTCATTCCAACTATCTTGATACATACAGTGGTACCTCTCATAACAAGCGTTTCACATAACAAGCGTTTCACATAACAAGTATAAATTTACAAGAAATCTTGCTTCACATAACAAGTTCCACTTCACTTAACAAGCAAGCATGCTATGGGCACCTGTGCTATGCAGCCCTGATGCTCCGCGTGGAGGCTCTTTAAAAGGGCTGCCGGCCAGCGGTGCTGCCTCTAGCAGCGCCCCAGTGCCCCCACCGGCCACCTTAAACCTCCAGCAGCAGCCCAGGTAAGCCTCCCAGGAAAGTGTCTTTGATTGCAGCCTCCAAACATGTCTGCCCAGAAGTAAGCCCCATTGTGTTCAATGGGGCTTACTCCCGGGAAAGTGTCTTTAGGATTGCAGCCTAAGTAGACTTCATAAGATCATGCACATTGAATGCATGTTTTGAATTCAGTTCCAGTGTTCTGTCATCATTTTTACATTCAGTTAATATTTTTATATGAATATTTTGGGGGGTTGTAGAACCAATCGTCTTACGTTTCCATTATTTCCTATGGGAAAATTCGCTTCACTTAAAGAGCATTTCACTTAAAGAGCATGCCTCCGGAACATATCAAGTGGTTTTTGTGAGGTACCTCTGTACTTGTTTTTGACTTGGTCTAATATCTATTTACATCTGTCTTCTCTTTCCAGACATTTTCAGGTGCTCAGGGAAACTGCTTAGCTAATGGATTTTATGGAATCTAGTTTGAATACACAAGTACCTGCTGAAATTGTTTTCTTGAAATGTTGGCTCAGGGACAAAAGAAGCTGGGCCTACATATTTTAGGTCTGTGGAAGATGTGGAAACTACTTGCCTAATGTGTTGATTGAGTAGGATAGCGCTTAACCACTAGTAACCATTTCCAGACTTCTTGCCTGAAGCAGGAAGAGTGGTTCTTGTTGCTACAACACCTAAGGACAACAAAAATCATGCAAATTTGCAGTATGTTTAGGATAAAAAAAGAATATATTTTGCAAACTGTCTTGCTGCATGATGTGATGGAGGATGGTTTGGAAAGAAAACAAATCTGTTGGTTAGGTATGCTAAGCAAGTAACTATATTGGTTCTTTAGTGGTTATGACAGTGTTTCTCAAACATAGCAAGATTTGCTCCCTATGTAAGTCTTTGCAGGGGAGGGATGCGGGCAGTGATAATGTTCCCCAGGTTTGGGGGATGGTTCACATACTCTGAATCTGTATGTATGGGCTGCAGTAGGATCCAGGAGGGGCAGAGGGCTCCCCAAAGATTGGAATCTTCAAATGAAATGTTCGCAAAGCATTTCTATTTTCAAGGAGGTGCTTTGTGATTGTTCTGTTTGAAAGTTACAAGCCACAGGGAGCCCTGCGGAGGCTGCACAGGGCTCCCTACACTTCCTCAAACTTACTGCAGCCCACAGTGACTAAAAGTGAGAGCAACCCTCTTAATGACGTAGTTGTAGGGATTGTGTCACTGTCCTTGTCCCTCCCCCACAAAGACTTATGGTACTTAGGGAGTAAGGCCTCCCATTTGCTCCCCTTTAGCAGTGTGATCTTGGGTGTTGTTTTTCTGTCCTCACTCTCTTCCCTTGCTCTTAAGGAGGATCTTCACACAAAGTATGAGGATTGCAACCCCCCAGTTTGAGTAACTCCCTTAAGTAGCATGCACTGAAAATCTGAGGCTTCTGGAAAATGTGATGCTCTACTAGAGAGATATTTAGTGAGACCCAGCAGAATCCTTCATTTTCCATAGTTCTGAATATTAAAAACAAGATTGTACGTACTTGTCATGTATCTAAGTACATAACCCAGTCCTACATAGGCCAGCCCTATATCTATTGAAAAGTAAATTCCATTGTGTTCAGTGGGGCATACTCACAGGTAAGTGGGTAGATTGCAATCAGACCAGAGGCCTGTATTACCAGTTGCCGAACAATTTTAGGACCTAGTTGAATGGAAATGATATGGCTATTAGATTAGTAACTTCCCCTCAAAGAGGCTTTAACTTTTGACATCTTAACCATAGGGATTGTAACATTTTTGGTGTGTGTTTACAGAAGTGTTTAAGCTCCGAGCATTTAGGATAATGTAGTACAAAACTAGAAAGTTTTGTTTCCAAGTGATAAGTCTGTCTGAAAATATAACAAGTGCAAAAGTTTTGCTTGTTGGTAGCCTAATTGCCATTGTGTGGCCATGCACATGACTGCTAATTCTATGCCATGCTTAAACACTCATTATTACTAGGACCTCCTCTTGGTTAGTCTTTTTCCCTGCTCTCGACAAAGTGTCCCTTATTGACACTTTTCTGAATGACAGAGGTATAGGACATGTGGGTCCTGGATTATGCTAGACATGAGTAGTCTTGTCTGAGGTCAAAATCAATTGATTATCAGGCAACCTTCTGATATGATAATGTGGACAGTAGCTTGTCACTTTAAGAAGATGAAAGGTGAGAATCTATGAAGTTGACATGGAGGCGTTTTGCTTACTTAATACAAGTTTGGTTTTCAACTCTTACATAATGCAAGAATAAAGGTTTGATTTCAGAATCGTATTGCATTCTGACCGAGATGTATTTCTGCTATGTAGCATGTGGGACTATCATGCCTGGAGACTGGTGAGGGAGAAAAGCTGCTCTTTAGGGAGGAAAAATCTCTTCCATTAATCAGGCATAAAGTCTAACACAGATGGCTTATAGGATAGATTATTGGTAGTAATCCTTTTGTGTCCTAGAAGATTAAGGCTATCCTGGTGCAACTGTGGTCAGCTGACACTCCTAAAAATGACTGAAAACTCTTGATGTAATCCTGCACAAGGCTAAGACCTACAGTATGCTGCAAATGTCTTGTTGTTCTGAGTTTGGGTACACGCACAGGTTACAGACTTACAGACTTTAACTGTATAGATGACTGAAGGTGAGCACTTTGGCAACTGCTACGCAAGAAATACAGGTGTATTTCTCCTGGAGAATTTCAGAATATGAAAGGCAAATAACTTAAAACCAGTGGCTTGCTTGTTTAAAATGGACGAATATCACATGTAAAGAAAATGGATGGATGAGTTGCCAATGGAGAAAGGCAAGAAATGAGCCATGTACTTTGAATGATAATCTGTATAATGGACTGGCTGGATATGGATGCATATGAAGATTACAAATCTCCTTTTGATTTTGATATTGGAGTTAACACAAATTATCTCTACCTATCGCCCAGTATGGCACTCTCTCCACCTGGATCTCCTGTGCAGAAGAATTTTGGTAACTTGCTTCATTTTTATGCTGTATATCTACAGTTTCTCAAAGCAGCACTGTAAGGGTAGGTCCTAGTTTGACTTGTTTTCTGGAAGCTGTAGTACACAATGTTTAGCAAGGTGCTTTGAATTACTCCACAGGAAGTAGTTGCAGCAGGCTTTTAAGAACAGCATCTTTGTACTAGAATTAATGAGAAAACTAGTTATAGAGGACATGGGAGCAGTCAGGTAGGTTTAACAAAAAATACAGTGTATGTTGCTGTCTGCAGCAGCTGCCAAATCTTAAATGAGCTTGGAACAATGGATGAACAATGAATAGACAAATGCTGTTTTTTGTTTTATTTTAATGAAGAAATATGCTAGCAGAAGAGCCAATAAGTGGGGAAAGGATGTAGCATCAAATATTGTCAGGATGGGATAGCCTAATCTTGCCCCCAATGAGAACTTGCAGAATGTGTTTCCTATATACCAGTATTTGCCTCTCAGCATATTTGATGTCTTTTTGAATTGAAAACATTATCGACAATATTGTAGTTCCCATAAAAGTGAAGTCAATAATATTATCTGATGTGAAGGATTTGAGATGTCTAATAAATGGCTCTCAGTTAGTTCCCCATATTGTTATTATTGTGCTTATTTTTTATTTGATCCTTGACATGCTGTTATAAACCACAATAGTCCTGATTATTTCCAAATTTGGCATAAAGGAGATTAGTGATAAAGTTGGTATAACATAGTAAAAAGAATGATCTATATGAACTAGAGAAGCAAGAAACTTGTAAGTGGGTCTTTGAACCCATTTTTACATTTTTTTATTCACTGATTTTTTTTAAATCCACATGAGATTCCAGAATGGAATCCTAGTGGTTAGAGTGTCATCTGTATATCTGAGGCACTACAGAAATGCGCTCTCAAAGCAGCAGTTTTTCTATTTTAGCTGAAATTTATTCAAAAGTTTAAAACTGCATTCAGTCAGTGAATTAGAATCTTTACTTTTAATGTGTTTTGATACTGTAAGAAGCTTGTTGGTGTGTCACATCTATATATATAAGAGAAAAGTCACTCACTGACTCACTGACTGACTCATCACCGCCCTACCAAAACCGGTGGGCCTAGAAGTGTGAAATTTGGGATGGGTGTTCCTTCCGTGACTGAGGGGTGCACTAACAACCAGTTTTCAGAAATTCCAACCGGAAGGGGGTGAAAAGGGGCGCAACGCGTTTTCCTCCCTATACTTTGCATTGAGAATTCCTGACTCAGCAACATTCCGCCCCAACTGCTGGGCCTGAAGCATGGAATTCTGGGAGGGATCCTTCTGTCACCTGAACACCCACCAAGAACCATCTGGAGAACTTTAACCCTTCAGGGGCTGAAAAGGGGGCAACGTGTTTTTGTCCTGTACTTAACATGGGAGACTGAATAACATCCAGCCAATTTGGTGCTCAGACGCTGGTGCACTGGGGGATGGTGTTCGGAGGAAGAGGTTGCACTGGCGAGGATGCTGTGCCCGGGGGGAAGTTGTGCATGGAGAAAGTTTCGCATGGGGGACTGATGCACATGGGGAAAGTTGTCCATGGGAGGATGATGCGCATGGGGGGAAGTTGCGCATGGGGAAAGTTGCCCATGGGTGGAAATTGCGCATGGGGGAATGATGCGTACGGGGGGATGATGTGCATGGGGGAAAGTTGCGCATCGGCGGATGATGCGCATGGGGGAAAGTTGCGCAGGGGGGAAGTTGCACATGGGTGGAAATTGCACATGGGGATGATGTGCATGGGGGAAAGTTGAGCATGGGGGATAGTTGTACATGGGGATGATGCGCATGAGGGAAAGTTGTGCATGGGGGAAGTTGTGCATGGGGGAAAGTTGCACATAGGGAAAAGTTGCGCATGGGGGGGAAGTTGCGCATGGGGGGGAAGTTGCGCATGGGGTTTGATGCGCTTGGGGGAAAGTTGCGCATCGGCGGATGATGCGCATGGGGAAAGTTGCGCATTAGCGGATGATGCACATGGGGAAGTTGCGCATGGGGGGAAGTTGCGCATGAGGGAAAGTTGCGCATGGGGGGATGGTGTGCATGAGGGAAAGTTGCACATGGGGTTTGATGCGCTTGGGGGAAAGTTGCGCATTGGCGGATGATGCGCGTGGGGAAAAGTTGCGCATGGGAGGAAGTTGCGCATCAGCAGATGATGCGCATGGGGGATGATGCGCATGGGGAAAAGTTGAGCATGGAGAAAAGTTGAGCATCAGTGGATGTTGCGCATGGGGGAAAGTTGCGCATTGGCGGATGATGTGCATGGGGGGATGATGTGCATGGGGGGATGATGTGCATGGGGGGATGATGTGCATGGGGGGATGATGTGCATGGGGGGATGATGTGCATGGGGGAAGTGGCACATGGGGTGTTTCTGTGCCATGAGGGGATGGCATAGGGGAAAATGTTACACCTGCAGCGCGGGTACGCTTTTCGCTAGTTTGAAATAATTGGGCAAATTCTTATGTGAACACAATTCTTCAGAAAATACTGTGCACAAAGAAAGAAGCCACTACTAGAATATCTCCTGGCTATTAAAAATAGGGAACAAGTAAGTATGTCAGCTTAAAAAGCTCCTTAACATGTGAGTGAATGAACAGTCATTTGATGCCCTTCAGTCTTATATGTGTTGCCTGAGGCACCCATCTCTAATGCCATTTCATGCTTGCCTACCATATTTTAAGTTGCATTGAAAGTTGCATTGAAAGGGTGTTTTTTTAACACTTGCCTGCAGTCATCTTTGCACACTTGGGAGGTCCAGGGAGGCAGTGCAGGAAGCCTCTGCAGGGCGCTCTGTGCCTATAAAATTGAAGACAAAGGAAGAAGGGTACTTCTGGATTTGTGACAAAACCAGAAGTGCTTTTTGTCTCTTTTACAGTTTTGCAGGCATGGAAGCCCTGCAGAGGATTTCCTGCAGTGCCCCCCAAAGCTCCCAGGACTGCAGCACTGGCTGCACATAAATAGAAAACCCCGCTCTGCTCCCTAGCAGCAGTGTGATCCCGGGGATTGTGTTGTTGCCGGGAGAGGGACAAGGCAGCAAGTTACAGTTCTCCCAGTTGCCTTGTAAGCACTGATTTAGAGCAGAAGCACTGCTTCTGGAAGCACTGATTTAGAGCAGGGGTGTCCAAATGTTTGGCAGGAAGACCACATCATTTCTCGGCACTGAGTTGGAGGATGGAAAAATGATTTACATTTCAAATTTGAATTAACTTGCATAAATTTAAATATAAGAGTATATTAGATACATTACAAATCTTGTTTGTGTGCCTCTTTGAGTCTTGCTGCGGGCTGCATCTGGCCTCCTGGATTTATTGCCTAGAAAGGCTTTATTGTTGGTGGCACTCGGGCTATAGAATTGTCTCTCTGAGAATTTGAAGTTCATTTCCCTTGATGGTACTCTGGCAGGGTCTCAAGGCTCTTATTCTCATTAGCTTCTTATTAAGTTTATGGGTTTTATTAATGAAATTTATTTCAAGTTGCCTTTGTGCTGATTTTTTTGATGGATGGTGGTTTATACTAAATCTTTCTAGATAAATCATACAGGGCTCAGTCCTAACCAATTTAGGCTGACCTAACTCGGCTGACATATCTTCCCATGGTGGTGTGGGGAGGTTAGAACACTGGCCTAACCTTCCCAGGCGTGGGGCAGAAGTGCCTGGGAACACTTTTGTGACACCTCCAGGTCAGCAAAGAACTAATGCCAGGACTTATGCCAGCGTAACTGGATTTTAGGATTGCAGCCTTAATGTGGCGTTAGTTATAGAATAGGTATATCTTTAAATTGTATTTTAAGTTTTATTAGATACATTAGTACCTAATGATAGTTGCTTTGTAGTATCTGTTGGACAAGAAATGGATTATAGCTGCCCTTGCAGATAGGCAGAACATTTTAGTCAGTGGTCCAAGTGAACGTTCAGTTACTTAGAAGTAGCTGCCAAAAATTCGACAAGAAAATCGGGAAGACTAATATTAGAGCAGCTAGAACAAGCTGTTGTTGAGAGATGGGCAATTAGAAAACGTTCACTCCTAGGCTTTTGATACTTATCAGTACTTGTTGTAGAATCCTGTAAACTAGAAACACAAAGTCAATTAGAATACTATGCATGTTGATTTTGTCTTGTGTCCAATATGTACAATGTGTTGCTTTGTGTATGGGAGTCTGAGCCGTGAATTGGAATTGCCCAGTTCAAATCCCACCTCTGCCATGAACAGACTATGTTGAAAACCACTTCTGTGGCTGTAATAAAGGAGAATGGTAAACCATTCAATGGAAAAACCTTCACTGTGCTGGTTTATGGCATAGATAAAATCAAGATAATGTATGAAGCACTTTATAAATCCGTGCAGTGCAAATCTTAAGCTAAGTAGCATCATTATAGTATATGCGCTTGAGGGAATCGCAAAAATGATATAACTGGAGAGATTTGCAATAAGGGAAGCCTTCTGTATTGATTAGTATTTATTTAGTGTATCTCAATTCAATTGCTGGGAGATCAGATCCAGGATCTGATATTGCAGTGGTACTCAAATTTTGGAAGAACTCTACTCTCTAAGTTTTTGTGGGGGGAGGAGCTTTGGATCACAACCTTGCAGGAGGAATGGGCAAGGTGACCATATGACCAGAAAAACCCGGATTTGTCCGGATTTTTAGCCTCCTGTCTGGGTGTCCTACATTTTGGCTTCATTTTGAAACTTCGCGATAGTGCACAGTACTCTATCATGCCATATGTCGTTGGATTCGTACTGAAGAGCAGAATCCAATGCAAAAATCAGTTTGGAGATATCCCCTTACTATCAAAGGTTATGGTCAAAAAACTGAAAAACAATAACAAAATAATACACTTTTCGGCATTTTTTTTAAGTGGGTAGGAATTTTGGCCTAGGATTAGGAATTTTGGCCCTGGGGTTCAGGAATAATCTGGTCACCCTGGGAATGGGGGTATTTTCAGGCTCTCTAGGGATCCTTTGTGTATGGGAGTCTGTGTCAAGGTAGGGCTGTGGGAAGCCCAGCAGATTGCTGGCAGAGCTCTCCACAGCTGGAAAAGTTCCAGCCATGCAGAAAGCAGAAGTCATGACTGGAACTTTCACTCATTTCCAGCTGCAGGGAGCTCTGCCAGCAATTTGCTGGGCTACCCACACACCCAGGCTGTGTCATGATTCTGGAAACCCTGAAAATTTATAGGATTCTTGTCAATAAGGGCTGGGACACCTACAGTGGTACTTAAAACGGGAACATTTTGATGCAACCCCCAGTTCGTGTAAAGGTTCCCCCCATTCCCATTAAGAAACATGATTGTGCTGCTGCTTTGCCCTTCTCCCACCCCTTCAAGGGAATGGGGAACCTTTACATGAACTGGGGGTTGCATCAAAATGTTCCTGTTTGAGTACCACTGTAGGTGTCCCAGCCCTTATTGACAAGAATCCTATAAAGGGTGTGTCTTCTTTTTCCCTATCCCATCCCTGCAATATATGCATTTTGAATTAGTATGTATTTATAGAAACATGAAATATGTGCCCTACTCTATAGTAGACCAATCATAGTGAACCTATGACACATAGAGCACAATCCTGAACATGTCTACTCAAAAGTAAGCCCTGTTGCATTCAATGGGTCTTACTCCCAGGAAAGTAAGACCCATTTAGGATTGCAGCCATAGTCAAAGATAATGCCAAGGCGTTTTCAGTAATGCACAATTCATTTGTATTTCATTTTTGTAATTATTTGATGATAATATATAAATACATATCCAATCATATATGGTGCTGTTTTAAAAATATGCAAGAATTGTTTACATTTGGGTATTGTGTATGTTATGTCAGTAGAATCAAAGTTAAGCATTTTCCTAATTTTTAACAGGCTCAGCTTAAAAGGTTCACATTCACTGTTATAGATAGTCTATCCTGATGACTGACACTTTTGCTATTTAAGAATAAAGCAAAACTATAATATCTTAAATAGTCCCAATTGACAAATGTTCTGTTTGTTTTTAAAAGAGCTGCTGAAAAATGAAAGTATTCCTGAAGTTGGAGAAGACGCTGCTGCTTCAGTTAAGGTTACAGAAGCATTAACTGAAGAAGAACAGGAAGAATTGAGACGAGAGCTTGCTAAAGTAAACCTCAGTGTGATGTCTGATGTGCTTTTTGTGGCCTAAAAATGAATCTAGTCTGTACTTGAACAGCGCAACCTCAGAAGTTTAGTGTTTTTTAAATTGTTTTTGAAATGCATCCTTAGCCCAGGACAGTCCTTGTTATCCATAAGGAGTTCCTAAACCTCCTATGGATAAAAGAAGTGGAAAAACAGATTTAAAGACCCACTTCAAGGTTTCCTGTTTCTCCATTGCTTCTAATGGAATAAGGTTTTGCCTGGATGGGTTTGATTCTTAGATATTTACGGATAACAAATATGTTAAATACGTTAAATAAAAGTTTTTTAAAATAAAAAATTTATTTTAAAAAATAAATGTTTCATTTAAAAAATAAAAAAAATATTTATAAAAATAAAAAATAAAAATAAAAAATTGTAATGTTACAATTGTTTAAAACAGCTTTTCTTACTGTTGTAGAGAGGGGGTCAGCATTTAAAAAATTTAAAGGATCCCCTGCCTTTTGCCTGGCTCAGCTGAAGAATGAATGATTGCTTGCATGATTCCATCTCTACAGCAGGATAAAAAGCAGTTTTCCAACCTGGAATTTTAAAGGGATGCATTTTTTCTGTCTCTGGGGATCAGCACATTCCTTCTCATTTGTAGTGGCCATTTGTGATGAGTCAAATCTTTGTATAATCCTTCTATAAAAAGGTTGGACCTGCATCTGTGTATGTTATTCTGTTACATAAGTTAGTCAATACTCCAACAGAGAAAGGTAGGGAGTTTTCCCTTTACTGTTTTTCCCCAGAGAGGAATAGTAAAGCAAATCCCCTTACTAAGTATTTGCTTGTGATAAAGTTGCTGTTCCTCCAGTCCCCACAAGTTTCTTCTTATTTTTAAGAGACCTGTTGTTTTTACATACATTTTCTGGGTTTAAAGGAGTTTACAATATAATCTTGAATAGATATTATTTTAGCTTTATGCAGTTAACAGTAGATTCCCCAAGTTCAGGGAGGTTCTGTTTTGGAGTCCTGCACAGACTTTGGAAAACACAAATTGCGGTATATGGGGGTCAGTGCCTGAGGCCCTTGTCTTACCAGGAGGGTGCAAGGGCAGGCAGGCAGGTGCCCGATGCCTCCCACAAGGGAGGAAACCTGGCTTTGCTTCCTCTGGGAGGCCCTCTCTGGTGGCGCTTTGCTTCCTGCTGCTCAGGCTTCCTGGCTGAACTGGAACCTCTGTGTGGCTGGATAGGCTACATTTGCACCCTCCAGGTAAGACATGACAAAATAAATGCTAAATGGGGGGCAGGAAAGGACCCAAACTGCAGGTGGAAAAATACGCAAAAGAGTGAACCTGTGAATTCTGAATTGTGAATTAACGTGGATGGGTGGGTCATCTGTATAAGGGTGTAATGTCTTATGCAGAATATGACAAAAGGCAATTGTTTACTAATTTTCAAAGAGGGGGAAAATATATTGAAATAGAAAAGTATTGCAGTAGAACAATACTACATAACTGGTAGCTTATATATCTGTAACTTTTATGGCCTCTGTTTTGTAGGTGGAAGAAGAGATCCAGACTCTGACGCAGGTTCTAGCTGCTAAAGAGAAGCATCTAGCAGAAATAAAGAGAAAACTGGGAATTAATTCACTCCAGGAACTGAAACAGAACCTTACCAAAGGGTGGCAAGATGTGACTTCAACAAATGCGTAGGTTTCTCTGCTTCAGTGTACACTAATCAGAAGACACATATTCCTGAATTTATACAGTCATATTTATGGCCATTGTATAAACAAAAGTTCTCAAAGCAGTTTTACTTAAGCTATTGGAATAAGAAGACTTCCATGAAAAAGTCATGGAAGTTTTTGGCCATGAAAAAATTGTGTTTCAGGTTGTAGTTGTCGCTTAATTCTCCTTTGTACACACACAGTGCCAAGTCACATGAGGTATTCATGCTAGCAGCATTTGATCATGTAACCTTCTCTCACAATTCTGCCAGAAGTGTTAAAACTGCATGGTAAAGCTTTTCTATGGGCACAATCCAGAGCAAGTTCAGCCTGCTCTGCCCTAACTGCTCTCTCCTAATTATTCTGTATCCAGAGCAGAAAGTTATGCTGCATCCAGAGAATCAGGAAGCCTGGGCTGCCCTAACTGCTCCAGAGCATGCTAAGTAACTGACACATGGGGAGGACTTGCTCCTGAGGAGACACCCCTCAGATTACACTGAACAAGGAATAGCTGTGGTGCCTACAGTGGTGACACGACTGTGCATCACCCGGTGCGGAAGTCTGTGCGTCACCCCTGGGATGTGCACACCCCCCTACCTGACTGCGCAGTCACCAACGTTGGCGCCTGTGCAGTTGTTTCTGAAGCTAACCGGCTTCAGAAAGAGTACTGCGCAGGCACAATCTCTGACGCATGCACAGTACTTTTCTGAAGCCTTTCGGCTTCGGGGGAGACTGTGCAGGCATCAGAGTTGGTGCCTGTGCAGTACCCTTTCTGAAGCCATTTGGCTGCCGCTCCGCCTCCTGAGTGAGGCCGTGGCCGTGCAGAGGCACAGACTTCCTCCGCTCTACGGAAGTCTCTTCTGAAGCTGTTCAGCATGCTCAGTGTGTTTCTGCCCAGTGTACCTCAGCTGGCTGTTTGGACCAGCTCCGAGGACAAGTGGCAGCTTCTGGCTGCTGCTCCGCCTTGGAGCAGGCCTGAATGGGTGCGCTGATGCCTTGGGCCTGCCAAAGGACAGTCAAACTCCTCCGGTATATCACCCCATACGGAACGCATCACTCAATGCAGCCCACACCAGCCATGCCAGTCTTGTGAGGCCACTGGGTGCCTGCCTTGTAAGGAGTCCCTGATGAAATGCTAGTACATTCTACAGTGAATACAAGGGGCTTCTTGGAGTGGCCTGTTGTATCCTGAGGTTTGTGGGCAGCCGTAGTTTGTTCCATATCCTGAGGTTGAGAGGCAGGGGTTGCAGCTAGGCTGGCCAAGGACTCAGATTTTTAGGGTCAACACTGCCATTCTTAGTCGGGCCTTATCATGGACTCCTATGGGTCTACTCATTACTATACCTGCTCCTGTGGTGGTATAAGTCTGAGGAACTGGAAGAGGACATTTCTGCCCTGGAAACAGGCTTTGGATACAGAGTAACTGCTCTGCCCTAGGCAATGCTAAACATGCTCTCAACATGCCTCTCCTGAGCTGCTTAGACTGCCCCAGTTAGGGCAGAGCTGGTCCACCTCTCTTAGGGCACCCTAAGTTGCCTTGCTCTGTCCTAAGCCTTTTCCAGAGTAACTGGGCTGGAGCATCTTGCAGTTGCTCCACCCTAGTGATAGATAGGGCAACCCAAGGGCTCTTATGTGGACAGATTAGTTGCTCTGGATTGTGCTGCCTGTCTTTATAAGACCTTTACAGGGAAGGTAATTTAGTCAATATGTTGGTTTACTTTCTTGAGTAGATGAGACCCTACAATCCAGAGTAACTATGGGAAGACGTAAGCAGCACTTACTCTGGATTGCTCTATGCATTTCCCTTAGGTTTCCCATAGGTGGCACTGTAACTACGTCAGTGTAAAAGGTCCCGTAGTTACTCTGGATTGTAGCCTTAGCATTTTAGCGATCTGCATGTCTTAGGGCACAATCTAGAGTAACTGTGGAGTCCTTGCTCCGGTGTAAGAACAGTTTGCTCTGGATTGCAATATGAATTTCCCATAGGTTTTCACTAGGTAGTGCAGTAACTAAGGGTACACATAATGTCTCTTACGTGCTCCCGTAGTTACTCTGGATTGTAGGGCTAGTCTATAAATCAATACACTGACTTTCATCCACTTGTTTTTCAATAGTTTGGCTCTTTCAGCTTCAGATATAATCACATTACAAATCCACATGCTTTCATTGAACCTTCCAATAATGTTCACATTTTTATGGTATTTTAAGATATCTTTCATTTGTTATAGTTACAGTATTTACATTTTTTGCCTACAAGCTAAATAATGCATCTATTTTTTCCTTTCATCCATGCTGTGTAAGGTATTGCTGTAGTTGTTCAAAATGGATGTTGCATAACTGAATGTACGAAAGGAAACCCAAGAAGGCAATTCTGGTTTCTTCACCAAGCACTGACAGTATATGAATATTCTATAAAACTTTTAGGAGCTATTTTTAGATAAGTCAAACACAGACAATATAGCAACTCTTTAACAGTCCTTTTTACTACTCTTCATAGTGAAAGTGTCTGTTCTTTGAAACTTTTAATATAAGGTGCAATTCCAAGTGTTGGATCATGGAAGCCTTGAATATGATTGTTTTCAAAATTGTTTGATCCCTGGCCAGGCTTTCTTAATTCAAGTTGGAGGAAGAAGGGAAAGAATTTTCTAAAAAAAACTTTCAGATGAATCTGCAAATGGAATGAAGAGGCTTATGGTACTTGAAAAGTTGTGCTAGAAGTGAAGCAATTATATTGTAACAGTTGAGTTGTTTGGCCACACAATAACTGCAATAACCTATTTGATTGTATTTGAATATAGGTATAGGAGGACAACGGAAACCCTGTCTCAAGCAGGGCAGAAAGCTTCTGCTGCCTTCTCGTCGGTTGGCACTGCAATAACAAAGAAATTTGAGGATGTGAAGTATGTCTTATATTTTTCCCCCTATAAGCAATTATTTCTACTCCTTGCTGGAGGCATTTCACTGCCATAGAAATAAAATCTTATTTATTGGGTGTTAACAGATGGATTTACATCATGATACTTGACTTGTTTCAATATTTTAGAACAGTTGCAACTAGACCCAGCTAGATAGGTTCAGTTGCTAACATAATGTAAATGGCTGTGTGAATAGATCTTTCCTTTCCTGTAAAAGCTATTGCCAGTTTGCTATGGTTCAATTTAACATTTTCTCAGAGAAGTAAGTGTTTTTGAGGTCTTGTGGAAGTACATCTTCTGGACCATTTACACTGAGCTGGGTAAACCCATCAGTTGTTTGAACTGGTGCTAATGTTGAATGGGATTTGCTTTGTTAGGGATGTTGAATCTCAAGGTACCTGAGGTAGAAAATGCATCTCTCACTCTGGCAGAGTTGTCTGTCGAAGGTCCTTAATTTGGAAAAATCCTGCTTTTAATCCTGTATTAAAAGAATTTGGTAGGAAATATTTGGGATTGGGTATAACTATTCACAGGTGCATGAGTGTTTCTGTGTTTTCTTCATCAAGAAGGAGAAAAGCTGGCAAAAACCTAGCCATGTGAACAGCATGCATCCCAGCTTACAGAAACTGCTCCCTGGCTTGCTTCAAGGATTATTTCCTGTGTCTTGTAAAACTTCTGACCTGCATTGCACTTCTATCTTGCTGCTGTTTGGATGACTTATACAGTTAGACACTTGGGAGAAAATATTTGGATGATGATGAAAAGGATGGTTAATGGCAATTTATTTTACAAATAATTTTTGAGTTCTATTTTGCGTTTAGATTAAAATTGTATATAATGGATCATTGTGTGGACTGTGGGTAGCGCAAGTGGCTAAGACACTGTGCTTGTTAATCAGCAGGCCAGGGTTCGAGACCCGGGTCGGCCCCACAAGACAGGGTGAGCTCCTGTCCTTAGCCCAGCTCTGCAACGCAGCTGGATCCAATTGTATTGGCTCTGCCTTTCTATTGGACAAATTCAGTGGCGTGGAGAGGGGGGATTTGCTGCTTGGGTAACAGCCTATCCTCCATAACAATCCAATCCAAGCTTTCATGCTTCGCATGCAGCGTATGCAGCGCTGAGCACAATACCATAGTCTTCCAAGACTGACGGAGGCCTGCTTTTTTTTTAAATGGGTCATTAGATAAATTTCAAAGCCACACAGTTCTTTCTAATAATAAATTTTATTTTTCAAGTCTTTACAGAGAAGCAATAGAAAAATTAGTGACACCCAAAATATCAATAGAAAAGAGGTGTGTCTACTTATAAGCAGCATTTGGCTTCTAGTCCAAAAAATGAGCATAAAGAACTTTATCAGGAAGAGGTTTCCAGCTGAGAGGGGCTACTGTATCTAGGCTAAGTTTGCTTTAATGAAGCAGTTGGTAAAATGGAATTCGATAGTTAAACACTGCTGTTTTAACTATCATTTCTGACTTTCTCTTTAGCAACATGTCTTGCTTGGGCTTGTTTCCCTGAAAAGTTCTAAAAAATTACAGAACCAAAATGTTGGACTTTTATAACGGCATGAATTTTATACTGTGATGATCTTATAATTCAGATATGTTAAACTGTTGAATTATTTCTGGCCATTAAAACCTGCAAATGTACATTAGTGTATCTTTCTCTTGAAAGTTTCTTTGGGAGGGAAGGCACTGAAATTGTCAAGGAACACCATCAATTGTTTTTACCATTGACAAGGCACACCAGACTTCAAATCCCCCAATTTTCCTATTAATGAATGTCAGTCCCCAAATTCCAGTGGCATACCTGAAGACTATCCGTGGCACACCATAGTGCCACAGCACACTGGTTGAAAATCACTGGTCTAGACAAACAACTCAACCTTCTGTTAGCTTTTTGGTGCTTTCTGAAAAGCTTCTTCACTGAGAATTTGCAAAAAATCTGATTCTGGTTGCAGTTTGTGTATAAGCAATTATACTTTTTGTAGCAACTGTTGATAAAGGAGGTCCTTTATTCCATTGCTGAACAAGGTAACAATTCAACTTTTCAGCTATATTGCATCACCTTCCTTTTTACGTTTAGTATAGATAGCCAAACATCTTGGTATGAAAATTCCTAAGTATTAAATGTAATACTGAGGTTTTCTTTTTTAAATGCTTGCTCGGCATCATGCAGAGTGCAGGCATTTACACATTCCTTTAGGTAAGAGTTGCTATAAAGCATGCAGTAGGTGCCCTTGTAGTTGCTGGATGCTAGTGTTGTAATTCCCTAGTGTACCTATTAGGGCTTAATGCACTTTTTAAAATCCAAACTGCAGAGGGGTCTTAAGATAGCTATGATGTATGCTTTTGGCTTTCCTTTTTAGTGTGCATGATGACAGTCTGCATGCATAACTCGAGTATGTGTAAAAGTGTAAATGTGTTGCTGCATGAAATCGGTAGGAATCTATTTACTCTACCCTTCATAATGTGAATAACTTTCCTTTCTCTTAATGCTGCCATTTAGTATACGTTGTCTACAGCATTCAATTAGCATGCCTGCTATGAGGTAATGTATTCAGAATTCTACTAGTGGCATTAATGTTTGCAATAAACTTGTAGATACTAGTAGATAATATTTGGTTAAATTGCAATTCACTCTTGTAAAATGCAAAATTACTCTATACTTAACCTATTGAAATTGCTTATTTTCTTAGCATTCTGTAACTGAAGCAAAAACATTACAACAGTGTTCAGAAGTGTAATGGCAAGGAAGAGGGTTATACTATTGCAGGATACAGTATTATGCACATTTGGAGTTAAGACTTTGTAGAGATTCTAAGTAAGCATAAATAAGAGTGAATTGAAAAATAGATTTGCACAGCCAGCTTTATTTTCAGATTATGCTGCATTACTACAATTTTAATATGGTTGGGTTTTGAAAATACTATGTATATTTCTGCTTTGATATTGGAAAACCTAACACTTGGTCTGTTTCCAATTAGAAATTCTCCGACTTTCAAGTCATTTGAAGAAAAAGTAGAAAGCTTGAAGGTAAATCTTAATTATAAATTTCTATTTCTGAAATGAAAGGAGTACGATACTTTCCAAGATACTGAACCAGATTCCTGGCTAATTGTAGAAAGTTGAAATCTTGTGATGTCTACTTTTGGTATGTTCCTTTTTGTAACAAAATGCTAAGGGCACAATCAAGAGTGAGGGCAGTGAGGAGTGCCCTAGCTGGACTGCCTCAACTATTCTGAATCTAGAGCAGAAAGTTATGCTGCATCCAGAGAGTCAGGAAGCCTGGGCTGCCCTAACTGGTCCAGATCATGTTCAGTAGGCACCAAGTCAGTGACACCTGGGGAGGGCTTGCTGCTGAGGAGATCCCCCTCAGATCACACTGAACAAGGAACAGCTGATGTGTCTGCCTTATAAGCAGGGTGACCAAATGACGGGAAAACCCGGATTTGTCCAGATTTTTAGCCTCCAGTCCGGGTGTCCTGCACTTTGGCTTTATTGTCCTGCATTTTGGCTTCATTTTTGAACTTTGCAATAGTGCACAGTACACCATCATGTCATATGTCGTTGGATTTGTATTGAAGAGCAGAATCCAATGCAAATATTGGTTTTGAGATATCTCCTTCCTATCAAAAGCTATGGCCAAAAAACTGAGAAACAAAAAATATAAAAACAAAAAAATACATTTTTGGCAATTTCTTTAAGTGGGTAGGAATTTTGGTTTGGGGTGGGCCTTGGGGTTCAGGAATTTTGGGTTTGGCATCTGGTCACCCTGCCTATAAGGAGTCCCTGATGAGATGCCCGTACAGTCTACAGTGAATACAAGAGGCTTCTTGGAGTGGCCTGCTGTATCCCCAGGTTAGTGGGCTGCCGTAGTTGTGCCATATCCTAAAGTTGAGAGGCAGGGGTTGCAACTAGGCTGTCCAAGAACCCAGATTTTTGGTCAACACTGCCATTCCTACTCAGCCTTATCATGGACCTCTGTGGTTCTACTCATTACTATACCTGCTCCTGAGGATGGTATAACTCTGAGGTGCTGGAAGAGAGCTTTGGATACACAGTAACTGTTTTGCCCTTGGCAATGTAAACATGTCCTCCACATGCCTCTCCTGAACTGCCTAGGCTGGCCCAGCTTGGGCAGCCCAGGTCCACCTATCTTGGGGCAGCCTATGTTGCCTTAGGCTGCCCGAAGCCTTTTCCAGAATAACTGGGGTGGCCCATCTTGCAATTGGGTCAACCTAGTGAAAGATAGGGTAACCCAAGTGCACTTCTGGATTGTGCCCTTAGTGCTTTTGTAAAAGGAAATTAAGATGATTTTTGAAGGGAGTGAAATGGATTCAGTAGTGTGAGAATGGCATGGGTTGATACCAAAGATGCATGTTGCCTAAAGCCTTTTTACTGGTTATGTGGTTATGTGTACCTCTTTATCCAGTTACCTGAAGCAATAAGAACCTAGCATTGTGAACAGAACAAGTTGCTAAAGCAACTTTCCTCTAGAGCTTGGGGCCTTCTAAAACTTTCTGTGGAGATTTCTGCACATTAATTTTTTTTGTCCTATGCAGATAAATGTAAAATAGTGCTACTCAAACATGAGGGTTGTGACCTGCCTATGTGCAAAGTACCTGCTGTTGTTCCGGAAACCTTTCCCTTTTCTAGCAATGTGGAGCTCCTCTAAGCAATCTGTAGACTTCCCCAAGACTCTCCAGTCCCTGGCATAGCCTGACAGGACCCTAAGGAAGGCAGAAAATAACCCCCCAATTCCCCTGTAACAGTGCGATTCTAAGGATTATATCACTACTCCAGTTCTCCCCCACAAAGACTTGGGGAGAGCAAATCTCTCTTTAAATTTGAGAATCACTGGATAGGTGAAATTTTTAAAGAATTTTAATCTGAAGTGTCCACACTTCTCTTTAGTATAAGGTTGGAGGAACCAAGCCGCCTGGGGGTGACTTTGGAGAGGTCTTGAATTCTACTGCCAACGCCAGTGCCACAGAAACAACTGCAAAGCAGATAGAAGAGGAGAATCAATGATTATCTCACTTTCCTTGTGCTATCCACTGCCAGATGCTGCAAGCAAGCAAATGCTGAAGCACAACACCTCTGCGGTTGACTCTTGCAAGATGTCTTTTTGTTTAGCATTTAGCTGTATAGCTATTTAATATAAATTGTTTCAGTAGTTTCAGAGTATTTTTTTGAAACTGTAAAATACACTATCTGCCTGTGGAAAGGGACCTTTATGCATTTTGAGTACAGTGTTTAAAAATATATTTCTGGTCTAAGTAATCACGAGCACGTTTTGTTTCAAAAGTTTAGAAAGTCAGCACTATATGTTGAATGCTGTGATGAATAGCAATTGCTTCATGCAACACGTAAAACGTCTGCTTCCACTTGCTTCACTGCCAAAACTGAGAAGGCTTTACTGATGGTTTAATGAAGCATCCCTAACTAGTCTTGTTGCAAGAAATTCCACTGGCAGAATAAGTTTGCTGCATTTTTGCAATGTGAGCTTTACCTCATATATGGGCTTTGAACCTGGTAAGTAACACTGAAATGGGATGTCCATCTAGCACCATATTAAGGGTTAACCTGAGAAGACATATACTAACTGTAGCTTCTCTAACAGATGCAGTTTGCTATTGGGGTTTTTACACACGACTGAATTCAGTTTGTTTCCTGCCTATTGAATGTTACTAGGAATGAATTTAATTCTTTAGATAATGAAGCCTGGTTGTTAATGTAAAACACATGGATTGAAAGTCTAACTTGGTAAATTGAATGATTTTGAAGCATATTCCAATAAAGTAAAATTGCTCATTCTTCACTTTGACTTGTAAAGGAACAAACTTGTACCTTATGCATTCTAATGATTAGCTTTCCTTCTGAACAGTAAAGGAACTTAGAATCATAGAATCATAGAGTTGGAAGGGACCTAGTAGGTCATCTAGTCCAACCCCCTGCCTGCAGCAGGAATTCCCCCTAGAGCATCTCCAACAGGTGCTCATCGAGCCTCTGCTTGAAGATCCCCAGTGAGGGAGAGTCCACCACCTCCCTTGGCAATCTGTTCCACTGCCGAACCGCCCTCACTGTCAGGAATTTTTTCCGGATTTACAGCCGGAATCTCCTTTCTTGCAGTTTGTACCCATTGGTTCTAGTTCTGCTTTCAGAAGCAGCTATGAACAAATTGGCCCCTTCCTCCATATGACAGCCCTTCAGGTATCTGAAGAGGGCAATCATGTCTCCCCTCAGCCTCCTCTTCTCCAGGCTGAACATCCCAGGTTCCCCCAATCTTTCCTCGTAGGGCTTCCCTTCCATCCCACTGATCATTCTTGTCGCTCTCCTCTGGACTTGCTCCAGTTTGGCTGCATCTTTCTTCAAGTGAGGTGCCCAGAACTGAACACAGTACTCAAGGTGAGGTCTCACCAATGCAGAATAAAGAGGAACTAGAACTTCTCGTGACTTGGAAGCTACAGTCCTCTTAATGCAACCTAAAATGGCATTTGCCTTCTTTGCAGACACATCACACTGCTGACTCATGTTCAGCTTGTGATCCACGGCGACTCCAAGATCCCGCTCACATGTTGTGCTGCCAAGCCAAGTATCCCCCATTTTATACCTATGTTTTTGGTTTTTATTTCCTAAGTGCAGAACCTTGCACTTCTCCCTGTTGAAATTCATTCTGTTTGTTACAGCCCAGGATTCCAGTTTATCCAGATCCTCCTGGAGGTTTCTCCTATCTTCTGATGTGTTTGCTACTCCTCCTAGTTTGGTGTCATCTGCAAATTTGATCAGGCTCCCCCGTATCCCTTCCTCCAAGTCATTGATGAAAATGTTAAAGAGAACCCGGTCCCAAGACAGATCCTTGGGGTACCCCACTAGAAACTGACCTCCAGGTTGACACAGAACCATTTACTAAAACCCTTTGAGTGCGGCCACCGAGCCAGTTGCAGATCCACCTAACAATTGCCCTGTCTAGCCCATATTTTTCCAACTTCCTAATTAAAATGTCATGTGGGACTTTGTCAAATGCTTTGCTGAAGTCAAGATAAATGACATCCACAGCATTGCCACTGTCCAGTAAGCTCGTAACCCGATCAAAAAAGGAGATCAGATTTGTCTGGCAAGATTTATTCTTGGTAAATCTATGCTGGGTTGTTTTGATCACCGAGTTCTTGTCTAGATGTGCACAAATTGTGTGTTTTATGATTTGCTCTAATATCTTGCCTGGGATTGAACTTGCTTATGCACAGGTTGGTAGAGCTTGCACAATGGCTCTTTCAATGAATGTATTGGATTCCGCTTTAGGATTTTCAGAAATAGAGACCTGCAAGGAAATTAGTTTCTTGAGCTAGCAAATTTATATAGAACTGGAAAAAGAGGACTGTGCTTAGAAGTTGGAAGTAGTGGCCATTCTTATCCAGATCCCTGCTGATATTTAAAAAACTTTCTAAAATTGGAATCCATTTCAGTATATGTATTATATAGGCTCACTTTTTTTAAGTCAAAGGGAAGGGAGTTCCAGAGCTGAGGTGCAACCACCAAGAAGGCCCTGCTCCTAGCCACCACACCTCACACCTCTTTCAATAGCGGCAAGGTTAGCAGAGCCCCCCATCCCCGACAATCTTAGGTGATGGGTTGGATTGTATGGACAGAGGCAGTCCCTCATATATCTTGGACCCAAGCTGTAGAGGGCTTTAAAGGTCAAGACCAGCACTTTGAATTCCTCCCAGAAACAAATGGGCAGCCAGTGTAGCTGCTGAAGCATTGGCCTGACTAAGTTGAACCAACGAGCCCCAGCGACCATACGAGCTGCCGCTTTCTGCACTAAAGTTTCTGGACAGTCTTCAGAGGCAGCCCCACCTGGAGCATGTTACAATAATCCTATCTAGATGTCACCAGGACATGGGTCACCATGGCTAGATCTGAGTGACTTGGGTATGGTTGCAGTTTGCAAATCGTTCAAAGCTGAGCAAGTGCTCGCTGGCCACAGCTGCCACCTGGGACTCCAGGAGCAGCTGTGAATTCAAGAGAACCCCCTTAGCTGCGGACCTGCTCCTTCAGAGGGAGTGGAACCCCATCCAGAACAGGATGGTATTCCAATACCCAAGTTGAGGACTTCCAGACCAGGAGAACCTCTGTCTTATCAGTATTTAACCTCAGCTTGTTCACCCTCATCCAACTCCTCAACAATTCCAGACAGCGATTCAGGATCTAAACTGTCACCTCGAACTCAGGAGGAAAGGAGAGAGAGAGCTGGGTGTCATCAGCATACTGATGGCAACCCACTCCAAACCTACAGATGACCTCTCCCAGCGGCTTCATGCAGATATTAAATAGCATGGGGCATAGAATGGATCCGTGAGGCACCGCACGCTGAAGGGGCCAGGGTGCTGAACAAGCATCCCCCAGCACCATCTTCTAGGATCTTGTCAGCCAAGGAGCAGAACCACAGCAAAACTGCCTCCAATCCCCAGCCTGGCCAACCAACCCAGAAGGACATCATGGTCAAATGGTGTTGAAGGTTGCTGAGAGGTCCAGCAGAACTAACAGGGATGCACTCCCTCTGTCCATTCCCTGGCATAGGTCATTCACCAAGGGAACCAAGGCAGTCTTTATCTACAAGGAATCTGCAGGTGTGGAGTTCCTGCTCATCATGTGAGTACAGTTGCTAGCTTGCTAATTAGAGACATGATCTTGCTGTAACCCATAACCAGGCTGTCTGAGAAAACATGTTTCCCCGCCCCCCCCCCAAAAAAAAGCAGGATTGATTTAAGAAAACTTGAGTGTCTAATTACCCTTTATTGCTGCACAAACTCTTGTCACACCTACATGTAACAGACAACTTCAGTTACAAGAGCACACCAGTTGTGCTGACACTGAGCAGGTTTTTTTTTTATACCCCCCCCCCCACTTGCACTTATAATGCAATAGGCTTTACTTGGAAATGACCACAAGGTGGAAGCAGTCAACTGAATAGGTTACCTTTTTTAGTTTTACAATATCAGTGGTCATTTGATTTCCAAGAATAATATATTCCAAGAATATAATTTGAAAATATTGTCCTTGGGCAAACATTTTTTGTTCTGAAAATAAGCAGCCACAGTACTTATTGTCTTTCTCTTGCAAAGGGAAACTCGAAAGTGTCTTGCATAATGACTTATTTAAAACAGAACAATAAAAAACTTATTTCTATCAGGGGTAAAGTTTTAGGGGTAAAGTAGCAAACGTTAGCCATAAGGATGGCAGCTTGCAAAAAGTAGATGTTTTTAAAAATGAACACCAGCTCCAAAGGAGGGCATTACTTTTCAGGGCTGGGGTGTCAAACACATTTCATATAGTGGGCCGAATAGCACGATGCCTGCTGAGGACCAGAAGTGACATCATTAAGCAGATGATGGTCTGAAATAAGTACTCGCATAGAAACTCTCATTAGATGCGAATGACATAAAATGGAGGTGGGTTGGAGGGCTAAGTGGAACAGGTATGATAGTTTCTGTTTTCATACAGGAGTAAAAAAAAACATCCTGAGGCAGGACTAGTTCAAGTTCTTTTGGTGCCCAAGATATCATGCTAAATATTGTCCCCTCCTGTTGATTGCACCCTCTGCTGTGCCCTCCCTAGATGTGTGGTTTCCAACCTTTGAGGACCAATGATGTTAAAACTGGGATTGTGGGTGACTATTTGCAGCCACGGATGGTCTAGCAAGCCCCCACCCTCTCTAGACATTTCTCTTTCAGTGAGGATGGGGAACATACCTCCCACAGCCACAGTTGTGCCTTAAGTGATGGTGGCTGTAGTGGTAGTGGCTGTAGTGATCACCATAAAGGTGACCTTTGGAGATGGCTTTCTGGGCAACACCCTGCGAGTGATCAAAAGTGATTTTTCCCCTGTGGCCTGATGAACCACTTTTTGGAGTCTTGTGGACCACTGTGGTGTTGAAGCGCAGCTTGGGAACCAGTTCCACCAATTGACAGGTGAAGGTGATGGAGTGTAAGAGGAATGTTTGAGGAGGGTGGAAGGTTACATCATTTCAAACCACACTCCCAGTGCTTGCGTTATTCCCCTCTTATAGCAAGGAAGGGATTGGGAAGAGCACATTTTATCATGAACATTTATGATGTTCATGTCTCGGGTGGCCTTGTGGATGGACCTTGTCAGCCACTGGCAAATAAAACTTGTGTGTAAATGCAATGCAAACTGAGTCTCAATTGCTGCGGTTTGAGTAGCCTCTTATTCCCCTCTGAAATAGAAAAAAATTCATTATCTGCTGCACCAGGGAGACCAGATGTCATAACTGAAAAAAGATGGTGTTTCCCACAAAAAGTTAAGACACCCAAGAAAAATATAGGATGTGACAAAATAAAAGCTAAAATCACTCATATTTATTGCTTATGTGTGGTTAATTTTGTCAGGATGATGACTGATAGTTGTCACCTGTGACTGTTTAGGTGCTGCAAGAGAGAAGGCAGACACAGGCTGCAATCCTAGACACTTTCCTGCGAGTAGGACCCATTGAAAACAATGGGGCTTACTTTTGAGTAGACATGGTTAGGATTGTGCTCACAGTGGATTAACTATTCACTGTATTTACAATTTTAGAGTAGTCTAACACAATCCAGGTCATACACATGAATTAAGTCCTTCAGTGTAGTTCTCCTCAGAGCTAACCAGTATGCCTTTGCTCTGATGAACAGCTGAGCTCCGACTGCCATTTTCCAACTGCCAAGCTGTTCTCCAACTGTCACACCCAACTGGCAGATATTCAAATTTTGAACATTCTAACCATATCAATTTAACTGTTAGATTAAGAATTCTATTTTAAATTAAATTTAAATACTTTTGGCTGCAATTCTAAACACACTTTTTGAGAATAAGCCCATTGAATTCAATGGAAATTATTTGTGGACAGGCGTAGGATTGCACCCTATATTTCTTATTAAACTGAAAACTGTTACATTAAAAATATTTTTATTTATTTTTATTATTTAATTTATTTAGTTTACTTTATTTAGCATAATTAGTTTAATTTATTAATTTAGTTAATTAGTTTAAATAATTTATAATTATTAGTTTAATTTATTAAAGACAAGGAGGCTCCATGCTGCCAATTCACAAGGACAAAGAGGACAGTAGTCTTAAAAAGGAGGGCATGTCCTGGAAAAAGAGGACACAGGGTTTAAAAGAGGACATGTCATCACATCAAAAGGTTTAAAAAAGAGGACATGTCATCACTGCGCTGCACAGGGACTGGAGCTGCATCAGTGCACTTCTTGCTCCTGCCTGCAGAGGGCGCTGCTGCCACTGCCAATTTTAAAAGAACATCCCTGGAAAGCGAGCGGGGCTGCCAGAGGACCGAGTTGACAGCGGAACGAATGTGAAGGGGATTTTGCGCAGCCCCGAACCCTTTAGAACGTGACTCCCAAAAGTCCCTTCCGCACCATAGAGAGCAAAATCCGCGGGCTAGAGCGGCAAGTGCAGCATAGAGTGAAGCGCGGACTTGTGATGGTGCTGAGGGCTAGAGCGGCCAGGGCTGGGGTGGGGGTTGGGGCCTTGGTTCCTGGGAAAGGGAAGAAAGCGGCTCCTGTCATGGCGGCCGTGGGGCTTCTGACCGCCGCAGGGAGACCCTCCCGCCTGGGCGCCTTCAGGTCCTGCACGAGGCTCTTCCGCCAGGCCGGAGAGGGCGGGGGCCGCTGCAGGAGCCAGGCCTTCTCTTCGGGAGGCGGAGGCGAGGTGCGCTGCTTCTTCTTCTTCCCCAGCCCTACCTCCCTTCCTTCTGCTCAGGCAGGGTCTCCTCTGGGCTGGTCCTCCTGGGGGAGCTCCATGCTGGAGGCTTCCTTCCTCCACTCTGGGCCCCACACACAACCCAAGCACACGCAGGTCTACTCGGAAGTAAGTTCCATTATAGTCAATGGAGCTTACTCCCAGGAATCTGCACGGGTTGCAGCCTCAAGACCCAGTCCCGGGCATGTCTACTCGTAAGTAAGTCCCATTATAGTAAGTAGAGCTTACTCCCAGGAAACTGCATAGGTTGCAGCCTCAAGACCCAGTCCTGGGCATGTCTACTCGGAAGTAAGCCGCATTATAGTAAGTAGAGCTTACCCCCAGGAAACTGCATGGGTTGCAGCCTCAAGACCCAGTCCTGGGCATATCTACTCGTAAGTAAGTCCTATTATAGTAAGTAGAGCTTACTCCCAGGAAACTGCATGGGTTGCAGCCTCAAGACCCAGTCCTGGGCATGTCTACTCGGGAATAGGTGCCAATGTAAGAAAAGTATGGATAGGAATATAGTCTCACAGCCTAATCCTTTGCAACCTACTTGGACGTGAGTTCTATTTTAGTCAATGGGGCTTACTCCCAAGAAATTACCTTCCATCCTTAAGACCCAATCCTATGCAGGTCTACTCAAAAGTCAGTCCCATATAGTCACTGAGGCTTAATCCCACAAAAGTGTGGGTAGGACTGCAGTCTCACAGCCCAATCCTCTGCATGTCTACTCGGAAGTAAGTCCCACTGTAGTCCATGGGACTTACTCCCAGGAAAGCATGGATAGGATTATAACCCCTTTGAAGAGAGGGGGTAGTGTTAAACCATAACAGAATTGCAGAAGTAATCGGACCTTGTGCCTGTTTATGAGGAAGGACTGTACACCCCATAAAACTCAACTGGGATTTTTGCTTCCTAGTTAAGATTGTAACCATATTGGTGCTTAATTTTAAGTACCATATAAGTATATCATATATAAGTACCGTATAAGTACTTATATGTAGATAATAAGTTCCGGATGTGTCAGTGGATACCAGAAACCACAGAGAGCAGCAGATCCCCCATCATACTCATGTCTCACTTCTCTTTGTCAAGAGTTTGCAAAATATGGCTGCAATCCTAAAGACACTTTCCTGGGAGTAAGACCCATTGAGCATAGTGGTGCTTACTTCTGAGTAGACATGGTAAGGATTGTGCTCTAAAGCTTTTTTCCTCTGCTTACAGAATATTATGAAATGAAAGCATACATTGAGAACACTAGACTTAGGCTGAAATCCTAAAGACACTTTCCTGTGAGTAAGGCCCACTGAACATGATGGTGCTTACTTTTGAGTAGATATGATTAGGATTGCGCTCTTAGACGTACTACACTAATGCAACAAAGATAAATACAATGGTGCCACATGTAACAAGTTTAATTCATTCCAGAGGCATGTTTGTTATGTGAAACACTCTTTACATGAAGTGGATTTTCCCATAGGAAATAATGGAAACTCAGACGATTGGTTCCACAACCCCAAAAATATTAATATAAAAATATTAACTGTATGTAAAAATGATGACAAAACACTGTAATTGAAGTCAACTTAGGCTGCAATCCTAAAAATCCTTTCCTGGGAGTAAGACCCATTTAACACAATGGGGCTTACTTCTGGATAGACATGGATAGGAGGCTGCAAAGACACTTTCCTGGGAGGCATACCTGGGCTCCTGCTGGAGGTTCAAGGTGGCTGGTGGGGACAGTTAGGGGTAGCTGCCTCTGGTGCCCCAAGAAACTGCCCCCAAGTTGGGAGCAGTTAGAGGCAGCAGTGCTGGCTGGCAACCCTTTTAAAGAGCCTCCATGTGTAGCATTAGGGCTGCTTAGTGCACATGCCCATTAGGCACCAGACTGGTTTGCTTGTTATGTGAAGCAGATTTGTTACATGAAGCAGGATTCCTTGGAAATTTATACCTTTTCATGGAACATACTTTACATGAGGTGCTTTTTATGTGAGGTGCCACTGTAATAGGGAGTGAGAACTAGCGTTCTCTGTCTGCTTCATCTGCTATCCACTTTCTGTCGATACTGTTTTTTCCGTTGAGTTCTCGATGCTGGCCCAGATGTCTCCTGAGTCTACACAAACCTGTGTTACATGCCATTGCCCAAACCATGTGAGATCTCCAGAAGTCTAAGACCGGAAGTAGTCCGGTGGTGGCTATTTCTAGTACTACTGTTTTAATGAGGTGCTATACACTAAGTTGTAGGCCATGTCCTCGAGTTTAGATGTTTATTATAAACTAACATTGCAGTCCTAATCCCCAGTTAGCCAAGCATAAAGCCTGGCACAAGTCCCATGTTGGCCTGGCAGTGTTACAAAAAATGCTGTAAGGCACTTCTGTGCCACTGCTAGTGGGTTAGGCCAATGCACAGACATGTGTTGGCCTCCCCACAACACCATGAGAATGTCGAGACAGGTGAGTTATACTGGCCTAAATTGGTTAGGATTGCACCCTAAATTAGATTCAATTAGATCTTAAAATTAAATTAAATTAAACTTAAATCTAGGAAATGCTTATCTTATTTGCAAACTGCCTTAAGTGCATGTGCTTACATAGTTACTGAGGTCCTTATAGATAAGCTTTTATATTTGGAAAATCAAAATAGAAAATTTGTTTTATGGTGACTCATGTGAGTGGTGTACTAGCGTTGACAAGATTAATTTGGCTTCAGTTTAGGTGAGATATTGACTTAGGATGTTTTAACATGTTATGTAGCTCCTGTTAGTTTTTCTGTCAGCACTTGTAAGACAGGCGATTTTTCTTGAAGCAATATAAACAAGGATTAGGAGTGGCTCTCATGTCTCACATTTGCCTGTGGTGGTGTTCAACAATGGTTTGATATTTTGGGTTTCATGCTTCAACAAATGTTCAGTGTACATCGTATTAGTCAGGATATATTTGTGTTCTCATTACCTTCAGTTCTCACCTTATTTAGCTTCGTTTGTACTCAGGATTCATATCCTCCTTTATCCATCATACCTCAGATGATGGTACAGTAGCTTTTGTCGGATGAATCATTTAGTTTTGAAGATAGAAAACAGTTGAAGTTTGTAGTCTATCTTATCCTGTGTCCTAACTAGAAGTGGACCTTGGACAGATACGTGGTGTCCATCACCAGCATCTTAATATATTTTTAACTGGAAATACCTTTGAGTGAATTTGAGTGAGCATCATTGTGCTCACTGGGTCTTACTCCCGGGAAAGTGTCTTTAGGATTGCAGCCATAGTTTGCAAACTCTTGGCAAATGAAGAGAGGTGAGACATGAGCTTGATGGGGGATCTGGGTTGGATTCACTGCTCTCTGTGGTTTCTGGTATCCACTGAAGCATCCAGAACCTATCATCTACATATAAGTACTTATATGGTACTTATATGATATAAATACTTATATGGTTCTTAATTAAGTTCTTATATCGTCACAATCTTACCTCGGAAGCAAAAATCCCAGCTGAGTTTAAAAATCCATGCAAAGCATATGACATGTCTCTGAACCGTGGCCCCTTCCCAGTCTTTGTTCTGGAGCTCTAGATCTGAATGTGAAGGACCGTTCAGCTATTCCATGACTCCTAAGTAACAGGGAAGAAGAGGCCATTGGGGACTACTGTTCACAGGGACATCCCTCAGCACTCCTGAAATTTTGCCACAATTCCCTCATGTGCTACAGTGAATGGTTTGGCAACCCCTGCATTAATTCATCTGCTAAATAGCAGCAGCTATTTAAGGCAGAGGTCTTTCCCTGCTTTGTTCTCTGAAATCCTTTAAACAGAAATGTCAAGGTTTGATCCTGGACCCTTCTGAATATATATTACTAAGGCTGCAAGGTTGCAAAACTTCTGCAAGGAAGTTGAGATTGCTGTAATTCAGGGGTGTCCAAACATTTTGGCAGGAGGGCCACATCAACTCTCTGAAACTGTTGGGGGCTGGAAAAATGATTTACATTTCAAAATTGAATAAATTTACATATAAGATTGTATTAGAGATATTACAAGGCTTGACTGCAGCCTGGATCTTGCCAAGGGCCATTGAGGCTTTCAGAGGGCCGCATTCAGCCCCAGGGCTGGGGTTTGGACACTTCTACTCTAAGACTTGGAATGGCTGCAGCATTTGTGGTTCCATGGAAACTCAAGGTCCTGGCGGGCCTTGGAGACTTGCAGCCCCCACTGTGAGCTTCCCCACTGCAGCAGTGAACTCAGATCCTTATGGTTCCCATGGTGGGTTGTAACCCACCTGTTTGAGAACCACAGTACTGAGGGATTTAGATAGGTATTTAGAGACCATTGAGCATTGGTCTCTACTGGAAAGATATTTCCTAACCATGCCCCTTTGAAACTGTTCACACTACCTTTTGCATAAGGTTTCTGATAGAGACTGCAAATTGGGAATTCACTCTCCTTCCCTGCCCTGTAAGTTGAAACAAGAATATACTGGAAGCGTTTTCATAATAATTTCTCTACCTTATATAATGTGGGAGCTTTTATGCATTCTAAATATTTACTTAAACTTTATGGGCACTTGAAATGACAAATCCTGTTTTTCTCTGTCCTGGCGATAACGCTGAATTATTTCTGGGCTAGGTCATATCTAGACTGACTTAGTAATCAGTACATGTCCTTATCTTGTTTAGTATGTATCAGATATTATGCAAACAGAAAGTTTTCAGATTTCCACATTTTGTGTAGTCGTCACATGAAAATAGTCTGAATTGAAACTATAATTTTGGCAAAAGAACCTGAGTAAATTCATGCAAGTTGTTTTCAGTAATTTTGTGCTCCTTTGTGTATTTAAATGGCAGCATGTCCAACTGATGTTAGTAGAATGTATAACTGAGTAGCTGTGATTGCTCTCACAGCATCAATTTGGTACAGTAAAACTGGATTGAGAACATTTTGAAAGGCAAGCAAACATATCAATTTTTGACTTGTTATACACACAATGTCTTGCTAAACAAGCAAAAAAAGTCATGGTCAGGATACAGTTGGTTTCAGTGCCTTTTATAATCACTGGGGTTCACTTCTGTTTAACGAGGCAGATTGCAGCCTGAGAAACCTAAGAGACAAAGACTGCAACCCTAAAGACACTTTCCTGGGAGTAAGACCCATTGAATGCAATGGGATTTACTTTTGAGTAGACATGGTTAGGATTGTGCTAAAAGGGTGCAATCGTAAGCATGCCAACTCTGAAATAAATCCGATTGTGTTCAACAGGGTTTACTCGCAGGAAAGTGTGGTTAGGATTGCAGCCTAAGTGCAGGTTACTGTAATTTGTTTTATTTTTCTTTATATTTTCTATTTTCTTTATTATTTTGTATTATATTACAGTATTGTAATCATTCTTATATGAATATTTTTGGGGTTTTGGAATGAATTGTTTTAGTTTCCATGATTTTCTATCAGAAAATTTGCTTTGAAATACAAGTGTTTTGGATTACAAGCATGTTTCTGGAATGAATTATGCTTGTAAACCAAGGTATTTCAGTACTGATAGTACCAATATTTTGGAAAAAAGTAGACTGATTCTGTCAAGGTCTTCTCATTCCCCAAACAAATCAACACTGAAAATTTATGTCAGTTATTGAGTGGGGGCAATTGGTGAATCTTTGCACACAGACAGCTACAAGGATCTCTGGAGTCCAAATACCATACCTTAAATGCAAAGTTAATAAAAATGTAAATGATTGTGTGTGTATGTATATGTGTAATAATATTAAACGTTCAACAATGTTCAAAAGTTTTTCCCCCTTCTACTTTATGTTTAGGTGCCTTCCAGAAACTTAGAATCCTTTGCATCCATGCTGAGGCGCTCTCCTTTAATTCAGATGGGACCGGCTAAAGACAAAATTGTCATAGGACAGATTTTTCACATCTTAGAAGATGATCTCTACATTGATTTTGGTGGCAAATTTCATTGTGTATGCAAACGGCCAGATGTAGAGGGCGAGTAAGTAAACTAATATAGACATTTAATTTGCATTATATGCTTAATAATGGATTTTAATGAAGTTTCTATATCTATTAACTGTTGAATAATTAACCTAAAATCCAGGAATTTCATGATTAGTTTGTTGGTGATTGCATAACAGTTATTACAAGAATACAGTTTCCTCCTGTTCCTACCATCTGTTAAAGGACACAAGATTAAAAGGTATTTTACATCTAATGTCTGAGACAATTTTAGGCACGACCATTTTTTTCAGCAATTTGCTATATACAGGAACATTCATAGAGTGTTTCTGTGCCTGTGTTGGCTTTCTGAAGAAGATAGAAAACTAGAGTAGGCAGTG
Organism: Cryptoblepharus egeriae; assembly: GCA_030015325.1. Lineage (NCBI taxonomy): Eukaryota > Metazoa > Chordata > Lepidosauria > Squamata > Scincidae > Cryptoblepharus > Cryptoblepharus egeriae. The sequence goes on from JAREYC010000003.1 coordinate 27,947,579, forward strand.
CCAAATGCTTTTGGACATTGCTCATCTTGCAGCGCATGAACTCCTAGTGTTAATACTGTATCTTGCTACTCTATATGAAATCCTTGGTTCTAGCAGACAGCAGCTGGCATGGAAGGACAACAATGAACAAGAAGGATTAAGTTAAAACTTCTCAGAGTGCATGTGAAGAAGACTGACATTCTCTTCATAGGAAATTTAGATATGAGATGAAGCTGTAGAGATTAGAAGGGGTCTGTTCTGTGGAAGAAAAGAAAGGAAATTGGTTGATTTAGCATATGGCAATTGCTGGGAAGATACTTTGTGAGATCCAGCATCTGGTAAGTGTAGACTATTTGTGCCCTGGGTTCAGGTTAGTCTTAATTGTTATAAGGCAACTTGTAGATATCTTCTCTGATCTGGTGGAAACCTTCACAGCATGGTCATCACATGTGGCTTCAGGGAATGCCTTCAAGCTTCCAACAGGATTTTTCAGGTCAGCCAAGCTGTAAATAGCGAATCTGGCTCTGTTGACTCATGACTGCTTTATCAGCTTTCAATTGGATCAACTGACTTGAAATAACTGGACAGATCTGGCTATGTGCCTTTTGTGGTGGTAGTGCTGAGAAGTACTGCTTTAACTTTTGTGAATCTGTGCTTTTTCCCACTTCTTGGTCATGTTAAAAGCCCTACATAATACTGGTCCCTGCTATACACATGACATTGGCTCCAGTGTAACCAGCTCCATAAGAAAAGGCTGATGCAGTTTTTTTCACCCATTTATGGGTCTGTCAACCAACATACCTCTCACCAAGCTATAAGAAAAAGTGCTATAAGAAAAAAATGAGGGGGATCATCTTGACCAGAATCCTTACTTTGCTTTATTCCCTCCCTCAGCCACACAATTACTACAGCACATTAAGGCCTTTCACTCTTTCAACATCTTTTAATTATATCCAGAAGTCATTCATTCAATACATGCCCTGCTCTTTCAACCTCTCTCTCCTGGTCTGAAGTGAAAAATTCTATCCCCCATTGTTGATTTACATGTGACATGGTGATTCAGACTGGTGTGTGTGTGAGTGAGAGAGAGAGAGCAAGCACACTAACTTTATCTCTGGGTCCATTCCCATCCCCAAAGGCATTAGTAAAAGTCTATTTGCAGAATTCTTTGTGTATTTGGACACAAGAATTTGCTAATTAAAAAAAATATTGGAAGCCACACTTGTAAACTAAAAAAAAGAGCCATTTTCAAGCCATTTCTACGTTTCATCATGGCTCTGTCCAACCCTAACCCATCAAATACGTGTGGGGGATACCATGGATGACTTGGACTGCAAAGACCTGTGGCGGATTGTTTTACATGTTAAAGAACTAGATAATTTATTTTAGTCTAAACAAATTACAGATCGTTGGGAGTAAAGAGGTATATAGGATAGTCAAATTATTTTGAATTTTACCTATTAGTCACAAATAGGAATAAAAAGATTAAAATAAAAAATATTTTGTTTCAGAGATTTATATCTTGCTTTTACTTGTCTCAAAGCACTTGTTCTAGATTTAAACTTCTAGATTTCAGCTATAATATCCCAACTGGGAAAAAAAATCAGCTTACAGTTGGCATCCTTCTGGGACCTGGAGAGAAAGACTGTATTAATCCTATCCCAATAGAACAGTCTGACAGCTTTTATATTGACTTTAGTATCTCTCAGTCACATCTTGTGCTATTTAGCACAACTGGTTAACTCTCTTGGGGAGACTAGAAACACACTCACTTTGATAAACTGGTTTGAAATTAGCAGATTTTGGATTTTATGCTCCTGCATCAGCTGAGCAAGATAGCTCAATTATCAGGTGTGAGGTAAGCCTAGCAGGAATCAGGCATATATCTGTTAAGGTTATTGTTTTCTGAGGAAGTCAGACATGCTTAAGCATGTCAACTCTGAAGAAAGTCCTATTGTGTTCAACGGGGTTTACTCTCAGGAAAGTATCTACTTTCCAGCCACAAGGAACACAGAGCACCATCATTTAGGGATAAAAAAGGTTTCTTCAGAAGAGGAGTGCTTGTTCATGATGGTTTCCTTTTTCAGGTCATTCTGTCTGCAACCACAGATCAGTGAAAATAAAAAAGAGAACAGCCAGTGCCCAGAGTGGTCTTTGCTACATTTAGGGTATGTTGGAAAGTTAATGAAAAATGGGAGAGAAGGCCAGGAGTTACATATTTAATCCTTATTCCACCTTGGACTCTAGAGTCTCTGATGCTTTGAGCACAATCCTAACCATATCTACTCAAAGCTAGCCCCACTGTGCTTAATGGGTCTTACTCCTAGAAAAGTGTGTTTAGGATTGCAGCCTTTGTCCCCTAACTTAGCAGCTAGTATTGGAAAGACAATATACTGAGGAGTCAGTTTTTGTAAAGGCAGCACAGTCCCTGTTCATTTATCTGAAGTTCTTGTGGCAGTGAAAATGTGTAGATCTTTGCAGGCTAACAAAGGCTGATGGAGGTTAGATAGGAATAAAGTATGTTGCTTCTTACATTTCAGCCTATTATTTTTGCCACTAGTAGTGTGGAACAGAGTGAAAGGAATTTGGAAGTGATAAGCAGGGTTAGTTTGAAAGGTCAGGGGATGGTAGTTTTCAGTTGCTGGAAATTTATAAGTGATAAGCAGTAGCTTCATTGAAACATTTAGCTGGTTTTCACATTTTGAAGCCTGCAGGGCGGGGGGCTACATACCTCCCAGACATCCTTCCTCAGGTAAGTGAAAATTGCCTCCTGTACAGCAGCAGCACAGTCGTAGTGGTAGTATTGTTCCCTCCCCGCAAAGACTTAAACAAATTCCCAAAGTCTTAATAAGGCTTCAGGACCCACTGCTGAAACCAAAATTGTAAATTAGAACAAAAAGGTTGTTGTTGTAGCTTGTCACTATCATCATAGGATGTAATTCCTAAGCATTGTACAATATGTTAGATGCGCTAAGTCATCCTTCCAAGCTACTCTCTTTTAATAATCTATATCAAAGCTATTAGTCACTCAGCAGTTTTTCTTTTTTGTTGTTGTTACTGAACCATCTTGAGTTTGAACTATGTTCTTCTGCTTTGTTCTCATCATCTCCCCTCCCCAGTCATAACCCTCCAGGATCTTAAATATTACAGGATTATAATGTTTTGAAAGGTTTTCTTTTTATGTTTTCAGCTGCAGCTGTTGTTGGACATTCCAGCCTAACCTTTGTTCAGTTCCGTTTAGTGTTTCACATTCTGAGCAAGTCAGAAGTTACTGAAATCCTAGAGATTTTCAAGAATTGGTAGTTCAATTGTTAGTTCATTTGTTTACAAAAATGTATGTTTTAAGAGTTACTTTTTTGTAAGATTTTTATGGTAGGGGTTTAAGTTTTTTTAAGCATTATGTGGTTTGGAGCTAAATTGAGATTAGGAGAGCTGTGATTGGCTGGTCAACATCCTGACTCGTTAACATCCTTTCTAGCGTTTCTGTTGTCAGGACTCCTTTTTGGAAGAGGAGATCCCAGCTAAAAGAGGAGTCCCCACTAAATCGTTGGTGAAGGTCCAAGTAGTCCCATGCAAACAATGGATACTTTCTGCTGAGCAGGGGAACAAATATTTCCTTATTCAGAGGAGGTCTCTTAAGACCTGCCCCACAGAATGCAGCACACATTCTGGTGATGTGGCTACATCTGGGTGGGGATTTGATTGGATTGGCCTATTAAGGTCACTGAATGAAGGAGGAAAAAATGCATTTAAGAATTTTTTTTAAAAAACTTACATGCATTTGGTGGCAACGAAACCCAGAGGTGCCTAACTCATGGCACCTACAAGTCCCTGGTTGAGTTGCTACCCTCCTTAAGGGAGTAGCTTCCCAAGTGAAGTGTGGAACCATTGTCTGTATTCATAATACTGTACTTACATTTTGTTCTTCCTTTATATATCAGTGATGCTTTATCAGTAGGGTTCACTCCTTGTAAAGGAACAGATTGCAACCTGAGAGACCAAGTGCAGGTTAATTTGTTTTATTTTTCTTTATATTTTGTATTTTCTTTCTTATTTTGTATTATTATACTATTGTAATCATTTTTATATGAATATTTTTGAGTTGTGGAATGAATCTCCTGAGTTTCCATTATTACTTATGGGAAAATTCGCTTTGATATGCAGTCATTTTGGATTACAAACATGCTTCTAGAACAATCTATGCTCGTAAACCAAGGTACCACTTTAATAGATAAAGGTGTCCCCTGCTTTCTGCCAGGGGTTTTTGGTGGTTTCAGTTGCTCATCACTTTTAAGATATACCCAGAAGTCTGTTTTTCATCAGGGAGACTCACTGATTTATCAGATTTTTTTAAAGGTGTAATTTTCCACATATGACTTTATTTTAGTATAATTTGGGGTATATTTTGTCTATGTGTTAATAAATATGTGGTGTTATGCATTCACAAGTAATATTTATGTCTTTTTGATGGCCATTTTGCGTTTGCAACCTGAAAAAGTCTGGGTTCCGCTTTTCACTGGTTTTCACTTTAGTGAAACCGGTGCTCTAGTCCCTAATCATTCCAATAAGACAGGGATGCCTGTATATTCCCCTACTGGTTAACAACTGGAACTCTAGCTTACCTTAAGATTTTCTTTTGTTTTTGTTTTCCTGATAATATTTGCAGGATTCATGCTTCACTTTGTCTTTTTTCACATTCCTATCTATTTTTCAACATGGTAGCATTTTTAAAAAGTCTTATCTATACTGCTCCTCATCATAACTGTTCCCCTAAACGATTCATGTGGTGCCAGTATGTCTCATCTCAGACTAGGTGGCTTTTCTTTTTTTATAGCATTTGCACAGAGTAGCTATGTGATTGCAGGTGGGATCTATGCATTTTTTCCCAGCAAATACTCTTTATTTTATTTATAGTAGTCTTAACTTGGTAAATTATAACTTTCTGTCTCTTGTGGACATCATAATACTGGCTCAGTTGCCTTGCAGTGCCTTGCAACCTTGCCTTGTAGTGGGTTGCCACCCATTTTGTCATTGTGGTTAAGTTATTTTCAACCACAAATTGAGCTGATGCTTTTTGTGATTCAGTATTCCTGGGAGACTGTGTTGCCAAAACTGGTGCAACCAGAAATCAGTAAGCATTTTTGGGATATTTCTTTCTCCAGTGATGTCCACAGTTATGCATTAGCTAGCAGCATTCACTCCTTAGAGACATAAAGCCTCATTGCAAACCAAGAACCATGAGAATATTTTGAATCTTGGAGTGACAACTCTGTTATCGCAAGAAGTCCAACTTTGTGTATTGTAGAGCCAGGATTTGAATCCAATATAAAAAAACGCAAGCACATCAAATGACCACAAATATAAACATTGTTTTAACTGAACCAACAGCACCAAATGGAGGAGCCAATCTTGAGTTCTTTAGCATTGATGGTATGAGCATACCACTGGTACTGGGTGTCACAAACATGTCATAAAGATCATCTGTGGCACTCAGAGAGGAGAGACCTCTAGCACTGGGCCAGTGCCAGCCAGTACTCCCACAGTGCCAGCCAGTAATATCTATTTATCTATATACAGTATTTATATACCACTTTTCAACTGAAAGGTTCACAAAGCGATTTACAAGAAAATGAAAAAATTAATAGCTAATTAATATCTAATGGAATCCTCTCCCAAAAGGGCTCACAATCTAAAATGCAAAAAGAACACCAGCAGAAGCCACTAGAGCAGACATTGCTGTGGGTGTGTAGGGTCAATTACTCTCCCCTTGCTAAATAAAAGAGGGACACTCACTTGAAAGAGTGTCTCTTGCCCAGTTAGCATGGGTAAGATAGGGAATATTGGGGTGGGGAAACTTGAGAAATTCCATTGCATTGGTTTGAAAACATGTTAATTTATATAGCACCATATGTTGTTATATTATAAACTAGCGAAAAGCGTACCCGCGTTGCGGGAGTAAAGTTCCCCTGTATGCCATCCCCCCATATGCATCAACCCCCCCTTGTGTATCAACCCCTATGTGCAACTTCCCCCATGCGCATCAACCCCCCTGTGGGCATCAACCCCCATGCACAACCTCCCCCATGGGCAACTTCCCCCATGTACATCAACCCCATGCGCAACTTCCCTCATGCGCAACTTCCCTCATGCGCAACTTCCCTCATGCGCAACTTCCCTCATGCGCAACTTTCCCCCATGCGCAACTTTCCCCCATGCGCAACTTCCCCCCATGCGCAACTTCCCCCCGTGGGCATCACCCCCCCATACTCATCAACCCCCATGCGCAACTTCCCCCATGCACATCAACCCCCATGAGCAACTTTCCCCCATGTGCATCAACCCCCCTGTGGGCATCAACCCCCCCATGCGCAACTTCCCCCATGCGCATCAACCCCCATGCGCATCAACCCCCATGCACCTTCACCCCCCCTGCGCAACTTCCCCCCCTGCGCAACTTCCCCCCATGTGCACCAACCCCCCATGCGCAACGTCCCCTATGTGCACCAACCCCTCTACGCACGAACCCCCCATGTGCAGCATCCTCGCCAGTGCAACCTATTCCTCTTAACAACATCCCCCCAGTGCACCAGGCACAAAGCGCCCCTTTTCACCCCCCTCCGATTGGAATTTCTGAAAACTGGTGCTTAGTGCATCCCTCCGTCATGGAAGGAACACCCTCCCCAAATTTCACGCTTCTAGGCCCAGCAGTTTTGGCAGGGCGGTGATCAGTCAGTCAGTGACTTTTCTCTTTTATATATATATAGATAGATAGGTAGGTAGGTAGGTAGGTAGGTAGGTAGGTAGGTAGGTAGGGACCTGCAAAAGGTGAGGTTATTTTTTTCTGACAAAGGGGTGTTATTCCAAAATAACTTAGCCTTTTGAAGGTCCCTAATTATAAATTAAAATTTTGTTGCTAGTTTTTATAGCAGCATTTGCTTGTGCTTTATTCAGAAGAGACCTCCTTGTCACAAAAGGGTTGCCATTTAAAAAGGAGGATAGCAGAGGAGGAGGACAACAGGAAAGGACTATGCAATCTCTTCCATGTGCTTAGGGTTAGTTGCAGTATGATATGGGTAATATTAATTTAGATAAAAAGATTTGTATCTCATCTTTCTCCTGCTGGACGCAAGGTGACTTAACAAAATAATTGCAAGAAAATTACAGTTGTCAAGACACACAAACAAGACACAAAAACAGCAGTCAAAGGATAAATCCAAACAGAGTGAGAAAGATAAAAAAAGGAAAAATAATGGGTTGCACTGAAGGTTTCCAGGAAAGGTGGTCGTTGAACCCAAGGGGAGCAGGCAGGCAACAATAGAAATGAGGTTTGGGTAAGGAACTTGAGGTTGGCATAGTCCTGAAAAAGGATGACTGGCAGTTACAGGAGTTACCAAGGCAATGAGAGGTTCTACTAGAGCAGTGATTTTCAACCAGTGTGCCTCAGGAATGTGGGGATTGACATTAAAAGGAAAATTGGGGGATTTGAACAGCCTGGTGTGCCTTGTTAATGATGGTTTGCCTTGACAATTTTAAATACAACTGATGGTGTGCCTTGACAATTTTAGGGCCTTGTCAGTGTGTTGCGGGACGAAAAAGGTTGAAAATCACTGTACTACAGCAGATATTGGATCCCAAAGAGACTTTCTGCTTCCTGGGCAATACCTTTCTGCTTCCTGGGATCCAAATGCCTTTGGAAGTTGCTAGAACTCTGAAGGCACATTAGGAGGGGGGGCTACTACTAGAGCATAGCATGTAATATACTACGTAATTCATTTTACGCACTGATTAGTTCAGAAAGTGTTGAACATTGGGTTTCACTGTTAATATGCTTTTTATGCTTCAGTGTGAACAGCATGGTAGTTCCCCCCCTTTTCAGAAAACCTTTTTATTTGGATAGAGTTTGGCTGTAACTCAAGTAGATGCTTCTTAAATGTTATTTTTGGGAGCTGTTTGGGATCCCCTGGCCATGTCTGGCTAGATATGAGAGAGTTTTATGAATCCAGCCATGGGATAGAACAGAAAAGGCTGCAGTATGTTAAAGATAAGAGTGCAGAACTAGGGGAGCAATAGACATGTGTGGGGAAAGAGAGGGCAAAAAAAGGAATGTAATGAATGAGAGAAGTTTTTGTAATTTGAAACAACCTACTGGAAAGGAAGGGGTGGTGTGATGGGTTATGTGTGAGAAACTCTCTGAGGGAAAGGATTTTGGTTTGGATTAGCAGAAGAGCGTTTTCTTTGTGTCCTGCATTTCCTGTTGTTTCTCCTTCTTTTTGAATCTCTTACAGAGGAAACTGTCTTTTCATACTGTGCAATAAAGTGTGGTTTGGATCAACCTCCAGCCTATGGGTTGTAGAACTGGTTGGATTTGAGCTATATTCACAGTTTCAAACATTTGGTACTTTCTGTCTCATAGAACCCTGAAAAGATCACTAAGGGCACAAACCAGAAGCTGGCCCAATTGCAAGCTGGGTTACCCTAGTTATTCTGGAAAAGGCTTGGGGCAGCCTAAGGCTGCCCATTTTATAACCAATTTTCAGAGCGGGCATAACTGTGCCAGTTAGACATATGCTGCCTCCTGCAGTTGGGACAGTTATGGCCTCCTCAAAGTAAGACAATGTTTGTTCCCTTACCTTGGAGTTGCATTGCCCTTCCTTACCTTAGTGCTAGACAATTGGTTAAAACCGTGCCCTCTGTAATTATCCCAGTGTCAGCACAATCCTATTGTGCCTCTGTGCTAGCAGAGCAAGTGCTTTGTCATATAGGCTTTTGTAAGCATGGCATAAAGCATGTTGTGATGGTACCAGTAGTGACACTAGGAACGTGTGGGAGATACGGGTTGCACCAAGTTATATAGATGGAAGGTGACAGCACTACTAGTCAAAATTTTTGAAATCTTGGTATTTTTGAATAAAACCATCTTGATATATATCAATTGATGTGTGGTTTCAAAGTTTTATTCTATTAAAAGTTAAAGTTATAAAACCAGCAGGGGCAGGGCAATGGTACATTACAATGCCCACCACCCAGGGCATTGCCCCACCACTGCATGGGAGGAAGTCCATCATAGGGTGACATGTTGGTCTCCTACACCTAGTGACACCAGCAGGAATGCTGCACCACTAATACCAGATACAAGTGGAGTATGCACCATAAGCAGCGTGGGAGCATAAGAAGAATGGAAAGGGATATTATGGGACAGGAGAAGTATGGTGGTATTGGTGGACTGATTGGGTCATCTTGCAGATCAGGATCAGTGGCAATGGTGCAAGTTGTTTCCTGGTCCTCTTCCCCGGCTAGATATAAGCAAGATATATTTTTCTTGAAATTTTAAAGTTACTGGTTTCTTCTAGTAAGTCAGAGGTCTGTCTAGTCTAGTATTTTGTCTCTGACACCAGCTAGTAATGTCTTTTTTGGAAGCTCACACTAGGACATAGCAATTGTGTTTCCATTGGCTTATGAGAAATCCTGGTCTGTGTGGCCATTAGGGTAATCACCATTGATGGTAAGTACTATAAGTAATACATGGTAGTAAGGAGGTGCTATAGGTAACACATGGCTCACAAATGGATCTGAACTCATATTTTAGTGTCAAAGGTTGCTGGAAGTACCTATGGCCAGGAGGGACTTCGATAACAGAGCCAAGGTGCTGTGAGTCATTTGGTGACTTTAGCCTTTCCCTTTGACTGTGTCATGTGCACATGGACATTCAGTTGGCTGCAGGAGAGAGCACAGAGCCATTCTTCCTCCTTCACTTCCTAGGCTCTTTAGCCCCCATTGAGCCGGGAACAGTGGCTGAGGACAAAAGCTGTATACACTGTACAAACAGAGTCCCAAAGCAGCAGTACACTGACTCATTCTTCGCTCTGTGTGAGAACTGAGGGGGACTCTATTCACTGCCTTTGTGCTGGTGTCTGTCAACAGCGCTGTTTGAGGCAAGGCCTATTGTGCCAGCCAATGTTTCTTATTGACCCAATCCTGTGCCTGCAATGTTCCCAGGGTCGAAGTGGCGAGCGAGAGAATGTTTGAAAAGGGGTAATCATAGGGCAAATGCATTTTGCTGCATTGTCATCTGACCTATTAAATCTAAACTGTGGTCTATGTTAATGCAAACAGGTAATTATGTAGTCACAGCTGCAGCTATTGACATCTGGTTACCGCCCTAAGGGGGAAAATGTGATTTTTTCCTGCTATGTCTAGGCCCTTGAAAGCTTGATTTCAGTGATATTAAGAAGTAGAGGATGGGTAAATGAAATGGACAGGTCAACAAGGTGAATGCTTTTAACAGTGAAAGGCAAAATCACTACAGGTGCACATACTTTTACTTCTGTGTTTCCATATATAGAAAGTAAAAGCATTCTGGGTGCCATGCTGGCCATAAGACCATGGAAGGGTCTTTTGACAGTGCTGGCCTTATGGCCCTGAAACAGAAGAGCACTGCCCCTATAGCCGAACACAGCTTCTAGGGCAACCTGCAAGGAATACCTTTACCCTTCCTTATGTCTCCACATTTTGCTGTGTTTTTTCATTCTGGATTTGGTTTATCAATAATTGTGAGTCACATTTAGATTGTGCATCTTGCCTCTTCTCGAATTAGGATACTTAATAAACCTTCTTACCTCTTCTTAATACAGTATTATGATCGTGTTATTCCTTTGTCTCTAGGAACTGGCATACTACTGGGAAGCACAGGAATTCTATACCATCCCTCTGTATTGAGCAGCTCTACATTTAACACAGTATTAAGAGCCTTATTTTGTTCCTTTCTTTCATTCCTTTTCTTCAGGCCTGCATTTGAATAGAAAGTTGAATAGGATTGGGTCCTTACTAGAAAGTTGAATAGGATTGGGTCCTTACTATGGATAGCTACTTACTATGCAACATCAACTCTTAAAAATATTAAAGTGTTCCTGAATTTCAAGGAGTACCATCAAATAAAAGGGCCCCCTCTCAAACTGTAGATCAACAGTAGCCTAGGGGCCAAATGTGGACTGCAGTGAATCTTCATGCAGCCTGTGGCAAGCTCCCTCCATCAGGACTGCAGGAAAACCCTGTAATCCTCTGGAGGCAATAATAGTGAACTTCTTCCATAGCTGCATTATGGCTTATGTTTCCTTACCTCATTTTCCTAGACCTTCATAAATAGTGACTGTAAAGGGAGGATCCTAGAAGCCAAAAAAGAAAAGAGGAAGGAGGCAGCAATCTTCCAGGCTCTTTTAAAAGAGCCAATGGGAACAGGATTTCAGCAGCCTCTGTGTCTTAAAGTTCCACTGCCGTAATTATTTGCATCAGCACTGGGAAAGGAGGTTAAGTTGTATCTTATTCTTTCCTTGTTGTCCCAGCAGAGGTAACAGGAAGAGCGTGGGCAATGGCAGTCAGGCAGCAGGTCCAGGAAAGTGACATAAGGACATGAGTCTTCCCTATCAGTTTGTCAACACTTGCAGTGTACTGCCAATTAGAGTGGCTGATCCTGAGGTACTAGTGGATGGGCTGATCCTGAGGTACTAATAATGCTTTATTGACACATTACTCATCTATACGTAAAGTGATGAAAATGTGGCTGTGATAGGCTGGCTATTTTGCGTATGAGCTCTTATCTATAGTGACTTACTTAATCAGATACTACTTGTGTTAACTTGTTTTATGTTAGCTGTGGTTGTGACTATGTGTATGTAATCAACCAGATTACTGCAGCAAATCATATTTTTGTCTGAATAGATGTTATAAGGTCTTTAGTATTCATTTTGGATTGCCAATGGAATGCATTGATATTATTTTGCTTCAGTTAATTTGGACAACATTTCTTAATTATCTTAAACATATCAGGACAGGTTTCTGTCCTGATATGTGATTGTGAAAGAGGAAATAGAAACTTGGTTTGCAAACTAAAATAACACTCTACTGGAACTCTCCTAGCTTTATAAGACCAAACAAAATTTCAGTTTATCAGCTGCTCAAGCCTCCCCTGTTTTTATCCTTTTTATTTCATTTCTTAAACTCCAATTCACTGGATTAGGAATGTTCTGGTGGTTTTTCATTCCCCTTTCACTGGTCTTTGATAAGAATCAAGGAGTGTTTTCCTTCTTGCAGTTAACACACACATCTGGGTCATTTGCTTTTCTTGGTGCTCAGTACATTTTCCTTGTGATTTTCACAACTCACCAAACATTGGGTTGCTATCTACTGCTGGGTCAAGACTCACAGTTTGGAATCACTGGTCTAACCAAGTAAAACCTATTCTTTTGACAGTTGCATTTAAGTACACAAAGGTGCTCATTCTGCCCTTTCAGATGTTAATAACAGTTTAAAATTTGGAGAGTGACATGCTGTACTACCATAGTGCACTCAAACTACCAACTACTGACACTGACATAAAATGTCTTTTTCTCAAATATGGAGAAAATATGGTTCAACTGTCCAGCATGTCAAATTTATTGTTATCTGTATAACAAGACATACTACTATATTTCTGAAATCTTTCCATAATTTAGATGTTAGAATTTCTGCTTCAGGATGTAATAATAAAACAGGGTTTTGAACCATGAATATATAGATTATAGTCACTACATGCCAACTTCAACAAAGAGCTTCCTTTACCTTATGCAAACCATTGTAGCTGCTTCTCCTCATTCATTAGTTTTCTTTCTGTGCAGCATGCGATTAATAGATAGTATTAATAGACTTGCCCTACAATCCAGAGTAACTACGGGAGCACGTAAGAGACGTTACGTGTACCCTTAGTTACTGCACTACCTAGTGAAAACCTATGGGAAATTCATATTGTAATCCAGAGCAAATTGTTCTTACACCAGAGCAAGGACTCCCTGTAGTTACTCTGGATTGCACCGTTGAACTTAATATCATTCTGCATTTGATTTTAAATATGTGAGGGAAATTATGTAATTCTAATGTTTTGCCTGTAATATAGTTTTTTAAAGAACTGAGCATAATATTGAACTAGAGAATAGGTAGCTTTATAAAAATGGAGAATGTCGACAATTTATTTGCCTTAAAATGACAGGGGAGGAGTCAAGATGCTGACAATATGCAGGTGTTTCACACAATAGCACTACATGTACTTAATATGCTTTATGAAGCCACAATCTAATCCAGATTTTATATCTTTGTCAGTTGTATCTCTACTTACAAGATTGATATCTGATTTAGACATGTCTGTTTGACCAAGACTGTTGATGAATATTTTGGTTTACCTTTGCTGCAGTCCGGAGGAATTCTGTAATCAGGATATGAAACTACTTTCAGTTAAATGCTTTACTAAAGCAACTTCAAACTTATAGTTGTTGAATTACTGTTTTGAAAAATTCTTAGTCCTGGAAGACATAAGTAATATATACATCAAATCCTACTTGTAATCTAATTTGCATAGTGCACTTCTTGCTTTTTTTTGTTCTATGAAGAGCAGATTTATCCAGGTCACCAAAAGACTTAGCATGTGAAAACATGAATTGGTAAACTTAGTTTGCTCAGGACACCAGTGTCTGAAGAACAATGTATTGTTTGTAAGTTTGCTTACATTATCCAATAACAGACATCTTTCTGTGTGAAATAATCTAAGGTGTCTTAAGCATTGGCAGAAAGCCATGAGCAGTAGAAAGTGAGACTTTATTAAGACACGGCAGAGACTCATAGTCTGTCTTTGACAAGGTTGTGGAATTGTTTGCTTGTACTTGCCTCTTGGGCCCTGAGGAATAAGGGAAATTAAGGAAATTTGGGGAAAGTAATGAACAGAGAAGATAGACATACGCTCAGCAAGAGTCACTCACAGAAAAATGGACTATAAAATCTATGAGAAAAATGACAGCTTTCTCAGAGTGATTTATGGGTGACAGACATACTTGGGTGTTGCTTTCATGCAGGTGAAGTAGCACCTGGGTTGGCAAAAGTAATAACAAATAGCACAAACAGGAGGAACATGGGATTCCATGTAGCAATGGCTAGCCAGGATAAGAAGGAGGCACTCTGTTCAAAGCCATGTGAAGTTGAAGGGAGACACTTCCCTTTGCCAGACTCACTTTTAGAGAGGGAGGGAAGCAAGCACGAGAGCCACATTGATCAACTGCTGTACTTGATGTGCAGAACATGAAGCAAAGGCTATGAGCACTGTGTACATTTGGGTGTATGTTTAGGGCTGCTGTTTCTTTGCATCATTTCTTGGGAGGTGAGGGTGGTGGCATGTGTATCAACACCAAGCCCTGTTGGCCTGTTTTTCAAATAAAATAAAGGCCACACAGTATAGAGTACCAGACTGTAGATGTACTGCAAACACTTTTTCATGTTTCACAGCATGTTTGTTATAAAAACTTATAATTAAGAATTCATATTCATAGAATCATAGAGTTGGAAGGGACCTAGTAGGTCATCTATTCCAACCCCCTGCCTATAGCAGGAAATCCTCCTAGAGCAGTGGTTCTCAACCTTCCTAATGCCGTGACACTTTAATACAGTTCCTCATGTTGTGGGGACCCCCAGCCATAAAATTATTTTTTTTGCTACTTCATAACTGTAATTTTACTACTGTTATGAATCGTAATATAAATGTCTGATATGCAGGATGCATTTTCATTGTTACAAATGGAACATAATCAAAGCATAGTGATGAATCACAAAATAATATTTAATTATATATTGTGAAATATTTATTTCTAATTACAAATTAAAAAGATGCAAAATACCTTGTAAGGCCCTCTACACCAGGGGTCTTTAGATGTACCCCATGAAAGGGTCAGGCGACCCCCAAAGGGGTCCTGATCCCCAGTTTGAGAAACACTGTCCTAGAGCATCCCGACAGGTGCTCATCGAGCCTCTGCTTGAAGATCCCTAGTGAGGGAGAGTCCACAACCTCCTTGGCAATCTGTTCCACTGCCAAACCGCCCTCACTAATGTAGCTAATGCAAAAAACTCATGCAAATGCAAATGTTCACATTTGTAAATAACATTGGACCAAAATACCAAATGTCTTAAGTACAAGCCACTGAAACGTAACCTGTACTTAAGTTGGAGGCAGAAAACCTACTGCATGTTCACAGCAACAGTGGCACTAGGCTTCTTGATGGAACTCTTAAAGGCATACCTGCCTGAACATAACTGATCCTGGCTGAGTAACTCAGCAATGTGGGGGAGGCTTGGCTCACAAGTTAGCCCCACTAACTTTCTTTAGTGGAAAGAATATTTTTTCTTGTAAGAAAAAAATATACAAAATTTTATGAACATATTTCTTATGTCCCTTTTAGCAACTCATAGTCATCTGATATTTGGGATGAGCTAGCAATGCTCTGAGATTCTTCCCAGTATGGGCCACCACATAACTAACTAGTGGGGAAAAACAAATACCAAACATTATTCACTGAGCTGGAATAAAGGCATACTTCACCAGCTTTTCAGATCTATCTTGTCTGGGGGTCAGTATGGGTCTGATTTTTGGCTGGATATGCATACATCTTTGTTTGTACACAAATTAATTAGACATTCTTTTGAAATCATTGAGCTGATGTCAGACCACACTGACTGAACAGCGCAGCTGTCGGTACAGGGAAAATGGCTTCCTGTCCTAATCTTGTTCTGACCTCAGAGCTGAGCCTGAGGAGGTCCTCAGAAAGGTGCTTTCACATTCCAAGACATCAAGCAACAGCTGCATAAGTTAAGCAAATTGCAGTAGTTTTTCCCCCCTGGAAAGACATTGCATCATACAGTAGGAGAAGACTTTCAATATCTCAGAATTTATGTATTTCTAAAAGAAAAATTAAGGAACAGATGTAAGTTACATTCAGGCTGCAACCCTAACTTTTCGTTAGGCTGGCATAAGTCCTGTGCTGATCTGGGGGTACCACAAGTGCTGTAAGACACTTCCACCTTAGTCATTGGGGGGGAGGTGGTTAGGCCACTGCAGAGGCATATGCAAACCTCCCCACATCACCACAGAAATATATGCCATATGAGTTAGGCCAACCTAAGTTTGTTATGATTTCACCATAAATGCTACCTAAAGGAGTTAGTTTTAATTGGAAACAAACAAAACTACTACTTTGCAGAGAAAAAGGCTGGGGAGCTCCCCAGCATCATTAAAGGAAAAAAAATAAGCATAATGAGGTCACAAAAGGAGCCTACATTTAGTAGAAAGTACTTTGTGAATCTTCATGTTCAGTTAATGTTCTGGATTTCCCAGGAAATGCAGTTACTTCTTTTGCTTCTTTTGTCTTTAATATTTTCAATATCCAATTTTAAAAAGCCACGATTTTGAAATGAAATCAACTCTAAATTTAAATGAATTAAAAATTTGTTTCCACATGTTTGCTCTCAATAGAATGTTCTTATTCTTTTCCTAAAACAAAGACATCCTCTGTTCCCTATTCCATTTCTGCTCCCCACCTTGCAGTTACCGAACCACAGATAAAAAAGGATCTTGTATAAATAACAGCAGCAGGCCTCCTCTGCCCCAGTACTTGATTTTGCTGTAGTAGGGATAGAAGCAGGGGCATTCTTGCTTTTAACAAGGAATATTCTTGCTTAACAGCAACATGCAGACTTGCCTGATACAGAGAGGAGACTTAATGTTAACATGAATGATAGCAGGAAGTAGGACAGTTCTCACTTCCAGTTAATGTTTGGTTAGTCTCCCTCTAGCATGGTGTTCATCAGTTGTAATTAATGTAAGCTTATGCTGAAATTCATTAGTCTTTTATATGATGTAGCAAAGCATTTTCTTATTTGGAGCCTAGGTTTTTGTAAAATTCTAAGTTAGAAATAAATGAGAACTGTGTTTCAAAAATGTGAGCCTAAAATGTGACAACACTGCTTTTAATGTATTCCTTTTCAGAAGTATATAAACAAACAACCACAGTCACCTCTTCTGCCACTGTTAGATCTGGAGGAGCTACAGGAGTCATACCCTGCAATCCAGAGTAACTACGGGAGCACGTAAGAGACATTACGTGTACCCGTAGCTACTGCACCATCTAGTGAAAACCTATGGGAAATTCATATTCATTCCAGAGCAAATTGTTCTTACACCGGTGCAAGGACTCCCCGTAGTTACTCTGGATTGCGCCCTAAGTTAGAACAAATAAGAATATAATTAGATTTTGAGAATAATTCAGGAAACTCTTAAAAATATGGAAAATAGTAAGTTGTATTAATAGATTTGTGTTGGCTTTTTTAAAAATACATGTTTTTGTAGCAGTCTAGAAATTGGTGCTCTCAAAGTTTTGCACTGAAATGATCACACATACTGGCAGCTGGAGCCTGAAACTTGCTATATAGGTGAGTTTTTCCAGTGGCCAGTAAAACACCACAGTGTAAAACTTCTTCATTGTCTCAGTCAGGCATATGTGCCAATCCCCGCTGAACCTTCAACTGAATGGGCTGAAGGTTCATTGAGCCTGGAAGTTGTTTGGTGAAAAGAGAATAAAGTTGGCATTTGTTTGCTTAGTCTTCGCCATGGATGAATGCTTCATTCCTGCATGTTTGATCTGGTCATCAGCTGCCAGTGTGCGCAAGGCACATCCATATAAAACTTCCTGTCAAATTCTCAAGTAACATGAGGTTTTGAATGAAAAAGAAGAGGGATTAGTGGGAAGCCTAAAAATACCATGTGCAACATAAAGCCTGGCTGTCAACAGTAAATGACCAAAGCCTACCACTAAGCCACTTCAGACTCGGATACTTCTTTCAGCATTTTCTTCAAAATTCTGGCAGGATTTTTCTTTAAAATGGAGAGTACAGAGAGGCCAAGAACACAACCAGATATTTAATATGCTATTGTACTAGCTTTTTCCATGTGATAATACTGACCATTGTTGAGATCCAGTTTCAGTGACACAGTGCACCGCACTTTTGAGCCTCTTGTAGGTTTTAATACAAACCTTCTGGAATAAAGAGTGTTTGAGAAGTAAATAGTAAAACATGAAAGGATATTGAGAGAAATGCCCTTCGTTGTAGAAGACACAAGCCTAAACTTCGCAAAGCTTCTCTAGCACTATAATCAAACACCTTTTAATATAATGTGATGAATGTTTCTTTTAGAATGGCTAAGAGGTTTAGAAGTACTTGCTTGTTAAGCTCTGTTATGACCCATCCTCTAGAAAGCGTTCCAGATCAGAACTGGACAAAAATTCCTGGAATGTAGCTTTTCAGTGATAGAATGCCTTCCTTCATAACCTCACGATATAGATGTTTAATTAAAATGATATTTTTTTGCTGATCCTGGATCACAACATCTACAGTATTTATACACCGCTTTTCAACTGAAAAGTTCACAAAGCGGTTTACAAGAAAATAAAAAAATTAATAGCTAATTAATAGCTAATGGGTCCCTGTCCCAAAAGGGCTCACAATCTAAAGTGCAAAAAGAACACCAGCAGAAGCCACTAGAACAGACATTGCTGGGGTGTGGAGGGCCAGTTACTCTGCCCCTGCTAAAGAAAAGAGGAACACCCACTTGAACCCACTCTTGACTAGTAAGCAGGTGTCTCTGAGTAGGGTGTCTCTGAGTAGGGCTGCAGCTATCACCTTGAATTATGGGAATGCACTAAAAGGGAGGGGTTCACTGTTGTTATTTGGGAAAGGATAACAAACATGATGTGCAGCCTCTGGTATCTCTGTGAGTGTGGATTGGAAATACCATGTTCTTGAAGCTGTAAAGATGCAATATGTATAAGAGAAAATCTTTACATAGGGTAGGGAGAAGGTTGATGTGACACTAAAGGGTCAAATGCTGGATTCGGGGAAGTCACTGCTAGTGAGTCAGAAATGGATGCAGAAAGTTCTAGAAGCAGCATGGAGAATTGCAACTCTTGTCTCTGTCACACTTTATTAGTGCTTTTTATCTGAAGGCTTCAGTTATTAAAGCAAGAAAGCATTCAGCCAGTGTGAAAGCTTTACCGTATTATTTCTTACTAGCCTATACAGTACTGTGCATCTCCTTGCATCTCCTAAGTTAATGTTTGCTGTGACAGATGAGTGCACTATTCTTTTTCTAAAGCTTTTACATTCAGAACTCTTATTTTGGAAGAAGAAAATTTTTAATATCTAATAAATTGGATGAATAAGCTAATCATCTTGTACTTTTTTACTGGGTAACAGTCCTTTTGCTCTTGTATCAGGCAGTTGTTAACATTATTTAGGTGTTCAGAGGTGTTGAACAAGGGATTGGATGGCCCTAGTACATCAGTAGACAAAAATCACTTTATGTGCATTCTTTTTTCCCTTTTGTTTGAGTGTGAGAAAACCTTTCTGAATAATTCTTTACCCCAAGGGTATTTCTAGATTGCTGGTGCTGCCAATAGTTTCCTCAAATCTTTTGTTGAACACTAAAGCCTCTTGTGTTTTTTTATTGAGAAGCATGCTAGAATTTCACTTACCACTTACATTTAGATAAATGCTTTTGTTTAGAAAAGTTTGTCAGAAAAGGTAGTTGAAAGTGAAATGAACTATCACTTAGGTGTACGGTGTACACACACACTCTCAGTTGCACACATACATGCACTCATTCATTCACTCGCCACCTGATATTGTGGGAAAGTTCTGAGCACCTTCCAAAACGGCTAACAAAACAAAAATACTAAAGTTCAGTTAAGCTAGCTCACACTTTGATCTAGGATTTTTCTGTTGCCATATAATATGCTTTAATGTAATCTATTATAAAATGGCCAATAACCCTACCTGAAGGATGATTTTTGGTTTGGTTTGGGGCCATATAGTTATAGCTCTTAGCAGTCTCTGTGGTCTATAGCACTGGTTCCCAAACTCTGGTCTGTTGACCACATTTGGTCCATGAGATGCTGAATTGTGGTCTGCAAAGTCTCAGGAAAACAAATCACCTTTGATCACTTCCAGGATCTTGGTAAGAATGTAATCTCCTTCTGAGTACCAAAAAGCAGAGAATGGACTGCCCCCAGGGCATGAAATGTCAGCTGTAGTTGTGTGTGGTCCATTCTCTGCCCTTTCTGATAGTCCTTGGATGAGTGCTTCGGAGATAGACAGTGAGGGTAAAGACCAGACCACCCACAGCCACGTGTGGTCCATGACATTTCCAGTTTTTGCCTAAGAGGTCCACAAGCTTCTACAGGTTGAGAACCAGTGGTCTACAGTGGAGGTAGCCATTACTGGAAGACAGCCAGCTGTTGGAAAACGCCATGACTTCATCGTATTATAAATTTGTGACAGTGGTCCCCCTGAATTGTTCTTAATGCAATGTGGTTTGTGGCTCCCAAGAACAGATTTAAGGAGGATTTAGGCTTTTGAAATAAGCTCTTGGTTTAAGCAGAGTTCTCACAAATACCACTTCAAACTGTATGAAGGGCCTACAGATTGGAATGAAATTACAAAATCATCATCATCATCATCATCATCATCATCATCATCATCATCATCACATTTAGGGCTGCACTAGAACTTTTCCCCCCTGTTCTGTTTTATTTATTTTGGTATTTTAATGCCATGTTTTGGTGAATAGCTCCTGAAGTGAGCATGATCTAATTACAGGTTGAACCTCGGCATCTGCAAGGTTTTGTTCTAGGTACCTTGGTTGAGAAGCAATTTTCATGTTAAAACATGTTAAAACAAAAACCGAAGTAATTTAGCCTCATTTATCGGAGTAATGAATTAATTTCCCTTTCTCAGGTTTTAAACAGCATCGTTTCAGCTCTTCAGCTTAGAGCAGTGGTTCTCAATCTTCCTAATGCCGTGACCCCTTTATAAGTTCCTCATGTTGTGGGGACCCCCAACCATAAAATTATTTTTGTTGCTACTTTATAACTGTAATTTTGCTACTGTTATGAATCGTAATGTAAATATCTGATATGCAGGATGTATTTTCATTGTTACAAATGAAATGTGTGTTCTATGCACACATTGAACACAGTGGGATTTATTTCAGAGCAGGCATGCATAGGATTGGGCCCTGAGGCTGTCAGTCAGCCCCAGTGTGCACACAGCTACAGCCGGAGGCCTGGCAAGCCTGACCTGGTCTCCTGCACCAGGGGTCTTTAGGCGACCTCCAGGAAAGCTCTAGGCGACCCCAAAAGGGGTCCCGACCCCCACTTTGAGAAACACTGGCTTAGAGGCTGAAGTTGAAAGCTGGATAGTGTTGGGACATAGAATAGAACCTCTCTACAAAATCTATGTAGATGGACAAAATCAAATGGGAGTAGGTGGTCCTTTCGATACTCTGAATCTTAACTTGTTAAATCATTAATTTAACATTGAATGAGACTCAGAAATCAATGAAAAGCAGCACAGTTTGAAAAAAACTGGATTACTATGCTTCTCATATGAGACTCCTGCCATTTGCATTTGTGATTTGTGTGTTGGTCCTCCTCTGACATTACTACACCCATGGACCTTGCTCATGATGTCTGTGTGGTCCCATGATCCATGAGCAATTGGAGACAACTTCTGAACATATATGAAACCAAAGGGGTTTGGATTATTCCTAGTTCAAACACTACTCAAGGGTTTGAGAACTGGTGAGGTATTACATAATGTTTTATTTTCCCAGTACCTGTAGCTGTTTAGTTGTTTAGCTGTCTAGTCTATATCTGCACTGGCCATATATTTCTGTAGGGTAAAGGGATTATACAAATTGTACCAATGACAGTAGGGTTGGCTATTTTGTTTTCAGTTGGCTATTTTGTTTTCAGTTTCCAGGGCTTTATATATTTTGATTTTATGTTTGAATTCTGTAGAAACAAACACATTAGCTAGCCAAGAGGAAGATATATATAGTTCAGAGACAGTGAGGGAAAGAAAGGACTGTTAATTTCTTTATTCCCTCTATCTTATCTATATCCTTTGTCCAGTATATCTACTTGAATATCCCAGTGCCTAGCAGTTTGGAACCTATAGGTGGTGCTATTATAAATATAATATGCAATAATACTAATACATTATCAAGTGATTTTTCAATATTTACACCTTGACTCAACATGCTTTTATTTTTGCAGGCTTCCACATTTTACTAACTGAATTTAGTTATAAGTATCGAATTTTATCTTAACTGTTTCTTCTGGGTTCTTTTTGTGGCTTTTACATACTTATTCTCTAATAAAATAGATGGTGGGCAGAGTATTTTTGTGTGCAGAATTAACTGCATTGACATGGACAACCTTAAAATGCCTGGTGTGGGTACCATATGTACTCCCCAAGCCATCTTGTGGGCTGCTGTGTGATACAAGAACCAGGACTAGAAGGGCCTGTGGCCTGATCCAGTGGAGGCGCTTCTTATGTAACTCTATTTGTTCATAGGGAAAGGGTGAGTTTCAGCAGTATATTTCCTTTTGTAGATCTTGGGACTCCCCAAATAACTGGTCCTCAAGATCTCCCAAACTCAGGAACAGATTAGGGGACTGCAGGGAGGACAGCCTTGAAAATTGTCCTATCCCTACCTAAGAAAACGGAGATACTTCCATATATGTGTTTCAAGGTCATAAAAATGCCACTGCAATTTTGAAAAAAACCCAGGAAGTGGCGTTTTTTGCCTCTGAATCACTTTCTGAAGCCAGCTGGCACCGTAGCCTCTGTTGGTTTCAGAAATCCCTTTGGATGTGACCAAAATGCTGCTCCAGTGTCCTTCAGAGGTTTCAGGTTGAATAATGGATGGAAAATCCATGGATACGTAGGCTCAACCTGTATTAATATACTATATTAATGGTACATAACATTTTAAAAAGTACTTATATGTTAATATGTATGAAAGTGATTGCTCATAGTAGCATATAAATTCAGAGTCGGTAATTAAGGTGATACCAAACAACCACAAATTGTCATAGAGGTGGTTGAGATCATGACCCTTGTTTTTCATGAACTTTATTTCATGCACAAAAATTATTTAAAATATGATATAAAATTATGTTTAAGCTTTATGTGTATGAAACATACCAGAAAATTAATTTTGTGTTTAGACTTGAGTCCCATTCCCAAGACACCTCATTATGTATGTGTAAATAATCCAGAACAGCAACACTTGTAGTCTTAAGCATTTCTGATAAGTGACATCTTATCTGATAAGAGAAACCTGCATCTGTTTCTCTCTCCAGACCTAGTGGGCCATAGGGTGCAATCCTACGTATGTCTACTCAAAAGTAAGTCCCATTGAGTTCTATGGAATTTACTCTCAGGAAGGTATTGCAGCCATAGTCTGTTTCTGGCCGGTGTTCCAGTTTCTGTAAGCTTCACACCAAGGAATTGGAATTAATATATCAATTTATCACATAAATAAGATTATGAGTGATTCTTTTATTGCAAAATGTGCTTTTTCTTTTTTTGGAAAAACACTTCTTTGGCATTTAAATTCCCCAATCAATTTTATATTTCCAATTAAGTTCTGCATTCATATTTCTTATCTCAGTAATCAGATGTTCTTTTTGGTCATTTAAATATATACACTTTAAATTTAAATTAAATTTGCATAGGTAATTAAGTGTACACCCTTTATCTTGGCACATCTGTTGATGCACTCGTTCTGACTGAAATCTGTAGTGTGGATGTGACTTTGGTTTACAACAACTTCTACAGTGGAGTATGCTTATAATGATACATGCTGAATTCAGAGAACTATTACATGAGATTAGCTGATTGCCGTGAGTTTTAAAACTTTTACATAAGTTTAATGTTACAAGAAGAGAATGAAGACACATTCCGTAGCTTGTGTGTGTGTGTGTTTAAAAGCAGGACTTTTATAGTTTTTAGGACACAGATGTTCATCTTGGCATTCATACAGTACTAGCCAGTAGAGAGGTTTACAGTCATAGACTGTTTGCCTTTTTGTTAAAGACAGTGTGGTGTCTATGGTGGGAACTGCTGTAATGATGGGAATGTAGCATAATGTACAGTTGTCATTCTGTGATTCTCCCCACTTAGAGACATTTAATGTAGCTTTGTGGGCAATAGACTATTTCAGACAAGCTAGGCTATTAATACAAGGTATGCTCTTCCAGCAGATTAGCTTATAAAGTATATTTCATATAGTTTGGATGGTCATGTGGCTCATTTTAATTCTAAATATCAGTGTTGCATCTGCAAGTTCAAGATTTAGCAACTCAAGTTAAAGGGGGGTTTGGTCATAAAGGTGGATTGCAACTCTTTTGTCTTTGCAAGAATTGCACTATAAACTACACTATAAATATCTGAGCCTGCCCTTTTCCTAGGGCTTGGTGATAAACATCAAGAAAATAAAAAATTGTTGACATTCTCTTTAAAAAGGCTTAAAACATGGCACAGAATGTTGAAACCATGAATCTACTTTTAACATTTGGCTGCTAAAACCTTTTGAAATAATAGTTATCAGTCAGCAATAATGTGTTTCTCCTTTCTGGCCACAGATGTTTCGAGCACTAGAGGTCTATGAAGCACCACCTTGAATTTGTACCTGAAAGACTAAAGGACTGCAGTGTAGACACTAGAACACTGTTTTTAATGCTCCCACTGGCCAAGTTATCTGTTGGGAAAGTGTTTCTGGCTGTTGTTGCACCCTGAGCTTTTAGGAACACCATATGCTGTGAGCTTATGTGACCAAGGAGAGTTAAGCTATTGGTGATGGCAGCTGTGGGTGGTGCAAGTGGTTAAGACACTGTGCCTGTTAACCAGCAGGCCCGGGTTCGAGACCCAGGTCGGCCCCACAAGACAGGGTGAGTTCCTGTCCTTAGCCCAGCTCTGCGACACAGCTGGATCCAGTCGTATCGGCTCTGCCTTTCCATTGGACTAATTCAGTGGTATGGAGGGGGGGGGGATTTGCTGCTTGGGTAACAGCCTATCCTCCATAACAATCCTGCTCAGGCTTTCGTGCTTCGCATGCAGCGTATGCAGCACCGAGCACGATACCATAGTCTTTCAAGACTGATGGAGACCTGCTTTTTTTATGGCAGCCTGTATCATCACCACCCTCCTTTTTTAACCTGATTCTGTTGAAATTTAAATTTGTAAGGTATTTAGGAACAAGCCATTTGTTCTCTGAAACACCAGGCTCCTCTTGTTGGTTCATAACTCCAGACCAGTGATTTTCAACCAGTGTGCCGCAGATAGTCCTCTGGTGTGCTGTGGGATTTAGGAAAGTCATGTACAGTATTAATAGGAAAATTAAGGGTTTTGAACTGCCTGGTGTGCCTTGTAAATGGGTACAAACAACAGATGGTGTGCCTTGACAAATTCAGTGCCTTGTTAGTATGCCATGAGATGAAAATCACTGCCCTAGACAGTTTTATTTTCAAAGTACCATTTATGTTTCTTCAAAATGAGACTCTTATTATGCCTTTGAATACATTAATTTTAAGTGTTCATTTTTTAAAAATTCTCTATATATTTTGAAAATTTTCTTAGAAAGTCACCCTTATTTCTCTTACTTTGAGGCCTCTTTGGCAGTTGATCTTTTTCATAAAAAATGCAGGCCTCCGTCAGTCTTGGAAGACTATGGTATCGTGCTCGGCGCTGCATACGCTGCATGCAAAGCACAAAAGCCTGGGTAGATTGTCATGGAGGATAGGCTGTTACCCAAGCAGCAAATCCCCCCTCTCCACGCCACTGAATTAGTCCAATGGAAAGGCAGAGCCAATACGATTGGATCCAGCTGTGTCACAGAGTGGAAAATAGAGGAAATTTTCTCCATGTCAGTCTAATTGATGATGTCGAACTGTGCTTTTGAGCATAGTGAAACATTTTCCGGTTTCACAGAACTTGTGCTGAAAGTTTACTCTGGGAAGGATTTGCATCTGCTTGTGTACACTGAGTTCTGCATGGGAAATTTACAGTTCGTTCATTTTCTCGCTTTGTTGCTATGTGCAACTGTGCCTTCCAGGATCATAACTAGGTATCCATAGATTTTGGTTGGCCTAATCCAAAATTTAAATTGCCTTTGTTTCTTTCTGTTTCCAAAATGGGCAAGTGGGGTCTTGTATCTGCTATTGGACCTTTGAAAAAACTTGAGTGTGTTTGAGGCCCAGTGCCACTGTGGGGGAAAAGGCCTTCTTTTGCCCGAGACAGTGGAAAGAGTTTGTTATGTTGAGCCTCAGAGGTAGTTAGAAAGCAATGTAATTTCTCATCATTTTCTAAGGATAGGCATGATCAACAGTGGCTCTTGCCAAATTGAAAAATGCATCCTGCTTGTGATCTTAGAAATGTATTTTTGAAAACCTGACCAGAATGCAGCATGGTGGAGAAAGGATATAGCAGGCCTCCATCAGTCTTGGAAGACTATGGTATCGTGCTCGGCGCTGCATATGCTGCATGCGAAGCACAAAAGCCTGGGTCAGATTGTTATGGAGGATAGGTTGTTACCCAAGCAGCAAACCTCCCCTCTCCATGCCACTGAATTAGTCCAATGGAAAGGCAGAGCCAATACGATTGGATCCAGCTGGCGTCGCAGAGCTGGGCTAAGGATAGGAGCTCACCCTGTCTTGTGGGGCCGACCTGGGTTTATGTTCCGACATAAATTCTCTTGTTGTGCTTACCTGTATCTTTTTCTCTCATTTTTAATGCTTGATGGTGATAACCACCACCACCCCCCAAAAAAGTTGGGGTTGCTGGTGGTTTTGAAAAAGTATTGCTATGAAGGCAGGAAATTATTATTTTAAAATTATGCATAGATAACTGTTTGTTCCTCAGACATTTTGAGTAAAAGATCCAGTTACCTCCTGTCACAGTCCCTTTGGAGATGACGTTTTACATCAAATTAGATGATATGTTCAATACCATTGCTTTGAAAGCTGACTGGCACAAACGGTTATATTATGACATAATCACATGTGGTACAGGTTTTTCTATGACAGGAGTTACATTTTCAGAGTTTCAGTTGTCAAATTCTTCAGCATTGTGCCATAATGAAAAGGTTACAGTTTTCATCTTTGATTTGAAAGGAAATGCAAGAATGTCTCAAAACAACAAAGATTTGCCTTCGAAAGGGAAAAAAAGGAGTATTGCTAAAAACATCCTTTCCAACCCTTTGGTTGAAGCGTTCTACAGTATACAACCTTCTTTAACAGATGCCAACAATGCTATTGAGATTCTTGCTCAAGGCATTTTATCTTTTGGAAATGCAGTATTACTTTATTAAATAAACACAATGCATTTAAAAAAAATTGTAGTCAAAAATCTGTGTCAAAATGTGAGCATAATTTAACATAGTGTAAAAATTATGTACTTAGCTGTATTATTCTCTTAAAAAAAAAGCAAGCTTGAGGTGATTTAACCTGCACATGAATCAACTAAACATTTAAGTTGCTGCACTCTCCTTGGACGCCAGCCCCAAATTGAATGTGGCATAATCTCTGAAATCTAGAAACTCTTTTTGATGGTGCCAGTCTTAACTGCCTGAAAATGCTGATTCCATACTCTTATGGAGGAGAAAGCTTTATCAATTTTTCTTCCCTGTTAAAAAGATATTATAGGAAGCTTCAGTCATGGGGGATTGGTTGTTGTTTGGATACAGATACCATGCTGGGGGATAAAAACAACATATGAAAACACACCTTGCTTCAAGGTGCTTTGTCTTTTGTATGTCAAAGACTAACTAGAGTTTATTTTCCTTTTTCCTAAAATTGTAGAACATTTAGGAAAGGATTTTTTTTGCAGGGGTGGGAGTGGGGAAGAGAATATGTCAGAGAGTCTCTCTGAAGAAAAAGCTTTTAAATCATGTCCTCATGCAGCAGTGCAGCATCAGATTTAATTGTTCTCTTCCTATCTTGTTCAGACAAGCCGGCTCCTTTTCATGCACGGTGGAAGAGAATCATGGCAACAATTCTAAGTTTGGCTCAGGCTATGTATGATAAAAACTCAAAGAGATTATGTGCTAAAAGAGAAATAAGTGCAACCAGCAGAAAGAATAGTACATTCAAATTCTGGATATATCCTGTCTTAAAAGGTGAAATTTCACCTTTTTTGTGACTCTATAGTCACATTCAGAGAATTCTAGGATTTTAATAACAAAACTCTTTCCAGATATAGTTTAGTATAGTTTATACCTCTATTAATGTAGCTTAGAATTTCAATTTTAGTTTAATTCTCCAGTTTTCAAACACTGAAAACTAATGGACCATAATTTAAACTCTACTTTAGTATATTTTAAAGTAATCTTCATTATACATTTGCCCTTACCATTTCTTCTAGGTAAGTTCATTGTGCCCACTTGACTCTTTTGTACACTGTTTTCATCTCCTAAGAGCCCCTAAAGGGAGCTCACATTTGATTAAAAACACATTTCATGTAGTTCAACTTAAAATGCACAAGAGGTGGAGGAACTAATGATGTGTTCTGCCTTCTTGGCTTTCCTATTTCTCCTCCTCAAAATTTCCCTATTCTCCAGGATGAAGAGGAGTACAGTTCAGCTTAAATCATTACCTACTGGTGGAGCCTGTTTATGTGTTATATGTTTAGATGTTATATTCACAGATCTGGCTCAGTGCAGATTTGTGCAATCTCTGCAGACTTCAGAAAGTCTGGTGCCAGGGGAATTCCTTCCACTTTACATTACTGCACCATTGGGGCTCTTTGGATTTGTGCCACATCAGGAGGGTGCTCCAGACTGCCTGGACCCAGATTCTGGACCCTCCTCCATTCATCTGTGGCCTGCTCTTTACTCCCTAAATCCCAGTGGCCCACCAGACAACCTAAATCCCAGTGGCCCACCAGACTGGCTTGACACATGGCAGACATTTCCTCCATCAATATTTCAAATCTCCTCTTAAAGACATCTGGGCCAGGTGCCATCACAACAATCTGTTGCAAGGAGTTCCACAGATGAATGACACATAGTCCAGAAATATTTATTTGTTCTGCCACTCCACTTTAGTGGATGTGCCCAGGTTCTGGTGCTGCATGAGGGAATATAACTTCCTTCTGCCCATCCCATTCGGTCTCATTCATGTTCCTCTGACATTAGGCACCTTCTTTCTGATCCCCAAACAAAGATGAACCTTGACAAACAAAATGAAATCTACAGCAGCTGCCTCTTTAATGTTAGATTGTTTTTCAGGCATTGTTTTCATTTTTTAAAATGCCCTACCTTACAATAGGTCTTGCCCAGTTCTTTAAAGGGGTAGAGGTATCCTTGTGTTATATGGATTATTACCAATGCCATAGTCAGTGGCTTCTATCTTTGTCTTCAGAATTACTAACTGCTCACTCAGATCAGATGACACCAAGAACACCTTAATATCAATTCTGCTTCCCATATTTGTTGTGATCCCTAACAGACATGAGTTTTATACAGTACATGGATTTATTATTTGCTACACAGCACGTAGTACAACTTTAGCATTTTATAAATAGCTCCTTCATTTATAAGCCTTCAGGAAAATTCCACATATACCTAATAGGTCCTACTCTGTGCAATTACTGCAGGAATTATTACAATTTCAGTTAACAGCAGACAACCCAAGGCATTACATTACTGGTAGAACATCACTTCATTCACAGCTGGTATGAGAAGGAGTGGTAACTTGTTTCTGCTTTGGTTTATTGGTACTTTTTCAGTGTATATACCACAAAGCAGGTGGTTTAAAAAATCAAAACATTAGAATACCACAGGCATACAGGTGGTGTTAATAATGCATGTTCCTGAGTGTTATTCTAAGAGAAAGTGAGCCGTTTGATTAATGCACAGTGAGCTGTGCATTTATGAAATAATATGTTATCACTGGGTATGCGTCTTAAAAATTGTGCAGTATTTCTCAACTACAATGTAACTAGTGTGCATTTTTTAAAGATGTCTTTTTTTCTTTGACACTAGCAATACATCCATACATAAAACCATACATCCATACATAAAATCCATTCTCTCGTCTGCTGCAACCTATTGTAAGCTTCTAAAACTTGCTTGGTGGGAAACTACTGCTAGTAGTATTCATGTCTCTGCCTTTTTTCTTTTTCCCATTGATCTTTTTCCCCATGATGTTTCCTAGCTTCAGGGAATATCCTTCACAAAGGCAAGTAGTTATATCCGCACACAAATGACATGGCTGTAAGTCACTTCAAGGTGGTGTTTCCATAGAATGTCTTTGTAAGCAGGTGTTGCCATGACTGTGAAGAATGTCTTTTTAATAACTAGATTATATATGATTAAAGTATCTGGAGGTTGCATTGAAACTACTGAAACAGCAGCAAAGATTTATGTATGACATTTGCCTTTAATGTAAATACTTGAGTTTTTCATCACTAGTAAATGTTGAAGGTAGGGATATACATGTTTGGTTCTCATGCATTTAAAAGACAGCTTTTGTCACATCCATCATGTAAGAACCCAATCCCAACTTGCACTGGAAAAGGCAGGCTTACGTGCCTGCACTGTATTCAGTGCAAGTTTGATGCTGACTGTGGCTCAGCACGAGGCAAGGGAAAACTTTTCCCACAGTGGTCCTCATAGGTCTGCTCCGATCTGCACTATCTGGCAAGGTTAGTAACTACCCTGTATGGCAGTAGTTTTTCTCTAATTTGCCATTCACCTAGTGCAGTGATTTTTAGCTTTTTTCATGTGTGACAAGGTTGTAAATAAACTCCCACAGCACACTTGAGGACCATTTGTGGCACATCAGTGCACCATGGCACAGTAAATGTTAATTGGTGATCTACTGTGATGGAAATCAAGTGTTGTCAAACCCTTGCAGGCCAGCCTAAAAGTATTGCAACATCCAGGCAAAAGTTTGCTTTTCCTTTAAGGTTGCTTATTGAAGATACCACAAGACATCCTGTGAAGAATGCAGTACAGCAGTGGTTCTCAAGCATTTAGTCTGGGACCCCTAATCTGTCCTGGGTGACAGCCCTGGAAGTGATGTCATAAACCTGGAAGTGATAGCATGTCTAAAGTGCCATCAAACTGAAAGTAACATCACCTTGTGATGCCTCCTCATGTCTACCAGGGAAGTATGGATTGCAGGCACCCAGCTTTCCTAGATCTCCTGAAATGGTGACCCCCCTCAAAAAGGTTCCAGCTCCCACTTTGAGAACCTTTGCAATCCAGGCACTGTATTGTCAGATTTAAAATGCCATGTCTGAGAAGATGTAAATATGTAAAATGCTTAATATCTTCTCTTGTTTCTTTCTCCCTAGAAAATATCATAAAGGATCTAAAGTTCGCCTGCGACTTACTGACCTTGAACTCTCATCTAGATTCTTGGGAGCAAAAACAGACACAACTTTACTGGAAGCGGATGCTGTACTCTTGGGACTTCTGGAAGGCAAAGAAAATAGACCAAAATAGTCACTGTATAATAAATAAAACTGTATATACTCAATTGTGGCTTCATTTTAACATGTCAGAATACTCTTTTGATTTGCACAACGTATTCTGTGGCAACTATGTAAATGGTAAGCTTAATTAAAATGTTGAAAGTTATTTTGGCAATGGGTCTGTGTTTCCTTGCTCCTGCTATACCATTTAATTTTGTTTTGGACTAATTCATACATACTAATTCTGTTCCAGTTTTCCTGTGCATCAGCACATGGCTGATCAAAACCCTTGAGATTTATGGTGGATGAAATGAAATATGCCAGACTTTTATAGATGGGGCTTCAGTATCCATGGGGGATCCGTTCTTGGACCCTGTCATTCATCACTGGCATCCTTCAGTCTCGAAAGACTATGGTATCGTGCTCTGATTGGAGGTCATGAAACAACATCTAGTGTGGCTAAAAAGGCCAATTCGAGAGTGGCAATCCCTTCCACACTGAGGACAAATAAATTCCGTCCCCTGCCCAGGCCCCAGGTTTCGCTGCTTTCGGGTCTGTCTCTTTGCTTCAGCCTGCCAAACAAAGTGTCTCTTCCAGTTGGAGAAGGCCATGCTGGGTCTTTTGCCTCCACGCTGAACGATCGGAGGTCAAGGTTTCCCAGCTGTTGTTGTCCATTCCCAAGGCCTTTAGATCCCTCCTGCAGATGTTTTTGTATTGCAGCTGTGGTCTCCCTCTAGGGCGCTTTCCCTGCACTAATTCTCCATATAGGAGATCTTTTGAGATCCGACCATCAGCCATTCTCACGACATGCCCAAGCCAGCATAGACACCGCTTTTTCAAAAGTGTGAACATGCTAGAGATTCCAGCACATTCCAAGACTGCGTTGTTTGAAACTTTGTCACGCTAGGTGATGTCAAGAATATGTCGGAGACAGCGCATATGGAAGGTGTTCAGCTTTCTCTCCTGCCATGCATAAAGAGTCCAAGACTCGCTGCAGTACAAGACTGTGCTCAGGACACAAGCTCTATAGACCTGGATCTTTGTATGTTCTGTCAGTTTCTTATTAAGCCATACTCTCTTTGTAAGCTTGGAGAACGTGGTAGCCGCTTTACCAATACGTTTATTCAGCTCGGTATCTAAGGAGAGAGTGTCAGAGATAGTTGAGCCAAGGTACACAAAGTCGTGGAAAATCTCCAGTTCATGTTCAGAGATTGTGATACAGGGAGGTGGATCCACACCCTGACCCATGACTTGTGTTTTCTTCAAGCTGATGGTTAGTCCAAAGTCTTGGCAGGCTTTGCTAAAACGGTCCATAAGTTGTTGAAGGTCTTCAGCAGAGTGAGCAGCAACAGCAGCGTCATTGGCGAAGAGGAACTCCTGCAAGCATTTCAGCTGGACTGTGGACTTTGCTCTTAGTCTGGAAGGATTGTATAGTTTTCCATCTGATCTGGTCCAGAGATAGATTCCCTCTGTTGCATTTCCAAAAGCATGCTTCAGCATGACTGCAAAAAAGATCCCAAATAAAGTTGGTGCGAGGACACAGCCCTGTTTCACTCCACTTCGGATGTGGAAGGAGTCTGATGTTAAGCCATCAAAAACTACAGTGCCCTTCATGTCCTCGTGAAAGGACCTGATGATTTTGAGGAGCTTAGGTGGGCATCCAAGCTTGGGGAGGATTTTAAAAAGGCCATCCCTACTAACCAAATCAAAAGCCTTTGTAAGGTCTATGAAGGCTACAAAGAGTGGCTGTCTTTGTTCCCTACATTTCTCTTGCAACTGTCGAAGGGAAAATACCATATCAGTGGTGGACCTGTTGGCTCGAAATCCACACTGTGATTCAGGATAGATTCTGCAAGCACCTGAAGCCTCTTCAGTATGACACGGGCAAGCAGCTTCCCTACAACACTAAGAAGAGAGATGCCACAGTAGTTGTTACAGTCACCCCTGTCACCCCGACCCTGTGCTGATACAGAATTTTACAGAGAAACAAATCCAGGATTTTGGGCTCCATCTTCCTCTGGAAGGGACTTTAGCTATTCTGATCTCCTCTAGAGCAGTGGTTCTCAATCTTCCTAATGCCGTGACCCCTTTAGAAGTTCCTCATGTTGTGGGGACCCCTAACCATAAAATTATTTTTGTTGCTACTTTATAACTGTAATTTTGCTACTGTTATGAATCGTAATGTAAATATCTGATATGCAGGATGTATTTTCATTGTTACAAATGAAATATGTGTTCTGTGCACACATTGAACACAATGGGATTTATTTCAGAGTAGGCATGCATAGGATTGGGCCCTGAGGCTGCAATCCTATCCACATTTACATGGGAGTAAAGGCCCCTCCCCCACTATAATGGGATTTATTTCAGAGTAGGCATGCATAGGATTGTGCCCTGAAGCTGTCAGTCAGCCCTAGTGTGTGCGCAACTACAGCCGGAGGTCTGGCAAGCCTGACCTGGTCCCCTGCACCAGGGGTCTTTAGGCAACCCCCAGGAAAGCTCTAGGCGACCCCCAAAGGGGTCCCGACCCCCACTTTGAGAAACGCTGCTCTAGAGTCTTTCTGAACCCCAGAAAGGCAGTGCACAAGGGAAACTGGCAGTGGCCTTTTTGCCACATCAGGCATGCTGAGGCTGTGGGAAGCCCTTCAGGTGGAGCCAGTCAAACTCAGAGTAGACCCAGGGGACCGAGATTCACAGATGAAAAGTCTGCAGATAAACAGGCTCCACCTGTATAATTTTCTGATAAAGCAGTGAATTTGAATGTTCTAAAAATAGATCTGATGTAAAGCTATGCAACTTTAATAAGGCCTGAGAATCAAGTGGCTACACATGGAGCAGGAATTACAAAGGACTATAATGGTGTATTTGTCTTTTGAGATAAATGGGAGTTAGGAAAGAATATTGCCATTCATTTCAGTGCTAGATAATTTAATTTTGGATTGTGTTCTGTATCTTGACTCTCATATTAAATCTCTCTTCAGGACACTTGCATTTGGGCTTAGGAATCTCAACTAGAAGCACAGCCAAGTCTTCAAATTATTTTTTCCAACTGGAGGACATGACTGTTAATTTCTCTGTAATTATCCTGAAACCTTCCCTTGAATATTTCTGTAAGATGAAAGTATCCTGGATTTAAGTGAGCTAATATTCATGCAGGACTAGCTTGTCTTGCAGTTCTGAATTTTAGAGCACAATCCTATCCATGTATAAACAAAAGTAAGCCCCATTGTGTTCAATTGGTTTTACTCCCAAGAAAGTGTTTTTAGGATTATAGCAATAAAAAGTTCCAGCCTTAAAATATATCACAATAAGATACTTTAAAAAATAAGATTACTGGAATAGGATGCCACATAAATTGTAATTGTATAAAGAGACGGAAATGCAGTTCCAGAAGAATCAACCATGACTTTTGGATAGTGTTTTGGAATATCATATAACTCACCCCATCTGTATTTTAAAAAACCGTTCTCAATTCATAAACACCTTTCACTTTCTTTAAACACTGGCTGCTACTGAAAGTAGTCTTTACCTGAGTTATAATTTGATTGAAGCAATAGAAATCCCACATTCCAACGTTTTATGCTATCCTGTACCTAGCCTGCTGAATGTGACATGGTGGTGTCGTTCTTAGAAGTTCAGAATCAAATTACAGGTGGCATTGAATGCAGTACATTCAAATCCAAAAGCACCACTATCTTCGGAATGACAGGGCACATTTAAATTTCTAATTTAGATGCTTTAAAAAGGAATAGGACAGATTTATGGGGGGAAATCAAATGAAGGTTACAAGTCATGTTATTTGCAGGTTACTACATGTAACCTCCAGGCTTTGGAGAAGCCTCTCTCTAAATATTAGGTGCATGGGGGTGGGAAGAAGATATAACTATCGTGCACTCTCAGTGGCATTGGTTGGTCCAACTGTGAGAGACAGGAAGTTGGACCCGATTGGCATAATCCAGCAAGGCTTTTATGCCTTCTTAAAAGGCTGTGGGTGGCACAAGTGGTTAAGACACTGTGCCTGTTAACCCGCAGGCCATGGTTCGAGACCTGGGTCCCTCCCAAGACAGGGTGAGCTCCTGCCCTTAGCCCAGCTCTGCAACGCAGCTGGAACCAATCATATCGGCTCTGCCATTCCATTGGAATATTGGCGTGGAGAGGGGCATGGAGAGGGGGGATTTGCTGCTTGGGTAACAGCCTATCCTGCATATCAATCTACCCAAGCCTTTGTGCTTCGCATACAGCAAAGGAAGTGTATGCTGCAGCCACGTACAAAGCTACACGTACAGCATACACTAGAAGGAAGCTATGAAAATTTAGAATGGCAAAATTATACCTCCTACTGACTATTATGGGCTGTAACGTGGGTCGTGATGCAAGTGGACAGTATTCCTGATGTATTATTGACTGCTTTAGCTCCTCAAAGGGCATCTAAAAGAGCTATGCAAATAGCTGCTACCCACATTAGATACAAAGTACTGGATTTGGGGGCAAAATTTTAATGGGGCAAAAGATGCTCACTGCCCTTGATATGAAATAGTCTGGCACCATGAAGGAGGGAATATGCTTCTATGCAGCTTTATACAGATAGCATAGATATATACTGTGCAACTCAGTCCAGTGCAAGATTTAAATGAAATGTATCAAGTTACATTCTGATCTTTTTATGTAAATACAATGTGGCTCTACATCTGGGTCAATGATAATAACCATGCATGAAATAATTCAAATTTGGTCTCTGAAGTCAGCAGATATTTTGCAATATCAATATCTGGTGTTTCACAAGAGAAACCAATATTGCTGATAATTTGTAACACAACTGAAAGGTCCTTCCATACAAACACAGATGATATGTTTTGTATAGAATATCCAAAAACCATCATACCCTACACGTAGACATTACGTGTACCCGTAGTTACTGTACCAACTAGTGAAAACCTATGGGAAATTCATAGTGCAATCCAGAATAAGTTGTTCTAACACCAGAGCAAGGACTCCCCGTAGGTTACTTTGGATTGCGCCCATAGTTACTTTTTGTTGAGCTCAATTTGATGGTTTGGCCTCCATCGTGGTTGCATTATAGCCTTTTTGTGAGTTTTAAAGTGAATTCTTTAAAAAAAGTTAAAATGCTCAGAATAAAACACAAGTTTAAAGCAATTATACTTCAAGATCCGATCTCTTCCCATTTTTTGGCCTCTATCTTGAAGCATTTCCAGTCTGTAAAACACTTTCTCATTTTTGAGCTGGCATGCAGAACATACTGTCGCACATAATATTGTGACTGAAAATCTCTAGAGTACATTTCTTTAAGGAGATAACTGTGCAATTACTTGAGGTATAGCTCATCAAGCGTGAAACAACTCTCATTAGAGACTCCTTAATAAAACTCCTTATAGTAAAAAACACACAAAGACTCTCCTAGTCCCATCAAGCTAATTTTTTTATTAAGGAGCACAAGCTAATTTATTTATTTTTATTCAGAACCAGGATGGAACCATTCTGCTGAGCAACACAAGAAATGAACCTTATCAGAATAAATACCTCGGCTGAACAATGCAAGGAATGTTTTGTATTCAGACAGTAATCTTGTTATACTAAAATACTCCTACTTGCCTTATGGTCAGACTAGACAAAATGACAGTGGCTGAAGGCAAGGCCACTACTCTAGGTGGGCAGTTGCACAGTGTGCTCAGATGTTGCTCCCATAGTATCTGCTAGTGCTGGTAAATTGGTGGCAAAGTCATGTCATGGATGGGGAGGATCCTTGTGCTAAGATCCTAGCCTTTCTTTCCCTGAAACATCCTATCCCTTTTCTCTCCGCAGACTTATGGTAACATTTTCTCTCAGCCTCACCTATCTCAGGGCTGTTGTGAGGACAAAAGGATAAAAGCTTAGTAAGCAGCCTTGGACATTTTGCTTTGCCACGGGAAAGGTGGGATTTAAAGACCGTATATACTTGAGTATAAGCCGACCCGAGTATAAGCCAAGGCACCTAATTTTACCACAAAAACTGGGAAAATGTATTGACTCGAGTATAAGCCTAGGGTGGGAAATGCAGCAGGTACTGGTACTGGTCCTTTTTCTTGTAGCTTTCTTTGAACTCATTGGCTGCAATCCTAAGCATACTTTCCTGGGAGTAAGCCTCATTGAACTTAGTGGGGCTTACTTCAGAGTAGACATACATAGGACAGGGTGACCAGACGCCAAACCCAAAACCCCAAGCCCAAAATTCCTACCCCAGGCCAAAATTCCTACCTGCTTAAAAAATTGCCAAAAATATATTTTTTTATTTTTAAAGTTTTTGTTTTTTGGGTTTTTGGCCATAACTTTTGATAGGAAGGAGATATCTCAAAACTGATTTTTGCAATACAAATCAAACAGTATATGACATGATGGGGTTTGATCATCATGTTCAGTTCAGCCAAGTATAAGCCAAGGGGGCTTTTTGGGCCCCAAAAATACGGTATATGTATTTATTTAAATAAATAAATAAATACTATAATAATATAATATTATTATATAATATTATATATATAATATAATA
The DNA here is from genome assembly GCA_030015325.1 of Cryptoblepharus egeriae. NCBI lineage: Eukaryota > Metazoa > Chordata > Lepidosauria > Squamata > Scincidae > Cryptoblepharus > Cryptoblepharus egeriae. The sequence goes on from JAREYC010000003.1 coordinate 27,985,263, forward strand.
CTATAATAATAAATACTTTCCTTGGAGTGCAAAAGAATCCAAAATGATAATCTATAAATAGGCTCTTGCAGTGTCTTCTGAAGTTTGTTTCTTGTGTTGTAGTGAAAAGTCTGTCATAGGCATTGGAGAGGTAGAAGAGATGGGGTTGCCCTGAGCCAAGTCAATAGGACAGCAAACAGCAAACGCACAGAACTCTTTATCAAGTTGACAAAAGATCACCAGCATCTTGACAAAAGAGCAAGACCAGGAGCAAAAGAGCAAGACAAGGAAGAAAGGCACTATATGCGCCTCTCTTTGCAGCAGCATTGAGGTGCAGAAACACATCTGGCACTTCAATATTGTGTTTTGACAGAATATTAATAATCATTGAAAAAATTTAAAAAATTGCACCGGAGGCAGAAAAAAATTTCCCCTCTCTTTTTTGGGATCTTTATAACATAAAGTAAACATAATACGTGTCAGTGTCCTAATATGATGGGGCCTTTGTTATAAGATGCCCTCTTCCAGTACATCTTAGCAAAATACAGTTATTGTTTGGAGTTTCCTACTTTTTAACTGACATCGTTCCTGTACTGTTAAATTATAGGTGAAACCTACAGACCAAGCTTTTTCCATCACTGCATCTCAAAGCCTTACGTGTTAAATCTCTGCTTGTCATGCAGATGTCAGAGGCATGACAGCTATGTCAGAAAATATGGCAAGCCCAATTCCAGGATTTGGGGGTAACTCTCAGGAAAGTGTCTTTAGGATTGTAGCAATCATCTTACTAAGGACACAATCCAGAGCAAATTCAGCCTGCTCTGACCTAACTGCACTCTCCTAACTATTCTGTATCCAGAGCAGAAAGTTATGCTGAATCCAGAGAGTCAGGAAGCCTGGGCTGCCCTAACTGCTCCAGAGCATGCTAAGTAATTGACACAAGGGGAAGACTTGCTCCTGAGGAGACACCCCTCAGATCACACTGAACAAGGAACAGCTGTGGTGCCTACAGTGGTGACATGACTCTGCACATCACCTGGTGCCGAAGTCTGTGCGTCATCCCTGGGATGCGCCCCCCCCCCCCACCTGGACTGCACAGTCACCAAAGTTGGTGCCTGCGCAGTTGTTTCTGAAGCCAACTGGCTTCAGAAAGAGTACTGCGCAGGCACCATCTCTGACACCTGCGCAGTACTTTTCTGAAGCCTTTTGGCTTCGGGGGAGACTGTGCAGGCGTCAGAGTTGGTGCTGTGCAGTACTCTTTCTGAAGCCATTCGGCTGCCGCTCCGCCTCCTAAGTGAGGCCGAATGGCCGTGCAGAGGCACGGACTTTCTCTGCTCTAAGGAAGTCTCTGAAGCTGTTCGGCATGCTCAGTGTGTTTCTGCGCAGTGCACCTCAGATGGCCATTCAGGCCAGCTCCTCAGACAAGTGGCAGCTTCTGGCTGCTGCTCCGCCTTGAAGCAGGCCTGAATGGGGGTGCTGACGCCCGGGGCCTGCCAAAGGACAGTCAAACTCCTCCGGCACATCACCCCATACGGAGCGCATCACCCAATGCAGCCCACACCAGCCGCACCAGTCTGGTAACGCCACTGGGTGCCTGCCTTATAAGGAGTCCCTGATGAGATGCCAGTACATTCTACAGTGAATACAAGGGGCTTCTTGGAGTGGCCTGCTGTATCCTGAGGTTTGTGGGCAGCCGTAGTTTGTTCCATATCCTGAGGTTGAGAGGAAGGGGTTGCAGCTAGGCTGGCCAAGAACTCAGATTTTTGGTCAACACTGCCATTCTTACTCGGGCCTTATCATGGACCCCTATGGGTCTACTCATTACTATACCTGCTCCTGAGGTGGTATAACTCTGAGGGCTGGAAGAGGGCATTTCTGCCTTGGAAACAGGCTCTGGATACAGAGTAACTGCTCTGCCCTAGGCAATGCTAAACATGCCCTCAACTTGCCTCTCCTGAGCTGCTTAGGCTGCCCCAGTTAGGGCAGAGCAGGTCCACCTCTCTTAGGGCACCCTATCTTGCCTTGCTCTGCCCTAAGCCTCTTCCAGAGTAACTGGGCTGGAGCATCTTGCAGTTGCTCCAACCTAGTGTTAGATAGGGCAACCCAAGGGCTCTTATGTGGACAGATTAGTTGCTCTGGATTGTCCTGCCTCACTGTTAGTAAGTCATCTTAGTAACACTGTTGGGACGGAAAAATGATTTAATTTCAAATTTGAATAAATTTACAAAATTATAATCATCATAATCATTACCATATGATAATTTGTCAAAATTATAAATTTGCAAAATTACAAAGTTATTAAACCAAAATTAGAAATTTGCAAAATTACAAAATTATTTAATTTAAAAATTATCTGGAGGATTACAAAGCTTGGAGGGGTCTTGCAATGGGCCACATTGAGGCTCACCAAGAGCCACATCTGGCTTTGGAGCCAGGATTTGGACACCCCAGATGAATTAAAAATGCAAATGTCTCTGTGCAGTAGTGTTTAATGGACTAGGACCAGAGGCATCCGATGGGCTTCAGGGGGTTCTCACAGATTCTATAGAACCCTTTGCTAATGAGCACCTGGTTCTGAGATCCAGTTACTAATGGGACATAGAACCTGTTGTTAATTTATTTGAATCCCACCACTGGATAAATCCATGTGCTGCCATAGATCTCTGTTGCCTTGGACCAATCTGGTCGGCTTGGACCAATCACTCCTCAGATTAGCTATCTTCTGGGGGTGTCATGAAGATAACATTGGGAAAGAACATTGCTGGCCCCCATTCTCTTTGAGGAAATACTGTATTTTCCCACCAGTGATGTATTAGGAAGTTTCCTCTGCTCCTCCTCAGAAGGGAAAAGGCCTGTTTGTGTCAGGTGCAGCCCCATGAACTTTAGGGTTGGAGGAGTGTGAAAAGATCAAGATCCATGTCCTCCACTTTTGCCAGACAAAAGCTGGCTGCCAAGCATTGGGGCAAAGCAAGCGAGAGCTGTGAAAGAGCAGCGGCTGCCGGGAATCCCTTTCTGTGGTGCCCTTTGGCCCTTGGGCTGCAGCTTCCCTGCACACGCTGGATCACAGGGGAGCTGAAGTTTCATTTACCGACTGAGCGACTTTGAAAAAAAAGCCCCTGTTCCCAATTAGTGTTGCAAGTTGTCCGGCTCAATGGTGGGTTAAACTGAGCTGCCCACTCAAGTGAGGGGCGTCGCATGCAATGAAAGGAGAGGAAAGAGCGGCTGTGTGTGTGGTGGTGGTGGGGAAATGCTTGCATCTCTTTCAAGGGACTGGATTCTTTCAAGCAAGCTGGATTCTTGTGTGAAAAACAACTGCCACAATACTTAAGTTGTAACCTTCTCACCCCTGACGGCATGGGAAAGTGCTCTCCTCAGCTGTTAGCAAGGAGAGAGGCCCGCTCTAGTCATGAGAAATGTGGATTTTTAAAAAAAAATGCAGCTTCAAGCTTGCCCTCCTCCTTTGCACATGTCATCTCGCCTATCAAACAGCTTAATTGGAAAATTAGACGTGCTTTTCATTTAGAGCCCTAAAAGTTCAAGTGCCAATAATTTCTCAGAGGTCTTTTTCGTTGTTGTTGTTTTGCTCATTACAGACATATTCATGGGGGGACACAGGAGATCCTTTGCTAGAACAGAAAAATCTGAAGAGTGAAGCATTCATTCCTGATTCTTCCTTCTATTTTTCACTATTATTACTTTAAAAAAAACCATTAATCTTTTGCCATGTGACTTTCATCCTTTTTAAAAGTCCTGCTGCTTGAAATGTAGGAATTCTAGGTCAAAATGTTCAGGAAAACAAGGAAGGCAGTCAACCTGGCAGTTAAAAAAAATGATACCTGGGAAGATTCTGTTCTATGGAACTGTGGATTATCTTAAATAAGACACCCCTCTTTAAAATAGGTGCTACCTTAGGATCTCTATTGTAACCAGGTTTTAATAAATCAGTACAACCTTTTTTTGTTTCTGATTCATCTATAAAAATAAACTTGTAATTAGTGTTGAGACTCGCTGGCCAGACTGTTATTTTAAGACTGTTTCAGAGATGATGCACCTTACTCCCAGAAAAGTTACGCCTAAAATCACTGGGTCATTAAACTTAATGGTAGATGCACAACACAGTTTCCACACAGGTACCAGCCCCCACATCTCTCTTGTTTTTCACTGCAGTTCCCCTGAGCACTGTCTAGAACAAAAGCTTTCCTACTGCTACTGGTTTAGCACCAGTTCTGTTTATCGCTAATTTGAGCACTTTCCTAGATTAAGAGTGCACAGCTGTTGTTAGCGCACTGATGGCCCAATCCTATTGCCTGCCAGTTCACAGCTTACCAATGGATCATGTTATGGTAGGGATAAGGGTGATTGGATAGCTAGCAAGAGGAAAGTAATAGTATCTTTTACTTGCCACTAGGCTACCTGATTGCCAATGGGGCCCCTTGAGTCCAGCAAGGGACATGGCATGCCTGGAAGATATGGATACAGTCTAACACAGGGTTCTCCAAGCATTTTGGCAGGAGGGCCACACCATCTCTCTAACACTGTGTTGGGGGCTGGAAAAATGATTTGCATTTCAAATTTGAATGAATTTACATAAATTTACATATAGGATTGTATTAGAGACATTACAAGGCTTGCCCATGGGCTGGACAGAGGGGTCTTGCTTAGGGCCATATTGAGGCTTGCCAAGGGTTACATTTGGCCCCAGGGCCTGGGTTTGGAGACCCCTGGTCTAGCGTATGCTACTGCTGCTAAGAATCATCTCCCTCCCTTCCTCAAGCTTGCTCTGCTGTCACTCAATCCATCCGATACCACCCATGGCATGTCTCCCATCACCACCTTATTGTATGTGATATGGGCTGACTGTTGATGGCTGTTGGCGTGACAGTTACAGCAATGCCACATAATTTATGACAGCAGACTGAGAATTGAGTTGTGAAGTGTGCTCCCTATAGTCCTCCCCCAACCTCACAGTGTAAGGAATTTAAGACCATAATGAAGAGAGGTCTCCGCTTTGGAACATGTGGTTCACCTGACTCCAGGAGCCTTTGGAAATTAGTTAACATACTGAAAAGTTCAGAACAAGTAAAGATGCCCTATGCATTCACTCCTGAAGCTGAAGATACCATATTTACTTGAATCGAATGTGCCATCAAATCTAATGCTATATTTATAATCCTGATTTTGAGGACTGAATTCAGCTGAAAAAGGTGAACATTAGTTTGAGTAAATACAGTACGTTTGAAGTATGAAGCTTTCTTGAATCCAGAACATGTGCCTCTGTACTGCTTTGAAATAGGAAAATTCATGTGCGATAATTAAGGAATGTCTGTAGATGAATGCAGATGACTCCAATCCAGAATAGTAAACTCTGCAACCAACCAGGACAAACACTGAGGAAGTTGCCTTTTTTTGTGTCTCCAAACTTAATGTTTCTTGAAGTAGAATTTAAACTTAACAACCTTCAAGCTGAAAATGGCAATCGTTTGAAAATGAGGCATTGATTTGAAACTTGGAATTCATATTTAGTTGTGTCTTGAGTATAGCTCTTAAAAGTCAGTTTTGTAACAGTGTAGTCACCCTTATCTGGAGGATTATCTTATTCATAAACTTTCTTAATGATTGAACTAGTTTCACTTAACTTGCATAACATTCTAGTACTAAGTTCGAGTATAGCCACGAACAGTCAACAGCTCTCAAATGTGGAATGACATTTCTGGATCCGACCCCTGTGTACACATTTGTGTGCACACTTACCAGTTCTCTGCAGTTCCACTTCCTTTTTTGGCTCAGGAGGTTCTTAGTTCCTATTTGTTTACAGTTTCTCATGGGAAGAGGTTTTCCTGCAACTATTCCTACATCTCTTCCTCTCCTAGGGCCCAAACAAGTGATAGTGATCTTTATTAGCAGTGTTGGCTTTATCTTGTCACAGCACTTATTGTGTGCTTAATATTTATATACAGATTGAGCTTTGGCATCCACAAGGGCTCGATTCCAGGAACCGCCCCCTGGAGCGCAAAAGAATACGAAGTGAAAATTACTTCCCAAAAGCTTTGCATTATGCTATATGCTCCAGGAGGAAGGGATGGGTCTGCCTCCCAGCTGAAACAAAGCTCTTCTAAGCCCCAGAGGGAGAGGAAGGTTGATTGGTAGCCTATGTGCCATGTTACCTTTGTAAACAGACTATTTTAAAAAATTTTAAGTGATGTTTATATTTTAATTGCATGGCGCAATTTATTTGCTCTGAGATAAAATCAACTGATAAATAGGTTAACATGTTGAACCTCCTCATTGGAACATTTGGTTCCAAGAACCTGAGTGATTAACTATTTTCATACAAAGGCAATTAGTAACCATGGTTTGCAATTTGCAGTTTCAGTTCAGAGCCATTCACAAGTGATTATCACTTGGAGGAAGGGAGGGAATGGAACAGAAACAAAACTAAAGGTTTATAAACTTTAAGACAAAATTTCCTGCCACGTTGACATAGTACCAACCTGAGTCAATCAGATCTGGCCATGGTGACCCATGCCCTCGTGACATCAAGACTGAAATATTGTAATGCATTCTACATGGGGCTGCCTCTGAAGACAGTCCGGAAACTCCAACTAGTACCGAATGCGGCTGTTTGTGTGGTTGTTGGGGCTCATCGGTTCGACTCAGTCGGGCCACTGCTTCAGCAGCTACACTGGCTGCCTGTTCATTTCCGGGGAGAATTCAAACTGCTGGTCTTGACTTTTAAAACTCTTTATGACTTGGATCCAGTGTATGTGAGGGACCGCCTCTGTCCATACAATCTGACCCATCACCTAAGATCATGGGGGGGGGGGGGCTCTGCTAACCGTGCCACCACTGAAAGAGGTGAGAGGTGTGGTGGCTAGGAGCAGGGCCTTCTCGGTGGTTGCACCTCAGCTCTGGAACTCCTTTTCTTTGACTTAAGATCTGCTCTTAACAATAAAGTTTTTCCTTATTGAAAAACTTTCCAATAAGTTTTTGGCAGGATACAAATCCAGTAAATAAATAATTAGTAATAGTGAGCAGGCTGTCTTTGAGCCATTATCTGCTCTTTTAGGGAAGCTTATCTTCCAGTTTAAAGAGCCAGCCTCAATCTCTTTGAGACAAAATCACATATAAATAAATTGCATATAAATAGGCTACACCTATATCTAAATATTTTCATGCATCTGATGAAGCAGGCTGTAGTGCATGAAGACTTATTTGGAAGTGAGGCTACAAACCTATCCTTGGGATTAAGTCCCATTGGCCATAATAGTCTGAGTAGACTTCTGACTTCATAATACTTCTGAGTAGACTTACATAGGATTGGTCTCTAAATATCTGTAAATATTTTTCATTCGTCTGATGAAGCAGGGTACAATGCATGAAGGCTTGTTTGGACATGAGGCTACAATCCTATTCACACTTTCTTGGGAGTAAGCCCCGTTGACCAAAATGGAGATTACTTCTGAGCAGACATGCATGGGAATGAGCTCGAAATCATTAGCCCTAAAAATGCTACAAAACTCTTCATTTTTTAAAATATTGAAAATAGCTACTCACAATGTATATAAACGTGCATTTTCCTTCCTACAAGAAATAATGTTAGCAAATGTATGCTATAGGGTGTAATTACTTGGAGTTTTTTTTGGAAATTTGAGTCTTTCAAGTCCAATATAGTATTATTTTCTATCTTAAATGGAAAACACATACAGGGTGTGAATGTACATCCACACAAAGAGGCCATGCACTGTACAAGTGTGTGTATGAGTTTGTGGTGCAGATGGGAATTGTATGTGCCTAATATAGAGTCAATTTGAAGGGGGCAAGGTTGTGATGGGCACACCTCAAATTAGCCATGTGGTGAGCGTTTAACCACAGCCTCACCAATTCCCATCTGAGCATCTGACAGCCCTGAATAATTTATTGCATGCAAATGGCAAGCCCTGCCTTCTCTGTTAGAATCAGGATCCAATTGCCACAGGATATTTACTGTAATTGCTAGTTTGTGCTAACAGAAGTAGTGCAGGCAGCCCTGCAGCAAGCGATTAAGGAGCTGTGGGCAGTGCCTGCTCCGCCTTCCTTCCCTTCCAAGGTTTTCTTTTTCTGGATTTTAATTGAGCTGTAGGGACTAACCAGGAAGCACCCATATGGTGTTTCCTTCAACATAGCCTAGACTTGCTCTATAGGGTCAATTAGTCTTGTTGTATAGTTTAATTGGGATCAGGTTGTGTAGCCTAATCAGGGACAGCCGGCAGTTAAGTTGGACGCAAGAGCTTGTCGTAGGACAAAGGGACTCTCTCTCTTTCTAATGTCCAAGAAGTCACAGCCTTACTTTTCCCCAAAAAATTTTTATTGTGCTTTTCGTGTTGACGTTGCAAAGTGATGGACAAAGCGGAACAAAGTGATGTGAACGTGATTAAAATAACACATGACACAGTGAACATTTCACAAGAATAGAAAAGAGGATAAACCCAGGATAAAGTGAGTTTTGCACCTAGCTGCAGGCTGTCAAAAATAATAGTTAATGTCTTCAGCTGCTGCAATAGAGGCAGAGGGGATATCTAATATCCCTATGGGGAGTTTTATGGTTTTGGTGCCACCACTGAAAAAGCTGTGTCTTTGATCACTGCCAATCAGTTTTTTTAAAATTAAAATCACAAATGAACATCATACAGTTCATTTTAAGAGCTGGTCAGGATTATGCAGGATGAAATAATCCTGAAGGTATATGATGTTCTAGTCCCTATTGAATTTCAACAGATCTCTAGTTTACGAATGATGTTTCATTTCTTCTAATCTCATAGCTCTTTATTGCTCAAAAATCAAGCAACTATTGGATTGAGCAATTAAGCAATTGGGTTGGATTGAGCCCCATTTGGTTATGTTTTATCCAAATGCTGGCTCTTTCTACACCCTTTCCTTCCCAGGTGATTTAAATGAGTGATTCTCAAATTTTTAAACACTAGGACCCACTTTTTAAAATGGCATTTGATGGGGATCCACTGGAATTGGTGTTAATGGCTAGAAGAAACATTATCAATGTAGGCTTCAAACTTCAGCCACCAAGAGCACAATCCTAACCATGTCTACTCAAAAGTAAGTCCCATTGTCTTCAATGGGTCTTACTCCCAGGAAAGTGTCTTCAGGATTGCAGCCCAAAAGTCCTATTACACAGGACACTCTGCTTGTGCTGTTGTTCTGCTTAGCTCAAGATTAAAACACTTCAGCTTGGAAGTAAAAGGAGAATGCACATTTGGCTCCTTCTCCAATATCACAGAGATCTCCCCATTTCCAGGATCCCATCTTTGCACATATTTAGGGCAAAGTACTATGCTTCTCTCACACTGGAGCCCTACCCAAGAACTCTGGATCCTGTATTTTCAGCTCTATATTTTGAATGGCAGCTGTGCTAGGTGCTATGTGACCCACCTAGTGGATCCTGACCCAAGTTTGAGAACTGCTGATTTAAATAATTATTCAATACTTTATTTGTTTTTATTTAGGATATTTATGCCCTGCCTTTTGCAATAAACCTCAAGGATGTACATGGAAACATAATAGGTCATAAAAATAGTAAACAAGCATATAAATTAGCAGATAGCAAACTTACTTTTTTTAATAATGAGTTTTTCTTTCAAAAAAATCAAGAGACTGTGTGTTTCAACATCAGAAACTGAGAGGTGAGTAGCTATAAAAAACCAGGACCATGAAATAGCAGGCCATTGATGAAATGATCAGTTTTCCATTACATCTGGTACACTTCCATACTGGCTCAGTACAGCAGAGGGAGTGCTGTACTGAAGATCTGTACTAGAAAGATTTGAAGATTTGCCTATATGAAATAAAAACTTTTAAAATGTTCACAAAATGGCACAGGTGGAGAATTGTCTCACTCATATACTGATGTGATGACTCATGTGCTATCCAAGATGTACCCCTGTCATGGAGCGACCATGTCTCAATGGCAGTTCCAGTCACAATGGGGATAAAAACTGAGGAAGAGGAGGAGCACTAAGCTGATGTGCTTGGATAATGTGGAGTGCAAATGTGGGCAGAAAAAAGATCTATTGGTGGTCCACTATCCAGTTTCAGTGGATCATCATTCACCCTCCAGATGTTAGGGTTTTAAATATACTGGACTAGTTAGAATCTAGTTGGAGTTTAGCTGGACTAATTAGAGAAGTGCCTGCCCAGCAAGGCACTTCATATGGCTGCAGTCCTAAACCTCCAGTTAGGCCAGCATAAGTTCTGTGCAGGCCTGGGGGTGTCACAAAAGTGCTGTAAGGCACTTCTGTGCCATCCCTGGGAGACGGCCAGTGCATAGACATGTCCTGGTCTCCCCACACTGCCATAGGTATGGGGTGCAGATGAGTTGTGATGGCCTTAATTGGTTAGGATTGCATCCTTCTCATGTTCTTAAATTAAAAAGAAGACATGGTGTATACATTTTAGTTTTGCCTTTCTAACTGTTCCTATTAACTAGGTATTTATTGCCATGATGAGGTAGCAGAGAATGTTGTTTGAACAGAAACTTACCCAGTTGGAAAATTATGTAACTCAAATCTTGCTAGTTTTAGTGATAGATTTTGATGTCCAGATATCCCATAGGGGTTGTTGAAATTATTCCTTTTGTGAAAGAAGATATTAGCTTTCTAAAGCTAATATCTGCAATGTTTTTGACAAAATCGACCCTATTCCTCTAGCTTCCTTTCCTTTATATGCTTAAACATTTCTTAATGTTCCATCCTTAAAAGCCTCATTGGATCAAGCCAAAGTCCTATCTAGTCTAGCTTCCTACATCTCACAGTGGCGCACCAGATGCCTCTATAAGCATGTCTCCATGATAACAAGAGATCTGCATCCTGGTGTGATTGTGGGTCTTTGAATGCTCTTTGCAGATCTCTGTAAGCTCTCAGGACCTCTCAAATCAGGACCTCTCAAAAACCAGCAACTTGAATTGTGGCAACAAAGCAATAGAACAGTAATGCAATCAGAGAATGTGATCAAATTTATTTGTCTACCAAGTTAAAGAAAATCATATACAGGCTGCAATTCTAACCACACTTTCCTGGGTGTAAGTACTATTGAACACAATGGGACTTAATGAGACATGCTTAGGATTGGACTGACAGTCTTTTCTGTATCTACAAAGCTATTTTTTTGAGGAAAGGGGGACCCTGTGTTTCAGGCCAATAAACACTTGATACATGTAGTGTGTTATAAAACAGAAGGGGGAACCACATCCGGTCTGCATTTTTTCTTGAACATCCCCCCTTTCCCATTATACAGGAATTTTATGAAAGAAAGAAAAGGAAGAATTTAAATTGGTCTTTGTGGGAGGAAAGAGGTGTCACTTTGATTTACCATTTTGCACAATCTTAAACCACAACTGGTTTTCTATGCCTTGGTACAGTTTGTCCTTGGAGCAGATTTGAGTGTGTGTTCTGAAAGCATCTAGATAGAAAGATAAGCATTTAATACCAGCAGATAACCATTGCTGCAGAATACAATGCACAATGTTTGTTTCATTTCCATTCACTCTTCCCCTTCTAGTAAAGATGTCTCTTCGAATATTTATATGATGCATCTTAATCTTTTATCTGTGCTTGTTTTTCTCCTTGGACCTCTATCTCCTTTTAACGGGTAAAATGTACTCAAGTGCCTCAATTTTTTTAACAAGAGACTTAAACCAAAATTAGACAGCAGAGCAATGGCCGTGTGTGTTCCCATCTGACAGAAGCTATTCAAAGTGTTGAAATGCACCTGTTCTCTGCCCTATTTAGTTGGTTTGTCTTGCCTTGGCTAAAATGATCTTTGTCATTGCTATAATAGTTCCCCTTCTTGGCTAAGGCCTAAGATCTGTGTGTGCAACAGATGTGGGATTTATATAGAAAGCAGTTCCAAGCAGTTTCTTAGTTTTGTTCTAGCTAATCTGATCTAAGCTTACTAGAACACTTACAAACATTCCCACATTGTGGGAGCTCAGGACAGAACACACTTGATTACAAGAACAGGAATTACCTACAGCCGTCTCCTCTACTCAGCAGTGCCAATGGCACCGGGAGTAAGGAATTGATGACTGGGTGATGGGTTTCCTGGTTCAGATTCTTTGGCACCAAAAAAGCACCACCAAATTTTGATGAAAATAATTCATTGAATGATGGGTTCTGATCTATGAGAACCTACTTCCCCTTTATCCAAAGGTATTTGCACGCTGGTGGTCCTAATTTTGATACCCAGCCTTTCCAGTTAGAGCAGAGACATATCACTGTCCGAAACCATAGAGATCTGCTGCTAATCTGTGCAATTGATATTGAAGTTGATGGCCCCATAATCTGAAGACAACTTCATATGTTCCTATGTCCCAGGTTGTGCCAGGTGGCCCTGGGAGATTAAGCCTGCAGATGTGATCTCGTTCCCTCCTCCTCCATATGGTAGCTATACACATTAATGATACACGTATAGATAACTCTTCACCTATTATCTGTTGTCCTTAGTCTTCTATTTTTCATATTGCTCACCAATCAGAATGTCCCCTACTTCTTTCCCCACTGCTTTCCCACTCTTTCTCGTCCGAATGTGTTTTTCGCTTTCTGGGCTCACAACAGGCACTAATGGGAAAATTAAAAAAAAATAACAAAGCATGAAACTATCAAATTGATAAGATGCCAATTAACATTCCAAAATAAATGCTAAAGAAAAACAAGCTGATTTGAACAGCTAAAAAAAATGAAGGAAGGACTCAAATAGAGTACCAGTATATTCTTCTGACTTATGTGGGGAATCCAATCACCTTTAAACTCAAAACCATGCACCTTGCAAACATGCAAAGCATCCAACTTGCATTCATATTGTATGGGCAGAGTTTACCCAAGTAATTGTGCTATGCAAACATCAGTGCGCACCAGGATCCCTTCTGATGTTGCAAGGAATGCAGTGTTGCACTTCTGCATCCTCTTTGGTGTGCACCTTTTGTACCACATGCTGCTTCACTGTCCATGCAATCCTAGTCCCCAGTTAGGCCAGCACGGTGTTGGCCTAGGGGTGTCTCTATAGTGCCTTAAGACATTTTTGCACCACTCCTTGGGGGGCTAGGTCTATGTACTGAACATGCACAGGTCTCCCCATGCCATTGTGGGAATGGGGAGATAGGTGAGTTGTGCTGGTTAGGATTGTGCGTGAGAATCACTGCAAATGCTCTATGTCAAGATGCAACTGAGGTTGCTTTTGCCCTCCGCCAGGCATCTACTAATTGGGCTGCTTGTCCAGTTGGCTCACGGCCCAGATTTGATAGATGGGTGCACCTTTTTCTTTCGGAGATGTTTTGGCCTGCCCTATGCCCTGTGCCATCGATTGAGAAGACATGAAGGGCAATTGCTGCTTTTCCTTGATAAACAATGTCAACAGATTAGTCCTGCACCCTTGGAACCGGAGGCTTGGGAAAGTGTGTTTATTTAGCTGACTTAAGGTAAATGCTGTAGAAGATCTCTGTTGGTTTGCCAATGGCAGCCAGGAACTGTGGCAATACTTCCTGCTCTAAAGTAAGCCAAACAGAGGAGGGGGGCACCCCAAAAGAATCCCCTTTGATAAATAACCTTTCCATATTAAATGCACATCAATCTGACATCAACAATTAGCTGTCAGGTGCTTGGCTTTGCAGGCAGAGGCCAATTTTCAGATTAGTGCTAATTGCAGGGAGGGCTGACACATCAACTCCCAGAGCCAGTAGCTTACAGCGCTGGTAGGAGCCGACTTCAATAGCGAGAGCAAGGGAGGGCCGAGGCGGCCTGTCTCCAGATTGCTGGCAGTTTGACTGTAGACTAAAGTAATGGAGCTGGCAGGGTGGAATCAATTACTGGCCAATGAAGATTTTCCCACAGGTCGGGGCTTGGGAAAAAAAGGACGTTCCTGCTGCCTAGACAGCTGGCATGGACTGTCCAGTGGGAAAGGAGCCGGCAGAATGAGAAAGAGAGGGACAGTGCTCTGTGATAAAACTGGTGACAGACTATAAATTATGAAAAGGGTACTTGGCAGAGGATTTAGAGCTTGCTCCTACCTCTGTTTTCTCTCCCCCTGCACCCAGAAACTGTTCCGAGAGTTATTCACTGGGAAATAAAATGTGTCAGCAGAGAAACTCTGCATTTATCTCTCACAGTTTGGTTTAATAAGGTACATGTGTGCATTGTGTTTTTTTCAGACCCTTTAAAGCAGCATTTTCGTTTGCAAGACTGGCGTCAGGCTCTGGTTCACATGACTTTCGGAGAAATCAATCGCCTGCTGACCGCATTTCTTCAAGGCACCAAAACGCATTTTTTGCTTTGTTGTTACATCCTTAAAGGCCTCAAAAGAGTTTGGCTGGAACCCCACACACAGTCACAGTTAAAAAGCAATGGAATGCTTATGCACAAACGCGCACACGGTTGCCATTTTTGGTCTTTGGTGTACTTAGCTAACTTTTTAAAAACAGTTTTTTTGAATCATGGGAACACTCTTCCTTTTTTCACTTATACCCTATTCAGAACCCATAATCACATTTATATTGACCCATTTTTAAAAGCATGTGAACCCTATATTCCACAATGGAAAACTTGTTTCTTATAGTGATGTGGTTAATTTTCATAACATTCCAGAGATGGCTAAATTTGCTTCTTGGTTTTCCTATAAACAAGATTTTTACCAGAATAATGACAAGAAAGGAACCTGAAAACCACATTTTTAATGTTTTGTTACAAAATCCCTTTCTCTGTTTAGCCTATACTCAAATTTAGTCTCTCAAATTTTGATTTGGGGATCCGCCATCTTGGAATCTGGCACTGAGCTTTCCTGGGAGCCTCACTGAACTCAATGGGACTTAGGCTGTAATCCTACAGACACTTTCCTGGGAGTAAGACCCATTGAACATAATGGGGCTTACTTTTGAGTAGACATTGTTAGGATTGTGCTCTTTGTTTTGAGTAGACATGGAAGAGCTCTGGGATATCACATCCCAGTAAACTTTACAGGATATCCCAGACAGATTTTAAAATTCGAAATGGGGTCTCAGGCATAATTCCACATTTAATGACTTCTAATTCATTCATCTTTTGAAAAGTTTGTATCTTGAAGGTATGTTCGTATGTATGAAAGTTTCCTTCTTGAATGCTCATACGTTTAGGGCTTACTGTAATAATAACTAGAAAAAGACCATCAGAAATTTATATTATGATATTTACAAATGCTTGCAAACTGCAGAAGATCAGCTTCTTGCAGGGCCACAAGCAGTGGTGGGCCCAGGCTGGTTCGGGCTGGATCGCCCTAATGGGTTGTTCCCAAAACCCCACTGCTATCGAACCGGTAGCAGCGGGGGGCCCGAAAACCCAGCGTGCCGGTTCACACACTGGGAGGAGACGTGCTGTGCTCGCGCCGACCTCAGCATGCGCACAGCGCGTCTCCTCCAGCTGGAGGAAACACACTGCGCACGTGCTGAGATGCGCACAAGATGCGCACAAGATGCGCACGTGCCAGCTGGAGGAGACGCACTGCGCATGCTAGGGGAGAGTGCTCTCCTGGGGGAGATGCACTGCGCGTGCGCAGGGGGTTGGTGCATGCGCAGTGCGCTGGGGTTGGGGCCCGCCTCTTGCCCTGCCCCTCACCCCGCCCACGTGCAGCTGCAGCGCGCTGCAGTGGGTAGCTTGCCACCCCCTGACCCCCGCCTCGCCCCCTGACCCCGCCCCCAATTCCGGCAAACCGGTTGTTGGGCAAAGCGGGACCCAACTCTGGCCACAAGGTAATTAGCAGTTATCTTGCAAACTGAAGGAGCTCGGCTCTCTACAGGGTAATTCTTTTTGCATTTTAGATTGTGAGCCCTTTTGGGACATGGACCCATTAGCCATTAAGTTTTTTCATTTTCTTTGTAAACCGCTTTGTGCACTTTTAGTTTAGTATAGAAATACTGTAGATAGATAATTACTGGTAGATGCTACAGTAACTATTTTTGAATAGACTCAGGGTTTGAGGCAATTAGTTATCTGATCTTTCCCTCACCCTTTGGTGACACACTAGAAATCAGGTTGTGACCAAACACTGGGCCCCGAATGCTGAGAACCACTGGGATCTAGCATTGCTTGAGATTTGAAAATGTTTCTCATCATGCTTAAGAATCAGAATGTTTGACTTGGTGCTAGCATTTTGTTGATTTTCCTTTTGTGATGCTATAACTGTAACACATGCTTTTCTTCTGGTGGTATGCAATGGTACTGCATACCAGCACCTCCAGCAGAGGCTGGAGCGGTGCATGCAGACAATGGCATCTCATGGGGTAGGCTGGGCTGAAGCCCTCTCTGCCCACCAGACTCCATGAGCGCATGGCTTACCAAGTCAGGCTCATAGACACCAGTGTCCAGTGCAGGAGGATCAGAGGACAGTGCCAGAGCACTCCATGCATTGCATGGAGGGATGTACAGGAAAAGATTCCAGGCTGCATATCCCTCCATGCAATGTAGAAAGGGGCAGACACTCCTCTGCTCCAGTGCTGCCCTCTGATCTATCTGCACTGAGTGCTGGTGCCTTGGTAAGACGTGCTTGTAGAGTGTTTCAGCCTGGGCTGCTGGGAGGAGAGCGTCCCTCCCCTCATGGAGACTACTGGTACCTTTTTTCCAGAAAACAGCACTGGGTGTCACCATCAGTGCCATCCCAATCCCTGATGCCTTATGGAAACGTCACCTCAAGCAACAGATTGGAATGGGTGTCTATGCCCTTCTGTTTCCACTTCTATTCTCTTCCTGTTCTCTAGGTTTAAAATGAGAACACAGCCGGGAAGTCTGGTGTAGAGAAGTGTGGAGAGCTAGAGTAAGCAGCAGAGAACAGTATTCAAGTCAAGTTGTTTCTGGCCTGGGCTAGTTTGCTATCAGGCTGTAGCATACAGGAATGTGCAGATGTGTGGATGTCTGCACCCGTTTGGGGCAGCACCCTGTCATTCACGAATACTAAACCAAGTCCAACTCTGCAACCTCTGTGTGGTTCTGGGAATGAAGGGCTGTTTAAAAAACTATTATTTCATTTTCTCTGTTAACCACTTTTTGAACTTTTAGCTGAAAAGCAGTATATAAATAGTGTTGATTGATTGATTAATTGATTGCTGGATTGATTGATGACACAAGAAGAAACCATTCAAATGGGAAGTGGGAGAATGAGGGTCTAGGAAAGGAGGTTATCTGAGGGGTGAATGTTTTAAAATTATACTTGTGATGTGCAGCTGCTTCTTTTGACTGTTTTCCATCCTTTTCAGGACTAAGGCTGCAATACTATTCACACTTTCCTGGGAGTAAGACCCCTTGACTATAATGGGACTTACTCCTGAGTATACATGCGTAGGATTTAGCTTTCAGACTACAATTGTAGCACTTTTGGCAGACTTCGTAGAAATCTTGACCTTAAAATAGCTTAACTTTTGGCTTTTTAAAAACATCCTTAGAGCCCCATCCGATGCAAGAAATTATCCAAAGTCCATGCCATGGAATATCGGTTGAACATGGAATATCGGTTGAACGTTCACAGGATGGTAATGATTATTGCTGTCCTTCTTCAGTTTAGACTGTTTTCAGAGTCTTTATTATAAAGCCCTATACATAGCAGAATCACCCTCCAAAGGTATGTGAACTTTCCCATTCTCAACAGCAAGAAAAAAAAATTGACTCCCAGTCACAAATACTGGGTGGGAGTTAACTGATTTTATCTTAAGATTTTCTTCCTCCAAACAGATCTTCCCCAAAAGCAAAGACTCCTTCCTCTGAAGGATGACTTCCTCCAGCGGAAGTTACTTCCAGCAAAGGATGAAAATCTTGGGATTAGAACAGAAACTGATATCCTTTCTGTTAATTATGACACAGAAAAGATTGAGAAGCATCAGACCAGTATTTCTATACATTCCATAGAAATCCTTCAATCCGTCTTTCCTTTTTAAGAAAATTTGTTCAACTTCTGTGCATCTAGCAAATCTGATCCAGAGAGGAGAGGATGAGAGCAGACCACAACAATAGAGTGCCTTAAAAGAGTTGTTGTCTCAAGGCCATGAATTATTCCAGGATAATGCTTTGGAAACAATGGAAAGTTTGCAGGCAAAGGAAAACAATTCTGAGAATGAGAAACAGTACAACTTAAATGTGAACTTCCTGATCAGCTGCTAAAAAGTACTTTACTGAAAAGGAGGCACCCTCCATGTATAGCTAAGAATTCTTTGCAGAAGGATTCCTATTGTTGTCGGCATTGTGTCATTTCATTATTGACAGCAACAAAATGAGTGCATGCAGGTCAAAGGGCTGCTGTTAATATCTGCTATATCAGCTGAGGGGGGTCTCAACAGTGGTCATGAGCATAACTGATTGAGAATGTCTCAGACATGCACACACACACACAAATTTATTTATTTTATGGATTATTATTCTGAACTCAGAAGTTGCCAGTCTGGTGAAATCTTGCCCATATAC
Organism: Cryptoblepharus egeriae; assembly: GCA_030015325.1. Taxonomy (NCBI): domain Eukaryota; kingdom Metazoa; phylum Chordata; class Lepidosauria; order Squamata; family Scincidae; genus Cryptoblepharus; species Cryptoblepharus egeriae. The sequence goes on from JAREYC010000003.1 coordinate 28,003,700, forward strand.
ATCAGCTGACCCATAGGATTTAGGAAAGGACTCTTAGTTATGTGTTAAAAACTGTATTTTTAGAAAGTGGCTTAACATTAAGACCAAAAAAAAAAACATAATACAAACATCTCTTTTCAAGAACCAAGCAAAATGAGACTCCAAAAACCTGAACCATGCAAATGAGAACCAGAGCACATATATTTTAATGTACTGGATTACAGACTTCTGAGTTGCAGATGTCCAAGTTATAAACTTCCCAATTGGTACTTTTGCATAGGCACAGTCCATCCATTGTTATACTTTCACATAAGTGTGATCGCTCTTAGCTGGCAAGACCTGGCTGTTTAACATAAAGTCCATATATTCTAACCATGGTGTTCCTTATCAATTGTCAAAAAACTGATGGTGTGCCTTGATAATTTTAGAGTCAGTGTACTGTGAGATGAAAGAAGGCTGAAAATAACTATTCCAATGTATAATTTAAATTTGCTTTATTTCTGACTTATATTGAATTCTGTTGAACTCACACAGTACTGCATTTACTCAAATCTATTGTGCACCATATACTTATAATCAAAAAACATTTAGGCCTATATCCTAAAGTGAAATTAAGGCCCTTGCTCCGGAGTAGTTAAGATGACTTTCCATAAGATAACACCAGAGAGTGACATAATTGTATGGACCCATAACTGCTATGGATTTTGCCCTTACTCAAATTGAATTAACCACCAAATCTAATGTGTACTCTGATTTTGGAGACTAAATTCGGCTGAAAAAGGTGAGTGTTATATTTGAGTAAATACAGTGCATATTGTTTTCCTGTTGTAAAAAAATAGTGAGAGGAAATAGCTTATCAAATGTGCAAACGAGTCCTCCATATGACTGCTGTGGATACTGTACTCATACAAGTTTCTTGCCAGAATTTCAGACAATGAGATGCAATGAGAACATTTGATCCCAGAACCTAGTTTTGCAACATTGGCTGAAGTGCTTTGCAGTCCCATATTCAATATTTATTTTTGCTCCTCCAATTTCTTTCCAAGTTTGCTCTGTTTATTTGTGTTTCTCCCAATATTTTATCTTGTTTATATTGTAAAAATCCTTTGATCATTATGATCCTTTTGCTTCTCACTCATCAGTCTTGCACTAGTGTTTTCTTTGCCCTGTATGTCAAATTCTACTGTGGTTTCTATTGATTGTTGAAGCTCCTGATAGCTTTTCCTAAGTGTTGACCTGTATGTGCTATGTATACTTCCTTCCATAAAGCATTTGGTGTATTTTTAGTATGGGAAAAATACAATTTATGATACACCTGAAATTAAGGGTAGTGTGAAATGGTCTAAGGGCGCAATCCAGAGTAACTACGGGGAGTCCTTGCTCCAGTGTAAGAACAACTTACTCTGGATTGCAATATGAATTTCCCATAGATTTTCCCTAGGTGGTCCCGTAACTATGGGTGCACATAATGTCTCTTACGTGCTCCCGCAGTTACTCTGGATTGTAGCGTAAGACACATTCCCTTTATTATGACAATCTTCCTAAATGCAGACATCTGAACATAGACATCGTTAAGAGCCATGAAGTTTAATAGGAAAAGAAAGTTGATCTGCATGTGTGTTTTTGGAGGGGGTGGGGAGATGGACCACAGGAGGTTCCTTATCCTTCCTTGTGAGTTACAGTAGGCTTTCCCTTTTAGTTCACCAGTTTCTCCCATTTGGCTTGCTCAGCTGCATATTCAGGGTGCCAGATCTGAGGTTTTGTCCACCTGTGCCTAAGAAAAAAAGGAGCAGCCTTATGTCAGCTGCTGTCCTCACATGCAATACAATACTTCAGATGAGTCATCCCACACAGAGCTTAGGACCACCATATGTCCCTCACTTCATGCTTTCCTTGGATGTCCAAGCCAGTTCACAATGAAATTCTGGTTTTTCACTCATTCAGCCTTTCTCTTAATAATACCTTTCTCCTCTTGGGTATGAGCTTCAGCACAATCTTCATCTCAACCACCCCATTTTGTTTATTGCATAGATCAATTCTCAAACACAGGCCTGTTTTGTGAAACATGCAAGCATGATTTTGTGCAATCAGGGTGCAATCCTCATCAATTTAGGCCGGCACAACTTGCCCATCTCCCCGTTCATATGTGGGGAGTTCAGCGCATGTATGTGCACAGGAGTGGCACAGAAATGTGCTACGGCGCTTGTACAATTCCCGGCCCAGCACAGGACTTCTGCCATGACTTGTGACAGCCTAACCAGGGAATAGAATAGCACCGTGAGTGGACATATAGCATGAGGCAATAGGATCCACCCACCACAGTGTGCAAATTCAACTGCATCCCTAAAACAGATCAGCCCACATCCAGTTTTGCAATATACATATGTGCACTCAATGCCCCATAGAATTGGAAACCCTGAAGAAGCAGAGTTCCCAATGATGCGGCTTATTGCCTATGTGTATGTTTGCTGTATGACCAGAGGCACATTGCAGACATACTTTTGAATGCGTGCATGGCAGAGGTGGAGTCTTCTGCCTCCCGCTGTACATGCATTCATTGTACAGGTTGAGACGAGCCCTGTTTGGCTGAATGGGGTTCCTGTCTTTTAACATTACTAATTGTAAGCCTCGATAACTAGCGTCCTGGCATGAGTCAGGTTAATAATGCTGGCAACAATATATATCACATATATTTAGCCTCTTTTTTTTAGCCCCCTCCTCACTAGCCAAGTCTAGGCCTGGTGCCACACCTTCTACTTAGAGGAGCAGTTGCTTTGAAGTAACTTCAAAGAGACAGTGCATGTAAAGGTTGCATTTTCTTTTAGTACAGTATGACCATTGACATTTTCATTGTGGAGTGTTTGAAACATCATTGCTTATGACCAAATAAAAAGGGGCTGGGTTTTCTTATTACATTGTTGACACTGATCCACTAGCTTAGGAAAGGCACTTGAGCAGCATTCTGGGGATCAGCTTATCTGCCCAGGGGCATTTGTTGCATTTCCCTTGCCATTATGGGCGGAAATAAAAAGCTCTTCGCATAATCCCCAAACAACTTCATTCCTCTATGGCCCTTCAAAGCCCAAGTTCTCTTAAATCAGCAATTGAGGGCTTTGAGATATCTCACCAAGATACCCCCTACTCTTTCTAAAGGAAAAAAGGGACCTTTCAAGCTGAAAAACAGAGCTTAATGAGCACCACAAACCTGTTGAAAAAGATTGTTCTGAGTTTTCACCTTTTCCTAAACATAAGGATGATGATGATAAACACCAACATTTTATTTCTGGATGAAGCTCAAATGTTATCCTTGAGTAAGGTTGCCATATGTCCCCCAAAACAGGGACAGTCCAGATTTTGGGGGTTTGAGTTCACATACTGGCCAGTATGACAGTGGGTCCTGTTCCAGTTTTGTGGAAGTGGATTATAGCAGCCCTATCATTGAGAACTGGAATTTGCTATTATGCATGGGCTAGATGCTGATAAATTTTCCTCCATATTATAGGTCATCTTATAGACCCATTTAGGTCATGTTATATACCCATTTTTTGCATTCTAAGTCAGATGTCATGTCAGCATCAATAACACCAAGAAGAAATTCTATAAGTTTCTCACCAAGGGGACTGTGTGTGTGTGTGTGTGTGTGTGTGTGTGTGTGTGATTGCAGAAAGTACAACTTGCCTTACAATGATGGTACATTGTAATGGCCATGTATGAAAATTGTTAGTACAGCTGTTAATCTCTTTGAGAGACACATGCCAGATCCGGTATAGATCCAGCAAGGAGAGATAAAAGGGGAATCTTGTGTGTCCCCCATACATGCTGAATCTACAAATCTTGCTTGCCACTCTACATGCATATCTTCGAATGCCATGCTTGCCACTCTTCATGCGTATCTATAAATGCCATGCTTTCCACTCTACATACAATTGCAAATGAAAAAGCAATGACTGACTGTAATGGTAGGAAAGTGACAGGTTACTAACCACTGGTTAGGCCTAACTCCCAATTAAGTTGGCACAAGCCCCATTCTGGCCTGGGGGTTTCACAAAAGTGCCAACATGAGCCGGCCTCACCATGCCACTATGGAAGCAGGGAGATACGAGTTGTGCTGGCCTAAATTGATTAGGATTGCACCCTTAGAGTTAAACTAAGGGTGCAGTCCTGACTGAGCCCATTTAAAGCACATTTGCACCTTTCTCAGATTAAGATGTGCTGGTGTTTAAGGTGTTCAAGCCCACGGAGGGTGGTAGCAGAGGGAAAGAGCTCTGTGCTGGCTGAGATCAGCAGAGGCCTGTGAACTGATAGATATGCCAGATTTCAGCCCCATGAGTTGGCTGCATGGCTCATTTCAGCATGAGTTGGCTGCATGGCTCTGCACGACTTGATGAAGATCTGAGTAGACCTGTGGGGTCTTCATATTCTGTGTTATCTGGGGCATATGGGGAATGTTTCTCCTTGCTCTGCAGTAGAATCATAGAATCATAGAGTTGGAAGGGACCTAGTAGGTCATCTAGTCCAACCCCCTGCCTGCAGCAGGAAATCCCCCTAGAGTATCCCCGACAGGTGCTTGTCGAGCTTCTGCTTGAAGATCCCCAGTGAGGGAGAGTCCACCACCTTCCTTGGCAATCTGTTCCACTGCCGAACCGCCCTCACCATCAGGAATTTTTTCCAGATATCCAACCGGAATCTCCTCTCTTGCAGTTTGTACTCATTGGTTCTAGTCCTGCATTCAGAAGCAGCTATGAACAAATGAGCCCCTTCCTCCCTATGACAGCCCTTCAGGTATCTGACGAGGGCAATCATGTCTCCTCTCAGCCTCCTCTTCTCCAGGCTGAACATCCCAAGTTCCCCCAACCTTTCCTCTTAGGGCTTGCCTTCCATCCCACTGATCATTCTTGTCGCTCTCCTCTGGACTTGCTCCAGTTTGGCTGCATCTTTCTTAAAGTGAGGTGCCCAGAACTGAACACAGTACTCAAGGAGAGGTCTGACCAGTGCTGAATAAAGAGGAACTAGAACTTCTCGCAACATGGAAGCTACAGTCCTCTTAATGCAGCCTAAAATGGCATTTGCCTTCTTTGCAGACACATCACACTGCTGACTCATGTTCAGCTTGTGATCCACGGCAACTCCAAGATCCTGCTCACATGTTGTGCTGCCAAGCCAAGTATCCCCCATTTTATAGCTATATTTTTGGTTTTTATTTCCTAAGTGCAGAACCTTGCACTTCTCCCTGTTGAAATTCATTCTGTTTGTTACAGCCCAGGATTCTAGTTTATCCAGATCCTCCTGGAGGCTTCTCCTGTCTTCTGATGTGTTTGCTACTCCTCCCAGCTTGGTGTCATCCGCAAATTTGATCAGGCTCCCCCGTATCCCTTCCTCCAAGTCATTAATGAAAATGTTAAAAAGAACTGGTCCCAAGACAGAGCCTTGGGGTACCCCACTTGAAACCGACCTCCAGGTTGACACAGAACCATTTACTAAAACCCTTTGTGTGTGGTTGTTGAGCCAGTTGCAGATCCACTTAACAATTGCCTCGTCTAGCCCATATTTTTCCAACTTCCCAATTAAAATGTCATGTGGGACCTTGTCAAATGCTTTGCTGAAGTCAAGATAAATGACATCCTCAGCATTGCCACTGTCCAGTAAGCTCGTAACCCGATCAAAAAAGGAGATCAGATTCATCTGGCAAGATTTATTCTTGGTAAATCCATGCTGGGTTGTTTTGATCACCGAGTACTTGCTAGATGTGCACAAATTGTGTGCTTTATGATTTGTTCTGATATCATGTAGCATGGCATCAGCTCTGAACGTGCGATGGATGCAGTGCCGGCTTATCAGCCTGCCTACTCCAGTGCTTGCACAGTAAATTCAATTCTTTAAATCCTACGTTTTAGGACTCTCAGATTTTTCAGTGAAATGCAGATATAAACTTCCATTCCATCCTAATCAAGAGCATTACACATTTCTTTTCTCTATACTTTCTTTTCGCTATTCTTTTCTCTAATTTTTTTAAAACTAAAAGTCCCCGACAAGCTGCTACTGAAGAGCAACTTCTCAGCCAAATGACAGCTTTGGGTCAATTTTTTTTATCAGAGCAATGGCTTAGAACATAGGAGTTTTGCAATTCTGAAAATTGCAGGATGGGGGTGTGGTTTGGATTTTCATGGCACACTGAAACTGAATATAGAAACTGATAGTATCTGAATGGAACACTATGTGCTTTCTATGTGGTAGGGAGTTGAGTTGTGACTTGAAGTTACATTTTTCTCCATTCTTTGGAGGGATGTTTGGAATTTCTGGAAATTTGTCTGGAGTTAGTTTCCTGTGATTGTAATGTGCATTGAGAAATTCCACAGCCTATGCTGGGAACAATTTGGTATCCTCAAGCAGTGCAGTTGTGTCTCTATGAGTCATACAGGCTCAGCTGATACATGTTTGCCCACATTTCAGCCTGGAAAGGGCCAGAGGTTAGCTCAAAGTCTTGGGGTATTTGAGAGAGTCACAATTTGAAGCCCTAAGAAGAAAACATTTCATGCAATGATTATGAACAAAAATATAGCACATGATGCTCTGAACTCCTACATTGGAGCAGTGGCATAGCTAGAGCAGGTGCAAAAGTCCTAGGTTTTGCAGGGATCCTCAGCACGGCATGCAGAAGGTCCTTCTCCTTCGGTAGTGTTTGGTACTCCTCCATTTTCCTCCCACTTTCTGGAATGTCTCCAAAGTAGAAGATGTAGCTATTTGCACACTGTGGTGAAGCACCCAGCAAAACTTAGGATGAAATCTTAACCTAGGCTGGCACAACTCATTGGTCTTCCCATTCCTGTGATGATGCAGGGAGGCAAGCACATGTCTGTGCATTGGCCTAACCCTCCCCCAGGAGTGGTGCACACTCCCAGACCATCATGAGATTTGTGCTGGGGCTTAAGCTTGGTTAGGACTGGAGCCTCGGAGCTTTGCACCCCTTCTAGCTATGCCACCACATAGAAGTTCACCAATTGGTTTATTCTTCCAGCGAATCCTCTGGAGCAGGGCCTCCTAGCCACACAAAACTGTCCTTGCTGAACCAATTTAGAGATGTTTAAAGGGGTTCGGCATCTTTCCGAGAAGATCCACAGAAAAAAAGGCGCCGATCTCGTTGACATCTGTTTCAGGTTCTCAGCCTTATCTGGTTCAGCTGTGTTTTGTCTCTGTGGCTGTTCCCAAATGCCATTAAACAAAAGTCCCTTTGCAGTTGCTGAGTGGCAGGTATAGGGTATCTATAGTATGAGGACCCAGAAAGAAAAAAGGGAGGTGGGAAGGGTAGGAAGGAGGCAGCTCCTGTTCAAGTTATTGCTGCAGACAGACCCCAAAGCCTGCCTGATTGACACTGTAAATCTATACAGAGAGGTTGTTTGAGGGGAGTCTGTCAGATTGACAGTGCAAATGTGTAACACACACAGCCTGTGAGAGAGGAGTCTGCCGGCGGGTGGGAGAGCGCTGGCTGAGTGTTGGTCACACGGAGATTGAATTACAGTTGAATTAGATCAGAGCTGTGGGAAACAGCACCTCCTAAACACACACAGTCTCTGGGGGAGGGAGGAAGAAGAGGAGAGGGCTGGGGAAGGGGGGCAGAGGCGGAGGCGGCCAGCTGGGGTGAAGGACTCGGAGCAGCTCACAGAAGCTGGGAGCTAACTTAATTACTGCAGACCTCTCTACCTCCGGCTTGCCAGCCTGCAGACTTCACTCTGGGCCTGAAAGGCTCCGTGGTGGCAGGCCAAAGAGAGGCCAGGCAGCACTCCATACAAAAGCTTTGTTTCCAAGCACAGGGAAGGAGAGAGACTGATGAGTGGGGGGCAGAGTGTGGGTCTCACCAGGGGGGGAAAACATCATTAGGAGTGGTCTGGGAAAGGCCTGCAGCTGGAAAGGTCAGACTCCAAAGGGGATTTGGGTGGCTTTAACTGCTACCTTTTAAGATCAGAGGTTTTATGGCATTCTGCTCAGATGGCTGCTGGAGAGACTTGAACACTTCAACAGACCCTCATCCCCCTCCCCGTCCCAACCCTTGGATAAGAATTGCCTTCTTAATCCCCAGCATTGTTGGGTGTTCTTTTCCCCCTCTCCATGTTCCCTGATGATGATGATGATACATTGCAAACCTAGACTATGCACATCTTGTGGTTGGGATCATTGCTGGCAGGAGGGGATGATGGAGGCCGAAAAAGGGGGAGAAGAAAGCTGGAACCTTTTAAGCTCTATTAAGAGAGGGCAAAAAGTCAGTTGGCATTGAATTGAGATTGCCCAGCAGGGATGAGAGCGGTATTTCCAGGAGACAGCGGGGGCAGCATTTGTTTCCAGGCCTGGCACTGAAATGCTGGCCAGGGATGAAGCACACAATGCATGGCATTCTCTATCACAATCGCACCTCGGCGCCTTGAAATGATCCATTCTCTTTCAGTGTCACTCTGCAAGGAACTTGGGGAAGTTGTGGGGGGGGGGGGGGGAAGCAAAGCACTAGGGGAGAGGAGGAGGAGGAGGAGAAGGAAACAATCTCTCTCCTGCTCATTTTCCCTCCCTTTAATCTCCTGGGCTTGCACATGTCTTTGTGGGTAGGGATGAGAACCTGACCTCTAAACCCTTGTTAACAGAATATTGGGTTTGTTTTTATTATGCAACCCACTTTCAGCACAATCCTCCTTTATTTGACTTTCAATTGCCAGAGCTTGGCATAGACTCCCTCTCCCTGCTTAAAGATTTGCTTGTACTACGGGTTTACCGGCTGTATCAGGTGTGATCTTCACTCAGGCTTTACTTGAACCATCCTAATAGCCCACTACTATTTCATACTATGTCTCACCATGCAGACGAAGTGCAAGCAATTATGGTGCAGGGGTAGATCAGACAGCCAGCAAGAGATAAGTAAATTTAATTACCTCTTGGTAGGCTGTCTGATCACCAGTGGGTCTCCATGAACTCACACCAGCTATTGTGCCAGAGGAGAAATGGGTTGGGTCTGGGCTGGAAAAGGGAAATAGGATTCCTGTGCGCTCTACTGCCACTGAGATTCTCCCCACTTCCAAACCATCTCCAGCTGTCCACTCTTCTTCATGCCCTGAACCTCCCCAAGTCTCTCCCACAACCCACCATCACCATCACCATCATAACTGTTCTGGCACAATCTAAGACTGTTCATGTTGGATGTGTGGAGCTGACTCATTTTTGCATCAGCAGCTCCAGTATACTGTACTTTGCAGCAGCACACCATTTGTGGTGCCAGTGCAACATTAAACCCAGAGGATCACAAGATTTGCTGTTATAATGGCCCATAGGATTGGGTCATAACCACCTTAAACACAGCTTGATTTGTAAAAGAGCAGCATCCAGGGTTCAAACTTGCCTGGAAGTCAAGTCTTTTGCTATGGATGACCTTCTCCCCAATCTCAGGAAGTTTGCTGTTGATAAGTTACTTGGTGATACTGGACTGGCAATAATGCATTGGCTCAAAAGTCATGCTCATTTTAAATTCTTCTTAGCATCTCATACCATGCTGCTGTTTTTCAATCAGCTCTGGCTTCTGTTTTGCTTCTCACTCTTATAGGTATTTGTTACCTATAAAGCCCTACATGGCTTGGGCCTGAATACTTGAAGAATTGCCTCCTTCTTTGTGAACATATTCAGAAGCTGTGTCCATCATTGGAGGCTCTGCATCATATTCCACTATCTAGGATGGCATCAATTAGCAGAGCTTCTTCATTCCCAGATATTTTCCATCTACAGCCATTTCATTTGGCTGCATTAGAGGACATGATGATATAAGTGAGTCCAATCATTATCCTGGTTGAGAGCCTAGGACCGACTCCCGCTTGGCTCCTCCATGCCTCAAGTGTCTCAAGCAGTGTCCATCTACACTGTTATTATGTATAGAATGGGTCAGATTATATGCCTGATCTAGTTCCATCCACATACATGATTATCATATGTATGAAGTCAGTCCTGCTAGCTGCAGTCTGTCCTTTCTTTCCAGCAGCAGCTGTCCAAGGTCTTAAGCCGAGAAGTCTTTCCTAACCCTACTACCTGGGATTTCTGTACCTGGAGGTGCTAAGACGTATGATTTTCAATATGCCTTCTTTATGCCCTTCCACTTAGCAATGGCCTTTTCTTATTTCATGAGTCATGATTGCCTTCCCTCTGTAGCTAAACCCAGCACTTTTTTGAACACTTTCACTGATGAGTATTTGACTTAAATCTTGCTGGAGCAAATTCTGAAATGTAGGGTCCAATTCTAAGCATGTCTACTCAGAAGTAAGCCCCATTGCATTCAATGGGTCTTACTCCCACAAAGGTGTCTTTTGGATTACACCCGAAACATGGTCTAGTAAAATGGGACTGAAAACATTTGACAGGAAAGTAGGACTAATTCAATGTCCACGTATACTTAGGGAACAGAGAACACTATGATGTATAGATGTAGAAGTTTAGAGCAGAGAGGACTAGTGTGGCTTAGGTCTCTGTCAATTTTGGATTTAGCAGAGAGTAAATCTGACATTGAATTCAACATACTGATGTGATCAGCAACCAAGGCACTGCAGTCTGCATATGAGGGATGTTATCTACCCTGTATTATAGTGTTGCAAAGTCAGTCAGTCATTTTCTTTGCAAGTAGAAAATGATACTCCTGAAATGGAGCTGTGTGGTTTGCATTTAGTCACTATGGTGCACAGGATTTGGTGCACACTTGTTCATTGAAACTGGGCAGGCTGATGACATCAGGAAACTATGAGTCTCTTACAGCTGCTTGGCCTGCCCCAGATCATATATCTCCTTTAGAAAACCAGGACCAGGTGCTGAAGAGCAAGAGAAGGGAGAGTCCGTGTGAGCAACCGCTTAGAATGACCTTCTGAGACTACAAGCAAGAATGTAGAAAATCGTGGTGGGCATGTGTGTTAGGGTGGCATATCTTTTGGCCTCACCATTTAGGGCTTGAGGAAGGTTTCTCATTCAGATTTTCCCCTTCATATCATCCTCTCTTAATTCTTCCACTAATACTGAAAGGAACGTCTTACCTTCTTGATGGGATAAGAAGATTTCTTGTGGCAAATCCAAACTCTTTTCCTCTGCTTGAATGGATCATCATGGACTTGCCATCACTATTGCTGGTGCAACTCTAACCCCCAAATCCAGAGTAACTACAGGAGCACATAAGATACATTACGTGCACCCGTAGTTACTGCACCACCTAGTAAAAACCTATGGGAAATTCATATTGGAATCCAGAGTAAATTATTCTTACACCGGAGCAAGGACTTCGCATAGTTACTCTGGATTTTGCCCTAAGTTGATTTTTTGTGGCTGCTGAGATTTACCCTGGGGAAAGGGACAAATATCCTCGTACCCCAAGTAGACCTCCAGCATCAAAAAATAAAACAAATAAAATCTTAAAAAACACTCAGCAGAAGCTGTAACAACTCCACTACATTGCCATGTAACGTTTTAGGTAGGATTGGGTTGAAAACAAGCAAGTCTAGTAAATAATTGAGATGAGTCTAGTAAATAGGTCTGGTTGGGTTCAAACATTGCTCTGGATGCAGGCAGCATTGCTCATATACACATATGTTTACCTCGTATACACATATGATTACACAAACGTAATCTTGAGTCCAGATTCACCTAGCCCAGATGACTGGTTTAGGGCTGGTTCATGATTTAGGCTGGTTTAGGCTATGGTTTAGGGCTGGTTTATAATTGGTTTAGGACTGTGGTGGCTTAGGTTGCAATGCTGTCCACACTTTCCTGGGAGTAAGCTCCATTAATTATAATGGGACTTATTTCTGAAAAGACAGGCTTATGATTAGACTCTTTGGTTAAAAACACTGTGCTTGTTGACCTGAAAGTTGGCAGGTTTGAAACCTGAATACTGCAAGATGGAGTGCGCTTCTGTTACTTGCCCAGTTCCTAACAACTTGGCTGTTTGAAAGTGTAAATGCAAGTAGATAAATAGGTACACTTTGATGGGAAGGTAACAACATTCCATTCACTTTGGCATTTAGTCATGCTGGCCACTTGACCACAGAAACATCTTTGGACAATGTTGGCTCCTTGGCCTTGGGATGAGCACTGCTCCCTACCAGCTCCCTACCAGTTCTGGGGATGAGTAGCAGGGGACATTCTTACCTATGACTGTTTTGGGATCATTAACTAGAAATTATAATAAACAATCTCAAAATTCTTCAGTTAGGCTACCTGTAGCCATGAGACATAGCCCTACAATCCAGAGTAACTATGGGAGCACATAAGAGACATTTACGTCAATGTACTTATCGCACCACCTAGTGAAAACCTATGATAAATTCATATTGCAATCCAGAGTAAATTGTTCTTATGTTGGAGCAAGGACTCCCAGTAGTTACTCTGGATTATGCCCATAGTTTTCAAAAAAGAACATAGATTTTTAAAAGAGATATAAACAAGGAAAAGGCAATGTTGTCTTTTAAGATCAGTGAAAGAATACTGATAAATATTGATGCGGCATTAGGAAGTAAGAAGAAGTAGGATTGCCAGCTGGGCTGAGTTTCCTTTACTACAGATGAACAAACTGGAGAAAAGGTGAAAATCAGCAGGGGTCTTGAAACAAGTTTTTGAAGAGTTGCTATGAGAGTTTGCATGAGATCAGAGAATTACATATCCAAGCAGCCCAATTCTAATTTCCAGCACCAATGCAGCCATGCTAACAGGATGTGCACCACATGCTGCAATGGGAAAGCAATCACAGAGGCCTTGTCAAGGTAAGAGAACATTTGATACTCTACTCAGGGCTGCATTATGGCTGTATAAGTGCTGGAAAATTAGATAGGATTCGGCTCTTAATCTGCTGGGTAGACTGGGAAAAGCTGTCTTTCTGAGAAGCAATCCTTCTGCATGGCTTGGGAACCTGGAGGAAAAGGAAAACCACAGCCAAAAAAGTGCAGGGAAAGTAGTTTCTTTGGTGATGAGGATGGCTACCAAGGCAAGAGGCTTTCCTGATCAGAAAAGATCCGACAAAAAATGGACAAAGTGGAAGCCTCTGTGGATAGATGAGCCTATTAAGAAGGTGTGGACACCTTAAGTGGAGAAGAAAATGCCAAAATTCTGTTCTCAGAGGGGGGACAGTTATAGGACTTTGAGCAATGAATACAAAGACATTCCTGGGTAGAAAATGGTATGAGGAACATTTCCTGGGTGTGCAGTCAGGAGTGTCTTGGACTTGATTGAGTTAAGGTGTGTCCTTCTAGGAGGAAACAAAGGTGTAGTTGCACTCCAATCAGAGAGGTTCCTTGAAGGGTCAAAAGCCTTGGCAGGGTATGGGCTGCATCCATGCTTAGTTCTTAGAGGGAGAGACTTCTTGGAGATGGAATCTGAAAAGATTGTTCAGGCAACCTGGCACTTGATGGCTGAACACATACTTGCAAGTAAATTTATAGTCCAAAGTTCATTTGACTTTAGGATATGGGCAAGATGTAGGAGCAGCAATATTCAACCTTTTTCAATGCAAGGCACATTGAGAAGGGATTAAAATGGTCAAAAGACACCAAAAAACAATCAGTTGTTTTTTTAAAAGCAATTGACAAGGCATATCCCATTGTTGGTTGGAGACTTGCATCCCCCAACTACTATGACTCACCAATTCAGTTAAATATATGAGCTACTGTTAAATTCGCTCAACATATCTCCAGGCCATTTGTGCACACAGTAGTGGTTGAAAATTGTGGTTGTGCCATAGTAGTGGTTAAAAGCACATTGATGTCGGCAGTGCTAGAGCTTTTCCATTCCAATGAAAGGATCTTTACTAGCATGATTAGAGAGTCAGGAAAATCCTGGCTGGCTCTAAGATTGGCTAAAAGCACAATCCTAACCATGTCGACTCAGAAGCCAGCCCCACTGTGTTCAATGGATGTTACTCCCAGGAAAGTGTGTTTAGGATTGCAGTCTAAGAAGCCAAAGCTTCTAAAGATACTTTCCTGGGAATAAGACCCATTGAACACAGTGGGGCTTACTTTTGAGTAGACATGGTTAGGATTGTGCTCCAAGTTTGGGAAAGCGAGTATAGGATTGCAAACTGAGAGCACAATCCTATGCATGTATATACAGAAGTCAGTCCCCCTGCATCCAATGAGTCCTGCTGTGTCCAATTCCCTTGGGACAAATGCAGAGTCAGTATACGCAGAGTATATCCAGAGTAAGTCCCGTTGTGTCCAATTCCTGGTTTACACTCAGGAATGTGTGTTTAGATCTCAAGCTAGAACATGGAGTAATGATTTCAGTTTGTACCAGGATTTATCCCAGGCCTCCTCAGGTTGTTAGCAGTTGTGCAAAAATAATTTCACTAGTGTACGGCTTCAAGGTGACTTTTTCTGCTCTTTCTAATAGGAATAGTTGGTTACAGTGAACAGTGCTGGGAGGGCATTGTGGGTGATGGAGAGTGTGTGGCAATGGGGTTAGAGTTGGACAGACAGGGTCCTGGGAAGGGCCCAGGAACAACCCTGGGGTCCCAAATCTGATAGATTGATTGAGAATGTGGCATGAAAGGTCGAAGATCATTAGTAAGAACGCAACCCATAGTTCTCTCCAACAGTGGTACTTGGGCATTTTGGCCCCTCTTAAACTTAAAAATCTGTCAAATAGCACTATGATGCCAGAGCTACTTGGAAGTAAGTACCATTGTGTTCAATGAGACTTTCTGCCAGGAAAACCCGGTGCCAGATTCCAACATGGTGGATCCTACCCTCTTTTAACCCCCCTGACCTGAGGTTGTGACTCCCACTTTGAGTACCACTGCTTTACAATAGGGGCATACAGGGGTTCTCAATATACAGGCAGATATACAAATTATTTCTTATGATACAAAGTGTCCCTAACCATCCCAAAAGTGGTTGGGAGTGGACAGTAGTTCCCCACACTCCGTATGCTTTTTTCTGGGATAAAACAGTGCTGGTACTCACCACAGTGGTGTGGTGGTCATCCCAATATGACTATGGTAATTATTAATTAGCTGCTTGGGGGTAGGTAGGTGTTGGTACTGAGTACCCGTGTGTACCCCCAGAAAAAAGGCCCTGATCAATATTGATGTGATAATATTTTATGGAATTGAAAACTATTAGAAAATGGCTTAAATTATTTTCATGGTTTACTGAAGCTAATATCTAAAGCAACATGATTGTTGGGGAAAACTTAGGATTGAGAGGAAGGAAAATCAAACATATCTCAATAGCAGGTTGCTAAAGAACAAACGGTGGCAGCTGTTGGAAGCGGCTCAGAAGTCTGGAATGTTAGAAGCTGGTCCAGCTGGAATGGATTAGGAGAATGTGTGGAGGTGAGGCAGTCAAAGGTGTGCCATAAATTCATTTTATTACACACATGGCAGCATGACAGCATACTGTACTCTCCTTATCAATAGACATCTACCTTGCAGAAACTGAGAGGTTTACATCAAGATCTGTTTGAACCATTTTCTGGCAGATTCTTTCCTTTTCTAAATTGGGTTTTCTAAAATTATAATCACGTGCACACACACACACACACACACACACACACACACACACACACACACACACACTTCCTCTCATACTTTGATTCCAGCACAATCTTAATGAATTCAGAAAAAGTCACATTGTGTTCAATGAGGCTTCCACCCTGGAAAAAGTGTATACGAGTGATCAGTAAGTATCAGGACTGCTGCTATAAAAAGAAAACTACAACATGTAACAATTTGGCATTTAGGCTGCAATCCCTCTTGCCTCAGAGTTGCATTGCCCTAACCTAGAAACTCTGGCTGCAGTCCCAAAGACATTTTCCTGGGAGTAAGACTCATTGAACACAATGGGGCTTACTTTTGAGTAGACGTGGTTAAGATTGTGCTCTTGGTTACAAAACTTGGAGCACAATCCTAACCATGTCTACACAAAATGAGACACAAGTTCCTTTGTGTTCAATGGGTCTTATTCCCAGGAAAGTGTCTTTAGGATTGCAGCATTGGTTAACTGTTCCCTTCCTACAGAGCTTTTGACGTTTTTCTTGACAAAAGCCTTTAATCAACACTAGGCTGGTGTGTCATCTTGTTTTTACCTTGTTTTATAGTAATTTAGGATGGAGAATTGTTTAAAAAAATTTTCACTTGTTATTTTAATTGTCTGATGTGGGTTTAATTTTTATGTATTGTTTGCCACCTTGTCCCCCCCTCCAATGAAGGAGAAAGGTGGGGTATAAATCTGTTAATAAATAAAAAATAAATAGGATTCTGTATTGACTTATTGAAACACTAGGCAAGGTTAGCGATGCAACGAAAGGATGGCAGCAAATCAAGTATATCTTATCAGAACAATAAGAGCAGAGAACCTGCAGCCGCAGTCAGCACACTGCTGATGTCTGGCATGGAAGCTTCCATGCTGAGATGTCATGAGGAGAATGCTGCTAGACAGCCCTCTCATCCACTCATCAGTCCAGGTGACTCAAAATCATACCCCCTGAAGTCCCCTGACATCATTCCAGGTGTTACACTTTGTACAGGGCACCTTCAGCCCAGGTTCACTGCTGCGGCTTTTTCTGGTGGGTAAGGGCCTTATGGGACCTAAAAAATGATTTGCATTGGTCATGCAGCTGCTAAGACCCACCTGGTCACTGTGTTTCTCTATTTTCTTACACGTCAGGGGTCTCCAAACTCCATCCCAAGGGTCAGATGCAGTCCTCAGCAAGCCTCTATCCATCCTGTGGCCAGCCTCTACAAGGTTACTTATTTTATTATTTATTTTATTTAAGGCATTTATACCTATATATGCTGAAACAACTACCCAAGGTGGTTTACAGAGCTCTAATTCCTATCAGAGTATGTGTTTTATTCCAGGAAATTTTAGCCCATTCATTATCCAATTTATTCATTCATCTAAGTTTCATCTCTAAGTAATTTATATAAATTTTAAATTTAAATTTATTTTCTAGCCCTCAGCACTGTGCCAGGTATTTGATGCATATCAATACCTGGAGACCATGCTCTAGACATAATTTATCCACCAGCTTTTTACTGAGGATTCAAGAAATGGTCGTGCCCATTGATATTATTTTCAGATGGCCAATTGGCACGGTCACCTCATAGTCCTTTGGACACATAGACTGGCCTCCTGTCCTAATGGGCATGTAAGATAGGAATAAGAAACACAACTGCATCAGGTTTAAATTAGCTTATGAAGCAAAAATAGTTTCTCTTCATGACATGGAAGTAATTAAGCTAGTTGCTACTGGTTTTAGCCTGAGGTAAATGCTTTGTTTAGTTCCTCAAAGATTAGTACAACTGTGCCAGTATCCAGTATTTTTCCCCCTGTAGGCCCATCCTCTTGCATTTGGGACCACTTATTAGACCACACAAATTGTAATTATTTCCCAAATAGCCAGACAAGAATTCTGGATCTAATAAGCTTGATTCAAAGAACACCATGAATGGAGACAGAAGGCGAGCTACATATATTGGGAAATGTTATCAACCTGGTTAATTTTTTTTAAAAACCAGTAAAATATAAATAAGCAGGCCTCCGTCAGTCTTGAAAGACTATGGTATCGTGCTCAGCGCTGCATATGCTGCATGCGAAGCACGAAAGCCTGGGTTAGATTGTTATGGAGGATAGGCTGTTACCCAAGCAGCAAATCCCCCCTCTCCATGCCACTGAATTAGTCCAATGGAAAGGCAGAGCCAATACGATTGGATCCAGCTGGCGTCGCAGAGCTGGGCTAAGGACAGGAGCTCACCCTGTCTTGTGGGGCCAACTCGGGAATCGAACCCTGGCCTTCTGGTTAACAGGCACAGCGTCTTTACCGCTTGCGCCACCACAGCCCACAAAATATAAATACTTACAAAATAAATATGAAAATCACCAGCACATGAACAGAGGACATTCAATAATTTTATCACAAAGAATGTGATGCAGTATAAGTTATGCCCAAAAATAACTTCCGCCAAATGACTGTTGTGAGATAAAGAGCGGAGAAAAAGACTGTTATGAGGTAAGAAGTAAAAAACCTTTCCATTTGCTCCTTTATGTCTTTGTACATGATCAGATTTCCAGTGCCACAGATTCTTTCACTTTCCTTAAAATACTGACATATCCGGCAATCTCGTTTTAATGTATTGCATGCCCAGACCTGGCTCAATCGCTTTGCACTCATAGAGTATCAGCTCGGTGTTCGGGCAACAGCATAACTTTATGTCAAATCAGATTCTGTTTTTTTTAAATAGGTGGTGTTACTGTAATTTGTTTGGCATGTAGTTTTGTTTTGCAGTAAATACCATATATTACTTACATTGGCTGTATTTAGTGTGGTGCTCTCTCCTGATTTGTGGCTTAACATTTATTTTTCCCTGTATGTACTAAAATTGACACCAATAACCTTAGTAATGGTCATTTGGGCAAACCTGTCAGCTTCTTTCATCCTGGCCTCCTTTGCCATCAGGTTTTTAATGTTTGTTTTTTTAAAAAAGTATTTTAACCATCTGTGACAATCTACAGGATTGCACTGAGAAGAATCACGTTCCATTCTGGAAATCTGTCTTCTCCCCTTCATGAAATCCCATTCAAAACCACACAGACAGTCCTGCCCTGGAAGTACCTGTGGGGCACATCCAGCAACTTCAGAAATGCAGGTGTAATCACTGCCATGTTCCACCCTTTCCATCAGCTGGGGGCTGTCTGTCTGCCAAGATACACACCCCATGCTGAGTTATCTGAGGATGCTGAAGGTTTTGAAATGTCTTGATTGAATTTGTTACGTTTCTCTCCCTTCTCTCATACATACATATCCTCACACAATCACACATATGCTCAAGTGTCTCTGGGTAGTGTGCAAGGCTGTGCAGGGTGTCACAAAAAGGAGATAAAGGGTGCAGTCCTAACATACCCTACAATCCAGAGTAACTACGGGAGCACGTAAGAGACATTACGTGTACCCGTAGTTACTGCACCATCTAATGAAAACCTATGGAAAATTCATACTGCAATCCACAGCAAATTGTTCTTACACCGGAGCAAGGACTCCCCATAGTTACTCTGGATTGTGCCCTTAGACTGGCACAACTCATCAATATTCCTTTTCCCAAGTGCACATGTCTGTGCACTTGTCTAACCCTCCTCAGAAGTGGTGCAGAAGTGTCTTACGGCAATTTTGTGACACCCCTAGGTCAGTACAGAACTTATGCCAGGGCTTAGGCTAGCCTAACTGGAGCTTAGGATTGCAGCCCTCATTAAAGAAAAACATGTATTAGGGATCAACGTGGAACACAGGAGAGAAAAAATAAATTATCAGAGTGTATATTTGAGATCAAGAGACAAACCTTCAAAATAAAGTTAAAAAAAAGATTCTAATGGTTCAGTACTATCATCCCCCTATAGAAGAAGCTCCGCCAACAGAATGCCATCATACATTCCAGAGACACAGGATACCCACCAGAAATTATCTCCAGAAAAACCCTGGCCCAGTAAAACAGCACAAGTCAGAATGGGGTAGAGACAGGGGTAGGAATGGAGTGTGTCCCACCAAGTGGTGGTAACAGTAAAAGCAGTTCCTCTATCCTCTTCCTGGCTTCAGTCCACCTCACATGTTCACTAGGACTTGTTCCAACAAACTTGCTGGCACAGGTCTGAGGAGACCTATTGCCGCAGCAAAGACCTACCCCTGAGCAAAGGAAAAATATCACCACGTGTCAAAAGGTCTGTAGCTTCCAAGTTGCAAGAAGTTCTAGTTCCTCTTTATTCTGCATAGGTTGGACCTCACCTTGAGAACTGTGTTCAGTTCTGGGCACCTCAGTTTAAAAAAGATGCAGCCAAACTGGAGCAAGTCCAGAGGAGAGCGACAAGACTGATCAGTGGGATGGAAGGGAAGCCCTACGAGGAAAGGTTGGGGAACTTGGGATATTCAGCCTGGTGATGAGAAGGCTGAGAGGAGACCGATCATTCTCTTCAGATAACTGAAGGGCTGTCATATGGAGGAAGGGGCTCACTTGTTCTTAGCTGCCTCTGAAAGCAGAACTAGAACCAATGGGTACAAACTGCAAGAAGGGAGATTATAGCTGGATATCAGAAAAAAATTCCTGACAGTGAGGGTGCTTTGGCTGTGGAACAGATTGCCAAGGGAGGTGGTGGATTCTCCGTCACTGGGGATCATCAAGCAGAGGCTCGACAAGCTGTCGGGGATGCTCTCAGAGGATTTCCTGCTGCAGACAGGGGGTTGGACTAGATGACCTACTGCGTCCATTCCAACTCTAGGATTTTGTGATTCTATGAATTGTTTCTGATCACCTAACTTAACCTCAGATTCAATAAGGCACCCAGTTATGTATGTTTGAAATGCAACATGCGGGTGGAACTTATGCTCCCTTCATTATCAGGATCCAGGTTCACCAGTGAGCCTTTGCTAAAATAAACAGAGAGTAGGTGGAGTGAGTGTCTCTGTGTTGAATTGTCTTAACAATGCAGGCCAGTTCTTTTTTCTGTTCCCTGGTGGTTGACCAGCCAGTCAACCAGTAGTGCTACAATGGCATGGAAAGCTGGAGAGCAAAGCAAAGGGAATTGTGCAGGTTTTTTGCTGGAGCTTTTCAGGAAGTGATCTCTTCACCGTTGCTTCAGCCACACGCCTCCCAGTTAGGCAGCGGCTCCAGCTAATTAGCACACGTGATGGGAATAGGAAGCAAAAACCTAAACAACGGTAGCGTGGGAACACGGCACCCATGGCAATTACATCCCTCCCCAAATAAATAATTGGCTAAATTCTGCTGTGGTCGCCAAGTCCCTCTTTGGAAATATTGCTGTACAGATAGAGTATTCTATCTCTTGACTTACTGATTTGTAAATTACTAAGCCCAAAACTGTAAAGCCTGAAATTAGAGGTGGGGACCTGTAACAGCAATGAAGGAATTGGCATCATGCTGCAATTATTTCCATTCTCTATTTTAAACAGACAGAAATTGCTTTATGAGCCATGGGGAAAAGAATGACAAGAAAATCAGCTTAAGAGTTCAACAGGTCCATTATTGTTATACATAGATTTTTTTATACACAAATTTGACTTAACACAACAGGCCACTGCAAACCACAGTTTAAAAAACTGTTTTTCTACTGCTGTAAAGAGGCAATCATGCAAGCAGTCATTCCATTCTTCTGTCCCAGAATCAAACCCCTTCAGACATTGAGGCACTACCTTATTTCTTTAGGAGCAATGTTGGAGCCCACTTAAAGCCACATGGAAATGGACCTTCAACCCTACAATCCAGAGTAACTACGGGAGCACGTAAGAGACATTACATAGTTACTGCACCAGCTAATGAAAACCTATGGGAAATTCATACTGCAATCCACAGCAAATTGTTCTTACACCAGAGCAAGGACTCCCCATAGTTACTCTGGATTGTGCCCTAAGTCTATTTTTCCATTGCTTGTTGTTATCCATGAATTTTTTTTAATCCATGGGAGCAGTGGTGGACTTTCACTTGCCAGAAGAGTTCAATTGAGGTCCCGCCTACGCAGGTTCTCTCTAGGAACTCTCCCTGCTTCCTAATTAGCTGCGAGCGCATGCGCACTGAATTTTTCAGCATTTTTTAGTAGCGCTCAGCCGTGGCTGGTGCTACTGCGGAGAGGGAACCTCCAGTGACCCCCCCACCCCCCCCGGAACTGTATGTAAAGCAGCCCCCCCTGCCCACAACTGCCCCCAGGTCACCCTCCAACCCCCACAATGCAGAGCCCAATCCTGACTACTCAGAAGTAAGTCCCATGACAGGCAATGGGACTTACTCCCAGGACAGTGTGGAAAGGACAGCAGCCTCAGAGCAACATCCTATGCAGGTCTACTCAGAAGTAAGCCCCATGACAGGCAATGGGGCTTACTCCCAGGACAGTGTGGAAAGGACAGCAGCCTCAGAGCAACATCCTATGCAGGTCTACTCAGAGGTAAGCCACATGCTTAATTTTTTTAAAAATATTTTTAATTTTAAAAAATTCTTGGAGGCCCTGCCCCTTGACCTCAGCCCCACCCCCTGACCTGGCCTGGCCCCGCCCACTTCCAGAGAACCAGTTGTTAGGGCCAGGCCTGCCCATCACTGCATGGGAGGAACCCAAGTGGACAACAAGGGACACCTATTTACCACTGATGGACTTTCATATATGTATTTATTTATTTAGAGGGGCGTCAAAATAACATCTTTAGTGAGATGCACCCTTTGTGTGCTCTGTTATCTTCTGGCCAGACCTATTGAATGTGTGTGCATCTCTGTGTGTGTTTATCCCCTACAGCTGGGAAAAGAGCCCAATTTCCCCTGGACCTTATAGTTTCATGATATTTCTAAGGAAGAGCTTCACAAGCAGTAGAGCTCTGTGTTGTATAATGGACTCTGCTTCCCTCCCTGGAGGAATATTATTCATAATAACAATGTATTGCATTTCTGCAAAAGTCATCATGATGGAGTCTGGGCACACAGAAGGTATAGTTTAGCATTTGTGCAATCCCACGCTAGTTTGGAGACAAGTAAACCAGAGTGTGTATCGGCTTTGGGGGCTCAAATTTTCAAACATTTAAGGAAAGTCTACACTATACATTAAACAGATTTATCAGTTGTTCTCTGTCCCCTTTTCCTCTCAAGGGACTGTCAAGATCTGTAATTCTGTAAGGTGGTGATATCTAATGGAACATTTTCAACATTCTTGTAGCACCACCAGCCTGAGAGCTATTCTGCAGAAACCAATCAGCTTAAAACTGCCTTCAGGTTGCCACCCCGACCCACGGGATGAAGTGTGTGCCTTTATGGTGTGGCTGAATCGGCACACCTTTATGGTGTGCCTGAATCGGTGGCAGACATTAGGACTGGGCTACAATGTAATATGCAGCCCTTGGGAAAGACAATGGTCCAGATAAAGATTTGTCAGTTGGCCTCTAGCTGAGGATGTCTCTTCTAGGGACATCTTTTTTCCTTTGAAAAATGTTACAAAGGCATCACCTGAATATTTCTTCTGTGGATGTCCTGTTGCTGTACTCTGTCTTGTCCCCTGTCTCCACTATGTGACTAGCCCAAACTCTATTGCTGCAAATTACTATTTCAGAGGGATAGTGGCAGGGCAGAGAAGTTTAAAAGGGAAAACTGGGAAAATATTCACTAAGGCTGGCTCCTGTATCCACTTGATTGTTGCAGGCCATTTCTGATATTAGTCTGTATGTTAATGATGCTCTAGGAGGATTTCCTGCTACAGACAGGGGGCTGGACAAGATGACATACTGGGTCCCTTCCAACTCTAGGATTCTATGATTTTATGTTGGGTGTACTTTGGCCTTGTGAGAATTATCTACTGTGAGCCTAGAAGTTTCTGAGCCATGCCCAGTTTCCTCCCTTTTTCCTTCCACCATTTGGTCAGGCTGTTTTGTTAGGGGAAGCCAACAAGCTCTGGAACAAATCATGTATCAGCCTTGTCTACAACATGTATATTTATTTAGATCTCTCACAGGGTTAGCGTTCACATTTCCAATCTTTATATACTCCAAACCTTCTCAAAACACAGTAAGATATTAGTTGCTGTGATTCTAATTTTAGAACTGGGGAAATGAGACAGGGAGCCTTGCATACATCTATCTGCTTGTGCCGCAATGTTCCTAGTCATACTTCCCTGTAAGTAAGGACTAGTTCACGCATCCTTCTTATGCTCAGTGCCTGATATGTCTTGTGCTATCACAATATCTAGCAGCAACGTTCATTCTTTAATGAATCATATCAGATAGAACTTTCCCATTACTGTGAACAAATCTTTCCAGTGAAATTGGTTCATACATTGGAGCCCATAATTAAATGCAAGAATTATATCAAGTGATATTTATGAAAGTATAAACAAGCCCTAAGGTTCATTGAAATCAATGGGACAAACTCCCTGCAAATAAACTCAAGATCAGGCTGCTATTGTGTCTTTGGCATTTGAACTCCAATGTCCTAGCTCTGAAGCCAATGCTTTGTTATATATTGCAACACTTGACAACTAACAAATGAATCTTTAAAAAGCTTGTGTTTTACCATGAAAGATTCCATTGTACAACTGGCAAGCCAAAGGAGTTGCTTTGGCCTCATTAGCTTCACCTTTCTCTTACCGCCTTGGTGGTTGTATAGAAGCTTTTTTTCCTGACACATGAAATTAGATTATCCGAGGTCATGTTCATGACATTAGTGAAATGCTTTGCCTCTTTAATATATATAGCTTTAGTAGAATACTCATTATTGGCTAAGACACTGTGCCTGTTAACAAGCAGGCCAGGGTTCAAGACCCGGGTCGGCCCCACAAGACAGGGTGAGCTCCTGTCCTTAGCCCAGCTCTGCGACGCCAGCTGGATCCAATCGTATCGGCTCTGCCTTTCCATTGGACTAATTCAGTGGCGTGGAGAGGGGGGATTTGCTGCTTGGGTACCAGCCTATCCTCCATAACAATCCAACCCAGGCTTTCGTGCTTCGCATGCAGCGTATGCAGCGCCAAGCACGACACCATAGTCTTCCAAGACTGACGGAGGCCTGCATTATTGAAATCACCCAAACATACATATAAAAATTGTCTATGTCATACGTAGCCAGTGATGGGATTCAAAGAAATTAACTACTGGTTCTCTGCCCATCTGGCAGCCACTTTTAAATGGCTGTTTTTAAACTTTATATGTCCTATCTCTTGTTAACAACCGGTTCTATAGAGTAGGTGCAAACCTGCTGGAGCCCACCACTGTATGTAGCACACATCAATGTTGATGTTTCTCTCTACAACAATGAGGCTTCAGTCCTATACACACATTCCTGGTAGTAAGCACACTGAACACAATAGGACTTACATATGAGTAGACCTATATAGGATTGTGTTCTGGGTTACCATATAGTGATGATGATGATGATGACTTAAATATACCCCATCTTTCTAATCCAAAACACAAGCTACTCATGAAAGCTAACACAAGAAAATTAAAAATGCAATCTCCTAAACGAGAGTCAGGCATTTCAAATTTAAAAATCTGTCTGGGACCCCACGTCAAATTTATGGGGCTGTTCCTCCATGTCTGCTTTGAAGTAAGTTCAATTGTGTTCAATGAGACTTACTCTTAGGAAAGCCCAGTGCCAAATTTCAAGATGGTGGAATGAACCCTCTCGCGACCCCCCCCCCCCGACCTTTGGTCTGGGGTCCCAACCCCCACTTTGAAGACCATGTCCTAAACACAATAAAAATACAAGCAAACCAAGTGGGATATAAAAATTACAGGAAATAAATACAAAGCCAAACCAAATCCAATCACAGCTACACAAATGACAAAAGGAAGCACACCCATAAAAACCAACATTCGGGCCAGACATCTCCCAAGGCACAGAGTACAAATGTTTCAGCTGAGCTTTTCAAACCATCTCCTTCCCCTCCTTTTGGCAAGCTATCTGTCTGAATACCACCTTGTACTGATTTTTTTGTTTGTAGGGTTTAACTAAAAAGCACATGAACAATCTAAATAACTTAAGTAAACGCGCACCAACAATCAGATATACTTAAAATATTTAAAAACATGTAAAAATATTTTTTCAGGCACCTTATATCCAGAGATCGCTGTCACCAATCAGCTGCTCTATGCAGAATGGAAAGCGCCTACACAATTGCCCCTAAAGCAAGGAAAAGGCTCCTCTAGTTGCTATTGCCTCTTGATTACTTTTCCACCCTTGCATTATCAATTTCTTTTTTGTAGAGCATGTCTTACACACAACCATAATTGGACCCTGGTGTGTTGCCAACCAACCATTTCCACTTCTATTGCAAGGGAAGTGCAATGCACTGCGGCCAATAATTATTAGATACCAGTCACTCCAGTTGTTGCTCACCCAGCAGCAGGGAAGTGATGGTCTCATGTACTCCCTAATGGGAAGGAAGATAGGAGAGGACTATGTACATTTTTGCATTCTGTACTTTGGAGAACTGCTTGGTCTCCACTCTAATAATATGTTCTGTTCACCTAAAATTCTCAGGAAAAAAGTGTGCTACAAATCCAATGAAATTGACAAGGTTTACAACTTTATGTTTCTCAGTTTTCAGAGTGAGGAAATGAGCCTGAGATCCTATGACTAACCATTGGCATGTTCAAATCAGGCACTGGGATTTTATTCTAAGGGCACAATCCAGAGTAACTACAGAGAGTCCTTACTCTAAATTGCAATATGAATTTCCCATAGGTTTTCTTTAGGTGGTGCCATAACTATGTCAACGTAAATTTCTCTTACATGCTTCTGTAGTTACTCTGGATTGTAGGGTAATTCTCCCAGTCACATACATTAGCTCAGCCATTTTCAACCACTGCGTTGTGGCACACTGGTGTGCTGCGATGGTCTTCAGATGTGCTACAGGAATTTGGGGGTCATTCATTAGCACAGCCAATGGGGGATGTGAGCACCCCACTGGCAGCATGGTGTGCCTTGTCAATTGTCAAAAACCTGATGATGTGCCTTGACAATTTTAGTGTGTTGTCAGTGTGCGATGAGATGGAAAAAAGCTGAAAATTACTGCTTAAGCAACTGGATTTCTGTAGCCAAAACCTTTTCCATTTAAAACAGCTGCTCTTCCAAGGGCCACTGCCTAGTAGGTACTCCATCCTGGACTGCTCACACTGCTAAAATCCATGGAAAGGAGAATATGATTGAAGTTCAGTACATTGTTGGGGGGAGTTAATGTTTTCTGTTGAAGTGTCAGAACCGTTTGCTTTTGGGGGGGTTTAAGTGTGCAACCATAGTAACAGTGAATTTCCAGGACTGCTATGACAGGTTGACGGGATTACTCTTCAAAGCCGTTGCTCCTTTGAGAAAATGGTCTATAGGAGGAAAAGGTTTTTGAAGTTAATTTAGCACACCCACCAGGACAAAGGTCAATGGTAGCGAGTTTTGGATACTGGGTCCTTCATAGCAGACCCCTTCGGGTGTTATTTTGACTGGCTTTGTTCAAGAGACTACAAGAGGAGGAACGACATCCCAAAAATATGTGTTTACCCATGCTAATTTTGAAAAGAGGAAAGGCGAGACTATACCTCAGGCTGATACATGCCTTCTTTCAGACCAGTTTCGTTTCCCCAGACGGTTGCAGTGACCAGCATACCAGAACAGTGGAAGGAAAGAAGGAAGGAAGGAAAAGGAGGAGGGCATGGCCCAAACACCTCTAGGCTTAGACAGGTCTTGGCTGCTGAAAATGCTCTTTGGGGATATGTGCAATGTGCATAAAGCAAACCAGCCAGCCCTGAACATCTTGTCTTGCTTAATGCCAAAATCAAGATCAGGAAACACAAAACTAGTTTCAAGAATGTTAAAACATTTCAGAGCCTGCAGCAGCAATGGCACCAGCTGCCACGACGTAGCCAGGTCCCCTTTAGAAAACTCTTTGTGAGCCAGTGTTTGAGAACTGCAAGATCCAGGTTCAAATCCCTCTTAGGACATGGAGCTGCCTGGTTAAACGAGGGCTTGTCTCTCATTCTCAGCATTACCTACCTCCCAGGGTTGTTGTGAATACAACAGGAAGGGGGAACTAAAGCTTTATAAGCTGCCTTGAGCAGCTTGTGTTGGCATGGGGAAGGGAAGAATATAAGAGCACAAGCCTAACCATGTCTACTCAAAAGTAAGCTCCACTGTGTTCAGTAAGTCTTACTCCCAGGAAAGTGTCTTTAGGATTTAGGAAAGTGTCTTTAGGATTTATAATCCCTTAAATTATAAATCCCTATTTTCTCATATCTTGTGGGGATTGATATGTCCAGAATGCAGGACGAATGAGTGAAAGGCAGAGTACCCACATTGGGGATCTAACCGCCCTACTACTCTAGCAGAACAGGCCTATGGGTTCTGGGTAATCATTCTCTTTAGCATCCCATTTGATTCATCTGCAACTACTTACCCAAGCATGCCTAGCTGTTCATTGTCCCCATAAATTTCTTTTGAAGGGCATAACAAAAAAAGAGGCTAAAAGAATCTCAAAGGTCTCTTAGGTCATCCTGAGCACTGAGTATAGAAAGCAGATGTGAATATTGTCAAATCATTATATTCAGCTTTCATGTACATACTGTAAATGGTTTTAGCGTATGCGCATTATGGTCATGGGAAGGTTTCAAGTTTCTCCAATTTTGTACCATGTGCCTTTCAAGAGGGCAATATGCCCAATGAGGCAATATGCATATGGCCCAAGAGAACTTGGTGCCAAAATCTCACTTGGGGTTTTATGAATGAGTTTTCAGTAACCCATTATTTATGTCCTTTGGGAAAGTTGTATTCCACTTTACCTGCCAAGAGTAGAAACCAGCACACATGAGGTCCTAAATCAGGTCCAACCTTTTAGCTTCCCTGGGCCGCATTGGAAGAAGACAAGTTGGTTTGGGCTGCACATAAACACTAAACTTTTTTTTTAAGTAGGACAATATGTAGGATGTCCTATATTTTGTCCTACATTTTTAAATCTTGGAATAAGTCTCATTGATTTTAATGGGGCTTACTTCTGAGTAGGCATGATGCATAGGATGGGCAGCGATCCTCTCCAAGCTTAACCTTGGAGTAAGTCTCATTGATTCTAATGGGGTTTTCTGCTCAGTAGCCATGCATAGGATTGAGCTCTCAGACTGCAACTTGGGAGTAAGTCTCATTGACTTTAGTGGGGCTTACTTCTGAAGAGGCATAATGCATAGGATGGGCTGTGATCCTCTCCAAACTTAACCTTGGAGATATGCTGCAATCCTGAACACACTTTCCTGGGAGTAAGACCCACTGGGTACAATGGGCCTTCTGAGTAGATATGGTTAGGGTTGCAGCATATCTCCAAAGTTAAGCTTGGAGAGGATCACAGCCCATCCTGTGCATCATTGGGCTCTCAGACTGCAACTTGGGAGTACGCCTCATTGACTTTAACGGAGCTTACTTCTGAGTAGGTCTCAAGGCAGCCGTCAGCAACTGGGATAGAGGCTGAGGTTGCTTTGGGGGGATGCAGGTGGGCAAGTGCTGCAAGGTCTGCAGGGGCCTGAAGCACTCTGAGTGCCAGGAGGCAGGTAGGGGGAGGAGCCTGACAGCCCAGACCAGCTTTGTGGCGGCCGCCCAGGGCAGTGCACAGAGAAGCATGCAAAATTTGAAAATGGCTGCTGCCACAAAGCCGTTTTTTCAAATGGTGGTGGCCAGCTTTGCAAGAGGGCTGCATCCACCCTCGTCCTGGGCCGCATGCGGCCCCCGGACCTTGTATTGGACACCCCTGTCCTAAATGATGTTCTATTTAGATGCTATGTTTCCTTACCTTATAGAGCAATGATTTTCAGTCCTTTTCATCTCACAGCACACTAACAAAATTGCCAATTGACGCTATCAATATTTTGATCATGGACAAGGCACACCATGCTGCACGTAGGGGATCAAATCCCCCAATGGCCTTCCTAATAAATGGCCCTCCCCAAACTTCTATAACAAACCTGAAGACCATCCATGGAATAACAGTGTGCCATGGCAGAGTGGTTGAAAATGGCTGCTATAGAGCAGGCATCTCTAAACTTTTTGGCCAAAGGGCTAAATACTTTGCACAGTGTTGAGAGTTGGAAAAATATTTTAAATATAAAATTTTAATAAACATACTATATTATAACTTAGATCAATGAAAAAATGGGCTCAAATTCCCAGGATTTCTACAAGCACCAACGTGCAAGACAGAAATAAAGCACACAATTAAATGGACCCCCATTTCTTGGTCAACTGGGTCAGAGGCTGTTAGTGGAGCAGTGGTTGACCACAAGCCATTTAGAGGCTCATTATGGGCTGCATCTTGTCCCTGGGATAGAGTTTGGAGACCCTCGGCTATAAAGAAACCAGAGACGTAGCTTGAAAGCCTGTCCACACTTATATCGGAGTAAGTCCTATTGAGTATAATGGGACTTCTAAGTAGATATACATAGATTTGGGCTCTTAATTCTACCCTTCTGTATCCTAATAGTGTTTGCTCTCTCCCCCACAGCCATAAGGCATTTTGGGTACCCCTAATGGGGTAGAAAAAGGTGAAATGTATATAACAAAATACTGAGCAGGGGCAACTAGCTTTGTTTCACAAACAGAATATTAGTGGATGGATTTCAGACTAATATTTAGATCAGAGCCGGCCCATTGAGGAGGCCAACCAAATCAGTAGCCTCAGGCAGCACAATCTCTTCCTGCCTGTTTGCCTCCACTGCTCATCTCCTTCTACTCTCTGGAAGGAGACAGAAAAGAAGATGAAATGGAGTAAACTGTTGAGCTAAAACATTGGAGGGTGGAAAAAAAATTGGCACATCATTGGGTAGAGGGGCTCTTGAGTACCAGGAGGTCTTGGTTCAGACCTGGCTGAGATTATGATTTTAGTTCTTCAGCTGGTTTGGGGTCCAGGCAAGCTTGGTTAATATCATGGCTGGCCTGCTTGGACTGGGTGTGCTAACAATAATTTCCACACTCTTGGGGAAAAAAGTACTGCATAAATATTCCTTTAATATGTTCAGACAAGGAAGAACAGAAGATATAATCAGCTTATGCATATGCATACATAAAGGCACAACCAGAGTGCGCATGCGATGCGGGGCACAGCACGCCACCCCTGGGACATGTGCACCGCCCCTTCTGGGACTAAGCAGATGCCAAAGTTGGCACCTGCGCAGTTGCTTCTGAAGAGTACTGAGCAGGCGCCAACTTTGACACCTGAGCAGTCTCTTCTGAAGCTGGTTGGCTCCAGAGGAGACTTCCTCCTCTCTAAGGAGGAGCAGCCTGCTCTTCCTTAAAGAGGAGGAAATCCATGCCTCTGCATGGACATTTGGCCTTGTTCAGGAGGTGGAGCAGCAGCCAGAAGGCTGCAATCCTAAACTCCAGTTAGGCCAGCAAAAGTCATGGCATAAGTCCTGTGCTGACCTGGAGTGTCACAAAAGTGCCATATGGCACTTCTGCTCCAGTCCTAGTGGGATTAGGCTGGTGCACAGGCATATGCTGATCTCATCACAGCCTTACAGGAAGATTTACCATGTAAGTTAGGCTGTCCTAAATTTATTAGGATTGAGCCCATAATCTTTATTAATGTATAAAGCAGACCTATGATGGTTGAGGATGGATCCCACCATTATGGCTCATTCTCCCACCCTTTACATGTTCAGCTGGTAAATGACAAGGGCTGTGGTATTTGGCTGGAGATATGAGCAGAGGGTGCAATCATAACCAATTTAGGCCAGCAGTACTCACCTGTTTCCCAATTCCCGCAGTGGCATGGGAAGGCTGGCACATGTCTGTGCAATGGCCTAAGACCTCCCCCCCCGCCCCCCAAAGTGGCACAGAAGTGCCTTTATGAAACTTTTGTGACACTCTCATGTCAGCATGGGATTTGTGCAGGCCCAACCAGGGGTTAGGATTGTACCGACAATCTCCCCTGAAAAATCTTGCTTTTGAAGGTATGCGAGAAAATATGGTAGACAGATGTTTCCTTGAAGAAGTGGTGCATTTAGAGGGGTCCTTGAAGTGGTACTTGAAGTGATGTCTTGTGGTACCTGTGGGAACATCTGTCACCTGGGAGCAAAATCAGGAATGCTACATGGAAGGAGCCTGGGCTTGATGGAATGAGCTCCACAGCATCCTTTTCCACACTTGAAAAAGCTCTTCCATCCACCCTGAGTTTCTTACTGGTGCTTATGACATCACTTCCGGCCTCCCATCCCACAAGTATCCAGTCATGACATCATCACTAGTTATGTCTGAAGGCACTTAGAATAAATGCACTTAAAATGTAGGTTATGACAAGATGAAAGCACAAAACACTCAGATATTGATTTCATGTGGTTAATTTAAACACTACTTATTACTGAACTGCAAAATATACTGCATATATTTATTATATACAGAGAGGACAATCCTAACCATCTCTACACAAAAGTACGCCCCATTGTGTTCAATGGGTCTTACTCCCAGGAAAGTGTCTTTAGGATTGCAGCCACAATCTTTTACTTACAGGAATTGTGTTCTGTTTGCAAGGACCTTCTCATGGGAAAAGGAAGGCATTTGAGGTTACAGTCCTATCAACAGTTACCTGTAACTACAACAGTTACAATCCTAACAACAGTTGCCACCAGTTATTGGTAGTCAATAGTCCCATTGACTACAGTGGGCTTAGTTCTGACTAAACATGCATAGGATTGGCTCTCAGGCTATGATCCTGTTACCCGAGAGTCAGCCCCATTAGCTATCATGGGGCAATGAGGAGACATGCATAGGATTGAATAGAATCACCAGTTAACTGGGAGTAAGGTCGGCCTATGCACGTGCTTGGGCTCTGAGGCTATGATCCCAGGAGTAAGTCCCATTAACTATGTAAGTGACCTGGGAGTAAGTCCCATTGACTGTCATGGGGCTTGGTCCTGAGTAGACATGCATATGCTTGGGCTCTGAGGCTATGATCCTAGGAATAGGTCCCATTGACGATGTGACCAGGAGTAAGTGACCTGGGAGTAAGTCCCATTGAATGTCATGGGGCTTAGTCTTGAGTAGACATGCATATGTTTGTACTCTGAGGCTATGATCCCAGGAGTAAGTCCCATTGACTATGTGACCAAGAGTAAGTGACCTGGGAATAATTCCACTGACTCCAATGGGTCTTAGTCCTGAGTAGACCTGTTTTTTGTTCCAGGCTAGGCAGGAGGACTTTCTCTTTTTCTCTCCTGGGAAGACAGGCGTGCAGGTGAGCCTGGGAATGGTGCTGGGGATCTAGTGGCAGGAAGTCCCGCAGGCTGCAGGCAGGCATGCAGGCGTCTCCGGGAGTCTTGCGCCCAGCGGAGCCCAAGGGAGGTTCACACGCGGCGGCCGCCGCTCCTGCACGCCCCGCCTGGCCGCCTCCCAGCAGCTGCACCTTTCCCACGGCGCCCAGCCCAACCCCAGCCACGCGTGTGGCTCCGCAGCACTCCCGCTGGAACACAGCCCAGCATATACACAGCAGAGCCCGTCTGGAACACAGCTGAGTCCCGTCCGCGCACCAGCTCAGCTCAGCACAGAACAGCACAGGCTGGGGGAGTGGCGAGCGCTGGGGAGGCGCAGCCAACCGACGGCTGCTCGGATGTGGCCCTGGCGCGCCTGCCCCTCCCCGGGGTAAGAGGCCAAGCGTGGGAACCGGCTGGGGGAGACGCTGCCACAGCAGCACCACCAGCAGCAGCAGCACCGACGGCTGGGCGCGCATTGACTTGGCACAGCAGCCTCGCCGCCCTCCCCTGCGCTCCCGCAGGCGCACGACAGCAGCAGCACAACACAAGCAACAGCACACACAACACCAGTAGTATCAACAGCAGCAGCACCAACACTAGCAGCAGCCGCACCAGTAGTACCAACAGCACCAGCACAACACAAGCAACAGCACACCAGCAGCAGCAGCAGCAGCAGCAGCACAACAGCTGCAGTTCGAGCAGCAGCACCAACAGCACGCACAGGAGCAGTACAAGCAGCACCAACAACAGTAGCACAAGCAGCAGCAGCAGCAGCATGAAGCGGGCGCACCCCGACTACAGCTCCTCCGACAGCGATGAGCTGGACGAGCCCATCGAAGTGGAGAAAGAGAGCGCCGACGAGAACGGGTGAGAAGCAGCCTCGGGAAGAGGACGCGTCCTCTTTCTTAGTCTTCTGTCCTGGGGAAAAACTTCATCGTCCTCCTTTTCCTTGCCAGCTCTCTTGGAATTAAGAAATTATATGTCATGGTTTTTAAATTAAAAATAAAAATCTAGATTATGAAATTATATTATGAAAACTAATATTGAGTATTTTTAGGTTGAGTGGTTTTTAGCTCTTGTTGTCTTACATTTTGGGGGGCCTCGTCCTCTTCCCCCCTGCTTCCAATGCTTAGGATTGGGATCAGAGGCTGCTATCCTATCCATACTTACCCTGGAATCAGTCCCACTGAATCCAGCAGGACTTTCTTCTGAGTCCCAGATCCTGGCAGAGATCTAGAGGGTTTGCTCTATCTCAGGCTGCAATCCTGTACTCCCATTTACTGGGGCGTACTACTGAGTAGACATGCCTAGGTTTAGGCCCTTGTGTGCTGTCTGACATACCACCACTGGGGAGACTGAGGCTGCAATCCTATCTGCACTTTCCTGGGAGTAACACTGCAATCCTAAGCATGTCTACTCAGAAGTAAGTCCCATTGTATTCAGTAGGACTTACACCCAGGAAAGTGTGGTTAGGATTGCAGCCTAAGGGTGCAATCCAGAGTAACTACGGGGAGTCCTTGCTCCGGTGTAAGAACAATTTGCTCTGGATTGCAATATGAATTTCCCATAGGTTTTCACTAGCCAGTGCAGTAACTACGGGTACACGTAATGTCTCTTACATGCTCCCGTAGTTACTTTGGATTGTAGGGTAAGCCTCATTAAATTACTTCTGAGTAGACACGCGTAGGATTGGGATCTGTGGCTGCTGTCCTGTCTACACTCACCTGGGAGTCAGCCTCATTGACTGTAATGGGAACTAACTTTTGAATAGACAAGCATAGGATTGGACTTTAGGTGCTATTTGACACCCCCACCATGGGCACCATCCTATCCACACTTTCCCATTAACCTACTTCCAATGCATAGGATTGGTATCTGAGGCTGCTATCCTATTCATAGTTACCCTTGAATCAGTCCCACTGAACTCTGTAGGACTTTCTTCTGAGTCGTCATGCATAGGATTGGGTTGACAGGCTGAAATCCTATACTCACCTGAGAGTAATCCTCATTGACTATAATGGGAACTTCTGAATAGTCTAGCATACAGTTGGGCTCCTCAGTGCTTCCTGTGATCCCACAGTGCTGGACAGACTGAGGGTGCAATCCTATCCGTGCTCACCAGAAAGTAATCCTCATTGACTATAATGGAAACTTACTCTAAGTAGACATGCATAGGATTAGACTCTTAGGTGCCGTCTGTGACACCAAAGCACTGGGCATTGAGGTTTCAGTCCTATGCATGTCTTTCAGAGAGTCAGTGAAACTTACTAGTGAGTAGTCATACATAGGAATGGACTGGCTGCAATCCTCACACTCAACTGGGAGTAATCCTCATTGACTATAATGGGAACATACTTCTGAGTAGACATGCAGAGGACTGCGTTCTAAGACAGGTTTCCTGCTGTTGACTCATCCAGACTCATGTGATGATAAGAGGGTGGTTGAAATCAGCTGCAATGCTAAAGACACTTTCCTAGGAGTAGGACCCATTGAACACAATGGGGCTTACTTCTGAGTAGTCATGGTTAGGATTATGCTCGTATTTTCACTTAGGAGTAAAAACCTCTGAGATGTGCACTTATTTTGGTTGCATAGTTTGGTACTACTCTATGTAGGCTGCTGCTTTTATTTGATCACTCTTACTTAACGTAGGAGGTTCTGTGATCTCATTGAGGTGTTTGTTTGAGTAAATTTGTTAACACTTAAAATAAAAGGGATGGGACTGGGCCATCTATCAACCAACCCATTGCACTTTCTGACCTGGAAACATCTGCCTTTTGAATCTGGGGTGTGCCAAGTGTGGATGTGGCTGTTCAGCCAGAAAGGGAAAGGCACTCTGCGTATGTTAGGCAGCCTCTTTTGCCTCTTTGACTCTCACACTTCCAAAGGCTGAGGCTGTGATTAGGCACACACTTGGCCTGGGGCTGGGCTGAAGATCTTGGCACTGAAAACAGGAAGAGTCCTGGCACTAATTAAACGTTAAGCCGGTTGCTTGTATCCTGTGTTTGATACTTGGGTTACTTGAGAATATTGTGGAGCTGAAGCATCTGTCCCACGCTATGCCTACATATTTCTAGCTCAGTGGTATTCAAGCATTTCAGCTTGGGACCCCCTTTGAAACTTAAAAATCTCTCTGGGACCCCCTGTCTAACTTACTGGGATGCACCTCCATGTCTACTCAGAAATAAATCCCAAAGCGTTCAATGAGACTTACTCCCAAGAAAGCCCAGTGCCAGATTCCAAGATGGCAGGTCCCACCCTCTTGTGACCTCCATGACCCAAGATCAGAACACATACTTTGAATACCACTACTCTAGCTATTCCTTCTGAACTATCTGCCTCCCTTTTTGCATTAACCTCTTTTTTCTTGTTGCTTGCAGAAACTTGAGCTCGGCTCCAGGTTCAATGTCTCCGACCACCACTTCCCAGATCCTAGCAAGGAAAAGACGTCGAGGAGTAAGTCTCCCTTTCTGATCTGCCCAAACTCCCTCCCTCATAGGCTTGGCCCCTGCAAAAATGTCCCCTTTCCCTTTCAGATTATTGAGAAACGTCGCCGAGATCGGATCAACAATAGCCTATCAGAACTGCGGAGGCTGGTGCCCAGCGCTTTTGAAAAACAGGTAATTTGTAGGCAGTTTGGAATGTAACTGCTGCTTATAGGACTCAGTCAGGCAGAAATGTACCTTCCTCCTCCTCTTTCTCTTGGCTTGGTTCCAGCTGTCTTTATGATGATATGTGTATTCCCTTTTTTAGGGATCAGCCAAACTGGAGAAAGCTGAAATTCTGCAGATGACTGTGGATCATTTGAAAATGTTGCACACAGCAGGAGGGAAAGGTAAGGTTGGGTCTTTTACCTGGCATGGGAAGGTAGTACCTGGCATAGGAAGGAAATCCATCATGTATCGCACTGGTTCTGGGAGACTGATTAACATTCAGCAGCCACTTGGGTTTACCTTAGGCTGCAAATCTAAAGACTGACCAGAAACCATTTACTTTAAAGGAGTAAAAAAGTAAAAAGTATCTATAAAAATAGATACTGTATTTACTCGAATCTAATGCTCACCTTTTTCAGCTGAATTCAGCCTGCAAAATCAGGGTGCTCATTAGATTCAATGGTTAATTAGATTCAATGGTTAATTAGATTTACGTAAATATGGTATTTTGATTATAAGTATAGGATGAGCATTAGATTCAGTGGTGCATTATATTTGAGTAAATATGGTCATCTGTGTCTTTAAGTTGCAGTCAATTGAATATTGGCACTTAACCTTACAAGGCTATGCACTGCTGGGGGGAATCTTCCTTCTGAGTAAGTGTGTATAATTTCTTTTTGCAGCTATAACCTGAAAGTGCCTTTAAGGATGGAATCTAAACCCATTTAGTCTGGCATAATTCACCTGGCATAACTCCTCTGGTGGTGTGTGGAGGTCAGCACAAACTTCTGTACTAGCTGAAACCTCCTAGGAGTGGACAGAAGTGCCTTATGTAACTCCTCCCCGCTCCAACTCCTGGCCAGCACAGGACTTATGCCAGCCTAATTGGAGGTTAGGATTGCAGCCTAAGTGGGTTGTGTTCCCATTTTCTTGCTTTACTATCCTGTGCATATTTACTCAGAAATAATCTTATTGATAACAGTGGGACTTTATCCCACTATGTGTGTAAAGGATCACAGCCTCAATGATCTAGTACAGTTTTCCTACTCTTTTAACTATTACATTGCAAGATTTTTAATGGTAAACAGTGGTTAGGATTTTATTCTCTCAGCTGCTTTGATTATGCTGAGCCAAGAGACCAGATTTAAGTCTAACAAGCCTAATAATTTCGTGCCATTGGAAGAAAGTGCAAACAAATATGAGAAGTAGTAATTTATCGTGTTTAATATGCTGTTTACTAATGTCTGCTGGTAATTAGCTATTTACTGGTACACAGCAACTGCAAATCATAGGTTGCAATTTGTAACCCATTAACCATAGACTATTAAAAATTGGACTTGCTTCTCCAGAGTAACTGGATTGAGGATTCTAGCCAATGGGTAGTCTCTTTAATGAAAACATAGCAATGGCCCTGTGTACATGCTGTCCAGTTGTAGAACCTGATAAACTCTTGTCGTAGACTTTGGCCTCCAGAAAACATCAGCTTTCTTTCTAATGGTATATTTAGAAATTTAAAAAATTGTTGATATTATGGATAAATAGCATTTAACCAATTCATTCTTGAGCATTTCAGCTCAGGATCTCCTGAGAATGACAATCTGTCCAGAATAGTGAAGTCATACCAGAAATGACATCAAATAAGAAGTGACATCACTAATGCCAGAGCTTCCCTATGTCTATTCGGAAGTAAATCCCATTGTGGTTCAATGAGACTTACTCCCAGGAAAGCAGCCTGAGTGCCCCATTCCAAGATGGCAGCACACAGTGCCAGATTCCAAGATGGTAGCACCCAAATTTTCATGACCACCCCACTGATTCAAACTATCCGTTGTGAAAATGTGTGGGGATTAGGCAGTGTTTCCAGTGGCCAGAATGTGGTACTGCTTTGACGTCCTGTCTTGAGAACTGGCTTTAGCTGGAATCAGGATGTTCCCAGCTTAGATGTTGCCTCTGCACTGAATTTATTTAGGCCTCTCTCAACCTGAGGCCTTTATTTGCAAAGAGAGGTCAATGACATTGACCTATTGTTTTGGGTTGTTGAATTGTAACAAATTAAGAAATGCATGAAGCACTTTGATCAGTCTAAAAGTATTCCACATAAACAATGTAGCCTTACCATTTCTGTTGTTAAATATCAGAATGATAAACATAAGATTTTTAGAACAGGCTGTACAAATTATAAGTATTCTTATAATTTCACAGACACTTATTCCTGGAATTCATACAATAAAGCTCTAGGGTTTGTAGAGGAGCTGAGAGAAAAACTGGAATATTCCATATAGGAGTGGAATATAAAGGGGCAAAAAAGGGGCTAGAGGGGACGAAACCACAGGAGTTGTCACTGGTGTACCCAGGTGTACCCATAAGGGCAGTGACAACAAGAGAGACGTGCTGCTTACATAGTGCATTGCAGAGCCTATAGTACTTAAATGTTTTGCCCCTTCTCTAGCTATGCTATTGATTCCATATGGTATTTAAGGGGTTCCTGGCTTGAATTTTTGGGATTTATACCCTGCCTTTCTCATGCCAACACAAATGTTCAAGGCAGCTTACAGAGCTTTCATCCTTTCGTCCCAATGATCCTGTAAGGCAGGTGA
Organism: Cryptoblepharus egeriae; assembly: GCA_030015325.1. NCBI lineage: Eukaryota > Metazoa > Chordata > Lepidosauria > Squamata > Scincidae > Cryptoblepharus > Cryptoblepharus egeriae. The sequence continues at coordinate 28,042,662 of JAREYC010000003.1, forward strand.
GGCTGAGTTATCCACAAACATCCAGGAAGCTTCATGTCCAAGGAGGGATTTGAACTTGGACCTTCCAGGTCTCAGTCCAACTCCCTAACCCAATGATTTTCAATCAGTGTGCCATGGCACACTGGTGTGCTGTGAGAGGTCCATAAGTGTGACATGAGAGTTTGATAAATTAATTAATTAAATATCATTTACTTGATTTAGATGTTTTATATTTATTGTTTTTAAGATGCCTGTTTTAAATGTTTTAATGAATTGGATTTTATTGTTGATGTTTTTACGGATTGTTTTTTGTAAGCCACCTTGTATCCCTCTGGGAGAAAACGGGTATAAATAACGATGATGATGATGATGATGATGATGAATAATTGTCATAATAGGATTATTGAGGGTTGTGAACCCTCATCAGTGCCTTGTCAATTGTCCAGAGATTGATGGTGTGCCTTGACAAATTTAGCACCTGGTCAGTGTGTCATGAGATCAAAAAGGTTCTCAGGAATATGACATGCGACAAGAGGACTTGCTGTCAGCAAGTCTGTTTGAGTCCATACATATTGACAGATTTTACAGTTATGTTGCTATATTTCTTTTGTTGATGACATATCTGTAAAGAATGCACAAAAGATGTAATGAAAGGTGAGGACAATTTTTTCCCCATTTGCTGGCTTTGGAAACCTGGAATCCAGTATCCAAGCAATTTTTGTCATTTCTTTTCACTATATGGCATTCTCATCAAATCCTTTATTGCTTTGAGAATGATGGACAAACTCCAACATGAGGATGGAGTAGCACATCTATGCCTTTTCAAAGGTCTCTTCCATTTCACTGTGCAGTCAAAGTTTCTGGTTGATTTAGCCCACAGTTTAAATTTGGACGTCCTTATTAGCTATGGTGGTTACAGAAAATTACAGTTACCTTTTAATAAAATGTGTTTGAGGAAATCTTATTGGGATAGATTGTCTATAAAAAAAATGAAAGTACATGAGCATCTATCCTAACACATCATTCTTTGTTTCTGTCCCCTAGGCTATTTTGATGCCCATGCTCTTGCTATGGACTACCGGAGTCTAGGCTTTCGAGAGTGTTTGGCTGAAGTAGCCCGCTACCTTAGCATTATTGAAGGCCTGGATACTTCCGATCCACTTCGGGTCCGCCTCGTGTCTCACCTGAACAATTATGCCTCTCAGCGGGAGGCAGCAAGTGGTTCACATACAGGGCTTGGACACATTCCTTGGGGCAGTGCCTTTGGACATCACCCCCACATCTCCCATCCACTGCTACTGCCTCAGAACAGGCACACTACCACCGGTGGCACATCAACATCCACAGAAGCCCATCATCAGAGTAGAATTGCTGCGCCTCATGCCGAATCATCCTCGCTGAGAGCACCCCCTAATGGCAGCCTTGGACCAGTGCTTCCCGTGGTCTCCTCTGCTTCTAAACTCTCCTCTCCTTTGCTGTCTTCCATGGCCTCCCTGTCTGCATTCCCCTTTTCCTTTGGCTCTTTCCATCTCTTATCCCCTAACGCACTCAGTCCAACTACACCCGCGCAGTCGGCCAGCCTTGGGAAACCCTACAGACCATGGGGGACTGAAATTGGTGCTTTTTAAGAACTAGCAGGTTGACGTGTGTGTAAATAACCAGCTGAGCTGGGCTGTTTCCAACTTCAGTTTTTAAACTCTTTAACTGTTTGAGACAAAAGGTACAGTTTCAGTTTTAACAAAGTTTTTTAAAAAATAAAGAGCGTGTTTTTCAATCTACACTTTGTATTAGCAGATTTTAAAAAACAAACCTAGTTGCTGGAGTTTCTCCAAATCTTTAAAATCAAAATAGATGTTAATTTTTTTGATAGATGAAATATTCAGTAATAATTCTATGTTGTAAGTGGAATTTCTTGAATGATCCTGTTTGTCTGAGAACACTGGTTCCTTTTTTGTTTCTTAAGCATACCTATTTTTATCTTTTTTTAAGCAACAGGTTTTATTTCTTGTCTGAATTTTCAAAATCACTGTTTTCAAAAACTTCCCCATCCTTAACCTGTGTAACTGAAATGTTCTGCAAGGAGAAAATCTTTTTCAAACAACAGGTGGTATCTGGCTTTATGTGAGGCACTGTCATTCACAGGAGTTCCCCCAGAAAACACTCCTCTTTTTGGACAAAATGCATTTTCTGGAATGGCAGCCTTGCTATAGATACCACTTTATGTTTACATCGTAACATTACTTTATTTTCCTAGCATAAGCGTTGACAAATCAGATGAACCGGTTTTATCCAAGCAGGAGGAGAATCAGGTTTCTGTGACTGTGGCAGTAGCTCAGTCTGGTTTTGGGCAGATCCTGGCTAGGCATTTGCCCTCACCTAGACTTCTTTTTTATCTTTTTACCAAATAGATTTTTCTTTCTTAGGAACAAATTTCTGCAATTGTCACAGAAAGATTGGATGACGGTTCTGATCCTAAAATCTTACCCCAGTTTCTGAGACATTCCCCTAAATCCAGAGTAAGTATGGGAGCACATAAGAGACTTTATGTGCACCTGTAGTTACTGCACCACCTAGTGAAAACCTATGGGAAATTCATATTGGAATCCAGAGTAAGTTGTTCTTACACCGGAGCAAGGAGTCCCTGTAGTTACTCTGGATCTTGCCCATTGTCTTAATGTTTCCAAGATGGAATATGTTTAAGATTATAACTTTGATGCAGGTTATGTTGTGTTTGGTGGGCGAGGGGCAAATCCTATCACCTGACATATTGCTACATTATGTAGGCCTTCACTCTCTTTAAAAAAAATTGGTCTCATTGTGGACTGTGCAGCAATTGTCCTATATGTGAAGTTAATAGGAAGAGTTTCCAGGCATCAGTCGAGAGCACATGACACATGAACATCATGATAAACTAGAGATGAAATAGCTGCAGTTATTTTTGCCAGATTCGTTTTGTCTTCCTTCATTCAGACAGGGTGGCAACCTATTTGTGACTGATGGGGAGAAGATGGTTGGGGGCCCAGTATGTTCTTGTCTGCTCATTTGTTGCTGCATTTGAACAGAAACATTTTCTGGTTATAATTGGGCAGCTTCATAAGATCTAGATAGCTGCAAGACTTTTATTGTACTGTGATTGCAAAATATGGCCACTAATATGGAATCGGCAGGTATGAAAACTTGAGACTTTACATTTTGGGGTAATGGTTTCTTTTGTTTAAACAACAAGTTTTGTCTTTGCAGCAAAAAATATAGAATTATGTGAGGCTAATAATTATCACCCAGTCCTTGTAAAAAACAACACTTTGTGTTACTTGCAATAACTGAAGGGAGTTTTAAGTTTCACTAAGTAGGGGTTCAGGCGCTCTACTGGGCTTTCTTGTTTTCCCATAATGTTCCTGTTATTCCTATAATGTGCTGTGAGTCTAAATAGACAATTCAGTCCATAAAAAAACTGCATGAGAAATAATGGTTAAATGTGCATTTAGAAGTTCAACCAAAATTTAAATATCATCATCCTAATATATCTTTTATTGTAGTTCTCACGTCACATAATTTGGGGTTTTGTACTGCTGAATTTCATCAGCCCTTGGTGACACCTACAAAAATCAATGAAACATATAAATGTAGTACATATATTTTCCATGCAGAAAAGTATTCACTGATCATTTTTTCTAGGATTATTTTTTGTACGTTTGCAAGGTAGTGTGAAAATGGGCAGACAGGATTGTTGTATACTTTTGCTTTCACTGCAGTTTGTTGCTTAAATTGCTTTTCTAAAAGTGGGTTCCACCAAATTGATCACTTTTGTATTTGTGTTGTGCCTAAATAAAATAATTAAGAACAATCAGGTGTCAAATGGCAGATTTGTCTAGCTAGATGGGAGAGAAATTATTCTTTAACATTTGCCTATTGTTATGTGCAAAGTGTATCATCTTATCTAGTTGTTATCCTTACAGTAACACAGTAAGACAAGTATCTACTTCAGCTGGGTTATTGAATGGGTTGCCAGTGGTGAGATTTGAATTGGGAAACTCTCAATTCACAGCAGTCTGTAGCCTCCAGATCTATATTTGGAAGAGTCTTACTAATCCTTCTGAGTAGACACACATAGGATTGTACTATTTGCCACTAAAAGAGGGTGGAGGGAAGGGCCATTAAATGTGTTTTCCTCCCTAGTAAATCCATCATCTTATAGTTCATGATGCTATTTTTAAATATTCTGCAATCTGGTAGGGCAAGAGTGTTGATGCTGGCTGCTTGGCCGAGGACACTGTTAGTAGTGAGATAGAGGCAACCAGGACAAAAGTCTAACAAAACATAAGCTGCTCAGATGCTGAGTTAAAATGTTGGTTAAACTAACCATCTTCCTTCTCCCAGAGCAAACACCCTCATTGGGTGGAGGCCTACCCTGTATTGAGCTCCTCATCGGCTGTTGAGGAATCTATACCTGGGGCTCTGCAGGATGGCTTGTGGGGATCAGAGGTGAGAGCCACCCCAGAGAGTTGAAATATTGGCTTCATACAATGAACATCAAAATATGAAATTTTTATTTATTTTATTTAGTTACTTATTGAAATTTTATTGAAAATTCATGCAATAAAAAAAATAAAAATTCAAGCAATAAAAATATTCATGCAACAAAAAAATTCATGCCCATTCATGCAACAGAAGAGGACAGTCTGCACCCCACATATATATACTTTATACAAGTATAAAGGCATTAGGATATCGGGTATCTGCTTTTGATGTTCAGACATTCATCTGGTGATACAAACAATATGTATACTTGAACAACTGATTTGGAACCCAGCCTCTAGTAAAGTCTCTAATCAAAGGGAAAGCTTGTGCACTTATGACATGTATAGGCACTATTCAGAAGAATGCAAGGACCTTTAGGGTCTAATCCTATTCAATTTTCTATCCCTGATACATATGCCTACTTGCAATCAATTTGGGCATATGTATATGGGTACATAGGTATATGTACCCATATACAGGGTGATTGAAAAGTAATTCCCTATTTTAAAATACTTATAAATTACAGTATAGGGAATTGCTTTTCAATCACTCTGTGTATATATATTTGGCATATATATCTGGCCAGAAGCTGTAAGTCCAGTTTGCTGGTTGAAGGCCATATCTTGCTGTGCTTTTGACTGGGCCTGGTTGCTGCCCATTCCCCCTCAAGATATATAAACAGAGATCTTATGATTTTTTTGTTTTCATGTTTTATCCTTTTTATCCAGTTTTAAATTGTATGTTATTGTTGTTTTATGTTTCAGTTATTGTAAGCCACCTTGGGTTCCCTTTAGGCAAGAAAGTTGGGGTATCAATCAATCAGTCAGAACTGTGCTGACTTACAAAGTCGGCAAAAGTCCTGCGCTGACCTGGGGGTGTCACAAAAGTGCAGTAAGACACATCTGCCTCCCTACTGGGGAGGTTAGGCCAATGCATAGGCATACACCAACCTCCCCACACCATCATGGAAAGATAGGCCGGGTGAGTTAGGCCAGCCTCAATTTCTTAGGTTGCACCCTTCATATTTTAAAACATGATTCTAGATAAATCATATTCTGCCATTTTGCAGATTAAAAAAAATGAAACTGAATTCCATATATTGCTTTAGAGGGTTATAGAAAGTCTGCAATAGTTTTTTCCCACCTCCCTTTTTGTAATGCACCCTTTTATATAACTTTTGAAACTTGCAAGGATCCTGCTATCTATTACACCTTGTCACAATGTACTCTAAGTAGCTAGAACTCACCTCACACCTGCAAACAAAAGGAGAATGTGGCAAGTGACCTTGACCACACAGTCCCATTGTGATTAATCAAGCCTAACCAGCATTTTTCCTTGCTCTGAGCTACTGTTAAAAAAAGTCCTCGCCTATTACTAGGTTATGAGACTCCTTGTAAGTCATCACTAATAGATAGCAGCCTTGTACAGGTCTATGGTTGTGCTTTCCTGATAGTAATTTGGTAAAACACCAAGTTACTTCTCATTGGTCTTATGACATGTTCTTGAAAGCACATTGATGTAATAAGTTTTCTGTTGAGAACCCCTGGGGTGGTTCATTCTTGGATGGGAGACCATCTATGGACTCCAGGGATAGACTCCTTTCTTGGGTTTCATGGATGAAGGAGGGAGATAAAATTATGTGCACATTCTTTTCCAAACCAGCTTGAATGCTGAACTGTTTGTGGATGTGTCCTTCCTCTGTGCACCTTTATTTTCTCTTTTATGTGTCTGATGCCATGGAGCACTTCTGTGAAGCATATATGAAAGCATCTTTTAAAATATTGCCTCTTGTACTTTCTCACCTCTCCAAGCAGAAATAAAAAACAAGTGAATAAAAAACTGTAGGCAGTTTGCACCTGTCCTTGGGACATGGGAAGCAACTGTGCTTGTTGTGCTGGGAGCTGAATTCTTAATTACTTAATAGTGAGCCTCTGGCAATTATGAGCTTGAGGAGGGCCTAAGCTGAACTGGGCACCTTTAGGAAATAGACGCCCTGAAGTTCCATGTGTGGGATTTGGAATCTAATGACCTATTTTTGTTCCAAGAGCCTGGGGTCAGGGGATTTGTCAATTAAAATCAGTGTAAATGCCTGAAAACAGCAACTAACCCTACAATCCAGAGTAACTACGGGAGGATATAAGAGACTTTATGTGCACCCGTAGTTACTGCACCACCTACTGAAATCCTATGGGAAATTCGTATTGCAATCCAGAGCAAATTGTTCTTACACCAGAGCAAGGACTCCCCGTAGTTACTCTGGATCAGCCCTTAGTGGTACTGATAATGCAAGTCCTATAAAACATTTTCTGTATAGGAAAGCAAGACTTTGTGGCTGGATCAGCTATTTATGTAAGCAAAAACTTAGATAAATGCATCATCTTTTAGTAAAATTAAAAAAATCAATGCTTCTTCTATAAGGGTGCAATCCTAACCTAGGCCAGCACAGCTCATCAGTCTTCCCATTCCTGTGTTGATATAGGAAGGTAAGTACTTTTCTGTGAACTGGCCTAATCCTGAGTAGAGCAGAAGTGTCTTATGGCACTTTTGTGATACCAGGTCAGCACAAGGCTTATGATGGGTTTAGATTGGTCTAACTGGAAGTTAGAATTGCAGCTTATATTGTGCATGGGACATTTGGGTGCAGAGTGCAGACTTATTCACAATATTTTGTTGTGCTTACTGTTTAAAGCATAGGAAAAAGTCTCATCTGAGACTGAGGGGTCAGTCTCAATCCTAACCATGTCTACTCAAAAGAAAGTCCTAAAGTATTCAATGGGTCTTACTCCCAGGAAAGTGTCTTTAGGATTGCAGCCTAAATAAATTCTTTGCCATTAGACATTACATTCATTCCAAAGCAGAGCTTGTTAACGGAATGACTGACTTCAAGAATGTAACCACACAAATTCATACAAAGAACAATATTATCAGTCACAGTGATGGATTTCCAAGGCGGCTGCTTTATGGTTAACAGATCATGAAGATGGTGTAGGTGTGTGTGACAACAGGAAACTATTAAAATTGTATGGAATGGACCATAGCTGAAGGCAGGGCTGATAGGATCATTGTCCAGACCCCATTGTACAACCTGTATTCATTAAGCTAACAGGATTTGCACTCGAGTCTTTCGAACTGGGACTCAGGATTTAAAGCAAGGTAATTATGCACTGTTTTCTCTTTTGGACACAACTGATGTTCCGAGAAAAACCATTTCTATTTCATGTCGGGGGGTACCCAAGTGCTCATTAGTGGCGGGACGTATGTGTGCTCTTTAGAAAGTTTGGAAAGTGTAATGAACTGTGATGCTTTTATGCCTCTGCCTCTGATCTCATTGTTCTCACAAGGAGCAAGCTGGGGAACTGGAGTGCACTCCAAGATTTAACACTGGTGTTTACCATGTAACAAACTGCCCTCCACTAGCTAATTATCTTTCCCCTTTTGCCAAGGGCAGCAGGGCTCACAAAAGACAGTTATACTTCTTATCCCTGGTATTGGCAAGATTAAGTCCTCACTGTTAGCCTAAGGGGACTGTTGCTTAGCTCCTTGGCCTAGGGGCCCCCTGCCAGATTCCATTATATCCCCCATGCTTTTCAAAATCCATATGAAACTATTGGAGGAGATCATCCGGGGTTTTGGAGTAAGGTGTCACCAGTACGTGAATAAACATTCCAGTTTAATGTCCACATGGGACTGGGGAGACTGTGGTTCTGAATCAGTGCCTGGCTGGGGTGAATGAATGGAAACACAATCCTGATGAGACACATGTGGAAACTCAGAAGTCTGATTGCACTTGTTATAGACAGGATTGTATAGCTTGGATGGAAGTGCTCCTGGACCCAGCCTAAACCCTGCAAACATACGTTTGGGCTCTAGCCTGGACAGTGCTTTACTTAGTTTGTGCGGGTGTGCCAGTTGCATTCCTTTCTCAGGAAAGCCCATTTGTTCTTTAAAAAAAAGTCAAACTTTTTATGAACAATTGGAAACCACTCATGGATTTTCTGTCTGAGAAAGGGAAAATGAGTCAAATGGATTATGGATTTGATGAATAGTAAATGTTATATAACTTTTATCTCTTTTTTACTCTGTTAGAAATTTTAACTGTGGTGCTGGAGAAGACACAAGAGTCCCTTGGACTGCAAGGAGATCAAATCAGTCAATCCTGCAGGAAATCAACCCTGACTGTTTACTGGAAAGACAGATAGTGAAGCTGAAGAGTCAGACACGACTTAACGACTAAACAATAGATTGATTATGAAATAGTTTGGGGCTAAAGAAATGTAAATTAAGAGTTCTGTGCTTGCCATATAATTTTCAATGTTGTTTTAATTTGCTTTATTTTATGTTCTTTCCTCCTTTTAAATACTTTAATTCCCTTTCCTTCTGATAAAATTATGAAAATTATGAAATTATAAAATTATGAAAGCAAAATAAAGTAAGGCAGCCTGTTTGTTCTACATGACTTTTGATTTATAACTGGCTTTTTTGGGGGGGGGGGCTTCTTCTGATCATATTAGTTTGTTCCTTTTAATTGCTATTTATTAGTGTTTTAAATTATTATTGTTTTTAACTGTATTCTCAGTAGAGGGACTTCAGTTGCTCAGTGGTTAAAGGTGCTGTGCCTGTCAACCTGAAGACTGGCAGGTCAGTGATTCCAGATCTGAGTGCTGCCTCCTGAAGTTGGGTGTCAGTCAGTATGTAGGCTTGCTCAAGGTACGGGATTGTTTGTTCCCTCACCTTGGAGCTTTGTTGCTCAGTGCTAGATGGCTGGTCAGGATTGCACCTTCCATCTCTCCAAACTCCGTCCTTCTACATCCTCAACTTACTTTCCTCCAGGTGCTGCTTCATTGTTGCTTCTAGTGACAAACATTCCCTTACTCTGAGGAGACCTCCACAGTGCCACTCAACTGCAGGAGGCAACACATGCCCAAATGGCACTGCGATGCAAGTCCAGGATTGTGTATTGTGCCCTGAGAGAGTTTAACATAAACCAGATAATTAGGCTGAGCACAAAAGTTGTGATTAGAATAACACTCACCATCAAAATGACAGAACACGTATGGTAAATATCAGCAAACAATGCTAAGACATTTAATTTTGTGTTATTTGCTTGACAAATGTTCAACATGTCCTTCAACTCATAAGTGCTTTCAGGGTGGTTCACAAAATTTAAATGCCAAACTCCCCCCCCCCCCAGACAACATAAAACCTAACAATAACAAAGCAGAGAGGTCAGCAAACAGAAATGTTTGCATTGCCAATGCACAATACAAATTGCCTCAGGTGCAAGAGGAAAGAGATGTGTTGTAATTCAAAAGAAAGGCTCATTGCATTACAAATCTTCCTCAAGATCTTGTCTATATATATAAAAGGGAAAAGTCACTGACTGACTAACTGACTGACTGCCTCATCACCGCCCTGCCAAAACTGCTGGGCCTAGAAGAGTGAAATTTGGGGTGGGTGTTCCTTCTGTGATGGAGGGGTGCACTAAGAACCGGTTTTCGAAAATTCCAACCGGAACGGGGTGAAAAAGGGTGCAACGCATTTTCCTCCCTATACTTTGCATTGAAAATTGCTGACTCAGCAACATTCTGCCCCAACTGCTGGGCCTGAAGCATGGAATTCTGGGAGTTCCTTCTGTCACCTGAACACCCACCAAGAACCATCTGGAGACATTTAACCCTTCAGGGGCTGAAAAGGGGGCAACGTGTTTCTGTCCTATACTTAACATGGGAGACTGAATAACATCCAGCCAATTTGGTGCTCAGTGCCTGGTGCACTGGGAGATGTTCGGAGGAAGAGGTTGCACTGGCTAGGATGCTGTGCTTGGGGGGAAGTTGCACATGGGGGGAAGTTGCGCATGGGGAAGTTGCGCATGGGGGATGATGCACATGGGGAAGTTGCACATGGAGGAAAGTTGTGCATGGGGGAAGTTGCACATGGGGGGATGATGCACATGCGGGGATGATGCACATGCGGGGATGATGTGCATGGGAGAAAGTTGCACATGGGGGATGATGCGCATGGGGATGATGCACATGGGAGAAGTTGCGCATGGGGGAAGTTGTGCATGGGGGACTGATGTGCATGGGGGACTGATGCGCATGGGGGAAGTTGCGCATGGGGAAGTTGCGCATGGTGGGAATTTGCACATGGGGAAAGGTGAACCAGGGGGGAAAGGTGAGCATTGGGAGAAGGTGCGCATGGGGGATGTGCATGGGGGATGATGAGCACGGGGGGATGATGAGCACGGGGGAAGTTGCCCACGGGGGGATGATGCGCATGGGGGAAAGTTGCACATTGTGGGAAGTTGCGCATGGGGGGAAGTTGCGCATGGGGGAAAGTTGCGCATGGGGATGATGCGCATGGGGGTAGGTGCGCAATGGGGTCGAGTGCGCATGAGGGATGATGAGCACGGGGGAAGTTGTGCATGGGGGATCATGCACATGGGGGGATCATGCGCATGGGGGAAGTTGAGCATGGGGGCATGATGTGCATGGGGGATGATGCATGTGGGAAAAGTTGCACATGGGGATGATGCGCATGGGGAGATGATGCGCATGGGGAGAAGTTGCGCATGGGAAAAGTTGTGCATGGGGGAAAGTTGTGCATGGGGGAAAGTTGCGCATGGGGGAGGTTGCGCATGGGGTATTGATGCGCCATGGGGGGATGTTGTATGGGGAAATGTTACTCCCACAATGCAGGTACGCTTTTCGCTAGTAATTCATAAACCCAATCTGTGCACCTCACATATGTATTGGATATAATTTGTGTTGCTCTTATTGCATTGGTCATCAGATGCACAGTTGACTCTCAAAGAATGAGTTGACTCTAAAAAAATGAATGGGTTTATTAGGGCTGAGTAAATATGATTCTTTCTATTGCCTGGGACCTGAAGTGCTGGAACCAGGTTAATGAGGGAGGTACAGAGACAAAGCATTGCATTGGTTCCTCATGACATCCTATTCCTATCCCCTAATTATGCATTGGCTACTCACTGGGTGACATACTCGCTAATACTTTTATGTGTTTTTTGATGCTTTTACTTAGACAGATGAGCTTTCTTGCATTTGCACAGCTTGCTTCATGGAGTAGAGTTTTAAGGAAGGTTTCATTGGTGACTTCAAGCAGAAGTAAAACAATCACCTAGAACGATGCTGTAGCAGTTGTCAGTAATGAGCAAAGGGTGGCCTAGATGGCCACCCAGGTCTATGTAGTTTTGTGTAGTCAGTTGCAGCTGATTTCATGGCTATGAAAGGTGCACTATGAGATTGAGGGGTGTTATAAGTGCGTATCTTGCAACATGTCAAAAATAGCTGTTCCCTGGATCACTTTGTGAGGAAACATCAATTAAGTTGAACAATGTCCCTTGCATAATATCGATGCCTCTCTGTCTGTAGATTCTCCCTTTGAATTTTCTTGGGCTGTATTGCTCCACCTTTTGAGAGGAAGCGATCAACAACAAGAGGAAATCCCGTACTAGTCCTGAATGGTCCTTATTCAAAAGGTACTTCCTGCCTGGTCCAAAGTGTATATAGTCAGAACAACACACCATGGAAATGATAAAGTAACTATAGTAAGAAGATGACAAGTCTTTTATTTAGGCATTATTATATACAAGAAACAATGTTTTCACCGGAAGTCATTCTTCCCCAGCTGGACTCTACGTCACAGCACTGGGGGAACTTTTAAAGACTGGAAGCAGGAAGTTGGAGTTCTATTGTGTGTGTGGTTTTGTTTGATAGGAAGCAATGACAAGCCAATGCTGCTATCGTTTTTTGTTTTTAAATTGACATCGGAATCTTGCTAAGACCAGGTTTCAGTGATTGTAACTATAGCCATGCACACTTGTATTTTTGCAGAAGTTGTAAATTTAAGTAAAAATGGGATTGGATCAGTGGTGGGCTCCAGGAGGTTCGCACCTACTCTATAGAACCGGTTGGTAAAGAGAGATAGGACATAAAAAATTTAAATATAGCCATTTAAAAGTGGCTGCCAGATGGGCAGAGAACCGGTTGTTAATTTCTTTGAATCCCATCATGGGATCGGATGGAATTGTTGCAGGAGCTGAACAGTCAGCGAGTTGGTTGCTCATCAGAATGCAGGGTTGTTGTCTACTTGGTGGCGGAAGAATGTCGGCAGGCTGTGTGATTTCATGCTGCATTCCTTTTCAGCAACATGCAGAATTGGACCCATCAACTTTTTCTATTTGGATGTAAAAGAAAAATGAGATTTAATGAATTTAGGGAGAGGGCTTTTTTCCATGGTGGTGCACATGTTTTATATGCAGAAGGTCTTGGGTTCAATCGCTGGCACTTCCTCTCTGAAATTTTATCTACCAGCTGCCAGTTGATATCAACAGAGCTGGGTAGAGCAGTGGTCTGAGTTGGTAGGAGACAGTTTTTAAAATGAAATTCTTTTCCCCACTTTCCCACAGGGTTCTAGCTTCGGTTCAGGGAGGATTTAGTCTGGTACACTATCCATCACTCATCAAATGTTGATCAGATTGAGCCTACCTGGAAGAATAGGATTAAAAAAATATATTGCTATGCTTCTGCACTCAAGGATGCAACAGGTATGTATATACTGCTTGCCTTCTTCCTGTTTTGACTCCCCTGACCTTCTTTTTCTGTTTTTGTCATATTATCTATTAAACTAGGAGATAAATATTGATTTGTTCAACTTGAGTAAGAAATATTAAGAAGCTCCATTGCAAGATCCACTGCCATAAGGCCACAATATGATTGGCAACTCCAAACTTAAGTCAGATACCTCCAAAGATCCCAGATGTTCAGGATCAACAGCTGTTTGAATACAGCATGTATTCAGCTTTTCATTTTATAAAAAAAATTATAACTCCTGAAGAAAGAATCTGAATGAAGTAATTTCAGCTTTCCCTACTAGCTTAGACAAGGCAATAAAGGAAAAAATAGTCATAGAAACTGCATTTGGAATTAGAAAAGATAGGTGAGACATTGAATTTAAACATAGACCACAATTCCCTGGGCTGAGATTTACAAATTCCTTTCCATTTCCATTCTAGGTAAGATCCGTGTTGGCTCCAGGTTGTTTATACAGTCTGCAAAATTGAAAGAATACTATTTCTGATGTGTGTTCATAGCAGTGTTTCATTTCAACACCATGCATTCAAAAGAAAATTGTTTCACCAAACGACCAGCTCGCAACTCACTGTAACATGTGTAATGTATACATTAATGTATAATGTAATTGCAACCCTGTAATATGGGTTGAATTGCAAAGCAGCTACATGGTATGTACATGGTATGTATAATTACTGTGGGTGGCACAAGTGGTTAAGACACTGTGCCTGTTAACCAGCAGGCCAGGGTTTGATACCCAGGTCAGCCCCACAAGACAGGGTGAGCTCTTGTCCTTAGCCCAGCTCTGCGATGCCAGCTGGATCCAATTGTATTTGCTCTGCCTTTCCACCGGACTAATTCAGAGGCATGGAGAGGGGGGATTTGCTGCTTGGGTAACAGCCTTTCCACCATAACAATCCAACCCAGGCTTTCGTGCTTCGCATGCAGTGTATGCAGTGCCGAGACGGAGGCCTGCTTTTTTTTTTCTTTGGACCTTGCTCCATTTGGATATTTGTTATACTAATTTAGCTGTGTGTGAATACAGAGAATGTTATGGCTATTTGATAACATTTCAGCTCTTTAAAATAGTTATCCAGCTTGGAAATAAAAATGCCAAAGAATCCATACTTGTGCAGTTTAAATTGCCTTTTCAGTCACTGAAGAAATCTAAGTGATTTCTACAGTTCTTTGTCTCTAAAGGAGGGTCTGTGTGATGTGTGTGTTTTCCCTAGAAAGTGACACAAAACTCTGAATTCATTTTTGTAACAAAGATTGGGTTCTGTGCAATTTCTTGTGTGTGTCTGAAACGGATTTCAGGAGTAAGCATGGCATGGCTTCGAGGTGTATCATGTGCTTTAAATAAGTCTGAGTAGTAGGAATGAAGTGTTACCTTGTTACTCCTTATTCTTTATACTGTTCCCACAGGTTTATCCATTTCCATGCTGAAATAGGTCTACTTAGATGCCTTTTAGGCATTGACTGACTTTATAATAGAGAAGGCTAAATGCAAACATGGGAGAAACTGAAGCATGAGACTCGCCCACCTTCTCTTTGCTTTCTTCTCTCTTTAGTGGCCATTCAGACCCTCTTATCCCAGAAATGTCTCCAGATAATGTCAGCCCTTTTTTGAAAGGCTGATAATACTGCTATGGGCTCACCAAATGACAAAAGCACTAGCTTTGTTCAATTCACAGTTGTTATTGGGATGATTATTTCATTGGCTGTGCAAGACTGAAGTGGTGCGCTCAAGACTGTGGCAATTGAACTCTGAAGTTACAAATATTTCCCACTGCACAAGTTACAGATGAAACCTTTTGGAATAGCCCCTTAGCTACTCTTTTTAGAATGTGATGGAATGAATGGATGGATATAATTTAGTTAAAACTGATGGTTTGTGGATTTCACTAAGCCCATTTTCCTCCATAATTCAACTACTGGTTACATTCTTGCAACACAGAGCTTCTAATGTAGATATCCTAGTTCCATCAAAGGGCTACTACTTACACAGTCCCCTTACTCATCCCCTTACTAGTCTTATTTAGCTCATGATGCAAGGACCAAGGTCCTGCTGCCACTGGGGAAGCTGCTTTGAGCAAAGTGTCTTGCAGTACTCATACAATTTGGCTATTGAAAACTACTATATCATCAATATGCAAGGTAGTTATTTTTTTGACAGTAATGATCAGTCTGCTCAGGGCAGAGCCTGCTAACATGTTTGGTGATGGATCTGACAACATATGGCCAAATAGGGCTGTTAGGTAGCAGCAATACAGGAGCAGCAGCTGTCTTGGACAGACACGTTTCCTTCCACTCAATGGACCCACCCCATATATGAGATCTAACTCGGCTTGACAACAAATCTAAACAGGGAAGCAGCTCTTCCAAACAGTTGTCTGGTTGACTTTGCTGAGATGATTCACATCAGGCATGTTTGTGGGTTGAGCTGTGGCTTCACTTCTTCTAACTCCATCCTTTTCAGCCCTGGGCTCTCCTGTCATCTCAAACCGCCTGACCGGCTGCAGAAATTTTCCAAAGCAGTTTGGTGTTTGTATGCTAGAACGATACACAGTCACAACAGGTTGCCTCTAGCTAGGCAAGTGGGCACTGAACCGAACACAGCACACGTTTAATGAGCTGGAGTGCTGTGTCGCATTGTAGTCTTGGTGTCTGAGGAGACATGTGAATGGCATGTTTATTTAGGCCTCCACTGGGCTTTTTATTAGGCTGGTGTTTAGAGTTTTATGCCTAACTGCATGAAGTAACTGCAGTAGTTCAGTAATGGTATGCCAGCCTTTGAACAAATGCGCTGGGAGACAGGAAGAGTAAATTAACCCATGTAGGTGATATAGATGACTCCTGTGTTGATTGGTATTAATATACTTTTAGATATATAGTCAGTCCTGTTCAAAAGTCCAGGCTGGGTAACATGGCTTTGTTTCACTCTTCAATTTTATGAAGTGGGTCCTACTATTGTAATGGCATCAAAAATTTATATTTTGACTGAAGACAAAGTGAAATTTGAGACATGTTAGAATCATAGAATCCTAGAGTTGGAAGGGATCTAGTAGGTCATCTAGTCCAACCCCCTGCCTGCAGCAGGAAATCCCCCTAGAGCATCCCCGACAGGTGCTCGTCAAGCCTCTGCTTGAATATCCAATTTGATGATATCCAAATCATTCTGAACAGGTGTCCTCCTTGTCCTCCTCCCAAGCACCCCATATCTGAAATGGAAGTGACATGTGACATTATGGCTGGTAGCATGGGCAGGCCACACCTGCTTCTTCACCTTTGCTAAACCATTGCTCCTAATGTAATAGCTTTGCATTTGCATAGCCCCCCACCCAATAAAAATCCTGCCATGCAGAAATCTAGCATGGCATGTAGAAGGAGTATGTATGTGTGTATGTATGTATGAATGCATGCATGCATGCATGCATTCATTCATTCACAAAGTTTAAAACATGAATGTTTCCTACTTTAAGGGAGTTTTTGATGACAGAATAATTTAAAATATGGCTTTTGTCTGCTGTCTGGAATGGTACTGTCTATGT
Source organism: Cryptoblepharus egeriae (assembly GCA_030015325.1). Lineage (NCBI taxonomy): Eukaryota > Metazoa > Chordata > Lepidosauria > Squamata > Scincidae > Cryptoblepharus > Cryptoblepharus egeriae. Next base: position 28,059,304 of record JAREYC010000003.1, read on the forward strand.
CTGCCACATTCAACCACCTTATCCTCCTGAATTATCTTTGAAATAAACTGTCAGTTTGATGCTTTTTTACTTGTTTGGAATAATAATTTAATAGAATACTGTAATTTAATAGCTGAGTCTATTCCACTGCCACAGCTACAAAACAGTTAAACAACCTAGAATGGTATTCTGATACTTATAAGCTTTTCTGTTCAGTTCTTTTCAGTCCATAATTACATAATGACTCATGTCTGATATTATTCTAAGATTTCAAAGGAATAATCTTATTTACTTTTATCAGTTTTGTAAATTATGATCTGAAATGGAATGAGAGTTAACTGGAAGCGGCTCTGATAATGTCAATAATCCTGTGTTGCCCTCTGGTGATGAAGTTGGAGGTTGCAGGATTAAGTAAAAATACATGTGACATTAGATTGGATACATGGGGAAACTTGTTTCTGGGGTCTGGGAACCACTGGAGGTCCTTGGAAGCTGCCTGACTGGTTTTCAAGAGGACTCCTCTAAGTGCCTCTTCCCCTCCTCATAGCAGGAGGGCTCTGTCGGAGGATTGCAGCCTCAGAGACCAATCCTATACCTGTTACTCAGAAATAGGTCCCATTATAGTCAATGAGGCTTACTCTCCAATAAGAATGACTAGGATGTCTATGTGCATCTTCAATGCAGCGTGCATTGAAAAAGGTTGAAAATCCCTGCTCTGAGTAGACATGCATTGAGACATTGGGCTTTCACCTGCAATCCTATCCACAGTGACCTAGTAATAGCTCTATTTTAATGTGATTTGCAGCTGGAAGCAGCTGCTGTGCTCTAGGTGGGGAAGCCCTCCCTCCAGGTTGCCAGAGGCAGGACTCTCCCCCCACCCCTGGGCTGGTTCCTGGAAAATATCTATTCCACAGAATCGGTCCCTGGGGCCGAAAAGGTTGAGGACCACTGTTTTACAATACAGGAGAGCAGAAGGATACAATTCTCTTGTACTCTGTGCTTTCTGAAGCATCTGGTGAGGCCACTGTGATAAGTGAGATCCAGTGGGACTACTTGATCCTGTGGGACTCTTCTTATATTCTTAGTAGTTATTAATTAACAGTATAATACTGTTACTGCTATTGTGCATATAAATTTTTTATTAGGTTCCCTTCATACCCAAAGCTTCCACAAGGCCTGTAGTGGATGTTGTGCTTGTCAGTTTGAAGGTCAGCAGGCTGGTGGTTTGAGACCTGAGTATCACAAGACTGAATGAGCTACTATCAACCTAGCTGCTCAAAAGCAGTGATGGGCCCAGGCCAGTTCAGGCCGGATCGCCCAAACCACTTCCTAATTTTGGCTGCCCGCTACTGTACCGGTAGCTACGGGCAGCCAAAAACCCGGGCGGACCAGTTCGCCGCCCAGGGGAACCCATCACTGCAGCTGCGTCAATCTTGACGCAGCTGCAGTTATGTCCTGAAGAGGACGAGACTGCGCCTGCGCCAACCTTGGTGCACGTGCAGTGCGCCCAAGTTGGGGCCTGCCCCTAGCCCTGCCCCTCGCCCTGCCCACCTGCACGCCCAGCATGCTGGGGTGGGTGGTGTGCCCTCCCCGCCCCTGACCCCTGACCCCGGCCCCACCCCCTGACCCTGGCCTGGCCCTGCCCACTTCTGAGGAATCAGTTGTTGGGCCAGGCCGGGCCCACCCCTGCTCAAAAGCATGTATATGGAAGTAGATAAATAGGCAGTGGGAAGATAACAGTGTTCCATGTGCCTTTGGTGTTAGCCACATGATCACGGAGATGTCATGCTGGCCACCTGACCCTGGAGAACCTGAACCTGACAACCCTGGTTCTTTGTCCTTGGTATGGGGTGAACACCACTCTTAGAGTTGGTCACAACTAGCAGGGCAAATTGCAGGGACACCTCTCCCTTTCTCTTACCTTTGTATCCAAAGTGTACCCAAATTTGTAATCTGCAGCCTGTTTTTACCTGTTCACAATTATCTTTTAATTATCTTTTAAAAAGATTTCATTACAGTTCTTTCTGTGAGTCCTTTCAAGATTGCCCAGAACAGCTGATGAAAAATACAGAATATAGATTGTCGACTGGTTTTAACGCTAGGAAACGTATCATGGTAGTTCTTATCATCCCACTTTTTCTGGGTACAATTCCAAAGGCTTGCTTATTGTTTTAAAATCTCCGAATGGCTCAAAACCAAGATTCCTAAAAGACTTCTTATTAAAATGTCTTCAGAGGGTTTACTCAAGCAATCCTTGTCTTCTGAAGTTAGATGGGCAATGGCATCAAGGAACATTGCCTTCTTAGATATTACAACTTGCTTCTGCCATGCCTTGACTGATGGCTTCCTTTCTCCTACTCAAAAGTCCCCATGTAGTGCTGCTATGTTGTCATTAACATAGACTTGTTCTAAAGGCATCTTGTGGATTTTAAGAAATGGCCATTTGGTATATTGGCTGCTGGGGAGAGTGGTATACAGTTAAAAATGAATATATAAATGGATGATGACAGCAACTAATAAAGATGAAACCGTTTTTGGAGCAGCTGGTTGGCCCCCCCTCCCCATTTTGATCTTGGTGCTAATTTACTAATTTCAACCACAATAATTATGATGTGTGTTCCAACCTGTTCCAAAGATATAACGGTCCACTTCCTATATATAAGTAATGGTGAAAGGTGGTGGAGCATGGACCTGAAAGATTGAACTGATTCTTTACATATAAAACTTCCCAGGTTCAGTCTCTGGCATCTCCCCATAGGTCTGGGAAAGATCTGCCTCAACTATTCTATGGAGCCACTCTCCGTCTGTAGAAATACTGAGCTGCACAGACCAAAGTTCAGAGCTGGTAAAAAGCAACTTCTTATAGTCCTGTCACAATATCCTTCTTATTTCATTGATCCAAATGAATACATGTTTTGCTGTCAGTGTAAATGTAAGCTAACATTCAGTTATATGAGAGTTGTTGCAGCAATGATGGCCGGATTGGTGTTTATAATGTTATTTTTGTTATGACATATGTTATAATGTCAGTGAGTTTATAATGTTATTTTTCCTTTCATTCACCCCCTTCATTTTTGCTATGCTTGCATTGCAAGTGTTCTCAGATGGCCAGGCTGAAAAGGTAGAAACAGGTGAATTGGAGCCTGTGCCTTGGGCAGGGAAGAGAGCTACCCGATCCACCATTTCTATTATTCCTGTTATTAGGGAGGCTGCAGTTGCCATAGATTTTGATATCCCTGGTATGGGCAGTGAGTTAAGAAACCAGTCTTTTTTAAGTTCACAGAACCCCAATTCTTTATTAATCACAGATTGCTCACAATGACATACAGGAAAAATAGCACTAATGAAGAGTAGAATATTCAGGCAGCAATTTCCAGGCAGGTTCAGGGCAACTTCAAATTGACAGCTATTTGTAGGGAGTACCTACTGTATGTTGGTTCAGTGATCCTTGGAACAAGCACCCTGGCTAACCAGCCCTGCTATGTCAGCCATTGTTATTCTAGGTACCTTTAGGTGAACTTTAGGCAGAAGAGTCTAAGGCAGACACTCACTTTCCTGAGAGTAAGCCCAGTTAAACATAGCGGGACTGACTTCTGAGTAGACATGCATAGGATTGGGCTGTAACACTGGAGAGCAGAAGCCAGCAGGATTCAAACCTATCTCATTGGGTCTGGATGAAAAATATCTCTCCAAGTATCTTGTTAAGTAATAAAACCGAGTAGGTTAAGGCTTGAAAACCTGCTCACAAGGACATAATCTGGTATCCCCACTAGTTTTAGCAGCTGTAGACAGGCCTAAGATAAATAGGTCAGACAGATAAAGAGGTCAGAATATGTGTATCTAAAAGTTCCTTGATGCCAGTTAATGAATTTACCCAGCAGCACATTTTAAACTAGCAAATTTGATTTTTTTTTAAAATGCTTGTTTGAGACTTGCTTAATTGTTCATTTTCAGCTGCATTTATACTATCTAATTTTCAATATTCAGTCCAAATTTGCTTCCTCTTGCCTCCGTGCCAATAACATTCATTTTTAAAAACAGATTGGCAGTATTTCTTTTGAAGGCAGAATAAATGGGTATTGTGCATACCAATTCAGGTTGCAGTCTTTGTACCTGGAAGCAAGGTCTAGCCCATTGAATACAATGGGATTTACTTTTGAATAAACACACTTAGAATTGCAGTGCACATTTCTGGTTTGTTGTATCAAAAGTATTGAGATTGTAAAGAAACCATGAATGTTTAATGTTCCGCGCATGGGTATTCAGGACTATGATGTCAAGTCACAATTCCTGTAATCTAATTGTCTTAAGGGAGTGTATTGATTGCAAAGCTTTCTAGGTAATTTGGCAATGACTGGACACTAGCACCGTAGACCCTCTACTGACTTGATTGTTCAGTTGGAATGAAAATAGCTTGGCATGGATTTTGCTGCGGGGGCGTTTCATAGGGACAGATCTAACAAATTCAACTGAATGGAAATAGACAACGTCAAAAGCCTGTTACAGGACATGTAAAGATTATGAAATAACTTGCATAATGCAATACTTGTATTTTTTAACAAAAATGTAAGTATTTACAAAATAAGATCCAAGTTTTATTTTTTAAACATCAAGCAAATCATCCTGCAAAGACTGCATTGTTTTTATTTTTTGTTTTGTTTTTATTGAGTTCTTGATTTTTTTTTTAAACCATGTCATACATTTCCCATACTAATATCTCATGATCTGTAATAATATAGGCAGGGGAGTTTGGGAGTGATAGGAGTTATCCCACCCTCTCCACTGCTGGGCTCAGCCAGACAGTTCCACCTGGAGCTCCTTGTTTCGACGGACTTCTTCAGCATGCCTCTCCTGGGAAAAGAAACATTAAGAAAGGAGGTGTTAGATTCAATCCAGCTGTCTTTCATCATGTGTAGTTTTTAATGACTACCACCCTTGGTTCCATGCTGTATAATGTAGGCAGGAATATAAAAGTATCTTTAATCAAGCAGAACCTTACTCATGTTCTTTGACAGTTACATACCTCAGGGGGGCAAGTGGGTAGACACCCAGGGTGCCAGGATGGGGAAGTAGTGATGAGTGCTACCCCCCTCCAATGCCACTAAAGGTTGAAAGCCAGAGGTGATGTGGGGACCACTTTTGGTTTGATTGAAAAACCAGACATGATGATTTTAGGCCTTTAGAAGGCCTTCTAAGACCAGAAAGACTTCTCTACCCTGAAAATGTCTACTACAGGCATTTAAAAATCACTTCTGGTTTCCTCTGTGAAACTGGAAGTCAGTTTTTCCAGCCCTCCAAGGTCTTTACAATAGCAGTATTCAAAGTGGGGATTGGATTGCCATACGTCCAGGAAAACCGGGACTGTCCTGGCTTTGAAGGTTTGTATTCACATACTGGAAATTTTGAATCAATATAGGGCAACTTCCTAGTTTTCCATCACATTAGTTTAAACTTGTTGACTCAGCTAGAGGCATGTGCATATGGCAGCTTCATACGTTAAGTATCCCAACCATTGTGAAACTGCTTTTCTCAAGGCCAAAAAAATTATATGATTTGGAAAAAGATCTTGCATGAAGCCTACTTATGGAGACACTGAGAATACTACATACCTTTCCTTCCATGTGAAGGATCCAGTGAAATTCCACATAATTAATTCAATTTTATTTGCTTGGGACCCACATATGTAAAATCCAATCTGCACAGACTTGATCTTTACAGTCGTTCTCAAATTTTATGTGGGTTAAGAGCCATATAGTTTGGAACTATGTATTTTTGGAGCTCACGAGTTCCAAACCTTTGTTGACTTGTACTTGACTTGTACATTTGGTTATGCACACTTATACCTTTGCCCCAGTAATTGCAACCTGATTACCTTCTCCTGAAGGCGTTCAATAAGAGCAGCTAGGTTGGCTTCACGGTTTTCTTTTATCTGTTCCATTTTCAGTATCAGTTTTTCCTCTGCCATTTTGCTGAAGTTATTGTTTTCCTCCAAGGCCTTCTGAAGGACTTCCCGTTCATGTTCCCTCTTTTCTGCCAGCTGTTTCAGCACCTGGGCCTCCTGGGTCTAGCACGGAAAGGATTAAAGAGAGCTGGATGAAGCAATTAGTTCCAGAAGCATTTTGGAAAGCTTGAAAAAAGATAATAAGAATTTCAGTTTGTCCACAGCAAATTGCAGGAAAGGGATTCTGTGTATTTAGTAGTTGTGTAGATGAGGGAATTTTGGCAAGTGCAGTTTTACTTACCATTGGACAAGTGGCACTCACTCAAATTATCTCGTAAATGCACTTACTGAACTTAATACATGGAAGCCCTGGACTTTATTGCATCTTATCATCCAAGCCACATCCTTTTCTTCCTTGGGAAACTTGGCTTTTGTTGTTTAAACATTAAACAACATTAAACATTAAACAACATTAAACTTTATACAACAATTTGAACTATTTGGAGTTCTTAGTCCATCAGTATTCATGTTATAAGATTAGATTTGGGATCATATATAAAAAAGAATGCATGTATGCAATTGCTAACATTTCTGCAATTGCCATGTTTCCAAAGGGGTCTGTTATAAATAACATTAATTCCAGTAATGAAATTCAGTGTGACCAAATGCTAATAAGGGACACTGGAGACTTTTTGAAAGATTTGGAGAGACGTGAGAGATATGGATCCTGGAATAAAGGTTGTCACTGCTGAAATGTTCCCTAAATATTTCTGCCATTGAGTTGTCAAAGTAGTCTGTGTTTGTAGGTCAAAGTTGCAGGTTGTTCTAAAATAGCATTTTAGCATGAAACTATATATTTTACATCAAGCCATTTACATTTTTATATCCTATTTATTTACCCTCATGTAAGATATTTTTGTTTACAAGCATGCTGAATAAAGGTACTTTAAATTGCCTGAGAGTTAACACATTCTTAAAAATGACAGAAGGAATGTTTGTTTCATTAAAACAAAACAAAAAACAAAAACAAAAAACCCTAGCTTCTAAATTAATAATAATAATAATAATAATAATAATAATAATAATAATAATAATAATGATGATGATGATGATGATGATGATGATGATGATGATGATGATGATGATGTCTTGGAACACAATACTCCAGATATCACCATCATAGAAAGCAGTAAGGTGTGGCTTGTTGACATCGCCATACCAGGTGACAGCAGAATTGAGGAGAAACAACTGGAAAAGATCTTCCGCTACCAAGACCTAAGAATTGAATTACAGCGTATCTGGTGTAAGCCAGTGCAGGTGGTTCCAGTGGTAATTGGCACACTCGGTGCAGTGCCCAAAGACCTTGGCAGGCACTTGAAAACTATTGGCATTGACAAAATATCACTCTGCCAACTGCAGAAAGCCGTTCTTCTGGGATCAGCACAAATTATACACCGCTACATCACACAGTCCTAGACTCTTGGGAAGGGTCCGACTGGTGATGTGAATGAAACCAGCATGAAATTGTTCGCTGTGTATTTATGGATAATAATAATAATAATAATAATAATAATAATAATAATAATAATAATAATAATAATAAACAACTTTATTTATATTCCGCCTTTCTCCCAGAGGGACTCAAATTGCTCGCTTTGGATCCAGACTTGTGCTTTAGTAATGACAGTAGCATGAGGGATCTTTCCAACACCTTCTTCCTTACTGAATCTTTCTGAAAATCCACTCTTGGTGGTTACGGGATCCCCAGGCATAGTATGGAATAATGGGCTTCAGGGGATGGAGGAAATCCTCAGTATCTGGGTGCAAGCAACTTCTACAAATAGAAGGTCCAGGTGGAGCCTGTTTATCCATAGAATATAAATCCATGGATCTGGATTAATGTGGGTCCTCTGGACTTGTGTGGAACCAGACTCGGCTTTACTGCTGCACTCCAGACCCATGGCTATAGCACATAGACATGTGAGCCTAAAGAACCTAGAGAGGTGAAAACCCGCCATTTCTGGATGCCAGAAGTGAGGGTTTTTTTTTTTTTTTGCCTTTTAAGGTATTTTAAGGACAGGGGGAGCAATTCAGGCATTTTTTTCCTCTCCAGGCATAGCTCTGGTCCCCTTCAGAAGGGTCATTGGGGAAAAGTTCATGGATTTGAGCATCTGTGAAATTTGGTATCAGCAGAGGGTCCAAGAAGTCACAGTTTGCCATTTCTCAGTTTGCTTCTGCAGATAAATGCTGTGCTTGTGTGGAATGGGGTGGGTGGGTGGCTGGGCAGAGCTATAACATGTACTGTATATACATTACATGCAGTGGTGGGATTCAAATAAATTAACAACAGGTTCTATGTCCTAATAACTAAATTTACAACAGGTTCTATGTCCATCGAACAACAGGTTCTATGTCCCATTAGTTACCAGTTCTCAGAAACAGGCGCTCATTAGCAAAGGGTTTTATAGAACCTATGAGAACCCCCTGAAGCCCACTACTGGGCCATATATAACATGTATTAGTACTGTGAAGAGAAGGGGTGGTAGGGCTTGCAGGCACTGTCCTGTGGCATACTTTGGCATACCTTAAAGCCCTAAGCAGCTTGGGTCCAGGGTACCTGAGGGACTGCCTTCTTCTGTACAATCTGACCTGTCACCTAAGGTCATCTGAGGGGGCCCTGCTGACTGTGCTGCCACTAAGAGATGTGAGAGGTGTGGCAGCCAGAGGTAGAGCCTTCTCAGTGGTGGCACCCCGGCTTTGGAACTCCCTCCCCTTAGAACTGAGGAAAGCTCCCTCAATACAGAGCTTCAGGCAGAGCCTTAAAACCTTTTATTTTAAAAAAGCTTTTTAAAGGGGCAAAGGTTGGGGGGCTCTTGTTTTATCATTTTTATCGTTTTTAATCTATATGTTTTTTAGCTTGTATATTTTAATTGTTTTTATCAAATTGTTCTATTTATGTTTTTAATTATGTTTTATGCCAGCCACCTTGAACTGGGCTAATTTGCCCGAGAATGGCGGGATATAAATTTTTAAAATAAATAAATACTGCCCAGAATTCCAGGACTATCTCAATTTGTTAACCAAGGATACAATCCAATTTAGGCCAGTACAACTCACCCATCTTCCCATTCACACAGTGATGTGGGGAGAACGGTGCATCTTTGTTCACTGGCCCACCCTCTCCAGGAGTGCCACAGAAGTGTTATAAGGCACTTTTGTGACACTCATAGGCCAACATGGGGCTTGTGCCGAGTCCTGTGCTGGCCTCACCAGGGGTTAGGATTGCACTGTAAGAATGCTTAAGCTAGAGGAAGATGAACAGTGAAGACAACAGTCTTTTACTCTTTTTAAAAATTGTTTCAAAAGAGAAGGCAGGCATTTTTGCCTCCTGTTTCAAGATGAGCTCTGCCTGCCATCACGCATAATAATCACCCTTTGCTCATGACTAACTGGGAGCCTCTTTGCAGCACAAACATTATGGTAAATGGTATTAACAAGTAGAAGACACATCCCTCAGAGTGATTACCTGACAGCATGAATGTTGGAAAGTGATCATTATCCCACATTATATATGACGTTAAACAGTAGGGACTTCTCCAATTACATTTCAGGCAAATTCAAAGCCATTAATAAGATCACATCTAATTTTGGTACCATAATCCAAAGGCTGCTGGGAATATGCATCCTTTTGGAATATAATCTTCACATTAAGGAGGATTCCACTGTGCAACTCAATCTTGGGATATAAAACCTTAAATGTTGCTGGGGCAGGAAAGAATTTGGAGCCCCACAGTGACGATTAGACAGGCATCTTTCCAATACATTCCATTTTCCATTGCCAGTAAGAGGTAGATTTGGTATCAGTAAGAGGTAGATTTGGTATCAGCCGTTTCTTGCTGCAATAGGAATTCTCATTTTTGATTTGGGTGGGCTTTTTGGACACCTTGAAAGTGTACAACTGTAAGAAAATGTATCGATTGTCCTTAGTTCCCATATTATAGCTGAACTGGGAAATTATGGTTTGAATATGCACTGCAAACCAAGATACTAAACTGGGACTGGGACTTCGTACGAATTGTTTGAACCAGAGTCTTCCAGTTCAATTGTCATAAAACACTGGTTTAACATACTAGTCAGATCCAGTAACAAACCAGTAGGATACTGAATTAGAATTCTTCTGAAACTAATGGGCGAGAAAGATATTAGGTTATCTTATTCATTTCAATAGTGGTTAATCATGCTTAACCTTTTAAAGGATATAAACCTTTAAAATTATGAAAATAATATTTTTCTTCAAATCCATGCAATAGAAAATGCACTGAATAGTTTGTAATTGATACATCATGATTTAAAATGGTAATAGTTATGTTGATTGGAAAGACATTGAGATGATTTCTTTCCCTTCCTACTATTGCTTCCTCTAAAAAATTAAATACCTTTCTCCTCTCCTCTGCAGCTTCCAGCTTTTTCTGGATCTCCTCAAGGGACAAATCTTTCTTCTTTGGAGAGGCTAAAGTTCGTGGTGCTTCTGAGACTGGAGAAGGTGGCTTTAGAATCAGTTCAAAAGCTTGCCCAGAGGCACGTTTGTTGATCTGCTTCACTTCCATATCTGTGAAGGGAAAGCATTGTATTGCTATAATCAGGTGTAATATAAGATGGTATAAGCAAAAGGCGACTAAGGCTGCAATCTAACCTCCACTTAGATCAGCCTAAGTCCTGGTGTAACTCCAGTGATGACCTCAGGGTGTCACAAAAGTAAAGTAAGACACTTCTGGCCTACTCCGGGGGGCAGGGGTAAGGCCAACACATAAGCATATGCTGACTTCCCCACACGATCATGGAGAGATAGGCCAGGTGAGTTAAATTTCATAGGACTGCGCCCTGACTTTGTATTATTCTGTTCATGTAATGGTATGGCTGCTATTGGGAATATTGTAGTATGGCTGCTACAGTATTAGGAATACTGTGTACACAAGCAGGCATGGTATGGTGGTTGAGTGCAGGGCTGCTGAAGAAAGCTAAGCAGGAAAGGACCTGAAAGCTCCTGGATGCGAGAATGCAAACTGATAAGCTATTCATGCGTCATCAGAGCCAGAAGATGTAGCTGTTTACAGCTTGGCAGATCTGTAAACTGCTGCTGGAAGCTAGAAGTCATTTCCTGCTACCATATGAGATGATGACCACGCTGTGAAGGATCCCACCTGGAAAGAGAAGAGTTCTACGAGCTTCTCTTAGAACAAAGTAGACTAGCCTGCACCCCAGGCATAAATAGTCTATATTTACTGGCTACTGGACTTCACAAAGGATTTCCCAGCAATTTTAATTGCCATATGCTAAATTTATATATATAAAAGACAAAAGTCACTCACTGACTGAATCATCACCGCCCTGCCAAATACACTGGGCCTAGAAGCGTGAAATTTGGGGTGGGTGTTCCTTCCGTGACGGAGGGGTGCACTAAGAACTGGTTTTTGGAAATTCCAACCGGAAGGGGGTGAAAAGGGGCACAACGCGTTTTCCTCCCTATACTTTGCTATGGAGAATTGCTGACTCATCAACATTCCACCCCAACTGCTGGGCCTGAAGCATGGAATTCTGGGAGGGATCCTTCTGTCACCTGAACACCCACCAAGAACCATCTGGAGAAATTTAAGCCTTCAGGGGTTGAAAAGGGGGCAACCTGTTTTTGTCCTATCCTTAACTTGGAAGACTGACCAACCTCCAGCCAATTTGGTGCTCGGTGCCTGGTTCACTGGGGAGATGTTCGGAGGAAGAGGTTGCACTGGGGAGGATGCTGCGCATGGGAGATGTTGCACATGGGAGGTTGATGCACATGGGGAAATGTTGCGCATGGGGAGATGATGCACATGGGGGACTGATGCACATGGTGGTTTGATGCTCATGAGCAATGTTGTGCACGGGATTAATGCACATGGGGGATATTGCGTATGGGGGACTGATGTGCATGGGGAGATGTTGCGCATGGCAGTTTGATGCGCATGGGAGATGATGCACATGGCGGTTTGATGCTCATGGGAGTTGATGCACATGGGGAGATGTTGCACATGGGTGACTGAAACACATGGGCGACTGATGTGCATGGGTGATGTTGTGCATGGAGAGTTGAGGTGCATGAAGGAGGTTGAGCATGGGGGATGTTGCGCATGGGGAAAGTTGCGCATGGGGGAATTTGCGCGTGGGGGAAGTTGCGCATAGGGGTTGATGACCATGGGGCTGATGAGCATGGGGGAAGTTGCGCATGGGGTATTGATGTGCATGGGGGGAAGTTGTGCATGGGGAAAGTTGCACATGGGGGACTGATGTGCATGGGGGAAGTTGTGCATGGAGGACTGATGCGCATGGAGGACTGATGCGCATGGAGGACTGATGCGCACGGGGTTGATGTGCATGGGGGAAAGTTGCGCATGGGGGAAAGTTGTGCATGGGGGAGTTGTGCACGTGGTGTTGATACACATGGGGTCTTGATACGTTGCGGGGGAATGGCGTATGGGGAAATGTTACTCCTGCAACGCGGGTATGCTTTTTGCTATATATATAAAAGGCATCTTCATCATCCTCACTGACTCATCAACACCCAGCCAAAACCGCTGGGCCTATAAGCGTGAAATTTGATGAGGGTGTTCCTTCCATGATGGAGGGATCCACTAAGAACCAGTTTTTGGAAATTCCAACCAGAAGAGGGTGAAAAGGGGCGCAATGTGTTTTATAAAACTAATCTTCATCGTCATTACTGACTCATCAACGCCCTGCCAAAACTGTCAGGCCTAGAAGCGTGAAATTTGGGGAGGGTGTTCCATCTGTGAGGGAGAGAGTCACTAAGAACCAATTTTCAGAAATTCCAACCAGAAGGGGGTGAAATGGGGTGCAATGTGTTTTCTTCCCTATACTTCGCATTGAAGACTCAGTGACTGGTGGATGCTCTGCCCCAACCCCTGGACCTAGAAGTGTGAAATTTGGAGAGGGTGTTCCTTCTGTCACATCAAGAACGGATGTGGAGAAATTTAACCCTTAAGGGGCTGAAAAGGAGTGCAACGTATTTTTGTCCTACACCTAACATGGAAGACTATCCAACATCTATCCAATTTGGTGCTCATGCCTGGTGCACTGGGGGGATGTTGTTTGGAGGGAGGGGTTGCATGGGGAGGATGTTGTGCATGGGGGCTGTTGCGCATGTGGAGGTGATGCGCATGGAGAGGTGATGTGCATGCATGGGTGCTGCACATGGGCAGATGATGCGCATGGGGGACTGATGTGCATCGGGGGAAGTTGCGCATGGGGGTGATGTGCATGGGGGTGATGCGCATGGGAGACTGATGCGCATGGGGGTTGGTGCGCATTGGGGAGATGATGCGCATTGGGGGGATGATGCGCATGGGGAGCTGTTGCGCATTGGGGGACAGCTGCGCATGGGGGATATGTGCATGGGGGTTGATGCGCATGGGGGATGTTGAGCATGGGGGGTTGATGCGCATCAGGGGAAGTTGCGCATGGGGGTCTTTGTGCATGGGGGTCTTTGTGCATGGGGAGTTGATGCGTATGGGGGGACTTTGTGCATGGGGGGTCTTTGTGCATGGGGAGTTGATGCGTTTGGGGGTTTGATGCACATGAGGGGTTGATGCGCAGTGGGGTATGGCATACGGAGGGAATTTTAATCCCGCAACGTGGGTACGCTTTTTGCTAGTAAATAATAAATGTGTATTGTTCTGGTTGCTAAACCTCAAAAAGGATATTTTAGAGGTGGAAAAGGTATATAAGAAGGCAATCAAAATTATTAAAGAGCTGGAGCATCATCCTTACAAGAAAAGGTTACAAAATCTGGGAGCTTTAGCTTGGGAAAAAATTAAGGGGGGAGTGTGGTTTATGACTCCTGTAAAGACAATCAGCATCAGTGGCCTGCTTGTTCTGCCAGTGTTATTGTTGTTGTTTAATCATTAAGTTGTATCTGACTCTTCATGACCCCATGGACTGCAGCCCACAGGCCAACCTATCCTCCACTAGCTTCCAAAGCCCATCCAAATTCATGTTCATTGCCTTGGTGACACTATTTAACTGCCTCATCCTCTGCTTTCCCCTTCTCCTTTTGCCTTCAGTTATTCCCAGCATCTTTCTCATTATGTGGCCAAAATATTTGAGTTTCAGCTTCTGTATTTGTCCTTCCAGTGAACATTCAGGGTTGATTTCCTGGCAGATGGACTGATTTGGTCTCCTTGCAGTCCAAGGGACTCTTAAGAGTCTTCTCCAGCACGATAATTCAAAGGCATTTATTCTTCAGCGCTCAGTTTTTCTTATGGTCCAGCTCTCAAACCATATATTACCACAGGGAAAAATATAGCTTTGACTAGATAGATCTTTGTCGACAACACAATGACTTGATTTTTAATTAAGTTATCTAGACCTGCCACAGTTTCCTCCCCAAAACAGGCATCTTAATTTCATGGCTGCAGTTGCTGTTTGTAGTGATCTTAGCGTCTCCCCAAAATAAACTCTGTCATGACTTCCATTTTTTCCTCTTCTATTTTCATGAACTGATAGGAGAAGGAAGCATGATCCTGGTTTTTTAATGTTTAGTTTAAAGCCACATTTTTTGCCTTCTTTCACTCTCATCACATCTCATCTTTCACTCTCCGTTCCTCCTCCCCTTCTGCTATTAGAGTGGTATCTGTATATCTGAGGTTATTGGTATTTCTCCCAGTGATTTTAATTCTGACTTGTGATTCATCCAGCCCATCCTTTCATATAAAAAATTAAATAAACAAGGTGACAATATACAGCCTTGTCGTATTCCTTTACCAATTTTAAACCACTCAGTTATTCGGTTCTGACTGTTGCTTCTTGATCCATATACAGGTTTCTCAGGAGACCAATAAGCTGATCTGGTACTTCCATCACTTTAAGATCTTGCTGCAATTTGTTGTGATCCACACAATCAAAGGCTTTAGCATAGTTGATGAAACAGAAGTAGATGTTTTTTTCCTGGAACTCCCTTGCTTTCTCCATAATCCAGTGAATATTGGCATTTTGAGCTCTTGTTCCTCTGCCTCATGGGAATCCGTCTTATACTTCTGGTAGTTTGTGATTCTCATACTGCTGAAGCCACACTTGTAAGATTTTGAGCATAACTTTGCTAGTATGTGAAATGGGTGTGATTGTGCTACAGTTTGAGCAGTATCTGTAGTATTTGGGCTACCAGTAGGGCAGTCCAATAGGATTAGGCTATAAGACATGCATTGTACATTCTCCTATAAACAAGCCTTAAAACACAAATTAATCCTAGTGTGCCTAGTGAATAATACTCAAATTAATCCTAGGGTGCCTAGTGAAAGAACAGAAGACCATATAATCAATGCATAATTTAATGCAGAATACATTGAAATAAAACCGCATTTAAATGTCTGTATTCTGTCATAATTTATAGCCAAAATGCTAGCTGATTGGGGAAATGGTACATCATCACACCCACAACCTGGAGTATAGCCCCATCCACTGTAAGAGGTACATTATGGGGCAACATGCTGGCCTTCAGTAACATAGTGAAGTTACCGAATAAAGATACTGAAAAGTTTGTTTCTAAAATATTTTAGTTTTTAGTTTTTATTTATTCATCTATTGAAGTTGTATCAAAGGAAACAAAATATGTGCAGTAAATTAAAAGAAAGTTTTAAAAGCTTATTTATATGACATGAGACCAGCTAAGCTACTTGTAGCCCGACTTGCTTGCATAACGTTTAGTATTCTTAAGTAATATACAGTACTATCTTATTTAAAATGCAGATGATTGGACTCAATATTCATTGAGATGAACACTGCAGTTGCTGAGTTAACATTTTTAAAAATCAAATTAAATAACAATTTGATATTGTGGCTAAACAGTATGTACCATTTTCAGTGGCAGCACCGTCAACCTACTGCTAATTAAGATGATTCCCACTAAACGTTACTCACCATCATATGTATATATATTAATGTTGCGTGGTTCAGGGTAAAAACAGGAGCAGATCAAAGACAGCATGGACAGCTCCTTCATCTTTTCTTTGTAGGCTGAAATGAAAGAGATTCTGTTAGCATCCTACAAATGTGACCACTATTCTCCTTTCTTTATGCCTGCTAAAGAATGCAATGATTAGAAAGCTTGTTGTTAACACCTTGCTACTATTTAATTGGTCCTAATAATGGTATTATTGTGTTTTAGGGACTGAATGTGTTTTCCTTTCATTTCCCACTTATTCAAGTGATAATAAAGGGGAATGTGTGAGTGTGTAAGAGCACAATCTTACCCATGTCTACTCAGAAGTAAGCCTCATTATGTTCAATGGGTCTTACTCCCAGGAACGTGTGTTTAGGATTGCAGCCTAAGTTGTCATAAAACACAGCAAGGGGAGTAGATGGGATTTAGTACTTTGATCCCAGATTTGGGTGGGCTACATACATGACATGTTATTGGGGGGGATACTATTCATGAAACACACATTCAAAGCCTTCCAGTTAGACAGTACTCTGTATCCAGACCTTTTATTAAAAAACAGTAAACACTGAATAGCATGCATGGTATTTGAGAAAATATTATGTAAAAAGGACTATTTTGATAGGGGCCTATTTACAGAGAATACAGTAAATACAT
This sequence comes from Cryptoblepharus egeriae, assembly GCA_030015325.1. NCBI lineage: Eukaryota > Metazoa > Chordata > Lepidosauria > Squamata > Scincidae > Cryptoblepharus > Cryptoblepharus egeriae. Next base: position 28,075,863 of record JAREYC010000003.1, read on the forward strand.
ATGATAGATCTAGATTAGTGGTTCCCAAAATGAGTGTCAGGACCCACTGGTGGGTCACATCCTGACTTTTGATGAATCAACATAGGGCGATGGAAAGATCATATAACTAATTGTTTCAAAGGCTATTCAAAAATAGATATTGTAGCTCCTAATTACCCTGCAAAGAGCTCAGCTCCTGCAGTTTGCAAGCATGCAAAAATAGAGGGAGAAAATTTTTTAAAGCAGCCTGGTTATTGTAAGTATATTATAAGTATATAAGTATAAATACTTATAAAGTATTTTTCCTAGATCTCTGATAGAGTGTCATTTAAAAAAAATGAATCCCAGTGCTGAAGTGCTTGGGAACCACTAATCTAGATAGCAATATATCTACTAAGTAGAAATTTACTGTATAGTCATAAACCAGTTTTCTCTGGAATCACAAACAAGAGCCGTGTTAGCAAGGAAAAGAATTCTCAGAATTCTAAAGGATCTAAATTTGAGATTTATAAGAAAAACAAAAGCATAGACAAATGAGAAGATTTCACAAGGAAATTAATTACTCAGCAAATGGGAACCAAATAATATGCTGGTCATATAATTAATAGAAACATCAATCTAAATTTTACATTATCAATATTGAACATCCTATGGTACTTGATTACTTAAAATTAAAATCTTACATTCATAATGCTTGTTAATCTTCTTAGTCAAAAACTAGAGATACAAACAGTTGATATTATTTCTGTTGGTTTGAAATATGTTGCACATTAAAAGGCAGATTCACACTGAGAGATTTGTTATGTCTTGTCATATTTTAAAACTGCCAATTCTTCCTTCTTTACAGTTTAATTTGTATGATCTTGTTAAATTCTGTAGGTTACTGCAATATGGCCAGCCATATGTACGCCCACCATACTTTACACAAAAATGTTTTAAAATGTTTTCAGAAGGAAGACTTTTGTAGGACCCAAGTCTTGAGGGGTTGCTTAGTTAAAATATGACTCCATTTAAGAACATAAGAAGAGTCTCCGCTGGATCAGGCCAAAGTCCCATCTTGTCCAGCTTTCTGTATCTCATAGCAGCCTACTAGATGCTTCAGGGAGCACACAAGACCTGCATCCAGGTGCCCTCTCCCTCCACTGCATCTGGCATTTTGAGGTTGCCTACACCAGCAGTACTCCAAGTAGGAGTCAGGACCCCCTTAGGGACTGTGAACTCAGGTCAGGGGGGATTCCAAGAAGATAAGATCCACCATTCTGGAATCTGGCATTGGGCTTTCCTGGGAATAACTCTCATTACTTATTCCAAGTAGACATGGAAGAGCTCTGGCGTCACAGTGATGTTGAATTCTATTACATTTGACAGGGGGTCCTGGAGAAATTTTTAAGTTTCAAAGAGGGTCCCGGGCTGAAATGCCCCAAGTACCAATCTCTCTCTCTCTCTCACACACACACACACACACACACAATCCTTTATGAGTCTGTGGTGACCAGAAGGTTTTTTTAATATTAAAAGGATGGGGATGAAACTCAGTGGTAGCTCTGATGCTATTGAGTGGTAGCTCACTGCTATTTTCCTTCCTGAAAAAGGTCTCAAAGGTTCAGTCTGTGTCAGGGATAGGAAAGGCTCTTGCTTGAAATCTTTGAGAGCAACTACCTGCCAATAGAGACAATACTAAGCTAGATCTACCAAGGATCTTAGTATAAAATAGATTTATATGTTGTTGTTTTTAAGTAATTGTGTTCCTCTTTATGAAATTTTCTTTGCAGTAATGATGCACACTCCCCCCCCCCCCAAGTATTCCCAGTGCCAATGCCACATCAAGAAAAGTCTCCCTTTCCATAAATGGTAGGGATATCACCAACCTAGGAGAAAATCTACCAAGATGAGTGGCATTTGCCATTTTTTAATTGGTTTGATATTTTGCATGACACTCTTCCATGTTGATGAGTACAAATTTCTACGGACTGTTTTGGGATTAAAGATGAGGTATAAATGGGAAAAAAATATTGTCATCAGGGGGATGTCATTACATGTCATTTATAAATGGGAAAGGAATGTCATTACATGTCATTAAATGTCATTACATGTCAATCAACATCTGTCTCACCACCACATAGATAAATAATAAAATGGATACAAGGCTGTCTCATGTTCTGCACCAATGCATGGTCTGCTTCACATGACATCATGTTCCAACAGTTGTGAGTTACCTAAAAAAGGACACAACAGTGTGCACAGGACTGATCATGTGCCTCTTTCTCTCCTTATGATAAACTTCAATCCCCTATGGTTGCATCATTCACGCACTTATGAAGGATCACACTAGACGGAAGCATCACCCACACTGGTATGGTGGCACATGACCCATACTTCATTTCTGGCACCTTTGCCTTTTTGGGAGGGGTGGGGAGGGACAGTTAAGTAGCAGTCTGCTTAACAATGGTGGCAAGTGAGCCTTGGTGTAAGGATGCATTTTGGAGTTTGACTACAAACCCTAGAAGAACAACATCAATCAAAAGTGACTTATGATGTGTCCAGTGGCCTACTCAGGGCTTCTGGCACTAAGGGCAATGCTCTGGCAACCCCCATGATAGTGCCATGTTATGCCACAGGGGTGTTACATTTCTGGATGTGACCAATGAAAGGCACCATCTCATGAGTTCCTGACCTCAGATTCTAATGTTTAAAGTCTTGCAGAGGTTTAATATGATGTTAAGAAATAATAATACAGTTCATGTTGCACTAATTCTATCCTTTCTTCAATGTGGTGTATAGGAGAGTTTATTTTAGAGGTTTTTCCCCTCAACACATGACTTCAGATTAGTGACTAATTTTTTTACAGCATCCAGATGTCTTTTTGAGGGGATATGCACCTGTACGGAGTACCGGCATCTCTGTGACTATTTGCACTTCTGTGGCCCCCAAGTAGACATGCCTATGATTACAAATAAAATCTTCACAGTGAGTACCTCCACCTTTATTTCTAGAATCACAGAATCCTAGAGTTGGAAGGGACGTAGTAGGTCATCTAGTCCAACCCCCTGCCTGTAGCAGGAAATCCTCTGAGAGCATCTCTGAAAGGTTCTCATTGAGCCTCTGCTTGAAGAGCCCCAGTGAGGGAGAGTCCACCACCTCCCTTGGCAATCTGTTCCACTGCCGAACTGTCAGGAATTTTTTCCTAATATCCAAGTGGAATCTCCTTTCCTGCAGTTTGTACCCATTGGTTCTAGTTCTGTTTTCAGAAGCAGCAAAGAACAAATGAGCTCCTTCCTCCCCATGACAGCCCTTCAGGTATCTGAAGAGGACAATCATGTCTCCTCTCAGCCTTCTCTTCTCCAGGCTGAACATCCCAACGTTTCCTCGTAGGGCTTCCCTTCCATCCCACTGATCATTCTTGTCACTCTCCTCTGGACTTGCTCCAGTTTGGCTGCATCTTTCTTAAAGTGAGGTGCTCAGAACTGAACACTTTTCTCAAGGTGAGATCTAACCAATGAGGAATAACGAGGAACTAGAACTTCTTGTGACTTGGAAGCTACAATCCTCTTAATGCAGCCTAAAATGGCATGTGCCTTCTTCCCCAGACGCCTCACACTGCTGACTTACTGTATGTTCAGCTTGTGATCCACGGCAACGCCAAGATCCTGCTCACATTTTGTGCTGCCAAGCCACGTATCCCCCATTTTATACCTGTATTTTTGGTTTTTATTGCCTAAGTGCAGAACCTTTCACTTCTCCCTGTTGAAATTTATTCTATTTGTTATAGCCCAGGATTCCAGTTTATCCAGATCCTCCTGGAGGTTTTTCCTGTCATCTGCTGTGTTTGCGACTCTTCCCAAACCTCCTCCCACCAGGCAATCAGCCAATGAGCAGCTAGTAGCAATACCCGCCCAGGTTACTAGCCCTTCCTCCTCCTCTTATCTGTGATAGTATGCTCCCTCTCAGCTGCTCCACAAAATAGAGCAAAAAGGAAAAAAGCTTTTTTCCTTCTAGAAAAGAGCTCTGGTATTATCCCTACTCCTTCAGCCCAATATAAATCCTAAAATGGATTTATCTTAAACTGCAACCAGGGCACTTCAGATACTGACGCCAAAATGTTCCCAGTTGCTGGCCTAAAGTATGCCAATGATTTGGTTTTTTTGGTCATTTATTTCTGGAGCTTCACAATTACTGATTGTAGATGTGGGTGATTTGCAGATCCAGGCACATAATTTCATCCTTTATGTTTCTCAGTGAGTACAAAGTGCAACACGTAAACTAGCTCAGTCCTATCTCCGTATCAGTATTTTGTTGTGTAGTCAAGCTTCAGTTATGTGTTCCTGAACCTGTATCCAATTTTATTTTTCTGCTTTGGGAAAGATACTACAAGAGGCAAAAAATAAGAAATTCAGTTCAGTTGGGGTATGAAATGCAGGCCATGCAAAGGTCATTCTTTTTTAGTGCAGAGTAACTATATTTACACTGATTTCTCAGTGCTGTCATTGATGAATGTAGTCTTGAATTTTGGAGGTTAAATGATTCAGATATACTGGGTTTGTATAAAATGTCAGTCTGAGGCTCATATGTTTCTTTCAGTTTCAAAGTGAGACTTGATGGCAATTTTTTTTACAAATTCATATTGTATTGAATTACATTGTATGATTCTGATCAACTTAATGAAGAAACTACTATCAGAGAAACTGCATTCAAATGCTGGACTGAGGCAGTTCACTAACCTTATTTCTCTCTTTTAAAATACTATATTGTCAATATTTTGTTTAGATTGCTAAAATATAGCAAAATGTAATAATTATCACAAAAGGAACTACTGTCTACTATTTGCACAGTTAGTAGAATATGGTTTCATTTCTTTCCACACTTACCTGGGAGTAAGCCCTATTGACTATAACGAGACTTCTGCGTTGATATTCATAGGATTAGACTCTGTGTTCCTTACAACTGCCCTTGAAAGAGGATGCGATCAGCCCTATTACACCATGATGCCACATGGCACTGTTTTTAGTGCTAGTTGGGAGCCAGTTAGGGGTCTCCATGGGGTAAGGAGAAATTTGCCACCTTTTCTGCCTGGGTCTACTCAAATCGTAGATGTGGGTGATTTGCAGATCCAGGCACATAATTTCATCCTTTCATCCAGGTGTGGGAGTGAATATTGGTCTCGTTGATACAGTGCCGAATCTCTAGACACGCCACACACACCATCTCCAAGACTGATGCCAACTCTCGAATCATACAACATGATACAACTAATTAACTATTACACACAGAAGAGCTATTGCACACAGTATGTGTTGCTATAGAAGTTAGAAGAGTAAAGAGATGAGGTTACTTTATCTTGGCATACTGTCCTAATTCCCCAGGCAGGCTGGACGTTTCAGCTTAATTCAGGACACGTATAATAATATTTACCATAGCTAGCCATGGTGAATTTGACAGCCTTCTGGTGGATTTTTCTGCCATGTGTAATCAACAGTTACCATATGTATGACTGACTACTTTGTAAGAAGTTGGAATGATCGGTCACTGTTTTTGAATCTATTCCATCTGCTAAGCAGAATATGCCAGGCCCATTCATCATTGCTGTGTTTCATATGACCAAATAATTGTTATGTAACCAGAAAAAAAATTAGAGTTAAAATAGTTGCTGTTAAATCTGTTGATTTGAACTATTCTAGGCAGCATCCTACAGCACAAAGCAGAATCTTTCAGTCTTATGATTGATCTGTGTCATAGTGCTCCCATGTTGAGAACCCCATGCCAAATAATAAATAAATAAATAAATAAATAAATAAACAAACGAATGAATGAGTGAATGAATGAATGAATGAATGAATAAATAAAATAAAAATTCTTGAGGCTGCATCTCTGTACACTCGTACCTGGGAATAAATCTCACTGAACTAGTTGGACTTGCTTCTTAATTGAGTCTTAGTAGATAAGCATATGAATAACTTAATAATAGTGATTCTCTATATTATGGTTTCGGGGTGGAGGCTACTGAAAAATATTCCCAAAATAGTGAGAATAGGATGGGGGTGTCAAACTTGTAACATATAGATTGGGGCCTCCAAACGTTTTGGTGGGAGGGCCACACCATCTCTCTGACACTGTATCAGGAGCCAGAAAACTAATTTACGTTTCAAATTTGAATAAATTTACATATTAGAATGTATTGGATTACAAGGCTTGCCCAACGGCTGGATAAAGGGGTCTTACCGGGGGCCACATAGAGGCTTGTCGAGGGCCACATTTGGCCCCTGGGCTGGAGTATAGCGACTTGATATAGATAGCTGAATAGCATCCATGGTACTTGCTGAGGGCCAGAGTTTATGTCAGTAAGCAGGAAATGATGTCTTTAAGCAAGTTATGACATCTGGTGATTCTGATGATTTTCACATTTTCTGCCATTTGCAACAAATAAGTTCCTATGTGAGAAAAATGTGGAAAAACTTGACCATATTTTCAAGACAAGGGAGAGCCCAAAAATCACCATCCATTCAGCAATATTGCAGTAGCAATTGAGAGGTGATCTGTAAAGAGATATACAGTGCAAACCTAAGCATGTCTACTCAAAAGTAAGTCCCACTGTGTGCAATAGTACTCACTCCCAGGAAAGTGTGTTTAAGATTGCAGCTATATATTCAACCTTGGGCCTTATGTTTGACACCCCTGGATAGACCTGCAGCTGGTTCCTATACATTTGATTAATATATTCTTGTTGACTGGCAGGAGAAAGACTGAACTGATTTTGTATTAATGCAATGATTATAAGCATTGCATTTGAGGTGATAGTTATCTGTGGTATTAGATCTTTAATGAACCAAATGCATTTGGTGTTTATAGTATGTTTGAACCAGCCCTTTGTGGCAATTCATTTGTCAGGTCATTTACCACTTGATCCTTCTGCATTACAATATAGCATGGAGATTCTGATAATGTTTGGCACTTGTATGTAAACTTAGTATGTGGACTTCACCTGATATGTTGCTGTATGAGCTACAATCCTGTAAAGAGTTGCTCCAATGTACATGCAATTTTTTGAATGCCTCCATGTTGGCATGGCCTAGGATTGAAACTTGGCAATCTCAGCATCAGAGATATGGGAATTCCAAGAACCCTAAGATGGTAACAACAGAACTTCTCAGAATGCCATTTGGAAAGTAACATGATATCCAGAGATCATAAAGAACTCCCTCTATACCCTGCCCCAGAAATGTTTCTCTACAAACCTCCTTTTATAGTAATTTGTACCCAGAAATTCTCCTAGCTCTTGACATTCTGTTTTCACTATCGTAACAGTCCCAGAGAGGTGAGCAGGTGCATCAGGCTGTCTACCAACACTGCTGAAGCCTACAGCTTGGAAGCACTGTCCTTTAACTACAGCAGATTTTCATTAATCGGTGGGGCCAAGAGTCTCTTGAGCATTTAAACCCTCAAGTGACTGCTCAGCATGAACAATACAATATCCCCTGTATGCAGCTTTCTGTTCCTACTGTGTTCTTATGCTGTGTCTATGAGCTGAGAAATCTGACTTTCAACGTGTTTGCCTGCTGGGTAGCTACCATTAACACACAGTTCTGAGAACCAGAGCCCAAGACCTCCCAGACGTTGCAGTGGCTTGCCAGTCTCTGACTTCCCCCTTCCTCTGGTGATGTGTGAGCCACCATTCTTCAGTTCCCTGGTCTGGAAAAGAGGGGGATGGGGTCAGAAAGGAATGTGGCCTAGAGAAATGGTCTAGTCTATCAGTCCAAGACCACCAGCCTCCAAAGCTGCCAAATGTAAATTGTATAATAGGTGACTTTAAACAGCAGTGACAGATGTACCCAATGCTAGTTGTTGGATGGTGCTTAAATGTTTCAGATTTTACACACTGAATGGGCAATATCTGGATTTATAATACATAGAAGGCCACAAAAAAGAAACCTGTGTGTCAGTTTTGTCATATGTAACCATACAATGGTTGCAGAGATAGAGAGATCTGCAGATGTACATAGAAAATTATGGCTGCAAACTAAAGACATTTTCCTGGGAGTAAGATCCATTGAACATGGGACTTACTTTTGAGTAGACATGGTTAGGATCGTGCTCTATGTTGATGAACTAGCAATAATTGCAATGGAAGTGTCACTAGACCTGACTTATTTGTATGGCACTGTCATTAGTTGTTCTCAATGTATGTATTAAGATGCGAATAATATTGATTGTTAACGTGGCTTTCTGATGCCAAAAGGGTAATTACCTAGGAGGCCTGAAATGGCCATTTTAAAGTATTTTTCATCCTTGCCTTGCTGTTTCAACAAGCTACAGAAAATCCATTTATAGACTCATAATTGTTATGGTCACTTCTGACATGAGTCAATGGTCTAGTTTTGCTGAGCTAATGCAAACACTGTGTTAAAATGAAATTTTAATGATGGCTTTTATTTGCCACCAGAGAAAAGTAAAACCGCTTGCGTTGCTTTTGATGTGAGGAAGAAAAGAGGTGGATAGGCAATGGCCTCAGGTTGGATTTATTTTTGGTTGCACCTGGGAGGTCATGGAGCCCCTCTGGCATGAATTGGATCCCACATTGGGTCAAGACCTTGGATAAGGATAGCGCACTATATAATTATCATGCTGTTTCACAGAAGCTGCTTTATGCTGAATCAGACCACTGGTCCATCTAGCTCAGTATTATTCACAGTGACTGCCAGTGACACACAAAGTTTTCAGACAGGAATCTCTACCCCACCTAGACATATTGGGTTTTCTACATGCAAGGCATGTACTATACCACTAACTGTAGCTCTTTCCCTTTTCTCCCCATTTGCAAGTCCTTCTCAGTAACCACTGAGGACTGAGGGTTGATAAGAAGGTCTTTGATGACTAGATGCAAGGGAAGAGGATGCCTCAGTGTCCTTCAAGTCTTTCTCTAAGTATGAGAGAGGGAGAGGAAAGGGAACAAAAGTAGGGTCATCCTGAAGCAAGTTGCAGGTGTAAGTCACTTGGTAAAAAGCTACGTGAATGCCATCCCAAGGTCATGCTGGAAATAGGATGCTTAGCTACACAGATCTTTGGGCAGATCAACCTGGGCTCTCTTAAAAGCTGAACCACAGCAGCTGTTTATTAAAGTTTTAATAATTGATATCTGCTCTTTTCAACAAGCATGCAGGATATCTTCCTAAAAGATTAAAAACCACAGCAGTTAAACCCAAAAGTAGCAAAAGATCAGCAATTCAAAAATAATCCAACTTGGGTAGAACTGTTTGAAGGGATAAAATGCTAAACAAAAAATCTATGAAAGCCTGGTGACCTTTTCATGTTGTCACAGTGGCTAACAGGATTAAAATAATACAATAATAATACAGCAGGACTATACAATAAAAAAATCATAGCCAAGTGAACAGTCAAATTAAAAATAACACAATAAAGAGCCACTGAAATTCTAGTGAAAAATCACCAGCAGGTGTTAAAGGGACAGTGGTAGGTGGAAGGGAATTCTATAGTGCAGGGGCCGTCACAAAGAAAACCCTTGCATGAGATGTGCAGATTTCTGACAATACTGGGGCCTGCAAGAGAACTTCCCTAAAAGATATTATCAGATGGGCAGATTTACATGGGGGAAAGAAGGTCGTTCAGAGATTTTAGCTCTAGGCGAACTAGGGCTCTAAAGGTAATGACCTTCATATTGTGCCTGGGAACAACCTGGCCAGCAATGCAGTCAGCATGCTAAAAATGTAGTATGACTATATAGACTTTGGCTGCAATCCTAATCTCCAGTTAGGCTAGCATAAGCCCTGCATAAATCCTGTGCTAACCTGGGAGTGTCATAAAAGTGCCATAAAATACGTCTGCACCACTCCTGGGGGAGGGTTAGGCCAGTGCATATGTGCTTGCCTCCCTACATCACCACAGGAAAGGAAAGGCTGATGCGTTGTACTGGCCTAGGTAAGGATTGCACTCTTTCTCATAGTAATACAATCACATTTTGCACAAGCTAAATTTCTGAACAGCACTGAAAGGTGTTTCCATATAGACCACATTATTACAGTAGTCCAACTGAGAGTTAATTAGCAGTTTAATTTTGATAACACAGCAGATCATGCAATCTGATACTATAAGTCCCAGATTGAGTGCAACATAAGATTGGCAGTATTGTCACATGACAGGTGATTAAACATACATTTTACTGCATTTAGTCACTATTATTTAGTTAAGAAAAGAAAAAGAGAATCAGATTTTGGTTGGTGGAAGAAGCTGGGCTACGATAGGCATTTAGGCAGAAGAAGACAATGACTAAAGATCTTTAAATGTATTTTTAAAAAATTCAATTAAGAGCACAATCCTGAGCAGTGGCGCAAGCACATGTCCCTTATGCGGGCCCAGGAGCATTACCCAAGTGCCATACAGCATTTTCATGTCATCCTCCTAGGGGATGGGCCAGAGCAAAAAACATGCTTCAGTGTCCCTGAGCCACTGTGGGCCCTAGAAAAAAGATAAGTTGCGCTGGCCAAGTTAGATTCCTCTAGAGCAGTGGTTCTCAACATGTGGGTCGCAACCCCTTTGGGGGTCAACAACCCTTTCACAGGGGTTGCCTAAGACCATTGGAAAATACATATTTTCTTAGGCAGGTATTAGGCAGAGCTTTTTATGTGGGGGGGACATGCCAGAACGCAGTCCCACCACCCATTTCTGTGATGTGCATGCAGCCTCCTCCTCCCCACTCTCCTCTTCCCCACCTCCTGCAACGCCTGCTGCCCTTTCCACCCGTCCGCTGCTGTTCCGCCCGCCTCTGAGCTTGAAAAAGAAGAGTGCACAGCTTGAATGTCGCACTCTGCTGTGCGCACTTCCTTTTGATTGGCTGCCTGGCAGGAGTGGGCAGGATAAGGAGGCTCCTCCCCCTCATTGCCGTGTGAAAGCTCAGAGCGCTCCAGGGCACATAGAGGCAATAGCCTCTTAGAGTGCTCTCTTCAGCTGTGCTGCTGCTGTGGTGGTCCTGCGGCCTGCTCCCACTGTCTCCTCGGCGCCACAGCCTCAGCGGTGGTCCCGCGGCCTACCTGTGCCCATCTCCACAGCCGCTTGAAGCCTCAGCAGCCTGCTTCTCCACATCCATTAAGTTATTTTCAGGTAAAGGAGGAGAAGACAATGTAGGGTGCAATCCTGAGGCTGTCTACGCAGAAGTAAGTTCCATTACATTCAGTGGGACTTACTCCCAGGAAAGTGTCTTAAGGATTGCAGCCAAAGAGCACAATCCTAACCATGTCTACTCAGAATTAAGCCCGATTGTGTCCAATGGGTCTTACTCCCAGGAAACTTTCTTTAGGATTGCAGCCAAAGTTAAATACATTAAGTTAAACACCAATACATTCAATGGGAATTCATCCCAGTAAAGTGTGGCTGAGGCTGCAGCCTCTTTTTCCCAGTCTGAGCCCCATCCTAGTTGTGTCTACTCAGAAGGAGACTCCATTACATTCAATGGGACTTCATCTTGGTAAAGTGTGGCTGAGACTTCATGAATTATAATTACTGTTTATAATTATTGTTGTTGTGATTAATCACTATGCTTTAATTATGTTCAATTTGCAACAATGAAAATACATCCTGCATATCAGGAATTTACATTACGATTCATAGCAGTAGCAAAATTACAGTTATGAAGTAGCAATGAAAATAATTTTATGGTTGGGGGTCACCACAACATGAGGAACTGTATTAAAGGGTTGTGGCATTAGGAAGGTTGAGAACCACTGCTCTAGAGCTCCAGTTAAATTTTGTAATTCATTGATATGGTGCCTTGCGCATAGGAATTGAATGCATGCTAAAGAAGAAATGCCTAATATTTTGGCCACCCTACTGAATGCCATGAGATATAGTACCATGCAGCACCATGTGGACATGATTGACTTTTAATTTGGCCCCTTTTTGAGTAAAGTAACTTTATATTGAAGTTAGTTCATGGGGCACCTTTTCAGTCAAATGACAGATTTTTACATAAATCCAAAGCAGGGTGGTCCAATACAAGGATTGTGGGCTGTGTATGGCCAAATGACGCTGTTGGACAGCCCCAAAAGTCCAGCTGCAGATCCTGCTACAGAAATTTTTTGGTCTTCCTGCTGTGCTGTGTCAGCTTTTCTTTTGAAGAAGAAGCCAGAATAGTATGGAAAGGAGATTGCAAAGTTTTGAGGCATCCATATCTACGTCTTCTTGTGATCTAAGCCTGCCGAATAACTAGCACTGATGTCATCAGTGCCATCAGTTTCCTTTAAAATACTGAGCTCAATGAAAGCAATGATCATCTGACTCATTATGGCAGCTCCCTCTGTTCCCATAAGGAGAAAATCCACAGAATAATAAGGTTGGGGCAACTGCAATGTAAGGGAAAAGTGAATGATAAAGAAAAGGCTCAGGCTTTGCAAAAACATCACGGGCAAGAACTGAGAAGATTCTTCGTCCTGGGTTCAGGCTGAAATCCTAAAGACACTTTCCTGGGAGTAAGACCCATTGAACACAATGGGGCTTACTTGTGAGTAGACATGGCTAGGATTGTGCTCAACGTTTTCAATGTTAGCCACAGGATGCAATCCTAAAGACACTTTCCTTGGATTAAGACCAGTGGTGGGCTCTAGCAGGTTCGCACTTACTCTATAGAACCGGTTCTTAACAAGAGATAGGACATTTAAAGTTTAAAAATAGCCATTTAAAAGGGGCTCCCAGATGGGCAGAGAACTGGTTCTTAAATTTTTTGAAGCCCATCACTGATTAAGACCCATTGAAGACAATGGGGATTACTTTTGTGTAGATTTGGTTAGGATTACACCCTTAGTGCAGTTATAAAGGAGAGGCTAAGCTCAGACAAAAACAATAACAACAAAAAAACTCCACTGAAGATAGTGGTACAAAATCTTTCACCATTTTTGCAAACTACATATAGCAAGGGCAATTCAGTTATTTTTATCCTTGCATTACACTGAGGCATTTAGTAATTTCTGAACAAATTTCATGGAGTCCAATTTGCTTTCTGTTCTTCTTACCTTTATAATTACCTTGAAAATCCATTTTTAGTGATATATTATTACATAAAAGGAATCCTTACAGACCAACCTAGATAAATCAACTAAAAATACTCAACCTTTATAGCACAACTGAAAGCCCACCGTATCCCGAAAGAGCTACTTATTTTAAGAAAATAATCTTCATAATATGACAATCTGTATGTAGAATAATTAGCATCTTTTATGAAAATATTAATGCAAAACTCAACCTATTCATCACTGATCCCTTTTTTCCTGCTCCAAAAAGCTATTGTTTTCTGACAAAACTAGGAATAACTGTCAACTGTGAAATGAAGCACATGCTGAGATTAAAAGAAAGAAATTTGTTTTGGTTTTTGGATATCTTAACAAAATTTATCTGCCTGGAAATAGCTGGCTTAGAAAAGCATGCATAAGTCCCCTCCCAATCTGCTGCCTGAAGCAACCAGCTCAGCAGTCCTAATGGATGGGCTGGCTATGAATATTTAAAGGGAACATTTTAATATAAACTGGTGTGCATAAAGCCACATCGTTATACATATTTTGGTGATATCTTGGCTTTGGAATATAGGAACACATTGCTTTATGTTGGAACTGCTTAGAAAAAAATGTTTTTTGGGAGGGGACATGGGGAGAGTGAGGAGGAGGTGGGAAGGAGGACTTCTGAAGTGGGGGAAGATGAAAGTTGTTCCTGGGGTGGAACAACCTTCACCTTCCCTGGGGTGCATGCAAGAGGAGGGGATGGGACTAGGCAGTTATGTCAGATCCAAGCCCCATTCCAGGGCAGCGTGGAGTGGCTCCAGGATGCTCCGTTCCGCTCAAATGCATGTAACTTTGAAAAGTGATGCAGAACCAGGTAGACACCTTGTAAAACCACAGATCTTATTTGACCACAGACTAGTGGCACACAAACATATAGCTCTAATAAACTTTTTCAAAGATTAAAAAAATAGATAATTTAGACACATTAGCCAAAGTATATTCTTTTCTTAATATATGCATGAAATATGTTAAGCACATTCTTAACTTTCTCTCTTTCAAATAAGTAGAACTTACAATTATATGTATACTTACCAATAGGGCCCTAGTAGCAAAACTGAACTCCAATGCCAGCCCTGGCTTTCTAAAAACATGTCATAAAGCACATTTATGGCACCTTCTGCCAGCACCAGGCCAGTACCAGTTAGCACTGGGCCCAGTGCTGAAAGGATGCTGCCCAGAACCAGGTAAGAGCTCTGGGCAGGGGTGGAGCATCCTGAGGTTGATGCATCCTACAAGGCTAGGGTTGTCATATGTTGCCATATGTCCTGAAAAGCTCAGATCTGACTATGGTGACCCATGACCTAGTGACATCGAGACTGAATTATTGTAACACGCTCTACGTGGGGCCTCCTCTGAAGACAGTCTGGAAGCTTCAACTAGTCCAGAATGCGGCGGCCCGTGTGCTTCAGCGACTACACTGGCTGCCCATTCGTTTCCAGGATGAATTCAAAGTGCTGGTCCTGACCTTTAAAACCCTAAACGGCTCGGATCCAGGGTATCTGAGGGACCACCTTCTTCTGTACAATCCGACCCATCACCTAAGGTCATCTGAGGGGGTCCCTACTGACTGTGCTGCCACTTAGAGATGTGAGAGATGTGGCGACCAGAAATAGGACCTTCTCGGTGGTGGCACCCCAGCTTTGGAACGCCCTCCCCTTAGAACTGGGGAAAGCTCCCTCAATACAGAGCTTCAGGCGGAGCCTTAAAACCTTTTATTTCAAAAAAGATTTTTAATGGGGCAGAGGTTGGGGGGCTGTTGTTTTATTGTTTTTAACATATATGTTTTTAGCCTGGATGTTTTAATTGTTTTTATTAATTGTACTATTTATGTTTTTAATTATGTTTTATGTAATCCGCCTTGAGTTGGGCTATTGGCCAGAGAAAGGCGGGATATAAATTTTTTAGATAGATAGATAGATAGATAGATAGATAGATAGATAGATAGATAGATAGATAGATAGATAGATAGATAGATAAAAACAAGGACAATCCAGATTTTGAGGGATTTTGTTCAAATACTTGCAAATGGGAGAGATAATCTTGTCCCGAGTTTGTGGACAAGAATTATGGCAACCCTATACAAAACCTGACATGGAGATTGTCCCATCTGCGTTAGCAAAATAGCCAGTGCAAACATGAAAAGCTCCATTGCAGTGTCTGAGTTAGGGGAATTGAGACCCCAAGGAGTTCTCCACATTGAATTTCTGGAACCCGCAGGATACAGTTTGCCATTTTGGCACTGCTGTTCCTTTTACCAGATGGGTAGGGAACAGGAGGCAGGGCTGGGACAGGTGCTGGATCCCAACCTGCTTTCCCAGAAGGCACAGAGGAGTCTCTGGCTGCTTGTGCTTACTTGGTTCTGTTCCAGAGGCAGAGCACTATCAACTAGACCCTTTGGGGCTGCTGCAGCCATACCCAGGGTAGGGGTAAAGTTTCCCTATGTCTCACAAACTTTGCAGTACAAACCTGTGCAGGATATAGCACATGTATGCTGGCTTGACTGTTCCAGCACACGTTTAGATTGCCATGTCTGAATATTGTTTCCAGGTGCCTATGTAAGTCACCAGAAGTTTATTAAAAAGTTGTCAGGATCCTATTTATCTTTTCTAAAGGGATACTGGTGTCTAAAATTCAAGACCAAATATATGCTCTTGCTTGAGGTACCAATGGACATTCAGAGAAAGAAATACAGTGGTGCTTTGTAAGACAAACTAAATTTGTTTCGGAAGCATAGGAAATAATGGAAACTCAGACGGTTCCACATTCTAAAAATATTCATATAAAAATATTAACTGTGTGTAAAAATGATGACAAAAGACTGTAATCAAATTCAAAACACTGTAATGATGACAAAAGACTGTAATCAAATTCAGAACACAATTACTGTAATAAAACACTGTAATATAGAGTAAAACAAAATAGAAAAACCTTTATGGCAAAGGATGACTCATTTTCACTAGAAGAGTCACTGGTGTCTTTCTGAGCAACTGTGACAAGGAACCTGTGTGTGTGTGTGTTTCCAAGACTGCAGTAGGAGCAGCACCAAAGGCTTCTGCCTGCTGCAAGTGAGCAAGATCCTGTGCTGTCTACTCAGAACCAAGTCCCATTGTATCAAATGGGGCTTACTCACA
Organism: Cryptoblepharus egeriae; assembly: GCA_030015325.1. Taxonomy (NCBI): domain Eukaryota; kingdom Metazoa; phylum Chordata; class Lepidosauria; order Squamata; family Scincidae; genus Cryptoblepharus; species Cryptoblepharus egeriae. The sequence continues at coordinate 28,092,025 of JAREYC010000003.1, forward strand.
GGAAAGTGGGGTGGAGTGGAGTCCAGGCAGGGAAGGTGGTGGGGGAGAAGAGGGTAGTGGCAGTAGGGTCCAGGCAGGGAGGGGGTTTCATTGGGGGAAGGGGTTTCTATTGAGGGGGTCCAGGAGGGTGTTTCCCTCCTACCTGATGGTGGTGGTTGCAGGAGGCTGACATGCTTGCTGGGGAGGCTCAGAGGACACTGCTGCCTGTGCATCCCTCTGCTGGCCAGTCACTGGTATTGCAGACAGGAGGAGAAGTCCACCTCAGTCACCCAGCCCAGCCAATGGGTTTTCATCTTACAAAGCACATTAGTCTTGCAAAAAAAAAATCCCATAGAATTTTTTATTTGTTTTACAAAGCATTCATCTTATAGGGCATTTGTCTTACAAGGTACCACTGTACAGTAAAACCTTGGATTGAGAGTAACTTGGATTGAGAGGGTTTTGCAAGACAAGCAATTATTTATAATAAATTTTGATTTGATATACAATGACTTGATAAATGAGCAAAAAATAGTCCTGGCTTGGATACAGCCAATTTCAACAGTTTTGGTGGTCCACCAGCAACTGCTCAGCCTCTCCTGAGAGACCAGCCTATGTGTGTCTACTCTGAAGTAAGCCTATTACAGCCAATAGGACAAAGGGAGTGCAATAGGATGGAGTCTGAGAGAGGTGGGCTGCAATCCTAAACACATTTTCCTGAGAGTAAGTCTCATAGAACATGATGGGATTTACTATTGTTTAGGACTGTGCTCATTGTCTTGCATGACTATTTTAAAATAAGCCCTTTTATTATCAGTGGGGCTCACTCCTGTGTAAGGGGAAGATAGCAGCCTGAGACAATCCAATAAATTAGCATGCATGAATCTAACCACTTTAGGATATGGATATCCAAACCATATGATTGATTCTAATGCAATGTTTATATCTAGAAAGGCCTGGATATACCAGTAATCCAGCTAGTGTTAAGTCTTAACACAGTGTTAACTGTTACGTGTTAACACAGCTAGTGTTAAGGTCCATTGATTTCAAATAGAAAGATAAGCACACTCCTTAACGACCTATCATTGAAATAAGTAGGACTTTGGTTAGATCAGTGGTCTTCGGTCATTTCAGCCAGGGTCCCCCTTCCAATTTTTGGAATCTGCCCTGTCAAACTTGCTACCCTCCCAATCTGGGACACAAGGCTGAAAAAAGGACCTGTCCTGGAAAAAGAGGACATATGGTCACTCTGTCCCATCCCCATGCTCTCTCTCACCCCACTGTCCCCAACCTCACAGGTCTTCTCTTACCCCAACTTCCCCCAAGCCCCCAAACACTCTCCCGTCTCACTGCCCCCAACCTCCACATGCGCTCTCAAACACACACAGAAAAACACACACACCTTTCATCCCATGCACGCATTCACACACCCACAATATACATACACACATACCCACCCCATGCACTCACACACACACATGAATATGCACACAACCCATGCACTCACACAAACATACACATACAACCCATGCACTCACACACACACACACAGTCCATGCTCTTGGGTGAAGGCGAACTCAGAAGGTACTTGTCAGGGCTCAGCCAGAGGCCCTTGCAGAGTGACATAGAGGTTGGCTTCCCCTTTCAGTGCTGGGGAGGCTGCCTTCTGGAGCATATTTAAGCTCCATGTGCCTGGGATCAGGACCATGCTAGAAGTCTGGCACCCCCTGGTCTGACTTCCCATACCAGCTGAAGTATTTGCTTAGTTCTGGGGTGATTTTGGGGGCTGCTCTAATTGGATCAGGACCCTTCTGGTGTCCTTGGATTGCTCTCACTGGATTGCCTTCCACTGGAGTATGGCATGTTTGCCTATTTGCGAGCAAAGTCACAATATAAATTACTTCCATTTTCCCATGCATTTTCTATGCATATTTTTGCTTTTCAGTTTTTTGGCCATAACATTTGATAGGAAGGAGCTATTTCAAAACTGATTGTTGCTTTGGATTCAGCTCTTCAAAACAAAGCCAACAACATATGACAGATTTTAAAAGATATGAAAGATTTTAAAACTGCTGGCATCTTGTTCTCTTACTCTTAAGAATAAATATATTTGAACTAAAAGTTCCAAATCTTACTCTTTGGAAGTGTCAAGGATTGCAGTCTCGCTCCCCAACACTATCCTGGGCTGGCCCAGAACATACAGCTATGCTGGCATAGCTCTCTTAGGCTTTTCTGCGCATTATGGACTGGCCAGCATACAGGCAGAAACAGAGAGGCAAATAATTTTTTAAAAATTTTTTATGTTGCTGCCTTGTCCCCAGAGGGCTTACTTGGATCTGCACCAGGTCTTCAGTGTAAATCTTTATGGGCTCAAGAGGGCACATCAAGCAAGGACTGTGGGCATAAATATTGGTGCCACTGCAACAGTTGTTCTCTAGCCTGGCCTCAACAAACACCCATTGGTTTTGCTCCTCCCTTTGGTCATTGGTGTGCTCCCATGACTGCAAACCATTTGCACTTATGGTCCTGGTCTGTATGCTATCAGAACAGGTTCCACGACAGTTGCATGAATCCTGCACTAATGTTTTGTGCATTCTATCAGTGCAAGGCCTGAATAGGATTTGGTTGTACATCTGTCTTACTTGCAATTATTCCAGTCATATAAGTAACTACTATATATTGAATCACCACTTCTAGGAAGAAGTATACTTTTTTGTTAACGAATGCTGGGAAAACAATTCGGAATTGCCATACTCATCACTGTGCCTATTAACCAGCAGGCCAAGGTTCGAAACCCTTAGCCCAGCTCTGTGACGCCAGCTGGATCCAGTCGCATTGGCTCTGCCTTTCCATTGGACTAATTCAGTGGCGTGGAGAGGGGGGATTTGCTGCTTGGGTAACAGCCTATCCTCCATAACAATCCAACCCAGGCTTTTATGCTTCGCATGCAGCATATGCAGTGCCGAGCATGATACCATAGTCTTTCAAGACTGGTGGAGGTCTGCTTATGAGCTTTTATGGGCAACTTGTTTTATTGTAATTTCAGATAAAAACACAGGGCTTCTGAGCATGTGCATGATTCTTTCCTTCACCACTCTGAAACTCTAGGGTGTTCAAAGCAAATCACTACCATTTACAAAAATAATCTTTAAGTTAAACAAAACAATCAGTATCAATATACAGTTAATAAAAAATACACAGACTTCTGTAGGAGTTGCTTGCTGAGAAACCTGATCCCATCTTCTGCAAAAGACTGCATCACAGTTTGGGTGCCACAACAGAGAAGGCTCACTTATGTGTCTTCCCCAAACAGGGTGACCATATAGAATGGAGGACAGAGTGCCTCTACCTTTAAGCACTGAATAGAAGAGGGAATTTTGGCAGGTGCTGCTTTTTAAACCTTTCTATGCTGAGTTAAACCTGCCTAAATTCAACAAAGTCAGAGGCATTCTGTCCTCCATTCTATATGGTTACCATGTCCCGAAACAAACCTCTTAGGGTATACTTTTACCCTAAGAGGTTTGTTTCAGGACAGGGTGACATAGAATGGAGGACAGAATGCCTCTACCTTTAACCATTGCATAGAAGAGATAATTGAGGCAAGTTTAGCTCATCACAAAAGGGTTTAAAAAGCAGCACCTGCCTAAATTTTCTCTTCTATATAATGCTTTAAAGTAGAGGCACTCTGTCCTTTCTATATGGTCACCCTGAGATAAGAGGGCCTTCTCAGGTTATCTTAACAGGCTGGAAAAGTCATACAAAGGAAGGTGGTTCTTAAGTATGTTGGTTAAGTACTTGGTTAAGTATTTTTGTTTAAGTATTTTGAGAATTTTAATGAAAACAAGAAACCCCTTGAATTTTCCCCAGAATTCAAATGTAATTGAATTTTTGTGACTCAGCACCTCTTACTTATGTATTTATTATATATTTATATATTACTTTTGTAGTTACCCATTTTCGACAAATCTAATGTGCCTTCGAATCTAATGTGCACCCCTATTTTAAAAGTCCTGAGATTTTTTAAAAAAGTTTATTGGTGAGTGTAATGTGCAGCTGCAATGTAGCTGCAAAATTTAATTTTACTGCAGACGAGTTATAAGACAGCAATAATAAGACAATAGGTTTATGTTATGATTTTTACCAAATTGCACTACTTTATACAACAATGGGCTTATGTTACATTTTTATTATAAATAACGAACTGTTAAACTAAATACTGACCTATACTTATCATCAAAATACCGTATTTACTCAAATCTTATGCGCACCCTGATTTTGGAGACTAATTTCATCTGAAAAAGGTGTGAGTTCGATTTGAGTAAATATGTTATTTATTGAATATGGTATTTTGAATAGTTGAATATTGAATATGGTATTTATTTAGAAAATATGGTATTTATTGAATACTGTAGTCACCAGATTATGAGCTATAAGGATCAGATCTATAAGGATCAGATCTATAAGGATTCTGATAAGGATCAGAATTCCGTTTTTCTCCATAGTGCTGGTTTTCTTATGTCAGGATTCATTTGGGGTGGAAAGTTGCCTCCCCCCACCATGATTTAGTAGATTCAATAGACACAGATTGTCTCTGCCCTTTGTAAATGTCTGGTGTAACTGGGGTGGGCTGTTCATCAACAGATCTCTAGGTAAATTGAACGACTTCCTTTTCCTCATTTGCTTTAGACCTTGGATATTGTGAAATATCTTCACTGAATCATCGAGGCGCCTTTTCCTGCCACCGCAAGGAATTCTGCACAGAAATGGAAGACCTCTGCAGAGATCTGTTCTCTCCTGACTACAGATTATCAATACTGATTGCTGCAATGGAGAGGGGAGGAAAATAGAAGAAAATGGGGTGAGCCCAGAACTGCAAGGCTGGCCAGACTCTCATATCTCCTGTCTGGATTTGCAAGAGCAGCTGTCTCCTGCCCTTCCCTCAGGAACAACAAAGCAAACTCCGCCATCAGGTCAGCATGGCTTCTTTCCAGGCTTTTAGTACCAAGACCCCCACCCAAAACAATATTTAATTTAACAGGATGGTATTGGTGGGTGTCCATTTTAATTTTAGGCAAATGGAAAGGAGTTGTACCCCTCCCAAAGTGCCCAGCAAATTGATTGACAGCATCAACGCTGATTAATTTTGCTTTTTTTCAGGGTGGGGGAGAGGATGTGGCAGGAGAAAAAAGGTCTAAGACCCCCCCCCCCATTGTCCTCATAGTAATGCTTATATGCTTGTGGATTTTAATAGGACAATACTTTAAGGGTTTCAGTATTTTGAAAAAGCCTTTCATTTTGTTCTTCTTGCAAACAGAGGAGGAAGTAACTGGAGACTTTCAAAGCCCCCCCCCCCCCCCCACACACCCAGCAGTTTTATGATCTGGTAGACAAGTCATTGCTCTTCAATGGTTCCCCCACATTTTCACTTCCATTTCAGTTTCCTCCATCATAAAAACAATTTGACTGCAAATTGAAGGCCCAATCCTATGCAAGTCTATTTGGAAGTCCCATAAAAGGAATTTTACTGCAAATTGAGGTACAATCCTCTATATGTTGGCTCAGAAGTCCCATAAAGCAATTTTACTGCAAATTGTGGGCCTGATCCTATACATATCTGCTCAGAAGTCCCATAAAAGCAATTTAAACTGAGGGCCCAATCCTATGTATGTATGTTCCGAAGTCCTAAAAAGGAATTTTACTGCAAACCAAGGCCCCAATCAAATTGCATGTCAACTCAGAAGAAAATCCCATAAAGCAAATTTCACTGCAGATTGGGGCTTGATCCCATACATGTCTGCTCAGAAGTTCCATAAAAGCAATTTGACTGCAAGCTGAGGGCCCAATCCTATACATGTCAGCTCAGGAGTAAGTCCATAAAGCAATTTGACTGCAAATTGTGGGCCTGATCCTATAGAAGTCTGCTCAGAAATCCCATAAAAGCAATTTGATTGCAAGCTGAGGTCCCAAACTAATTGCATCAGAAGTAAGCCCGATAAGAGCAATTTTACTGCAAATTGATGATCCAGTCCTATGCATCTCTACTCAGACATAAGCCCTATAAAAGCAATTTGACTGCAAATGGGGGAGGGGGGAGGCAAACCTATCCATGTCCAGTCATGAGTAAGTCCTAATATGTTTACCCTTTCACTTCCAGAAAAAAATGTGTAAAGGATTGCAGCCGTGGTGGGGGCCTTCTTCCCCAAGAGGAAGGAAAGATTTAGCTGTGCTGAACGCAGTGAGACTTCTGAGGAGGCATGCATAGGATTGGGCTGTGAGTCCTTCGAATGAATGAAGGAAGGAAGGAATGAAGGAATGGACAAATGAAGGAATGAAAGAATGAACAAATGAATGAATGTGGAAGAGTGGAAGAGGAAAGGTTTGGAGAGATGGAGAAACTGGTGTCCTCTTGCCCTTTCTGGATTTCAATGGGAATAGGAGGGCTGACTGGGGCCAGCAGCTGGACCTTCCAGTACCACCTCTGCAGTCTTGATTATTCCCAGGGACCCTTCCCAGCACTGCAATGATCAGTCTGCCATGCAGAGGGAGGGAGCCAGCAGAGCAGGGGTGTGGCTGGGATTGTTGAGTCTGCAGGAAGGGGTGGAAGGAGACTGCTAAATAAAAACAAGGTTTTTGGAGGCATTGCAGGGGGGAGACGCGGGTGGGGCAATTGCATTGGTGGGGAGGGGGGAAGAGGCTGTGGGTCCAGATCCATAGTTTTGATACAATCTCCCTGAAGACTGGCAGCCCAATCCTAGGCATATCTACTTAATCCCATTGTGGTCAATGGGGCTTACTCCCAGGAAGGTATGGACAGCATTGCAGCCTTCAAACCCAATTCTAAGTGTGCGTACTCAGAATCTCTTCCCATTATGGTCAATGAGGCTTACTCCCAGGAAGGTGTGGATAGGATTGCAGTCTAATAGCAATCCTAACCGTGCCTACTTAAAAGTAAGCCCCATTGTGTTCAATGGGTCTTACTCCCAGGAAAGTGTCTTTAGGATTCCAGCCTTAGAGCCCTATCCTATGTGTGTCTACTCAGAGCTCATTCTCATTAGAGTCAATGGGGCTTAGGGTAGGATTGCAGCCTTATAGCCCAATCCTACGCCTGTCTTCATAGAATTCATTCCCATTATAGTCAAGAGGGTTTACTCCCAGGAAGGCATGGATAGGATTGCAGCCTTATAGCCCAATCCTACGCCTATCTACATAGAATTCATTCCCATTATAGTCAAGGGGGTTTACTCCCAGGAAGGCATGGCTAGGTTTGCAGCCTTATAGCCCAATCCTACACCTATCTATATAAAATTCATTCCCATTATAGTCAAGAGGGTTTACTCCCAGGAAGGCATGGATAGGATTGCAGCCTTATAGCCCAATCCTACACCTGTCTACATAGAATTCATTCCCATTATAGTCAAGGGGGTTTACTCCCAGGAAGGCATGGCTAGGTTTGCAGCCTTATAGCCCAATCCTACGCCTATCTATATAAAATTAATTCCCATTATAGTCAAGGGGGTTTCTTCCCAGGAAGGTGTGAATAGAAAGGAGGGTAGGGGTCCCCAGGGTGACCATATGCCTTAACGAAAAAAGAGGACAAAATGTAGAAAGTAGGAAAAATATAGGACATGAGAAAATAAAAGCTAAAAACCTTCATATATACATATTACTTTCATGTGCTTAATTTAAACACTATGAGCACAATCCTAACCTTATCTACTCTTAAGTAAATAAGCACTTACTCCCAATAAGTAAGCACTTTCTCCCAGGAAAGTGTCTTTAGGATTGCAGTCTTTGTTACCTAATTAAATTTTAATGATTAAATACAATTTATTGCATATATAATGTATGAATTCCAAGAAGACTTCATGCTACCTACTCACAAGGAAAAGGAGGACATTGAAGATTTTTTTCTAGGTCATAAGGCTAAAAAAGAGGACAGGTCCTGGAAAAAGAGGACAGATGATCACCCTGGGGGTCCCTGGTGTGCCTGAAGCAGAGAGATGGGTGGGGTCTGTCTGCATTGTGTGGAGCTGGAGCTGTTCTCTGCAGGTGCTCAGAAGAGCCTGGAGCATCAGGACACAAAGAAAGCCAAAGAGGCACCAACACCCTTCCCTCCCCTACCCTGCAGGCACCTACTTCCCCCACCTGACAGCACAAAGAAAGGTTGGGGCTGCCATCCTATGCACACTTACCTGGGAGTAAGCCCCATTGTCTATAATGAGGCTTACTTCCAAGTAGACATGCATATAATTGAGCTGTCAAGCTGCAATCCTTTCCATACCTTTCAGGGAGGTAGCCCCACTGACTATAATAGGGCTAACTTCTGAGTAGTCATGCATATTATTGGGCTCTAAGGCTACAGTCCTATCCACACCTTTCAGCAAATATGCCCCACTGATTATAATGAGGCTTACCTCCAAGTAGATATGCATGGGATTGGCTCTCAGGCTGCAATCCTACGCACACTGTCTTGTAGTAAGCCCCATTTCTTATAATGGGGCTTACTTCTGAGTAGGCACGCATAGGATTGGGCTGCCAAGCAGCAAGCTCCTTTTGCAACCACCACTGCAAGACTCACTGGATTCACTGGCCAGAAGGCTGCACCCTAAATGGAGAGAAGCTAAACTCTACATGCTTCTCCCCACTGAGCACATCACCCCATAAGAGAGCTGGATAAGATTTAGCACAGAAAAGAGATTTACAGTGCAATCCTAAGCATGTCTACTCAGAAATAAGTCCCATTGTGTTCAATAGTACTTTATGGTCAGGATTGCCTCATTCCTTTGGCCATATCCAGACCCCCTCCCCTCCTCTTAATCACCCCCAGAAAAATGTCTGGGTGGATCTGCACACTTTCCATACCTGATAAATTTGGGATTGAAATCTGGATTCTAAGAGCCCAATCCTATGCACGTCCACTCAGAAGTAAGTCCCATTATAAGAAATTGGGCTTACTCCCAAGTAAGTGTAAATAGGATTGCAGTCTACCTGTGAAATCCATGGACTGAAATACCTTTGAAGAAAACTGGAGATGAATTAAGGCTTCTCAAGGACCCCTTTCCAGGATGCTGTTGTCTTGCATGTTGCATCCCAACTCCAGGCATTTAAATAAAAGACCCCAAAGCCTTTCCCTACATAGAGATCCTTTTGAAATCAAGGCCTGTGCAGTACCACGGACAGCAGCCAGTGCTAGGCAAACCCTGGGCAATGAAGAGCTTCCTTACCCATTGCAGTCTTAGCCATGGTGAGAGGTGCAGCAGCTGGGAGGTTGTGAAGGCAAAGAGGGCCAGCAACAGCAGTGGAGAGAGAAAGGCAGGAGACTAAGGCACTGAGTCAGCAGAGTGGGGCTGAGCACAAGAAGGAGCCAGAGGCAGGAGCCCATGAATAATGATCACTCCTCTGCCCAAGAAGATTGGCTCCAGAGGTCCCCTGACATGACTCCTGGAGAGCCAGAACCTCCAAGCATTAAATATTGATCTGCCAATGATGCAGGAGTCCAAAGTGCCAGCCTGGAGTTTGAAGGGGAAAAAGGCTTGCCAATGTCGGTTCCCCCCTTTCTTTCCCTTTTGGTAGTACATTCCATGTCAAATGCTTTAATGTCTTACATGAAAAAGCCTATTGGTCTTGAAATCCAAGGCTGTTGCTACCTGTAAAACATGCACAAGTGCCTTTTAATGTGCTTTATGGCCCTAATAAGACGACATGGGGAGAAAATCCAGAAGAGTTTTTAAAATGAAATCATTTAATGTTACATTTTTACATTGAGATGAAGTGTGTGTGTGAGTGTGTGTGTGTGTGTGTGTGTGTGTGTGCGTGTATGAGAGAGAGAGAGAGAGAGAGAGAGAGAGAGAGAGAGAGAGAGAGAGAGAGAGAGAGATGTCAGATCCACTGCTTTTCAATATCTTGATTTTTCATTTCTCCGATTTATTCTGAGTATGGTAGATGTCATATGAATGGTAAGTTGCTTAAATTGTAAAAAGCAGTTTTAAAAAGGAGTGTGATAGCAAAAATGTTAGGCCTCCACAATAAAAATGAACATTTAGAAGAATGGACATTTGGAAGCTTATTATTACATTAAATGGCATGATTAAAAGAACATGAAAAATTCCCGAAGGTTCAAATACAGTATCTTTTATAAATGCATACAGGCAATCCAAAATGGTTTTATTTTCATGGATGGTGGTGTTATTCTTAAAAAAGGTGGTGTTGTAGCAGTGATATGTGTTTTTATTTCAACTCAGTATTTTAATCAATTTTAAAACATATTTTTAGTGTAATCACTACTGTATAGGTATTTTCTATACATATATACATGCATACATATACCGGTATATGCCTGAAGCTATAGCAGCGATAGGGCGAAATCCAGAGTAACTACGGGAAGTCCTCGCTCCGTTGTAAGAACAATTTACTCTGGATTGCAATAGGAATTTCCCATAGGTTTTCACTAGGTGGTGCAGTAGCTATGGGTGCACATAATGTCTCTTACGTGCTCCCGTAGTTACTCTGGATTGTACAGTACATCCCAGGAAAAAAATGCATAAAACACATCACACACACACATACACGCACACACACACACAAAGAGCACAACTATATGGTCAACTACTTGAATTAAATTTACAGGAGCTGTTTAAGATTTGCTCGATACTTATATGAACAACTACAATAAACACAATGCTACTGAACACAAACAAATTAAGGCTGCAATCCTAAACACACTTTCCAGGGAATAAGACCCATTGAACCCAATGGGGCTTACTTTTGAGTAGACATGATTAGGATTGTGTTTATTCACTTCCAGATTAAAACACTGAGAAGACAGCAACTTGAACCAACAGAACTGAACATAGCACTGAATTGCTATGTTAATACTAAAAGAATATTAAAAGAATATTAATACTTTGCTTATGCACAAGTGAACACAAATGTAGAAATCAGTTTTACTTTCCATAGGTTTCAATCCATTTATCGGTTTGTAGGGAGGGATTTTCCTCTGAAGAGTTTTGGGGTCTGTGATCATCAAATCAGGACTATTCAGGTGGTATTGCATTCCTCCCAGCCTTTACTTTCTAATGCATCAGTGTGTGGTTACTCAGGGTGCAATCCAGAGTAACTATGGGGAGTCCTTGCTCCGGTGTAAGAACAATTTGCTCTGGATTGCAATATGAATTTCCCATAGGTTTTCGTTAGGTGGTACAGTAACTACAGGTACATGTAATGTCTCTTATGTGCTCCCGCAGTTACTCTGGATTGTAGGGTCACTGTTGAGTAAATGTGCAGTGTGGCTCAGTTTCTCTTTCATTGTGCTCCATGTACCGTAATTTCCTTGGCAGCTTCTGAGTCTGCACAGCCTTACAGCCAGTTAAAGCAAGAGGGCTCCAAGGGACTAAGGGGCTCAGAAACATAGGCTGCAATCCTAACCATGTCTACTCAGAAGTAAACCCCATTGTGCTCAATGGGTTTTACTCCCAGGAAAGAGTGTTTAGGACTGCAGCCATAGTCAGAAGTTCTTGGGAAGATCCTTAGACAATCTGCAGCCACTTTAACAGATACATGTGGACAGTGCTGTTTTTCTAGAAATAAAGGTGTGGGTATTCACCATGAAGACATTAGCTATTAATTAGCTATTAATTTTTCCTTTTCCTTTGTAAACTGCTTTGAGAACTTTCTAATTGAAAAGCATTATATAAATACTGTAAATGGATAGATAGATTTGTAATCATAAACATGTCTGCTCAGGTGCCACAGAGGTGCTCGTACTCAGTACTGGTGAGTACCCCTCAAAAAGACCCCTGCTGTAGTGTTATTTCATTAATTGAGCAGGATTTCATGTTTTGTAGTTTTATAAGCCTAAATTCTTGTTCTAGCAGTGTTATTTCTCAAATACCATTTTAGACTGCTTCTATCTACTGTATGTTTAAAGTCAAATCTTCTGAAAGAGGGAACATGTGCCAGGACTACAGCAGCAGCAAAATGGCTTCCATGGTATCTTGAAGGTCAGTAGGCTGCTAATGCTTCCTTGGGAGAAGGGGTTGTTCGAACCCTCTCCCTGCATGAGTAACTCCACAATGTGGGCTATTCATTTCTGCACAAGTTCTGGAGCTGGTGCAGAGTAAAGAGTCTCTGTGTAAGGCTGGAAGCCCTTCATGGAGACTCCAGATCTGGTAGAGCTACTCCCCCTGTCTCCCCCTCTTCACTGCTCCTCTGCACAACCACTAAGCTGCAGAGAATCAGTGCTTGCCTGGTGCTAGTACAGCACCAGTTAGCACTGGGTTAGTTATAGTCAGTGATGGGCTTCAAAAAATTTAAGAACCGGTTCTCTGCCCATCTGGCAGCCACTGTTAAATGGCTATTTTTAAACTTTATATGTACTATCTCTTGTTAAGAACCGGTTCTATAGAGTAGGTGCGAACCTGCTGGAGCCCACCACTGATTATAGTGCTCGCCCTGCAGTGGGGACTGCAAATCTGTTTTACAGTATGTTTGCAACATTCAACCACTGCTGCACCCCTGATGTAAGCTGTTAGGATCTGGGTCAAAGTCTGGGTCAAAACAAGTAATCAATTTATAAAAAGTTACATTATTTTCCATATTAAAAATACAAATCTTCCAAAATTAAAGGGTAGATTAAATAGTAAAAAGATTTCTATACATTATCTGTTTAACAATTACCTTGTTTGTGCAGAGTGGTAAGAACAGAAGATACCATTTTCATAAGATGCAAACTGAAGAAAATCGATATCACTGTAGCCCTATAATTACCAACTGGGCTAATATGATCCGCCAGGAAGTTTGGGTTGTGTTTTTTACTGGAATTTATTATTATTACTTGACAAGACTTTCTGACTTTTTTCTTGCTATTTAGACAGTTACAATTCCAAAAGCATGAAACTTTTGAATTAAAATTTTTCTGCAAATTCCAATTTATACATAGGATGCAAATTGGGCCAAATTTGACCAATGTTGCCTTTCACTGGTTATTCAATATTTTGCTAGCTAAAATTATACTTAAAATTCATAATTTCACAATATTTAGTATAAAATAATTGTACTAAAACTATAGTGCAGTGTCCAGTGGATTTTCTGTTACAGGCTGGGGGTTGGATTAGATGACCCACAGGGTCCCTTCCAACTCTAGGAATCTCTATGTCATGGCTAGCCACAAAATATCTTCATTTCTTATGGGAAACATAAGGGCAATCCCCTGCTGAGACCATCTGCATATCTTTGTTGTTGGAAACCTTCATCTACCGACATTTACAACATCTGCATCTACATATCCTTGGGAAAAACAACACCTACATACCATTTGCTTTGTTGAGGGAAACCTATCCTGCCTGATTTTTATTTATGCTTCAACACTACAGACCACTCCATTTGTCTTCTCCTGTTGGATTTGAAAGATGTAAGTTTGCTTTTATATAAATACTAGCAAAAAGTGTACCCGCTTTGCGGGTGTAACATTTCTCCCTATGCCATCCGAAATTGGAATTTCCGAAAACCGGTTCTTAGTTCACCCCTCCGTCATGGAAAGAACACCCACCTCAAATTTCACACTTCTAGGCCCAGCGGTTTTGGCAGGGCAGTGATGAGTCAGTGAGTCAGTCAGTGAGTGACTTTTCTCTTTTATATATATAGATAATGTGACTGTTATATATATGTATAATATATTATATATATAATGTGACTGTGGGAAGTGTGGGAATATTTTTGCTCTTGTATTTACTATTTACTATCTTGTATTTACTAATATTTACTAGGTCCCTTTCAACTCTAGGATTCTATGATTCTATGATTTGATTTTGCTCTTGTGGTGTTTGATGGCTGCCTGATCATCCTAGGCACGTGTTTTGGGAGTAGTAGTAGATTTGTAGAATTGACCCGTGCAGTCTCTTAGGTGATAAATATTGTATTAAAAAATCATTATTTCACAATAAAAATAATTATACTAAAACTTGACACAACATTTATTCATTATATGTACACTTTATGAACACTGTATGTACCTAACTATAGTACAGGGTCGCACCGGTCAAAATTGACCCATGCTGTCTCTTAGGTGATAAAAATTGTACTAAAAATCATTTTTTCACAATAAAAATAATTATACTAAAACTTGACACAACATTTATTCATTATATGTATTATATATGTACATCATATGTGCATTATATGTACCTAACTATAGTACAGGATCGTACGGGTCAAATTGACACGTGCTGTCGTCGGTGTGAAAAAAAAATCCTGGTATACTAAGGGGTAGTAGATATATCCTCTATTTCATCAATGTAGAATTAGTAGCCAAGGAGCAATATGTAGAAGTCATGGATTAAAGAAAAATTTGTCACTGTTCTACTTCCTTTTTGTAATTTATTGCTGTCAAAGGCTACAGGATAATTGCTGACATTTGACTTTCAAGCATTGCCCATCTATTTCATCTAAGAAAATGTCACTGATAAGTAGGGGACTATCAAATATAAATATAAGCAGCAGGAAAATATTAATACACTCTGATTTTCATGAAATGTACTGGCATTGCCTCCCTACGTATAGGCATACCTTGGCTTTCATCTGCTTGACTTTTATCAGTTAGCTGTTTCAACTGCTTTCAATTTTAATGATATTTCAGATTTTGTTCACATACTTTCCTTTTTTGTCCAATTTATCCAACCAGCTTCAGGTTTGGGCACTATGATACCGGTTTTCCAACACAGTTTCTGTTCAAGAAGTGGATGAATTGAACTGAGAACCAATGATTTTTTTTAATGTGTAGTCTGTGATGGTGGAATCAACATCTTGAGATTTCCCATAACACACAATTCTTCATGAATGAAAAGGACAATAGAGTAGTCATTGTAAAGGAGGTTCATAAGAGGGTTATGTTTAGGCAACATGTATTTTAAGAAAGTTGAACATTAAAACCAATTATTAAAGTAATGTGAATCAAGAAATCCTGTTAGAGAAATTAACAGCACAATCCAGAGTAACTAGGGGCGCTCTTGCGTCAAGATAAGAGACATTTATGTCGATATAGGTATGCTACCATTTATGGGAATCCTATGGGGAATGCATAGAGCAATCCAGAGTAAATTTTTCTTGCATCAATTCAGGAGCTCCAGTAGTTGCTCTGGATTGTGCTGTAAAGACAATTAAAATATTTTCCACCAAACTTAGCTCATCATGTTCCAAAAACCTTCATCTAGGGATGAGAGGGTGAGTTTACAATGTTTATCATAATGTGTTTGTGTGTGTGTGTGTGTGTGTGTGTGTGTGCGTGCGCGCGTGTGTGTGTGCATGTGCCAGATAGGCCTTCACCAGCGGCTAACCAAGATTTCAGATGGGAATTTTTTTCTGGGGTTTCTTCTTGCTTCTACCACTGAACTATAGCTTCTCCCTAAAACAAAATGATCTTGTACCTTGATTTTTATTGTGTTTTTATTGTGTTCTGCTATTTAATGCATATTCCCTCTCTCTCACATGAATTACTTTGGCAGCAATACCAATTTGGGTCTTTGTAGCAGAACAATAAGCATTCCCAAGATGATTCTTAAAGCATTCAACGCTATCCAAAACAGTTTTGGCACCTAATCTGAAATCATCAAGGACTGTGCCAATCTGTGCCAGCCCTGTTGACAACTGTTCATGAAACACCAAGCAGAAATGGAAGTTATAGAGAATGGCACACTTTGAACCTGGGTGATACCTCATTCAAAACAGGCCTTAACCTAATCCTAGATCAGGTTTCCTGCCAACTAGCATCAGCCCCATTTTATTTGGATTAAGCATCAATTTATCTTCTGTCAGTCCTTAACTGACCTGAGATACTGATTGAGAACCTCTATTATCTTTCTGAGATCTGATTCAAAGGTGAAGAAGAGTGGGAAGTCATCAGCATAGTGACAGCACTGTTCTCCAAATCCCTGGACAAAAATGAGCATTTACATGTGCTAAGCAGTATTACAGCACAATCCTAACCATGTTTATTCAAAAGTAAGCCATATTGTATTCAGTGGATCTTACTCCCAGGAAAGTGTCTTTAGGATTGCAGCCTTAGAGATTTAAAGCCAAAATGTTCACACTTTTAAGAACTAAATGCAAACAGCATACCTTATATTCAGTTTTTTTAAGTTAATATGATTTATATGTACATATTTGGTTGATGTGTACATATAGGTTTGAATGAAGGTGTTGGGGGATTGTATGAGTGTACTCCTGGGAGCAAGCAACGTAATTTCATTTGTGTGTACCAGTGGGCGTGTACCTGTGAGTGCCTGAACAAATGACAATAAAGGTATCTTACAGTATCTTACCTGTCCATTATCACTGCCACATGTGATGGTGGAGTCACGCTTTTTCAAGAGGTTCCCTTTTGATCACAGATTAGTGATGATAGGGATGGGAATTTACAATGCTTACCATAAAGACTGATGCTTATCATACTTACAGTGCTTATCATGTTCACAATATTTATCATAAAGTTTGTGTGGGGGGCTTCAGTGGTATTCAGTGATAACAAATTACTACTGATAGTAATTGGTTAACTCTAGGATGCTCAAGGCTGCAATAATTATTACATGAGATTTTGTTTTTTCTCCCTCTTTGCCCCATGATGACCAAGAGGCCTGCCCCTCCTAGTACCTTTCTATTTCTAGGTGTTGTTTGAGACCGCCCTAGTCATTTTTCCAGCTTCTTGTGTGGGGAGCCCCTGGCCAAAAAATGCCAACTTCGACTCTCCTAAGCTTTTGGAAGTTTCTTATTTCCTTTTATATTCATCATAACTGTTCATTTAGCTCTTTTTATGAATGGAAATTACAGAGATTGTGGATATTTTGTTCATAATATTGTACACATTTGGTACATAAATGTCCAGAGAACACATGCAGGCTTGTCCAACAAGGGCCGCATCTATGGGTTTTCTAAGCCAAATGTGGCCCTCGAGCCTCTTGTTGGACAAGCCTTTCAGTCACAGAACTGAACTGCTGAACTTCCCAACAGCGACTCAGAGTGACTCTACTGTGCCTATATTTCCAGTTCAGCTCATAATTAATGCTCATATGTCTTTCTTTTTCATGAAAACATAAGGCAATGTGGAGGCAGGTATTAATTTTCAGTGATTTTGGATTTACTTGCTGTATGATTAATAAATGAGGATTTTTTAAAATCAGATTTTGAATATTGTCTCTTTGTACATCCTAATGAATGTCACTTAACACTTTAAGAGTGTTACAATTGAGTTAATTAGGTGCTTATGACAGTTTTCTAACAGTGTTCTAAAAGGCACACTTCGACTAAACGGGGAGTAACAGAGCTTCAACTGACCTAAAGAAGGCTTGATGTGTGGAGGTAAAGGCAGCTATACATATTTGGCTTAAGCAGTATTAGATCAGAGTGGCCGGAGGCTCACTGTAGTGCAGCGGGTTGTGCGTGTTGGGCCATAATTGGAGACCTGCATTCAAACACCTTCTTAATATAGGATAATCCACATGGATGCCATATTGCATTTTATAATGATAAAGCATTGAAAATTCCAACAACAACAAGCTGGGAAGTAAGGATAACAAAGTCTGATGGTCTGGGTAATCTAGAATGAAGGGTGCTGGAATACAGGGATGTCCTGGGGACTGTATGTCCTTCTTTCATTTAGGATCAATTGTATTGGAAAGAATGGGTGGTTTATAAGGAGGCTGGTAGTTTCACTCACTAACTGGATGCCAATCTGAATAGCTGTAGTCACTGATTTGGGTGACACAACATGGCATGTGCTTTCTGTTCAGGACTTTGATGGTTAGCCAAGCCTGCAGCACCAGCACTGTCCATCGTACTGAAAATCTCTGCTGGTTCAAACACAGATCAATTCACTTAGCTGAACTGTCACTGTTGTAAATGAGCTTGCCTCACAATTGCTATGACTGGAGTTGGGAAGAAACAGATGAATCAGGGTTAGACTTTTGGAAAAATGGGCTGGCATTATGCTTGCTCCCATTTTTTGTCATTTTTGCTTTAAATAAACCACAAATCACTGCTAGCTTTTCTTAGGCTGCAATCCTCACCTCCAGTTAGGCTGACCTAAGCCCATGTATAAGTCCTGTTCAGATGTGGGGGTGCCACAAAAATGCCATAAGACACTTTTGTGCCACTCTTGGGGGTGGGTTAGGCCAGTGCACAGTCATGTGCTTGCCTCCCTATATCCCATCACCACAGGAATGGGAAGTCTGATGAGCTGTGCTGGCCCAGGTTAGGATTGCATCAGGCAAGTCTGCTATCCCTCTTCTTGTATGTCATTCCAAAACCCTTTGCTGTGGTCAGGCTATAGAACAATTGAAGCTGGTTTAGTAAGAGTAGATGGAAAAAAACTGGGTGCTTTTCTACATCCTGACTTTAATTAACTCTGTGAAGTGAAGCTTGTTCCTTTGTACAAATGGAGATAAAAGCAATCGCTTTACCTAAGACAGAGATTCCTTCTCACTAGAAATATTTTTAAAAAGAAACCCAGGGAAAGGGTTCATCAAACACAAGGAAAGGGTTAGTTTTCATTTAGAGAGAAAGAAAGTAGGGGTTAATAGCTTCTCTGACTTGGAATTATAGATGACAGAGGATGGAGAATGAAGTTGTTCTTTCATTCAGTGCAGGAATTATCTTTTTTCTTGCCCTTCAAATGCATTCTTTTACGGTTACTACTGCTGCTGCTGTTGCTGCTGCTGCTGCTCCTCCTCCTCCTCCTACTACACCATCAATTCACATGGAACTTTACATAGACTGAGAAGAGAGGTCAACATGAACGGCTTACAATCTAAGTGACAAGGTTAGGTGGCCTTAATTGTGAATTTTGAATGCCATTAAGGAAGGCAGAGTTGGAGACAAAGAAAGCTGAGCCACCACACACAATCATGAGATGCTTGTCATTTATTTAATCACAAATCTGGTCCTCCTAGGTCAGCATTGTTTATTGCAGTGGTTCCCAAACTGTGGGTTCAGGACCCTCCAGAGGAACATGATGCCATTTTAGTTAGTTTGAGAATCTGACTGGCCGAGCTATGCACATCAAGGGTTAAAGATGCAGCTACTTGGGGTGGAGCAGTGATGCCCAATCACCATTATTGTCACTCCTTTTGTAATTTATAAATCAGAAAACAGCCTCTTTGGAACCACTGGTTTGCAGTGATGATTGACATTGCTCTCCTGGTTTTCAGAGAGGGTCTTCCTATTTGAGAGATGAATGTTCTGTGGTTACCATCCCCAGTCCACCTGAAATTTTTCCTATATGTGCCTCAGTGATACACAGTACATTTCATAAGATAGTGTTGATTGGTGCATAGACATTAAGTCTTCACCTTGTGTCCCCCAATTTTCAGCTAACTTTTTAGTGACTAACTCCTGTCAGCATTGCCTACTGTTTCTTTCTTTGCTTTAGTACTCCTAATGAATAGCCACATGGGCACTGAGTCCCAGTACACATTAGCAGGTCTGCTGGAAACCTTTCTCCTCCTTAACATTTGCTCTACTTGCCAAATCAGAGCAAGAAACTTCATAAGCTGGGGATAATATTGTAGCATGGATTTCTTTTTGTTTCAAGAAAATTGAACCAAGACCAAGAAGTCTAATTACAGAAGCTCCATTTTGACTTGTCATGGCTAATACCTATAAATTTTCAATCCTTAATATGTAAATCCTTACCAAGGAAAACTGTGATATGTGGTAGTAATTTTCTATAAATTAGCTATGTATTATGTGAAGAAGTGCTTCCTTTTGTCTGTCCTGAATTGACCCCAATCAACTTGACTATAATACATTATTTAAGAATATTAGTGTATACAAACTAGAACATAATAAGAATATTAAGATCTGCAAATCCTACTAAGAATCCTGCCAGATCCTGCAGGAATGAATGAGAATTCACGCAGCTCCTTTGTTCTTTAAGGTTTCTTTGGAAGGAATAGAAAGGGCAACTTGTGCTAAAAGGGGAAAGGGTTCTCTTATTGTGACTTGATGTAAAGATCTTGAATTTCCATATTTGAAAAGAAATGTGGCAGATTAACAGACCACCTTATTAAGCTGTCAGGCACATAAAAAGCTGTCTTCCCCCAGAGGGAACAGGAGGGATGTTGTCTGAGTGCTTTGGAGATTTTCATTGCCAAGGCTGGGCTGAAGAAATTGCATGACAATCAATATCATGTCAACCCCCTGGCATACCAGTTATTTATGGGGAGCAGTTATCAGGCCCTCTGTGGATCACTTTGGACTACATGCTTTTCATAGTGAGTTCACAGGAGTTGTAGAGAAAAATGGAATTAAGCTTCAGAATTTGATGTGAAAAGTGCCCACTTTATAATGCCCCTGAACAATAACTCCCTCCAGATGATTCAAGAGATGAGGGCCATATGAGACTTTGGTTAAAGTCAGTGTAACATGTAAGCATGTTGCTGAATTGGTTAAGTGTAATGTGTAAGCATGTATACTGTTCTTTATGGATGCATATCTTTGCAACATTTGTTTCTAAAGAAATATGCTCTGGCTTTTAATTAAACTACCAAATGCTTGGACAATACAGTTGACCAAGTGCTACATACACATATACATTTTGCAAATTTTCTTCTAAGAAATACAAGCAACATCTAACAGCTGAAATCTTGTTTACTACTCTGAAAAAGAGCCTTCATAGGACTGAGAAGCCCTATGGTACCTTACGGTGAATAAAAAATGTTTCCACATGGACTAGGTCTTCCATACTTTTCCCAGGATAGTCCACAGCATGTAGTGGAGGTTGTGTCAGCAGGTGCTCTGAGCTGGTGGTGGATAAAACTGGGCTGACCGAGTCATAAGTTACAAAAAATAATACTGTAAATCAAAAAGTATAATACATGTTCACCTATATCATGGTCATTGTTGGCTGCATGACATATTTCAAAAATCAGATGCTCTCATATCCAATTCATAGCCAATGAATATCCAGTAAATTAACATATCCAATTCATATGGCCATATGGACTAGATCTCTCATACCAATTCACAAGAACTGAGTAGAGAAACTGATACTAGTGGGCCCATGGAAACAATGCTATTGGCACTGCTGGCTTTGTGGAATTGAAACAGAATCTAAGAAGAACAGGTACTTAGATACCTATGGCTAATAGTGGCAATTCTCCAATCTTCCCCAAAACACCGAGAACATTCAGAAATGTCCTGACAACTTATAAAAGTTTCAATTCATTGCTATTGCACAGGAAAGTTGTGTGATTGTTTTTGCTGATTATGGTTATTTGAATTTCAATTCCCACCATAGCTTCTGAACACAAATTGCCCTGGAGAAGGTGAGTATATAATTGCAATTCCTACAAATATGCT
Source organism: Cryptoblepharus egeriae (assembly GCA_030015325.1). Lineage (NCBI taxonomy): Eukaryota > Metazoa > Chordata > Lepidosauria > Squamata > Scincidae > Cryptoblepharus > Cryptoblepharus egeriae. Next base: position 28,113,349 of record JAREYC010000003.1, read on the forward strand.
CTTTATCGTATAGCACAGGCATTTTGACTATAAAGCTATTTTTCATCAGTATAGTTTCCATGTTTCTTGTCTTCAAGAGACAAGGCTGTCAGACTCAGGATCTATTAAGGAGAGAAATTTCTCATTCTTCTGGCAGGGAAAGCCATCAAGTGAGACTAGGGAATATGGAGTTGGCTTTGCAGTTAGAAACACCCTACTTGGATCCATTATCCCACCTACTGGAGGAAGTGAAAGAATTCTGTCTCTGCAGCTACAGTCATCAGTAGGGCTGGTCACTCTTATTAGTGCATATGCACCAACACTATCATCTTCAGCAGAATCCAAAGACAAAGTCTATGATGATCTGGCTGCCACTATCAAGAAAATCCCTGAGAAAGATCCATTGTTTATCCTTGGTGATTTTAATGCAAGAGTTGGATCTGACCATAGTTCTTGGCCTGCTTGTCTAGGTCGTTTTGGCATTGGGAAGATGAATGAAAACGGCCAACGCCTGCTAGAGTTTTGCTGCTATCATGATTTTTGCGTTAGCAATACATTCTTTAACACAAAGCCTCAACACAGAGTGTCTTGGCAACACCCAAGATCGAAGCATTGGCATCAGCTTGACCTGATCCTCACCAGGTGCTCCAGCCTTCCCAACATTAAGATCACACGTAGCTATCAGAGTGCTGATTGCGATACTGACCACTCCTTGGTGTGCAGCAGAGTAAAATTACCAGCAAAGAGGCTGCATCACTCAAAGAAGGAAGGAAGACCTCGAATCAATATCAGCAAGACCCGCAGTCTGGAAAAAGTGTTGGAATGTGACCAAGCACTCGAGGAAATCCTCCCAGGCCCGGCTGAGGCAAACGCTTCTGAACGATGGGAACATTTCAAGAATGCTGTTTATACAACTGCCTTGTCAGTTTTTGGTAAGCAGGTTAGCAAGACAGCAGATTGGTTTGAAGCCCACTCGGAGGAGATGACATCAGCCCTTGAGGAAAAGAGGAGAGCTCTAACTGCATATAAAGCCTGTTCTAGTGAGCGCAACCTTCAAGCCCTGCAAGCCGCCCGTAGCAAAGTCCAACAGATTGCCAGGAGATGTGCTAACAATTATTGGCTGCAGCTTTGCTCTCAGATCCAGGTAGCAGCTGACACAGGCAACATCAAGGGGATGTACGATGGCATCAAGCAGGACTTAGGTCCAACAGTGAGGAAATCTGCCCCGCTTAAGTCCGCTACAGGTGAGGTCATCCAGGACCGAGCACAGCAGATGGCACGCTGGGTGCAGCACTACTCTGAGCTATACTCCAGAGAAAATGTAGTAACTGAAGAAGCATTAAACAACATCGAGTGCCTGCCTGTCTTGGAGGAGCTCGACAGTGAACCAACTTTAGAAGAACTAAACGAAGCCCTGGATTCCTTTGCTTTTGGCAAGGCACCCAGGAAAGATAACATCCCTGCTGAAGTTCTGAGGTGCTGTAGAGGGACCATTTCCACTGAACTGTACAAGATATTCTGCCTTTGTTGGAGGGAAGGTGGAGTACCACAGGACATGAAGGATGCTAATATCGTCACACTGTACAAGAACAAAGGTGACAGGGGTGACTGCAACAACTACCGTGGCATCTCTCTTCTTAGTGTTGTAGGGAAGCTGCTTGCCCAAGTCATACTGAAGAGGCTTCAGGTGCTTGCAGAGAGAATCTATCCTGAATCACAGTGCGGATTTCGAGCCAACAGGTCCACCACTGATATGGTATTTTCCCTTCGATAGTTGCAAGAGAAATGTAGGGAAGAAAGACAGCCACTCTTTGTAGCCTTCATAGACCTTACAAAGGCTTTTGATTTGATTAGTAGGGATGGCCTTTTTAAAATCCTCCCCAAGATTGGATGCCCACCTAAGCTCCTCAACATTATCATGTCCTTTCATGAGGTCATGAAGGGCACTGTAGTTTTTGATGGCTTAACATCAGACTCCTTTCACATCCAAAGTGGAGTGAAGCAGGGCTGCGTCCTCGCACCAACTTTATTTGGGATCTTTTTTGCAGTCATGCTGAAGCATGCTTTTGGAAATGCAACAGAGGGAATCTATCTCTGGACCAGATCAGATGGAAAACTCTACAATCCTTCCAGACTAAGAGCAAAGTCCAATGTCCAGCTGAAATGCTTGCGGGAGTTCCTCTTCGCCGATGACGCTGCTGTTACTGCTCACTCTGCCGAAGACCTTCAACAACTTATGGACCATTTTAGCAAAGCCTGCCAAGACTTTGGACTAACAATCAGCTTGAAGAAAACACAAGTCATGGGTCAGGGTGTGGATCCACCTCCCTGTATCACAATCTCTGAACATGAACTGGAGGTTGTCCATGACTTTGTGTACCTTGGCTCAACTATCTCTGACACTCTCTCCCTAGACTCTGAGCTGAATAAACACATTGGTAAAGCGGCTACTACATTCTCCAGGCTTACAAAGAGAGTATGGCTTAATAAGAATCTGACGGAACATACAAAGATCCAGGTCTATAGAGCTTGCGTCCTGAGCACATTCTTGTACTGCAGCGAGTCTTGGACCCTTTATGCATGGCAGGAGAGAAAGCTGAACACCTTCCATTTGCGCTGTCTCCAACGTATTCTTGGCATCACCTGGCGTGACAAAGTCTCAAATGACGCAGTCTTGGAACGTGCTGGAATCTCTAGCATGTTCACACTTCTGAAACAGCGGCGTCTACGCTGGCTTGGGCATGTCATGAGAATGGCTGATGGTCGGATTCCAAAAGATCTCTTATATGGAGAATTAGTGCAGGGAAAGCGCCCAAGAAGGAGACCACAGCTGTGATACAAGGACATCTGCAAGAGGGATCTAAAGGGCTTGGGAATGGACATCAACAGCTGGGAAACCCTGACCTCTGACCGTTCAGCGTGGAGGCAAAAGACCCAGCATGGCCTTCTCCAACTGGAAGAGACACTTGTTCGGCAGGCTGAAGCAAAGAGGCAGACCTGAAAGCAGCGAAACCTGGAGCCTGGGCAGGGGACGGAATTTATTTGTCCTCAGTGTGGAAGGGATGGACACTCTAGAATTGGCCTCTTTAGCCACACTAGATGTTGTTTCAGGACCTCCAATCAGAGCACGATACCATAGTCTTTCGAGACTGAAGGATGCCAATACAATACAAGTTTCCATGTTAGGGAGAAAATGCCTTTACAATTTCAGTAAAATTTAGCCATGTTAGCCCTAATTCAAGCACTTCTTCAAGCACTCCTTCAAGTGCTTCAAGCACTCCTATTGTGTCAGTCCTTTGCTTCCCCGGGGACTGGTCCGTTGCCCTGAAAAAATGAGTGTGCAGTATCCAGGCCAATCCTGGATATGGCTGGGCTGTCTGTTTTATTTCTTAAAGCCAATAATCTTGTTTTCCTTTACCAAAATATCATGGTAGTGAGGTGACATGCTGTTTTGGGAATTTTTTCCCCTACCAAAACAATATATTGACAATAAATTGAAAACACTAATCACATTTGTTTAGGGCCTGGCTAAAACACACACAGAATTTATGCAAAAGGAATGTATATAAAAACTCAGCATAAAACTAAATTGGTTCCTCACAAACTAACCTGGATACTAGTGATACAAACATATAAATGATCTTGTGAAGTAGTGTGAGATGTGAATGCACAAATCTAGAGTGGTTGGATCAGGTGTCATAAGAGATATCAGCATCCCAGGCAGGAAAATCTTTATGTAGGGCGTGCTGAAATGAAGGAAAGCAGAGGCAACCAGTGAAATTGATGCTAGGAGTAAATTACTGGTAATCTAGAGGCCGGTGTCTTAAGGCACCTCATTAGCAGGCCGTATTCCTGTTACATAGAAAGTAGAATTATCCCAAGTTATGAATGGAATCATATGGGAAAACCTCAGTGCAAGGAAACATTTGGGAATGTGTTTCACAGATCTTGTACGCACATTTTAAACCACTTGAGGCTAGAACCTTGTTTTTATGTCAAAATGGAAAGTTGCAATTTGCAACAATTTGAACTTTTAAGAAAATATGATTTTAATAAATATGCAGAAAAATTAAAACAAATCAGAAGCAAATTGGCAGTCAGCAGTGCACTATATAAAATGCAAATGCTTCTGCACGCTTTTTCAAGACATATTTGAGTCTAACGGTCAAAAGTTAAAATAAAACTCTGCTGCAGTAAACAATGAGAAAAGTAATTTTTACTAAGCTCCAAAACATGAAAAAGACTGCAAGCTGTTATTATCTGAACTAGTTCAGAAAAGCCAGTTAGATGGCAACTCACTTCAGCTTATAAAAAAGAAAGTCCTGTACAACCCTGGAGTTTATATGCTACAAAAACAATTATATTACTATCATGTTAATTCTCATTTCAGGTTGAAAATAACAAATGTCAAAAAAAATTTCCTTGCTTAATTATTTAGTCTCTCAGATTTAATTATTACAGTGACAGAACTTGGAGTACTAATAATTTCTTAGCTGTACATAAATGAGTAAGGATAAATGAGCTTTCTGATCTTTCCTGCATTGGTATTCTTGAATTGTCAGGGTTCCTGAGCTTCATGGCTTGAGTTAAAAGCCAAAGAGACTACAAGTAGAAGATTGGTCAGAAAAAGGCAGAAGGTTGGGCACTGGCCATATAAAATATTACATTGCCTTCTGTGATATGCCAAACATTTGATGATGCCAAACATTTCGATTTGCATTGGCAAAGGATTGGGAAGTCCATGATAGCTCCCTAGGCTAAGCGACTGTTTTATGGCTCAATCTGATTTACCATAAATCCCCATGCAAAATCCTGCAGGGGGTTTTCAGCTGTCAGAGGTCTCTTCTAGGGATAAGGGGACATCTCTCCCCTTGTCTAGGGGTAAAGCTCAATCTCTGGTGCAAGTCCACATGGACCTAGGAAGGTTGATCACGTCCTGTAAGAGGGTTGGAGTTCAGTTTCTGTCACCTCCACCAAACCTACCTACCAGACCTAAATTGTCCTCCTCCTTATTCCTATAATCTCCTGCTTCATATTTGATTTGTATTATGATTATTTCAATTAAAAAAAGATATTTTGAACAAGTAATCTACCAGGAAACTAGTATGAGAGTTAAAATAATAAAAGTGAGAGCTAAAATGATAAAAGTGCTAAAATAATATACAAAAGTGCTTAAAATAATACACAAAAAGATTCAAAGAGGAAAAAAAGATCAAAAGAAAGATAATAAACAATCAAAACAGCTCAATAGGGAGCAGCTATGAAACAATTTGTTCTAATTGCAAGCTGTTAGGATTGAGCCATCAGATTACCAATGAAAACTAAATTTTGCAAGACAACTTAACCACCTTATTAATATATCCAGTCAAACATTTTATTTTACTGTATGACATTCCAGGGATTTTCAAATTAACACTCAATAAAGAACATGTTTAATGACATATCACACACTTATCAAATGTCAAAACCCAAGGCACCACTTAAAACTATAATTTTTATGGCGCTATTTTATTTGAATAATAGACCCTGGCAAAATTACTACCATGATACAGGGGTAATATCAATCTTCATTTTAATGATCATTTTTCTCATGTTAATGTTTACCAGATTATTGGACTGTTGACATCCCTTTATTGAATATTAAAAAAATGGAACACATGAGAGTGTAGAAAACATAGACTGGAGTGTAGCTCAACCTGGAAAAGATATGGCTAGAAAATGAGCAACTGACTGTGATTTACTGCCAAATCCAGTCTTCCACTATTGATGCTGATGCAGTTGTGTTGGTGGACTGTGTGGTTTACCCAGTGGTGATGAGATGATCTGTCCTGCCAGAGGTAAGCAGATATTTTTTCTTACCTCTAGATAGCCTCCTGGATCTATATAGTCCCCCTGGGTCTCCTAGGGCCCATGCCAGCTTTAATATCACTGGTGCATGTTAGAGGAGAGAAAGGGTGTGGGCCAAAAATGGAGGACAGGTCATGTGCATTTGCCACCAAGATGCTGGCACACCCCCACCACCTGTCTTGCCCTCTCTCCACCTGGGAACATTCTCCCTTCAAGTGTAAGACTAGCCATGTAACTGACCCATGTAACTCTTGCCATTGGTCCCAGCTGACCCATGTAACTCTTGCCATTTTTCTGGATTTTGTGACACCTTGCACTGCTGGAACACTTATGAAATTCTGAAACACTCATAAAAATTATAATAAAATATTTACCTGTAAAAGTATTGAGTGACTTTTATTTTAGTATTAGAATATCCATCAATTTTGTGGGATAAAAATAGCTGCTTTCAAGGGCTATGACACTTGCAACCTCTTGACATGAGGAGCTGCAATCCAGAAATGAATTATTGTACAAATTATCTGATAAAAGTTGAACATTTGAAATGGAATTGCTCCACGGGTTGAAAGTTTGGATAGCCTTGGCCGAGCCTACGGTTGGTTGAAACATTAACTATGAACAGAGGACATAAGGAGGCACAAACCACCAACATCTGCTGTGTTCCCAGAAGCTGCTTGCAACTTCCCCCAAATGATGCCTGGTTGCTCCACCTTTCTGCTGCCCTCCTTTTTCAGGTGCTGTCTTTTAAAGGACTGCAAGGATGGGGTACTTTCCTTTCTCATTACTGCAACTATTGTGGCCCATCTTCTGAATATTCACCATCCAAATGCCAGCTGAAGAAAGCTGGGTGACTACAGGTGTTCCCCACTTTCTGATGGTTCGTTTTTCTGATGCTGACGGTCTTCAACACCCTTCAGTTATACCCAAGACTCATTCATTCAACACATTCTTTACTCTTCCAACCTTCCTCTGCTGGTCTAAAGGCTAAAATTGTCTTCCATGATGTTGATTTGCATGTGACATGGTGATCAGACTATTTTTAGCATTTCCTTAAGACCATTCAAATCCACAAGATATTCATAGACCACACACAGCTTTGTTCATTTTACTGTAATTTGTTGTATTTTGGTTGTGTTAATAAATATGTGTATTTGGGCTTTTGCAAGTGATTTTTATACATTTTTGGTGGCCATTTTGCATTTGCAAGCTGAAAAAGACTGGGTTCCACTTTTGGATGGTGCTCAAGTCCCTAATCCCTCAAATAAATGAGGGTTCCCTGTACCATGGATTTCAGGGTATGTGTCTTCAGCATGGAAAAAGGCAGGATATGTATATAAAGCACATAAAATTTATTCATTTTTGAAAGAACAAAGATCCTATTTGTGATATAAAATGGGTATCTGTTAATTAATGATAAATAAAGCAAAAATCTCACTAAGCTTGACCAAACTCTTAAGCACATCTAGGCTTAATCCTAACCCAATCTTATTCCCCACCAATTGTATCAATGCAGATGCACAAAGGTATATTCTGCATCCGTTGGTAGTGGTAGTGGGATAACTTGAGGACAAAAGCAAGGTAAGTGTGACATGTGTATAGAGGTATACCGCCATATCTGTTCTGGAACCCCTTTCAGTTAAGTAAAACTGTGAATAAGGACAAACATCCTTCCTCCTTTAGAAGTGAGGAAAACTGTTTACCACACCTCAAGTGTGGGTGTGGGGGTGGGGTGGGGGGTCTGGACTTGAAAAAGTGAATACAGGATCCACAGACAGGGGGCCCCTGTACTTATCTCCTAGAAAGCTCTATGGCCACCATTGACATATATGATCGCTACTTTTGGTAGTAGTTATCTGAGAAAAGAAAAGAGGTGGGAAGCTTTGGAAAGTAGGGGATAGGACCCAGCATATATCATTATTGCTGGATCAATCCCTCCTGTTTCCTCTCTGCCCCTGGTTCCATCTCCCTCCCCATCCATTTATGCTACTAGACCATCCACTCCATTCCACTCAACTCCTATCACTGATTCACCAGACTTGGTAGGTCCTGCAGTGGAGCAAATGGCTGCTGACAGTGTCTTGTGTCCACCACAAACAGCCAGCTTATAACAGCAGAAGTTCTGCTGCTCTAACCTGCTTTGCTAACCACATAACCTGCTGGATTGGGCAGCAGCCCAATTCTGGATAGGATCAGGATTCTAAATTAGCTCTTTGGATCTTAGCCAGAAAGAATGTCAGCATTCATTTTACAAATCCTCATGCTATGTTCTGCAGGATGAGAAGCTAACTACTCATTCTGAGAATGCTGGAAAAGCAAGATTGAAGAAGGATGAGTTCAATCCTAGCTTGGCCATTGGCCTAGTCCTTCCAGAAATGTGTTTGGCACACTAATCCTAAATGCAGTCATCTCAAAGATGAGAAACATTTGATCCTCTGCTTACATATTTGTGTTTTGCAGGAAGAAGCCAGGATCAGTCCAGAGTCTCTTGCCCAGGGGTGACACGACTGTGCATGTCACCCAGTGTGGGGGCTCAGCGTGTCACCCCCAGGACGCATGCAACCCCTTCCAGGACTGTGTAGGTGCCAAAGTTGGCGCCTGCACGGTCACTTCTGAAGTTGACCGGCTCCAGAAAGAGTACTTTGCAGATGCCAACTCTGACACTTGCGCAGTACTCTTCTGAAGCTGGTTGGTTTCAGAAGTGACTGTGCAGGCATCAACTGATGCCTGTGCTGTCTCCTTTGAAGCTGAACAGCTTCAGAGGAAACTTCCTCCTCTCTAAGGAAGAGCAGCTTCTCCTCCTAAGGATGTCTGTGCTTCTGTGTGGCCTTGCTTGGGAGGCAGAGCAGCAGCCTGAGAGGGGCCGAATGGCTGCACAGAGGCACGCACTGTGCCAAGTCTTTGCCTTTAAAGGGAATGTTAAGGATTCTAGATGAGGAACCAGTGTCACCCTCCCATTGGCATAATCACGGCAATGGACCATGGACATCCATGGCCATGGACCTAGCTGACAGCTGGGGTGAGTCATACACACAGTCTACAGCTGCAGCAATCTTTTTGGCAATCTTTTGAGGGTGCTTTTAGGTTTGCAAGACAGCTCTTTATCCTCAGCTGCCAGCTCCTCAGCCCATATATACAGTAGGTTGCTCTTGAGAAAATTGAACTAGTCACTGCAACCGAAAAGGTTTGTGAACCACATTCAAAGTTGCGCTTCAGCACAGACTCAACCTTTTTATCACAACTATACTTAGGCCCTGATTCCCCTTCATAGGGCAGAGTTGTGGCCAAGGAGATTGCTGCCACCAGTGTGTCAACCAGAGGAACCTTGAGTTTCTTCATGATCAGATCTGGAAGGGTATACAACCTGTCAATAATCTGGTTATGGTGTCTAGTTTGAGTGAAGTTTACCCATTCGAAAATAAAAACCTGTTCCAGGGCATTGGGAAAAAGAACAACCTGAGGCTTAGGGGGACCTTGAAGAAGGGGTAGTAGGCATGGGAGGAGCAGCTGGCAATTCCAGGTCTAAGATAGCAGCACACTTGCCCAGCACTCTAGGGAATAGATCAGTGGGACACAGATGGTCAAGTTTGTGTGGGACACCCGACTCCTAGTCCTCATCCCCCAACAACTCCCCCTCTTCCTTCTCAGACTCTGATGGGGAAGAGAGAGACACATCCTCCTTACCCTGGGAATGGAATGGTGAAAACCTTTAGAAGCCTTATGGTGAGGTATTATCTCCTCAGGCTCAGATTCAGACACCACAGATTTAGCCTTCTTATTGGGTAAAGGGGACCTTTTGCATTTCACCTTATGTGGCAGGTCAGAGATCCGGGAGGAATGGGAGGACATGAAATCCTCTAGCTGTTCCTTACGGACACCCTTCATAGCCTCCTTTACCATCTCAGAGAGACTGGAAGTATACAAGGTAGTGTCCTGTTTAGCTCTTGTAAGACCTGTAGCCCTCCCAGCAGTGCTCCCATGGTCCTGCCCCTTGTCAGCCATACCTTAAAATGGTGTCTGCTATGATGCTGCCTTCCAAAATGGTCGCCATGCAGGAAAAAGGGCTGCAGATAATGGCACCAAGCACCTCACAATGTCCTCTCCCTGCTGTGTTGCAGCCACTAAGCAGCATATGCAGGTCAAGAGTAGTGCTCGTCCAGTCATGGGTAGCTCCCTAGAGGCTGCAAGGCTCCTGGGCAGGCTGCTCTGACTGTGGGGTGCCTGCCAATCTGAGTGAGCTGCTGCGATCCTCCCTGCTTTTCAGCCCTCGTTTCAGGGCCGGCCGCTCCGCAACATACTCTCTGCGGCCTGACTAGGGCTCCTGCACCCAATTGGGGAGATTTAGGGCACAATCCAGAGTAACTATGGGGAGTCCTTGCTCCAATGTAAGAACAATTTACTCTGGATTGCAATATGAATTTCCCATAGGTTTTCACTAGGTGGTGCTGTAATTACGTCAACGTAAATGTCTCTTACATGCTCCTGTAGTTACTCTGGATTGTAGCGTTCGTCGTCCTTGCTAGAGGAGTCCCCTGACAAAGTGCTGGCTCCAGTGTGGGGGGGGGGGGGCAAGGCTGGAAAAGAGGACAGGCAGGAGAGAGAGAGGGAGAGATGGAAGGATGGAGAACAGTGGTGGGCCCAGCCTGGCCCAAGAACCAGTTCCCCAGAAGTGGGCGTGGCCAGGCAGGGTCAGGGGGCATGGTCAGGGAGAATTTAAAGGGGGAATTTAAAAAAATTAAAAATTTAATTTAAAAAAATCTAAGTTTTTGTTAGTGGGACTTACTGTCATGGGACTTACTTCAGAGTAGGCATGCATAGGATAGGGTTCTCAGGCTGCAGTTCTAGCCACACTTGCCTGGGAGTAAGCCCCATTGACTGTCATGGGACGTACCTCTGAGTAGTCATGCATAGGATTGGGCTCTCAGGCTGCACCCTGTCCACACTTTCCTGGGAGTAAGACCCACTGACTGTAATGGGACCTACTTCTGAGTAGACCTGTCTAGCCTTGCTCCCTGAGGATGTATCCTGTCCACACTTTCCTGGGATTAAGACCCATTGAGCACAATAGGGTTTACTTTTGAGTAGACATGGTTAGGATTGTAAGCACCAGGCTGAGAGAAGAAGATCTATCCTGGAAAGAAGGGAGGAATGCTAGAGACAGTTTCCTGGGAGTAAGACCCATTGAACACAATAGGACTTACTTTTGAGTAGACATGGTTAGGATTGTAAGCACCAGGCTGAGAGAAGAAGATCTGTCCTGGAAAGGAGGAATGCTAGAGACAGTTTCCTGGGAGTAAGACCCATTGAACACAATAGGGCTTACTTTTGAGTAGACATGGTTAGGATTATAAGCACCAGGCTGAGAAAAGAAGATCTATCCTGGAAAGGAGGAATGCTAGAGACAGTTTCCTGGGAGTAAGACCCATTGAGCACAATAGGGCTTACTTTTGAGTAGACATGGTTAGGATTATAAGCACCAGGCTGAGAAAAGAAGATCTATCCTGGAAAGAATGGAGGAATGCTAGAGACAGTTTCCTGGGAGTAAGACCCACTGAGCACAATAGGGCTCACTTTTGAGTGGACATGGTTAGGATTGTAGTCACCAGGCTAAGGAAAGAGGATCTATCGTGGAAAGGAGGCAGGCAAGAGTTAAAAAGAAAAAGGGGCCGGGGAGGTTGTGTTCTCCTCCAAAAGAGGAAAGACCTCTGTGCTGGAGCCTTTAAGTGCTGCTCCAGCTGGGAACCGGTCCCCTTGTTATGGCCTCCAGCTGCTGCTACTGGCTCCCCGGCAGCCGTGGATTTGGAAGATCCGGTTCCTGGGGACTGGAGCGGGAATAGGCTGGTTCCTGGGGACCGGAGCGAATAGGCCTGTGATGGAGAAGCGGGAGCCAGAGCTCCCAAGACCACGTTCAGTCTTGATGCGAGGCCGGATGAGACTGGGGGACTGTGCCACCCTCCCAGGAAGGAGTTTGACTTCATCCAGCCTTTTGCAGGGGAAGGACAGCACCCAGTGTGTGAGAGCGTTTTCTCTTCCTCCTACAGAGAAAGAAAGTTTCAGCCACCAAGACATGTACCAGATAATAAAACAGGAGAACATTCAGGTCACTTTCCCAAATGTGGAAACAATTTTCAGATGGTTCCTGTGTTTGATGGTCACTGTTCTGGAGACAAATCATTTTCGAGGTTGAAAAGAATCAAAGTTGACCTTTGTTCAACAATGTCACAAGAGTACCAACATTACTCTGGTCTGAGTATTCTCTGTATAGAGAATGGTAAACTGCGACTTGTTGATTTTGATGAAATCATTGCTTTTCAGCCTTGAAAGCTCGAAGGAAGTTGTTATGACATTAAGTAGACTACTGTAACTGTGTAAATAGGGTAACACAAAAACATGGCAATTTGATTATTTGACTGTTTTGTGGAAACAATAAACTTCATCAATCATCACTGTATGATTTAATCATTGTACGATTGTACGATTAGTTTTTATTAAGTTTAAGAATAAAAATGTTGTCAATCTTCAAAAGGTAAAATGTTACATGATGTTTAGGTTTAATTACATGATGTTGACTGTAATGGCTGTCCTGTCTGTTCTCTTTTTATCAACCTTGACTACTTCATCATGCGACTGGTTCTGTTAAACATTTTGGTGTCAGCTATAAAAAACAAAGGATAATAAAAAACAAAGGCTAGTAAATTTTTTTATTTCAATAAATAACCATAGAAATTCAGAAAATTTTTAATTCAATAAAGAAATAACCGGGTCTTTCTCCTTCAGGGCCCAAGCAAGGGATCTCATAACCTAATTTGTCCTAAATCTGGCACTGCTGAGTAGGAATATGAAGTTGGGTTCTGTAATCTAACTACAGCAGAAGAGTGACTCAGACTAAAACAGACTAGAAAAAGGAAAGAAAGTAATGAAAATGCCTCTTAAGGACAATATTCCTTGGACCGTAGGTGAGAGGAACAGCAAAGAAGGAGCGGGAGAAGTGTCACTCTAGAGATTCAGGAGATCAGATATGTGTGATTATATTTTTGCCTGGTAGTCTCCCTCTTTCACTGGTTCTCTCACATACTGTAGAACCATGTGTCAGGGTTACTGTACTGGGACAGAGGTCACAGGAAGTGACAGGAAGGTGACAGGAAGAGGTCTATAAGAAATAGATAAAATGTATATTCAAAACATTTTTGAAAACTGCATTTTTTTATTCAATTAAAATAGAATTTTCAGCAGAGCCAAGCCCTGAAAGCTCCAGGGGCAGATTCTGGTATAACAAATTACTACAAATCAGCTCCAAATTGCACTGTAAAAAATATTCATAAACTTATTTTTAGATGAGAAAGTGATGATCTTGCATTTGGTTCACTAACCCTGGGGATTCATTTTATATGATGTGTCCTTCTTCCTCGAGTTTAGTTCTACCATATGCCAAGCATGAAGAACTACATTCATTTTGCAAAACCCACAGTGGAGAATTTCACAATCATTTCAGAATGTGTTCGTTAGAACTTGTATGTTCTGAGACTGGTTTTTACATCATTTTTTCCAGTGCAGCCAGTTATGGTGCATTATATGGTGTACAGCTTGATTCTTATTTATATGTACTCAGGAGTGAAACCCAATTCTGCGTTGCCTGGCACTCAAGACTGCAGCAGTGCCAAAAAATGGCTGCTGCTTCATCTTATGACTGTTTGGGCAGCAGCTGATGGCTCCTGCCACCACCTGGAAGGAAGAGGGCATTCATCGAGTAAGGGATGTTGCCCTGCAATGGGGCTACTCCTCCCTACACCAGCTATGTACTCAGCACAAAGACATCTTATGTTGGGTTGAAAGGCCCTATATGGAGCTCTGGATCTGGTAGAGCTGAGCTCCATTGGTCCCACTATCACCTGCCATGCTCCTACCAAGTCTTCTACCTATCCTCACCTTGCCCTCAAATGCCTCCCCCACACTTCTCCACTGTCTCCACCTCTCTCAACTCTCCACTGTCTGGTGCTCCTAAGTGTTGGCAGTGGTCCACCACCTCCTACTGGCTTGTGTAGACAAGCACTGGCTTGTGCTAGGCCAGCTCTGGTGCTGAGCCAGTGCTAACAGTCAGAAGTGTGCCTGCATTCAGTAGGATGAGATCTAAATGTGGGACTAAACAAACATATATACCTATACATATTATAGTATTATAATATTATAGTATATAGTACATATTATAGTATATAGTACATATTATAGTATATAGTACAAACATATTATATTCCTATAGCTTCAATATGCAAATCAGAAAACCTCTGTTGAGAAACTGTACAGGGTTAGGGCAAAACATCAGGATATAAGTTATTGCAGTCCTAACCTAGGCTGGTACAACTCATTGGTCTACCCATTCCTGTATTGATGTATGGAGGCAAGCGAATGTCAGGGCACTGGCCTAACCCTCCCCCAGGACTGGCACAGAAGTGTCTTATGACACTTTTGTGATATCCCCAGGTCACTATAGGACTTATACCAGGACTTAAGATGCCTAACTGGAGATTAGGATTGCAGCTGTAGTAATTATGGCCTTAGCCGTAAAAATAAATTTTTCTTTAGGTGGTAATGCTGGCTATAGAAGCTTTAGTGATGACAGCAAGCTTTTCCTTTTGTCATTCGTAGGTTCCAAGATGTCCTTTCAGCTTTTATAGGGTTTGCAGAACATATATAATCTCAACATATGTATTATCAAGGGGGGGGGGGAAGGAACAGAAAGTATATTTGCAAAACATCACAGCTCTAACATGGCAAGGATTCTGGTCAATAAGGATGAAATTGTAACTGGACAGGCTATTCTGAACTTCTTGCTACTGCTGAATTCTCTTATTTCATACATTTCTCACATCATGGATCTCAAGGCAGCTTACATGTTTCCTGTATGGAAACCCATCCAGCACCAGCCATCTCATGGCTTCAGCCCTTTGGCTGTTGCTCTGAGAATACCAGAGACATCTGGATCTTCTCAAAGGGAAAGTCTCTAAGGTGCAACTGTATTAACAGCCAAATCCAGAGTAACTACGTGATCACATAAGAGACATTATGCGCACCCATAGTTACTGCACCACCTACTGAAAACCTATGGCAAATTCATATTGCAATCCAGAGTAACTTGTTCTTACACCAGGGCAAGGACTCCCTGTAGTTACTCTGGATTTCACCCTAAGTGTTGAGCACAAGTAATGTCCTCATAGTCAGTAATATAACTGGAATCAACCTCATTTCAATGTGTCATTGATAGTTTCATCTGAAGGATTCCAGTGTTTAAAACAAAATGCAGGGGAATATAAAGGAGCCCGTAATATAGTTCTGTTGACCTTCTACAAAATATTAAGTTGGAAGATGGTGAGTGATAGTTTTAGATTATGATTTTAAGGGGGGGGGGAATTACATTATAGCAAGAAATCCCTCTCCTCCTTCTGGAATTGAATTCAGCTGTGAGTAATCTCATTACAGATAATCCATCTTTAGAGACATCCTCTTTGCCAGATAATCTTGTCTGCTTTTCTCTGTAATCCATTAACTAACTGGATTCATTTCCTAAATACCTTTGCTGTCTATTCTGTTTAAAGATTATTTTCTTTGGAGTTTCTTGACAGAAAATGCTGTTCTGCTAAACATTGGCGTACTCTTCTCAAACTGACAGGTACCTAGTTGCATCCTAGCCATTGCACTCTAATTATCTTGTAGCCATACTCACAGGACAATCCAACCATGTCTAATTAGAAGTCCCATTAAGTTCAATAGGAATTACTTAGTGGTTCAAGGTGCTGGGCCTGTCAATCTAAAGATTGGCAGGTCAGCAATTCAAGACCCAAGTACTGCAAGACGGAATGAGCTCCTGTCCTTAGTCCTGATCCTGCCAACCTAGCAGTTCAAAAGCATGCAAATGCAGGTAGATAAATTGGTGCTCATTTATCCATGCATATGTAGGCCACATTTTCACAGAGGCATCTTCAGACAACTCTGGCTCTATGGGCAAAATCCAGAGTAACTACGGGGAGTCCTTGCCCCGGTGCAAGAACAACTTACTCTAGATTCCACTATGAATTTCCCATAGGTTTTCACTAGTTGGTGCAGTAACTACGGGTGCACATAAAGTCTCTTATGTGCTCCCGTAGTTACTCTGGATTTGGGGGTATGTCTCAAGAAACAGGGAAACCGCACCCTAAATTCGGTCACAACTAGAAGGGAAACCTGTGGGGGACACTTTTACCTTCAAGTGTGTATAGGATTGCAGTCTGAGATACATAATTGAGATACAGAGTAAGCCCCTGTATACTTACTACTTGTCCCATAAAAAGGGGACTTAGGGGTGAATTGTACTTAGGCCAAGGTTCAAAATAGGAGATCAGGAGCCAAAAGGAGGGCACATGAAAATTTCCTGGGATCTTACATTTTCTGATCTCACTAGGGCCCATGGGAGGAAGGTTGTTTGGGGGATGGGGGGACAGAACGGTACGGGATAACATTGTAACTACACCCAGTATCAAAAAGGGTGCTGGGAAGCCAAGGAATGGAACCAGAAATTTTATAGGATGACAATGATTCTATTATTTAATGAATTTTACTCTGCTTTTCTACCACCCCGTGGGGTACACAATGTGGCTTACAACATAAAAAGAACACACAATACAGTGGCGCCTCACGTAACAGGTGCCTCACGTAAAGTATGTTCCATGTAACAAGTCTAAATTTCTAAGGAATCCTGCTTCACGTAATAAATCTGCTTCACGTAACAAGCAAACCCCTCTGGTGCCTAATGGGCACCCTGATGCTTCATGTGGAGGCTGTTTAAAAGGGCTGCCAGCCAGTGCTGCTGCCTCTAACTGCCCCCAATTTGGGGGAGTTGCCTGGAGGTGCCAGAGGCAGCTGCTCCTAACTGCTCCCAAATGCCCTTACCAGCTACCATGAACCTCCAGCAGCAGCCCAGGTAAGTCTCCCAGAAAAGTGTCTTTGATTGCAGCCTCCTAACCATATCTACCCAGAAGTAAGCCCCATGGTGTTCAATGGGGCTTACTCCCAGGAAAGTGTCTTTAGGATTGCAGCCTAAGTAGACTTCAATTACAGTGTTTTGTCATCATTTTTATATACAGTTAATATTTTTATTTGAATATTTTTGGGTTGTGGAACCAGTTGTCTGAGTTTCCATTATTTCTTTGGGAAAATCCACTTAACGTAAAGAGCGTTTCACATAATAAGCATGCCTCCAGAACGAATTAAACTTGTTACGTGAGGCGCCACTGTACAGTGAAAGAGTAAAACAGTATTAAAAAAATAAAACAAACAAATCGTACTCCAATAGACTGCCAGTTAAATCACGATCATTAAAAAAAAGTGTTGGCCCAATATGTCCGCAGTAAAAGCCTCTTTAAAAAAACCTTATTTCCTGAAATGTTGTGTGCAGCGTCTTATCCAGCTGAGCCACTGCAGCCAATGTATGAAATTATGATACATTGGAGAAGGGAAGAAGCCTAAAAAACACTTTTACCCCTACTTTCTCTTCATTTCTCCTCATTTAGGCTACAGTCCTATCCACACTTACTTGGGAGTAAGGCCCATTGCATAGAATTGGGCTCTCAGTCAGAAGCAATCTTTACCAATTTAGGCTGGCAAAACTCGCCTGAATCACAGTCCCATGGTTGTGTGGGGAGACTGGTGCATGTCACTGCACTGGCCTAACCCTCCCATGAGTGGCGCGGAAGAGCCTTATGGCACATTAGTGACACCCCAACTCAGCACAGAACTTGTGCCAGGAGTTATGCCAGCCTAATTGGGGGATTAGAATTGCAGCCTCAATCACTCTATCCTGGACCCATATTCTTAAGACAACAGCAAATTCTGAAGAAAAAGTAAGTTTGAAAATCCTACAAATGAAGAAGTGATAGAACATACACAGCTTCAAAATTCTTCCTAGTTTAGGTTATACATCATCCCAAAGGCTATCTACTGTTTAAATATTGCAAGGCTTCTGGAAAAAAAGCCGGCCAGGTATCCCCCTATTTTGCGTCAATCATGGATTGGATGAAATTCCAATCCACAAAAAGCAGACACTGTCACCACATGGTACAAACGCTGAAGAAGTTGCCTTTTGTTTCTGGAAAAAAAATAATAAAAGTTAAGCAGAGGTTCTGAGAAGCAGAAACACTGGTAATGGATTTCCCAAGTTATTTCAGCAAAGGCTGTACATGCAAATTACTCCAAATATCCTTAGTATGCCCTTTCTATGTGCACAAGTATTTTGCAAACCAAAAGGAAATGCACAAATAACTCCTGGCACAGGACCAAACAATGAAGAACATGCAGTGGTGGGGGAGACGCAGATTCCAGAAGGAATAATAAATTGGGTAAGAGGACAAAACCATAATAAATGAAGCCATCTAGCTTATATATTATTCTGCAAAGTGCCATGTACAGGGATGGCATCATCATCCTCATGGCTGCATCCCATTATTCATCTCGTGACATTATGGAAATGAGTGCAACTTTTCCATTCTGCAGAAGATGCAGAAGAGAGTGACTGAATATAGGGTACTGCATATGCTTGAATACTGTGCTTCAGCACTCCTGCAGATCAGTCAGCAAAGTCTGTGGCAGAATGCAGTTAGACAGTAATTATTTTTGAAAATATATATCCATATTTAGTCCAAGTGAACACACTCATTTTGCCTTCTGGATTTTTCGGTTTTCCATTGTGAAGTACAGTGGTATCATGGTTTACAAGCATAATTTGTTCTGGAAGCATGATTGTAATCCAAAACATTTGTATATCAAAGTGAATTTTCCCATAAGAAATAATGGAGACTCAGACGATTCGTTCCACAGCCCCAAAGTATTCATATAAAAATAACGACAAAATTGTAATATAATACAGAATAATAAAGAAAATATAAAAAACACAACCATTTAACCTGCATTTGGTCTCTCAGGCTGCAATCTGCCACCTTTACACAGGAGTAAGCCCCACTGATTATGATAGGACTATAGAGTAGACATGCACAGCTAGGTCTCTCAAGCACCTTTCCATTGCCCCCCTTACACAGGATTGAGCCCTATTGACTGTAAACGGCTTACTTTAAAGTAGACATGCATAGGCTGGTCTCTCAGGAGAGGCTGAGCAAGTGCTGGTGAAGCTCCCAAACTGGCCGTATCCCAATCAGGACTATTTTTTTTCACTTATATGTAAGACAAAATGTATTAGAAACTAATGAAAACATACTTGTGTTGCAAGAGTAAAATTCCCCCAACAAACGAG
The DNA here is from genome assembly GCA_030015325.1 of Cryptoblepharus egeriae. Classification (NCBI taxonomy): domain Eukaryota; kingdom Metazoa; phylum Chordata; class Lepidosauria; order Squamata; family Scincidae; genus Cryptoblepharus; species Cryptoblepharus egeriae. The sequence continues at coordinate 28,132,445 of JAREYC010000003.1, forward strand.
CACAACAACCGAGGTTTTATTGTAGTAGCCTCTTTCTCTTTCTCCTTTGAAGAGAAAATCTGTTCAACACAGAGATGTACATATAGCCCAAATTTCATTGAAATGGGATGGCCTGCTAAGATCTCAGAGATGTCCTTTGGCTCATTAAAGAATATAGAAATGTATGGCAGTGAAACCAGGCAACTAGGCCAAACTTGTACCTGTTGAAAATGTTACCCATGCATTTTTTCTCCAAGTGTAAATGTAGACATCCATTTGCAGGTCCATGTGTTGTTTCAAATACTCTTAGGGCACAATCCAGTAGTGCACTTGGGCAGCCCTATCTATCACTGGGGTGACCCACGTCCAACATGGGGCAGCCTAGTTATGCCAGAGAAGGCTTGGGGCAGCCTAAGGCAACATAGGTTGCCCCAAGACAGATGGACCTAAGCTGCCCTAACTGGGACAGCTGAGACAGTTCAGGAGAGGCATGTTGAGGGCAGGTTCAGCATTGCCTTGGGAAGAGCAGTTATTCTGTATCCAGAGCCTGTTTCCAGGGCAGAAGTTTCCTCTTCCAGTTCCTCAGAGTTAAATCACCTCAGAAACAGGTATAACAGTGAGTAGACCCATAGGGGTCCATGATAAGGCAGATTAAGAATGGCAGTGCTGACCAAAAATCTGAGTTCTTGGCCAGCCTAGCTGCAACCCCTGCCTCTCAACTTCAGGATATGGCACAATGAGGGCAGCCCACTAACCTGTGGATACAGCAGGTCACTCCAATCATCCACACTCCACTACAGGTACTACTATACTGCATTCTCATGCTGCAACTGTTACTGGTTGTCAGGAACTTCTGGGCTTCCTTATAAGGCAGGCACCACAGCTGTTCCTTGTTCAGTGTGATCTGAGGAGGGTCTCCTAAGGAGCAAGCCCTCCCCAGGTGTCACTGATTTGGTGCCTACTGAATGCTCTGGAGCAGCTCGGGCAGTCCTGCTTCCTGACTCTCTGGATGCAGCATAACGTTCTGCTCTGGATTTAGAATAGTTGGGGTAGCCCAGCTAGAGCACGCCTCACTCCCTTAGAGACAGGAATTGAGGGTGCAATCCTAACCAATTTAGGCTGGCATAATTCACTGGGCATATTGGGTGATGTGGGGATGTTGTGTGGGGATGACTGGCCTAAAACCCCCCCCCTTCCAGAGTGGGCAGTTTTGTGACATCCTCAGGTCAATTCAGGACATCATCACAGAGGCAAAGGGAACAGAGCCTCCAGAAAAGGTGCATGTGAGGGGTACATGGACCCAATCTGCAGATAAGTGAAGAAGGGATTTGTGGATATGGGGGCTCCATGTATCTTCTGGTATCTTGTAGTTTGTGTTGGACCTACTGTATTTTTCAAAAGTGAGAGTGAAAAGAGTGGAATTGGAAATCTGGGTTAGACAATAATAATAACCAGAGCGGCCCAATCATGAAGTCAACTGAACCAGGCACGTCAGGCACCACAGGCTGGTGAAGGGCACTCATCTCTGTTCTCCTTGCCCTTGGTGCTCTCCCTGGTCCTTGAACTGGAAAAAGCAAGAGGTGTACATACTGTGGTGGGGAGAAGAGTGCTGAGCTAGAGCATTGGAGAGGGGCAGAGACTGGCACATCATTGGTTAACAAAGGACAACATTCAGCCTGCTGCCTCAGGCATCATGATGTCTTATGCTGGCTCTGATAATGACTTTATGAGATATCTTGCTATATTTCCTTTTGACAAATAGGACCAGGGCTGAGAGAGAATGGCTGTTTCCAAGCTGACAAATACATTTAGAATTGAGCAAGGATATGATTTTTCTAGACCAGGCTGAGCACTATGCACTGGAAAACATCAGTTATTCTGTATGTAGAAATGAGCCATCCTTGAAGTCTTACATACGTTTATCAGCATCATTCAAGGAAATGCCCTGTTTTTTATGATCCTTTATGCAAAGTAAATGATGTCATTTTCAGAAACAGAACTACCTCAGACAGCTAAAGGGAAAGATGCACCAGATTCATAAATATTATCAGGTGCCTTTTACTGAAAGCCATGCCTGAGGCATTGCATAATGCTTCATATCAGTACTGAAGGGTTTGCTCAGGAACCGATTGCTGGATTTGCACACAGCTGCATGTGCAAAAAGATACACATTGTGCTGGGAGAAAAAAATGCCCCAATACTCAATTTCCCCAGAGTGATCTCTCCCCTTTTCATTCTTCCCATCAGGTTTGAAAGACAGTTAGCAATATGATAACATCATTCTGCCATTGTCAACTGCTAGTGATTCAACAGAGAGCATGATTACCTCTGTCTGCTATTCTCTTTTTCATTACAATGGCTTTTCACTACTGAAAGATGCCACATGCCACACATCATTGTTTTGGGGCAATGTACTGTGCATTAATTGATAGATTAATTAGCCATAAAATGATGTTGCTCCAACAGGACAGCCTGGCTTGTTAAACTGTAAAAAATGGGCAGAGGCCAGCAAGGACCCTTATTAACATAACAGCCACCAATCTCATCTTGTCTTTGAACATTAAGCTTCTTCTCATCAGTGATGTAGCTAGAAAGGGTGCAAAGCATTAAATTCTGCAGGTGCCTGCATGCTCTGTGCAAGTGGCCCCTCCCCTCTGGAGGCTGAAATAGCCTGTACTAATTTACTTTTTCTCAGCATGACCAAGTACTCCGTTGGAAGGGCAATCTGTTAGACTTTCATAAAGAATTGGCATTGAGTGGAAAGCTTCAGATCTGGCTTCAGTCGGCATTCTCGTTGACCTTGAATCACTCGATAGTGACGCCACTGCCAGTGACAATGGAATTTCTTTGTCTGTAGAGCTGCAGGGAAAGCAACCAATGTAGCGGAGATAGAAGAAAGTGGGCACTGAGTCAAATATTATATCAAGATGCAATAAAAATGGAGTTCAGGGCATGATTTCAGTGGCATCTAAAGAATGGAGGAAACTGACATCAAGCTTATCTGGATGGAAACTTTGCATTTCAATATATGTTATTGGTCTTAAGGAACATTTCTTCCTCCCCGAAATCTTCATTCTTCAAAGCAAAATATGAAATCCTATTCATTTTGGCTTCAGCCTCTGGAAATTCTGTTGCATTGAATTCTTCATATTTCTGGATTAAACGGCTTCTTTTCCCCCAGCTCTGCTCCGAGTTTGAAATTAAAAACTTGCTAGCTCCTGTCAGTTTTGCTTGGATCAATTCCTGTGACTTCTCTGTATGTGGAACATGTGCCCTCAGGGTGCAAATGGCATAAAAAGATATGCTATTTCTTAAATCTTTGAGATGTTTTTTACAGCCTAGGGACTAACTTATCATTTGGTATAGCTTCATGCTAAATATTAACGCTAAATACCTTACTTAGAACTATTTTAGAAGTTAGGCTCAATTGAGTTTTACAAGCTGCCGTATCTATGATGGCGGGCTTCAGATTGAACCGCCTTGGGGAGCTGCTTTGCACAGACCACATGGCAGTTGCTGTGTAAGACACCTATGTGTAAATCATGAATCAGCAAAATCAGGCTGCCAGAGCGACAAAGATATTTTTTGCCCAGAAGGAAGATATTCAAATCACATGGTGGCTATACACCAAGTTTTGTTAATGCTCATCAAATAGGTCTGAATATGAACTTGTTCAGAGTTTGGAAGAAGTTGCTGCTTCTATTATGCAGCACCATCTGAGCCCACATTGGTGGACATGGACTACAAAATCAAGGTTCAAATTCATGTTCAGCTACAAAGCTTACTGGGTGACTATGGGCCAACCACTCTCTCTCTCAACTGAATTTATCTTGAGTGTTGTTGTGAGGATAAAAAGTGGAGGAAGTACATTACCTTGATTTCTTTGAAGGAACCATGGTATATAAATGTGAGAAACAAATAATTTGTTTAACCACAGCAGCCTTTTCCCAGGCTGGGATTGCAAATCCACAGGTCATAGAAGTGCTGCACAGTATGTAGTACCCATGTGTCTCCCGGTGAGTGCTGACCAGAACCCAATGTGGTCAAGGTATGCTCCCAAAGTGCTCCTGCAAGCTCCTGAATTTGACAAATGATTAGTTAGATTAGCCCTACAATCCAGAGTAACTACAGGAGCACGTAAGAGTCATTACGTGCACCCGTAGTTACTGCACCACCAAGTGAAAACCTATGGGAAATTCATATTGCAATCCAGAGTAATTGTTCTTACACCGGAGCAAGGACTCCCCGTAGTTGCTCTGGATTGTGCCCTTTGTTACTAATCAATAAGATGTAATTACTAATGTCCCATATTTTATTTACTGATACCCCGATATTTTTCCTAATTACTGGGACACCCAAGGTAGCATCAACTTTAAAACAGGTTTGCAGAACCACATGAGACCTATGATCTGTTTGCCACACACATCCTGCACAGTAAAAACATACAGAGCAGTCCAGACAAAGTCACAAACAAATGGGAACATAAATTGTTCAGAGGCAATGGGGTCATTAGAAAACGCCTGTGAGCCAGCACTATCTCTGATGGCCTGAGACTCATTGGAGAGTGGGGAGCTTCCTGAGGGCTAAATTGAGGGTCCCCTGAGTGTGGCAAATGGCCCTAGCCAAGGGTTTGCTTACTCCTGCTTTAGGCGGGAGTATAGATTTGACTTTCACTGAAGCTCATCTGTTTTTGTCCTTTAAATAAGATTCTGTAAATAAATGTGTAGCTCAACAGGATATCTACTGACTTGGTGTTCAGATTAATTTCTTGACTTTTCGGCTCCGTTCTTTAAGAGGAGGAACAGCATTAAGAGAATGAAAAGGAGACATTTACTGGCAGCTTTATTGTTTTCATAGCAAGGAAATGCCATTTTTCTTCCTGGCAGTCCAAAAATTTAACTCTCCTCTGGCAAGCTTGCCTGAGTGTCATTTGTAATCCCTATCCAAAGTCCTGTAAGAGTACTGGCCAGAATCACTCCTGATTTGAGGACATGAATTCAGCTGCATTCAGGTGTTTTATATGCAAGGAGGTCTGCAGACCACCTCTTTTGGGCCTTCTCCAGCCTCAAAAACACCTTCTGGACTTGACCAGAAGTTTCATCTATGAAGTGGTTTTTTGTTGCTCATAGAGGTTTTCTGTGCCCATAGAGTGGGCTGTAGGCGTCTTTGTTCTTCGGAACACATCCTGAATCTGACCAGAAGTGGAGGTCCTCTGGAGGCAATCTGAGATTACTCTAAAAACCCTCTGAGGTGTGGGCTCTTCATTGGTATATAAATAGCAAACAGATACTGAGGATATACAAAAACAGATAACCTGAACTGAAAACTGAACATTTTTGGAAATGTATAAGTGCAGTTTCCAACACAAACATCAATATTAAATTTTGTCTAGCATCAATTTATGTTCTTTAAAGCAAGTATTAGCTGCAGCTAATACAGCTAATAGGACCCAGGTGAAAGTTGCCAATGGCACAAAACAACAAAAGATAAATCTGCTACATGTACTTTCAATGCCTTGTAACTCCTTCCCAACACTCTCAAAGATAAAATTTTATGCTGCTGCAGTTGGGCTCTGTACAAATAGCTGTAATTCTATACATAGGTGCACCTCTATCTCCATTAAGCAATATTAAATTGGTTTCTATAACCTGTCATGGATAGTCTGTTGAAAGCTACAATCAGAATTTTCAGGCTTCCACTACTTCAAACACCTTGTTAGTCTTGGTGACGTTCGGTGGTGTGGCTAAGAAGGTGCAGGGTGTAGCAAGCTTTAAGGGGCAGCAAGCTGAGCTTGACACTAGTGACCAAAACTGTGGAAACTTTATTAGTTATGAATAATGCCATCATGTTTTATACAACTGGAAATGTTAATTAATGCAGAACGAAATGGAATAAAGTGGCTACAGTGTCTCAATTGTTAAAGATGCTGTATTTGTTGACCTAAAGTGTCTTAAAGTTCTTAAATATGAAAACCATGAAGACTCTGTTGAGTCTTTCATTAATTAACAAAAATGTAATGAATTTCTAGGCTCTAAACATGCTTACTCACAGCAAAATATGACTTAGTTCAAAGAAAATGATTTTGGTTAGCATCTTTAAATTAGTTTAGAAGGGAAGTTGTGCAAATGTTGTTTTCTCCCTATTGGACAAATTTTGCCAAAGATTGTTGTTTATGGCCAAAGATTGATTGATTGATTGATTGATTGATTGATTCTTTCTTTCTTTCTTTCTTTCTTTCTTTCTTTCTTTCTTTCTTTCTTTCTTTCTTTCTTTCTTTCTTTCTTTCTTTCAGGTAGATCCGAAATTAAGATCCGACTTCTACCTAACTTCAATCCAAGAATCCTCTTGCCTTTTGTTGGATCTTAATTTCTTAAAAATAAACTTGGGTAACCTTGGGTAAACTTGGATAACTTGGGTAACTCAGTAGAAGGGGAACCTTTTGCAAAGAAACAAAGCAAACTTGTTACTGTTGAAGTAACATGTTTATCAGACAAAACTCTAAACAGACCTGCACAAGTGCTCCTCTAATGGTAAAATGGAAACCAAGATGTCCTTAAGGAAACAGTGCACTATCAATTCATGATGCCTGAATGTACAGCATGTGATGGATTTCTTTGAGTAGGGTTGATAAGCTGCTACTTTCTCCCAAGTACTAATTTCTCTTGAAATTTATAGCTTGCACTATTGAAGCAGCCTTTTTTACAGTAAGAGCTTGGGAAGAGAGATAATTACAGTATGCACAGTTTCTGGTAGCTCAATTGTCAGTTACACTTGCAGACAGTTTGCTTAGAAATATTTGCCGTGAAATATAAGGGTTGACTATCAGCTCTAGGCTGCTTTCACGTTCTTCAGCAAACCTATCATGTCAGGTTGTTTTTTTGCTCTTGCAATTAGATCCTCAACGTGTACAGTGAAGACACAAGCAAATCTGACTAGTGCTTGGAATACTGATGCATTCTTGTTTTTGCAAATAAAAAAGAGGGCAAGCCAAAGCCAAATGCAGAGTGATATTTGGCGAAAGGCTAAAAAGGAAAGGTAATCATAGAATCATAGAATCCTAGAGTTGAAAGAGACCTGGATTGTAGGGCTAGTAGGTCATCTAATCCAACCCCCTGCCTGCAGTAGGAAATCCTCCTAGATCATCCCCGACAGGTACTTGTAATGATTGGAACCACTTTCTTTTTGTAAGTAAATGATTTTTATTATGTGCAACTAGTTCCATAACTTGTTTTTGAAATTGTATTTATTTGATCTGCATTGCTTATTCATGGAACCATAGATCTCACTTTGGTAATAAAACTGTATGTGGCCTCTCTGTGTCATACTGTAGGTGGGTGTTCATGAATCCTTCACCCAGGCACACAAGTTTTCATCTAGAACAGGGGTCTTGAAACCTTGGCTGGAGGGCCTATCCTGGCTGGAGGGTCTAAATACTGTAGACAGACAGACAGACAGATAATCTACTATCTATCTATTTGTCTGTCTGTCTATCTGTCTGTCTACAGTATTTATATACCGCTTTTCAACTAAAAAGTTCACAAAGCGGTTTACAAAGAAACTGAAAACATTAATAGCTAATTAATAGCTGGCCCTGAACATCATCTTAAGATATGTGATGTGGACCCAAGCTCAAAAAGTTTGGAGACCCCTGATCTAGAAAGATGCAGTTTGTGTGGTGCAGTCTGAAGGAGTTTTATAGCTATTATTTTCTATAACACTATTAATGTACATTTTATTTAAAATGAAAGTCAGGTCCTTGCCCCAAATGAGCTTTAATCTAGATCAGGTGTGTTTAAACCCTGGCCAAGAGCCTGATGCGGCCTGTGGCAAGCCTCAATGCAGCCTATGGCAAGATCCCTCCACCTGGCCCACGGAGAAGACTTGTAATGTATCTAAAACAGTCATATGTACATTTATTCAAATTTGAAATATACATCATTTTTCTGGCCCTCCTGCCAAAAAAGTTTGGACACCTCTGTTTTAAATAGTGACAGGAGATGAGGGGAGGGAGAAGAACCAGAAAAGGCTGGGTAACCTAATCCTTTTCTGGAACTTGCATTCCAGTAGCTTCGATGCAATGTGGCTACCTTACTGTGTGGGTAGGTGAAGGATAGAATTGGGTCCTTAAGCCAATGTCTTTGTATGGACTGTGAGTGTGCATCCGTTCAGTTGCAACTGACTTTTAGACACAATATGGATCGTCACTCTCCAAGCGCAGTGGTCTCTTACAGCTTCCTTTAATTCCATCAATTTCATGCTGGTGTCAGCCTTTACTGTGTCCAGCCAGTGTGATCTCTGCCACCCTCTTCTTCTTTATTCTCTGACTGCTCTAAGCATGAATAAAGTTTCCAGTGAATTGGCTTGCATGATGTGGCCAAAGCATGACAGTCTTTTTCTTGGGATTTTGGCTTCTGGTGATGTCCTTTGTTTGACACAAATACCTCTGGGTCTAATACCTCTCTGTTGGTAATCCTAACAGTCCACGGGATTTGCAGCAGCCTCCTCCAGCATCACAGATCAAAGGCGTTAATCTTCCTTCTGTCTACCTTTTTTGTATGGACCACTTTCCTCACTTTTCTTAGCTCCTGAGTTAATTGGGGGAGACAATGGACTCTGACCACCATCTGACCACCATTACCTAGCAGTAATACGAAAAAAGATCTTCTCCTTGGTAGTTACCACTCTGTGGAACTCCCAATCACAGAATTTAAAATTAATATTTTCCCTGCCTGCATTTTCACAAAATTTAGAACCTGTATTATTTTATTTCCTGGAGGATTATATATTTTTATTGTTATTTTATACTGGTTTTTGATTTTTGTTCTTTGCCACCTTGAACCATTTCTGGAGAAAAATGGAATATACCTAAATATCAATAAATAATAAATCAGTGTTTCAATCACACATACTTAAGCACAATCATGAGAAAGGTGAGCTTTAAGAAGTGGATTTGAAGGAAATGAGCAAGGAAACATTTTTAATAACTTTTGAGATGATGTAATTATGTTGCACACTCAGTATAAAAATTAATGAAAAATTAAATCAGTAAACTGCCAATAAACATTACAAAGACTGAAGACAATAATCTCATATCACATTATGGACACACAATGAATTAGGTATCAAGCAATTTTCAAGTGCAGTCATATGAATTTATATCCCAGAAGTTTTTTGAATTAAATGGGATTTAATCCCAAGTTAAGTGTACATTGGATTGTTGTCTAATTCACTGAAGGTAAAGAAGTTTTTTTAGTGCTTGCTTTATATAGATCATGACCAGTGGTGGGCTCCAGCAGATTCGCACCTACTCTGTAGAACCGGTTGTTAATGAGAGACAGGACATATAAGGTTAAAAATAGCCATTTAAAAGTGGCTGCCAGATGGGCAGAGAACCGGTTGTTAATTTCTTTGAATCTCATCACTGATCATGACCAATGACTCATTCAATGCTCATTCAATGACCACGACCAGTGCTCATTCAACTTGGTATGCTGACCTTCAGTCTAAAAGAGCTAGCAAGGCCCTCTTGGATGTTCTACGAAGGAACCTATTGCACCATGGATAAGGAGGCGTTTGTTCTTTTGGCATTAGGTCTCCTTGTTCACATTCCTTTGTGTTTCCATACATTTCCTGTTGTAGTGATTGTGCGAAAACCCAAAGCTCAGTTGCATTACCTATTCTGAAAATAAAAGTCAGTAGCTCAGCATTTAATTTTTGATCCATTAAAGGCATCTGGGTCATGGGTTGGAAGAAACTCCAGTACCATTAGTAAGAGAAGCAATGGCATATCTAGAATTTATTGGGTTTTTTCCTGTCATCCATTTAAACAAATCATGTCTTTCTTTGATCATGGAGTTTGAACTACTCAAAATAGGAGCCTGAGGGTGCTCCAGTTTTTATTACAGCAGACTGTACACTACTATCTATAAAATACTGAGGCAGCATGCGTCAGCATTTGGACAGCTGCTCGATAATAAGATTTGGGCTTCTGGATCTTCATGGACAAAAAATCAATTTTAAAAAACTCATTTTCAACGAGCAGTGGTTGTCAACATGTCAGGGCCCGAGGGAAGGGGAGAATGGGACACTTCACCTGGAACTGATGGTCAGGAACCCATTCTCTGAGTTGTTAACCTATGGGTTGTAAGCAAAAATTGAGGCTAAACAGGTCATGCTTTTTAGGATGTTTTGCATTCTTGAGGATATTTCCATGTATCTTGGTGTGTATCTACAAGAGCTTCAGATCATGGAAGATAACATGAAGTTTGCTGAAGCCAGCTCAGAATTCAATTAGAACAGATCAAACAATTCTTTTAATACTAAGCCACTGTTTGTGTTGCAGCAGAATAATGATGAGTGGTTACTGACAGTATGTCATTCAACATTCCTGCTATTCTAATCAACTCAAATAGGTTGGGAGCACAGTCTACTGTTGTGATACAGTCATCGGTTTGTGTTTAGGCCTCAGTGAATCCCTGAAAAGGCTTTAGTGCTTTCAATATCCTAAACCCTTTTTCTTGCCCGAAAACAGAACCCTTCTTTTGCTCATTTAATATACACTGGAAATTGTATATTTAATATATACATTGTATATTTAATATACATTTAAATTGTATATTTTAAATTGTAAATTGTAAATTTAATATACACTGGAATTGAGACACATCAGTATGGTGTCTAGTAGATTCCTACCACAAACCAATATTATTACAGTATTAAAAATATTCAAAAGTTATGCCTTTATAAGGACCAATTCAAATTACATAGAAGTGAGCAATCTTTGGGGTTCTTCAGAACTCTCTATCAGGCTGGAGGACAAAGGACTTGGGCATGATGGAAAAGTCCAAGGTCAGCTAGAAGGTGTGCAGGAGGTTTTATGCAGGCTTCAATTGATCAGCACAATTTTTCTCAAAACATTTTAGTGGTGGGGCCCACTTTTTAGAATGACCATCTGTCAGAACTCACTGAAAGTGATGCTATTAACCTATTAGTGACATTGGGTGCCATCCTAACTTAGCATGGCACAACTCATTTGTCTTCCTTTTCCTGTGGCGATGTAGGGAGGGAACCACATGTTTGTGCACTGGTCTAATCCTCCCCAGGAGTGGGACAGAAGTGTCTCATGGCACTTTGATGACACCTCCAGGTCAGCACAGGATTTATGCTGGGGTTTAGGCTGGTGTAACTGGAGATTAGGTTTGCAGCCATCATCAATTTAGGCTTCAAACCTAAACTGCAATCAGTCAAAAGTCCTGTTGCATTGGGTGCTTGTGGTGTTATTTTGTGTCTTGAAATTCAAGCATTCTAGCTCAGAAATCAAAGCAGAGCACAGATTTGGATCCTTCTGCAACCATACAGTGCTTTCCTCTTTCTAGCATCTCATCTTCCCATCTAGTTAGGGCAAAGTACCATGTCTTTCTCCCAATCTCATCCCACTGTGTCCAGCAGTTCTGTGCCCTGTATTTTGTATTTTCAATGGCTACGTGACCCATCTGAAATTGTCATGTGACTCACCTAGGGGGTCCCAAACCACAGTGTGTTGAATGCTGGATTTGTTTCTGCTACACGTGAGAAAGAGGTTGGTTTACATCCAAGTTACTGGGTCAGTGAAAGTGCTGTTCAGCCCCCAGCCTCCATACACAAGGGAAAAATTCACCATAGAGGAAATGGGTTAGGAAAATAAAAGTCCTATTTTTGATGCACCTGTATTCCCTGAGGGAAGGGGGCATTTTCCTATCAAAAGATATGACAAGAGGCAACATGGCTCAGTCCAAGATACCTGCTAAGATCACGTTCATTTTTTGCATCACCACGATTGCAGAGAAGCCCATTTACTGAAATGCAGTGAATGCATTGCCCAGTCATGATAAATAAGTAATGAGATGGAGGCAAGCCTTATGAGTCAACATTTTACAGAATCTGCCAACTCTACAAGATACGTTGTCCGTACAAGCAAAGGCTTTGAGTTCCTGTAACAGGAATGACTTCAGAATCCCGGATGACAAGAATGGCTTCTGAGTGACTCTGTGGTGTCTTAAAGTGACTCAGCGGTCAGATCATAAGGACAGACCGAGTGCTACCTAAGCTTTGGGACCCAGAGGGTCACTAGAGCAGAATTTAATTGAGGAATAAAGGTCAGCAGAGCGTCAACCAAGAAATAGTTATGGATGTCAACCTCTCTTGGGTTTGGAGAGGTCAAGGTACTTCCTGACCCAATAATCTATATACATATTAGAAAAGGGCAACCTAAATGTGAACAAGCACTTACAAATGATCCTTATTGGAGTTCTAGGCAGATAATGGCAAGCTATTATTAATTCATTTTATCCCATTCTTCCAAGAAGCTCTGGTTGGCATCCCTACAGCCCACTCCAAACTAAAACAACTCCATTGGAGCAGGTGCTGCATCCTTCGGAGCAATTGCAAAATCTCCTTATGACAAGGGAAATTTTTTTATTTTTTTCTTTTCACCCTGGGGCAAGTAGGGCTGAAGTGGTACCCTACTCCCACCAACCCTCTACCTGAAGTGGACCTCATGAATGAGCTAGAACTGTCCAAATTTTATCTTCATTTCAACAGGGCATGGTAAATTAGCTAATCCAGGGTCAACCAGCTGGATGGCTGAATGGCTTATATTGGAATCTGGGTCTCCACAATGTTCATGAGGCATGTTAACCACTGCACCTTGCTAGGCTCTACAAAGTTCAAACCAGAGTAATTTCCAAGAAAAGCGTGGGGTGGTATCCCACCAACCCCCCCCCCTCTTCTAGCATGGTACATGTTAGGATTTGAATTCTGGTCCAACCATTAAAAATTTTTAATTAAAAATTGATTAATTAATTGAAGGACTGTTTTGCTTGTCTCAGATTGGATCATATTTTTCCATAGACTTTTGGCCTCAGTGTGGGTCCTTTCTTGATATGTCACTTTTTCCCACTGGAGGAAAGATCAGGTTAAGACCCTTAAAATGTGCCAGAGATGCTTCTGTTCCAGAGCCAAGGGTAATTCGTGCACAATCCTTTTAAGTGTGCCAATTTTGTATTTTAATTATGTCCCATTAAATTATAATGACCGGTTGCTGAAACATGTCATGCATTTCCTGCATCTTTTATGGGGATCTCTTATTCTATAGGAGCGGCCTGAAATCATGCAGGAAACAACCTCCCCTGGAATTGATTGCATTTCTGATAAAGCACTACACAGTGCTCTCCCAGGAGAAGCACGGACTGCCTTAATGGCTTCTCTTTCTCTTGGAGCTCCAGCACAATAATTTAGCAAATTGTAAGAAGGGCTATTATAGGATCCTGTAGTTTAAAAATCTCAACAGGTCCACATCTGTGAAGGAAATCTGATCACTGGGAATATCTTGGGCATTTGGAAAGTTGTTTTTTTTTTTTTTGAGAAAAGAAAGGCAGGAAAACTACAAATCTGTCATTAGCTAATGGTTATAAATGAGACGTTTTGTGGAATGTGACCAGGTGGTCTTTGGTATTGAAAAAGAAAGAAAATTATTAAAGGAACAATGAAGTGAAATGGAACTGTGGTGGGAAATAGTGGTGAGTTAGAGCTAAATTCCCACTGCAAACCCCCATATAATTGGTGGGGAAAAAAGAGAAATTAAATTGGCATAAATCCACAGACTATCTACTTTGATTCAAAGTGCCCATGAGCTAGGCTGGTGGATTTGTAACTTGATTTGCAAGGTACATATTTCATGATATGCAAAAAGCACATTAAGAATTTGGATATGCTGACAGACAGACAGATGATTATGTTGGAACTGTCTATCAGGTCTGTTCATTAAAAATAGAGAGTCATTAAATTTAGATGGGCACTGAATTTTTTCAAGCATATATTATCTTTGATCCAGGTTCTGACTCTAGTAGTAATGATGTGCATGATTTTTCTTAAACATCCAGGTAATTCTAATATTGAATTCAATGTTAGATGTTTCATTTACTTTATTTTGTTGGAATCAATTCATTAATGCACAATGTTTTTGATAATTTTAAAAGGATTTTTCGATCCACTAATCTAAGAAGTGGACAACTGACTTCTTAACAGTTCCAAAACTTACATATATTTGATATTTACAAGAATCTCAAATGCTTTTCTGTATCAGGGTTTTGAAAGGAATAACATCATGGTACCAGTAAAATATTTGATACTATTTTCATAATTGTATTTGCTGAATGATAACAATAAACTACAGTATTAGTATTTGCACTTTAGATTGTGAGTAGATTTGGGACAGGGACCCATTAGCTATTAATTAGCTATTAATTTTTTCATTTTCTTGTAAACCACTTTGTGAACATTTCAGTTGAAAAGCGGTATATAAATACTGTAGGTAGGTAGGTAGGTAGGTATTAGGATGTTCTCCTAATGCATCATGTTCGACCATGAGAAAATATGCATGGGAATAAAAGTGTAAAGAAAAAAATTGGTATTGATCCAGAGTTGGAAATATATTAAAATGTGTTGGTTTCTGAAGATATCTGCTATTCGGTTGCTATGGATATATGTTTGAAATTGCAGCCAAGAATCATAAGATGGTTCCAAAAACTAATTTGCATTGGACATCAATCATTCTCTTAATGTTAAGGTAAACAGGATCAATAGTACAAAAGCTTTTGAAGCACTCCTCATTCTCATACCACCCTGCATACATAAATTGCATACATACTTGCATACATAAACTTAGGGTCCAATACTTTCCAGAACTGAACTATCATATGGAGGGGTTTATGACAGCCAAACACAGTTCCACTGTGAGAAAAGAGTTTCTAATCATCCAGATCACAAAGAACCGTTTTAGGGAAATGCATGGGAATGTTCATATTTAACAAATAAAAAATCAGGAGACACTAATCAGAAATTGCTTCTGAAAGTTTTCGACTGTTTTAGGAGCAGCTCCTTCACAACTAAAACTCAAATCTTGGTGCACATGAGCAACTATTTATGTGGTAGTTTGAGTCATAGGCAGCCTATTTCTTCAGATCCTGTCCAACTTTAACTGGGAAGCACCTTAATTTTCTATCTCCTCTTTTTGGTCATTACTATATCAGTGCACATCCACTCCTGCCACTACCATTGCCTCCTTTTTGTTGGCCTTTGAAGCAAGCCAAGAGATTTGGAGAGTGGGGTTAAGAGTGTGATAGGTGTTCAGATTGAAAAGGCAAGGGGTGGTTGTCCACCTCCTTCTCCAACCTATTGCCAGAAGCCACTGCTATGAATCCTATGAATGTATACTCAGAAGTAAGTCCATCATCAATGAAGCTTGCTCCCAAGTATAGAATCATAGAGTTGGAAGGGACCCAGTGGATCATCTTGTCCAACCCCCTGTCTCTAGCAAGAAATCCTTGTCTTATGGGGACCCAGGTCTTGAACCCTGGCCTGCTGGTTAACAGGCACTGTGTCTTAACCACTGGTGCCACCAGAGGACAATAGGTGTTATGGGATTGCAGCCTGCCTCACCCCCAAATCCAAGTAACTATGGGAGCACGTAAGAGACTTCACGTGCACCCATAGTTACTGCACCACCTAGTGAAAACCTATTGGAAATTCATATTGGAATCCAGAGTAAGTTGTTCTTACATCGGAGCAAGGGCTCCCCATAGTTACTCTGGATTTTGCCCATAGTCTACCAATGAATTCCTGCTCATTGTTAAAAATTTTCACTAAAAAGCGTGAATCAGTAGATGTGAAGTGAATTGCATGGTCTGGAGATCTTCTCCCTGGGCAGAGAAGCAAACTACATTCAAGCAAATTGCACAAGAATATGCCTGAAGGAATCAGTTTTAATTCAGAGAATATAATGAACGTTCAGAAGACACTTTCACATAGCAATTTTGTACACAGAGATTGTCCTTGCTTTTGCTTCCATGCAAGAATTGACCTAAGTGATATTTTATATATTTTCCATCTGTTTTTCTAGATTGTGTCTTATGTTCATTGATTGGCAGGCACATCACAGGAGTGCAGGCTATAGGGAGGTTTCTGGTGTGAGATCCTTGCAGCCTGATCCGGCATTAATGAAACAAATAATTAATTGGATCTATGAATATATTAACAGAAACAGATTTTCCAAAGCACGCATTTCCCCCCTCTAATTCTCTGCCAGATGGGGCAAGGCATTTTATTGTTACAATCTGTGGTTATGCAAAGTGATAAGTTTTACAGTTCCATAACTCTGAATTTTCTGACTTTGTGCAATTAAACCCTCAGCTTTAGTAACATATTTTGCACATAACATAGGATGTTCATAAACATATTAATTTTTCATCATTTGCTGCTGATATATTTTTATTAAAATTGCATTATATTGCTTTGAATACATTTACTTGTGTGTGTCTGTGCCAGCAATGCAGCTGTAAAATTTGCACATCAAATAAAGTCTCCCTGGTCCCTACTTGTGTTTATCTTGCTATAGCATTCCAAGGAAAAGCCATAAAAGGTTTTGTTGATCATTTGGTATTCATTCATTATTTATGTACAATTTTTACCTACCCCCAAGTTTAATTCTTAACTCCTGAGCTAGACCCAGAACTTATAAGCTCTATAGTTTTGCTGGAAATATCAATAGGCAGCAAAGTACTAGGATCACATTTCTCTTATTATTGAAAGCAAAATGTTTTATTTAGCATCAGATCAATATATAGATTCATGGTGGAAATGAAAATCAGACCTTTGTAACCTTTTGTCTTTCTTCCTATTTACCTCTCTCTGCTGAATTTAAATGAGAATTATGTTTTCAATTCATAAATAGGAACTTCACCAAAAGGGCCAAGAGAGTGTGACAATCAGACACGCTCACACCTTGTGGCTGCAATCCTAACCCCCAGCTGGGCTGGCATAAGTTTCTGCCTTCTTGGTGTCCAATATTGGTCTAGAAGTATCGCAAAAGTGCCGTAAATTAAGTGCCATTTTTTTACATTACATGGTATATCCTGTATTGGCATCCTTCAGTCTCGAAAGACTATGGTATCGTGCTCTGATTGGAGGTCCTGAAACAACATCTAGTGTGACTAAAGAGGCCAATTCGAGAGTGTCCATCCCTTCCACACTGAGGACAAATAAATTCCGTCCCCTGCCCGGGCTCCAGGTTTTGCTGCTTTCGGGTCTGTCTCTTTGCTTCAGCCTGCCGAACAAGTGTCTCTTCCAGTTGGAGAAGGCCATGCTGGGTCTTTTGCCTCCACGCTGAACGGTCAGAGGTCAGGGTTTCCCAGCTGTTGATGTCCTTTCCCAAGCCCTTTAGATCCCTCTTGCAGATGTCCTTGTATCGCAGCTGTGGTCTCCTTCTTGGGCGCTTTCCCTGCACTAATTCTCCATATAAGAGATCTTTTGGAATCCGACCATCAGCCATTCTCACGACATGCCCAAGCCAGCGTAGACGTCGCTGTTTCAGAAGTGTGAACATGCTAGAGATTCCAGCATGTTCCAATACTGTGTCATTTGAGACTTTGTCATGCCAGGTGATGCCAAGAATATGTCAGAGACAGCGCATATGGAAGGTGTTCAGCTTCCTCTCCTGCCATGCATAAAGGGTCCAAGACTCGCTGCAGTACAAGAGTGTGCTCAGGACGCAAGCTCTATAGACCTGGATCTTTGCATGTTCCATCAGCTTCTTATTAAGCCATACTCTCTTTGTAAGCCTGGAGAATGTAGTAGCCGCTTTACCAATGCGTTTATTCAGCTCAGAGTCTAAGGAGAGAGTGTCAGAGATAGTTGAGCCAAGGTACACAAAGTCATGGACAACCTCCAGTTCATGTTCAGAGATGGTGATAGAGGGAGGTGGATCCACACCCTGACCCATGACTTGTGTTTTCTTCAAGCTGATTGTTAGTCCAAAGTCTTGGCAGGCTTTGCTAAAACGGTCTATAAGTTGTTGAAGGTCTTCAGCAGAGTGAGCAGTAACAGCAGCGTCATCGGCGAAGAGAAGGATTGTAGAGTTTTCCGTCTGATCTGGTCCAGAGAAAAGACTAATATTGAAACAGAGCAAGATTCAAGGAGATAAAAGGTTACAAGCTGTGATGGGTATACATAAGCTTTTGGTTTTAGAAGTGGCTACCTCGGAATGCCCAACACAAGGGTAAAGGAGCAGGTTTCTTGCCTTGCAGTCTCCCTGAGATATCTGGTGGTCCACTGTGAAATACAGAAATAAATGGGCCTTTGGCTTGCTGCAGTAGGGCTCTTCTTTCGTTCTTCTGTATTGACACTATCTCAAATCCCACTCTGTCACCATAAATAAATGAATAGTAATCTCTGAATTATTGTGGGATTGTGATTGTGTGATGGAAAGTCCTCAGGTTGGTGGTTTGAGGACAAAGTCCCACATGGTAGAATGAGCTCCCATTACTTACCCAGCTCCTGTCAACCTCGCAGTTTGAAAGCAGGTAAATGCAAGTAGATAAATAGGTACTACTTTGGTAGGAAGGTGTTTTATGTCCTTTTGGCATTTAGTCATGCCAGCCATGTGACCAAGGTAATGTCCAAAGATTTTGCTGGCTCTTTGGCTCTTAATAGGGATGAGCACCATGCTTAGAATTGGTCATGGCTAGCAAGGTAACCTGCAGGGAAATTTTTTCCTTTACCTTTAATAATGAGGCTAATGATACTACTACTAATACTAATACTGTATTTACTCAAATATAATGCTCACCTTTCTCAGCCAAATTCAGTCTCCAAAATCAGGGTGTGCATTAGATTTGATGTTAATTGGAATTGAGTAAATACAGTATTTTCATCATAAGTATGGGGAGCGCATTAGATTCGATGGCACATTATATTTGAGTAAATCCAGTAATTATGCGCCCAGCCACATAATTGTAACTTCCTGGCTTCCTTTGCCTCTCACAGCACCATCATAGAGAGCCAGATGTCCCAACACACATCAGTGAGTTCTCCCACCCTAAGGGCGGGATAGTAATTTGACGTATTTATCATAAGATGCAGTTCCTCTTACTTTAAGAACAGCTTTCTTTTCACTTCTTGTCAGGTTGCTTCTCTTGCATTAATAGGATAGTTTCCCTTTCCCCATGTTGCAAAGTGAATTACAAAAGTCATGATATGTAGGGTTTTTTAAAAAAAGGATGAGTGCTACAGGAAATTGTGGCAGCGCATTCATACTATTTAAAAGATCTTCTAAATGCATCGCTGTGCTCCTGATGTTTACAGGGTTTGTAAATCTTCCCTGTGACATTGCCAAGAACTACTCTTGTATAAAACAAAGAGATCAATCCTTCTGCTGCTACTAAACCTGCACTTTGTATTAGACTGGAAAAACAGTAACGAGAAAGCTTCCAATTTTAAACAGTCATCTATTGATAGAGTTTTGCTTTAACCTGGACTAATAGAATTTAACCCTTTGTGTGGATTGTATGGATGAAAAATTAACACATTTTTTGTCAAAAGATGTAGAAGAAATTCCTAATTCTTGAGAAGTTAGTGGGGGACCACATGCCTCTTTCCATCATCAGGGTTTGTCTATTGTCTGTTGTGGAATTGCGCTATGGGATACCTCATCCTCTTTTTGGCCCATATCCTAAACAGTCAAATTAAGCCCTTTGCTCCCAGAGCAGTTAAGGTGATTTTCCATAAGATAACACTAGAGGGTGATATAACTACGTGGACCCGTAACTGCTCTGGATTTTGCCCATAGTCTCACATCCCTTGCTCATTACACTTTAACCTTCCCATTTTGTTCTCTCCATAGGTGGAGTCACACTACTGTCTAAACTACATTACCATGATATTTGTCTTATGCTGGGCCTGAATTTTGTGGTACATCTGTGGGCAGTAATTTTCTATGCTGTGTGTCTGTTGTTGCCATATCATACAGGCACTGGCATACCTCAAGGATAGGATTGGGCTGATAACCTTGAATAAGTGTTTTAATTTGTTGAAATGAGATAATGGAAAAGTATGTAGTGAGGTGTTTAGGAACATAAGCAATAAAAAAAGAAATTCAAATATATCTAGCTAGGATTACACATAAAAAAGGTAAAGATGTCCCCTGCAGGTTGTACTGCTAGCCATGACCATCTGTAAGGTCTGGTGCACATCCCCATATCTAAGCTGAAGGGCCAACATTGTTGAAGAGTGAAAGATCGAGACTAGAAGGTTAAGCTGCTGTAAATTGCTTGAAGATAAGATCTGAAAATCTCGGGCTCGACAACACCAGAAGCTGTGCATGGATAGATGTTGATGCTGGACTGTGGGAGTGTGTGTAAAGAAGAAATGCAGTTGCAGTGGAGTCTGTCCAAAGTCATGACAGTGAGCAAGTGAATGTGAGACTGGACATAACAAGGTAACATCTAAGAATGCAGGAGTTCTTGAAATAGAGAACTGTTCTTTGAATTGTAAAACCCTTCTAGGGTTAGTAAGCCTCCCTATGTAAAATGCCTTGAGAATGAAGTCAAAAGAGAAATCTGATAACCTGAAAGGTGGTTATATAAATACCTACGTTTGTTGGTTTGTCCAAAAATGCTTCCTTTGTCATGTGGCCAGCATGACTGAATGCAAAAGCGTGTGTTACTTTCCCACTAAGCTGGTACCTATTTATCTAGTTGCATTTATATGCTTTCGAACTGCTAGCTTGGCAGGAGCTGGGCTAAGAATGGGAGCTCACTCCATCTTCTAGCACCTGGGTCTTGAACCCTGGCATGCTGATCGACAACTGCAAGTACTAATTGATGTAGCAGAAATGAAGCTAATAAATGAATTCATGGCAACTGTACAAACTGTACAGTAGCATGGCAACTGCACCTGCTGGTGCCTGCTGCTGCCTGGTAGGGATGTCCGGTGCATGGTGGTGCCTGCTGCCACTGTGTGGTGCCCAATGCTCAGTGGTCCCTGATAAGAATGCCCAGTGCTTAGTAAATATGCCCACTGCCCACTGGTGCCTGGTGATGTCTGCTGTCCACTGTTGCCTGGTGAAGCTTGCTGCCCACTGGCGCCTGCTGTTGGGTGGCACCTGCTAGGGGTACCTGGTGCTCACTGGTGCTTGCTAGGAATGCCTGGTGCCCACTGATGGCCACTGCTGGTGGTGACTGCTGCCTGGTGGTGCCTGCTGCCCACTGCACAGTAATGCCTGGTGGTGCCCACTACATAGGTCAAGGTTCCTGGCAGGTTGCCCTGCCAACCATGACTGGCTAGGTTGCCCTGCTGCCTATACAGGCACCAGCCACAGCTGTTAGGTGCAGTGCTCATCCCTGATTCAAGCCGTGAGCCAGCACTGTCTGAAGACACCTCCATGGTGACAGGGCCAGTATGACTGCACAGAACACTGTTTACCTTCCCACCAAAGTGGTACCCATTTATCTACTTGCATTTCCATGATTTCAAACTGTTAGGATGGCAGGAGCTGGGCTAAGGATGGGAGCTCAGTCCATCTTGAAGCACTCAGGTCTTGAACCCTGACCTGCTGGATGATAGGTGTCTTTGTGCCCAGTAGTGCCCAATGCCCAGTGGTGCCCGGTTAGAATGTCCAGTGCTCAGTAGGTATGCCCAGTGCCTGCTGTCCGCTGGTTCCTGCTGTCAACTGCAGCATGGTGTCTGCTGCCCAATAGTGCTTGGTGGTGCCTGTAAGGGATGTGTTGTACCCAATGCTGCCTGGTGGTGGCCACTGCTTCCTGTTGCCCAGTGCACAGTACCTGAAGGGAAATATTAGAGACTATATGGTCAGAATCCCTTTTGTAACAGCTGGACAATTATGAAACCTGGATGGGAAAAGGAGATGTTGGTCTTGGTCGTAGAACATTTTAGTGGTTAGGTGAGGATGTTAATTCCCTAAAGTTCAACCAGAAAACAATGGTTTGAGTGCAGGATGACCTATTTCCACATGTGGATTTTATCAGCTTTTGATTAAAACAAGGGTGTGGCCAATGGATTGTGTAAGTTTGAAGAAAAAGAAAAACAAGACCAGATACGGAAGTCAAAAATATGGCTGGAGTGATATCAGAACTACATGTAAGCTCTACTTATGTCCTGTTTTGATGGCAGTTTCAGTGGTCAGGGTCTTGCAAGGGCTGAGCTGGATTGGTCTGTCCTAGAGTGGGTTATATTGCCAGCCTTGTAATTTTGCTGTGCTCAGGAAAGGAAGATGGCTTTTGAATCGGAGCTGTAAGTCTGTCTTTTAACTCTGTCTAGCTAAAGGGTCCACAGATAGAGGGTCCACAGACTGCCCAATGGTGCCTGGTAGGGATACTCTCTCTGTGCCAGTGCCTGACGCTGCCTGCAGCTGCCTCCTGGTACCTTTCGGTGTCCATTCCCCAGCGGTGCCCACCAGCTGTGCCCATTGCTCACAAATATTCTGGAAATGTTACTCCCGCAATGGCCGTTTCATTCTGATGGTGATGAATAAAATTGCAATCACAAACTACCAACGTAAGGTGAAAAATTAAAAAGCTGTTGTCATTCACAGTTTACATTAGGGACCCAATCCAGCATTTATTCTCGGCTTCTGGGTATACTTAATTACCTATTTGTAAGTCTCTAAATGCAGGGGTCCTCTTCTTCTGTTACCATGACAACATCTTTGCTGTGTGCACACGGTATGCTTATGCTGTCTACATCCAGAGGTCACGACAAAGCCATACGTGTGGCTAAAACAATAGGATGGGTGCCAGGGGGTGGGGGTGGAAATTGGAGAATGCAGAAGTTCATTTCCAGTTCTCTTTATTATTGTTCTCCACCGAGAACGAGGGCGACAGTCAAGAAGGCCTGAATGTAAATGAAGGTTTTTGATGTGTGCAAATGGTAATGGTCGACTTGGCTGTCTATTTGAATGATGAAACATGCAGCTCAACACGACAGATATATCATCTGTCAGGCTTGCAGCGAAATGTCACGCTGAGAAACAAAATAGGGGAAAATAAACAGCAAACCTGTTTAAGTGCATTTGTCTAAATGCCACTCGCTGAGACCTACTAACAATGGTTCAGATTTCCTAGCTATGAAGCAAGACTAAATCTAACCATCTGGTCACTTTAACTGAGAGATATGAGCTTGAGAGAGATCTTGCCTTTTGATCCGGTGACTGTCACAGTGATGGGCTCCAGCAGGTTCGCACCTACTCTATAGAACCAGTTGTTAAAGAGAGATAGGACATATAAAGTTTAAAAATAGCCATTTAAAAGCGGCCACCAGATGAGCATAGAACCAGTTGTTAATTTCTTTGAATCCCATCACTGGACTGTCATGTCATGTAATTACCAAAGAATACATGGTTGTTTGTACAGTGGCGCTTCATGTAAAGAACACCTCACATAAAGTATGTTTCATGTAACAAACAAAAATTTCTCTAGGATTCTGCTTCACGTAAAGAACACATTCGTTGGCAGTTGGGGCAGAGGCGTTGGTCGGCAGCCTGCTTAAAAAGCGTCAGCGCACCTGCCATAGTGAAAGCAACAGTTCCATGCTGTTCCTCCTGTGGCCGGGTGCTGGGCAGAGGGAGAGAAGAGCAGTGGAGAAGAGGGAAGCAGCTCAGGGCTAGCCAGAGGAGAGCAGGGGAGAGAGAGGCTCAGGATGGAGAGAAGGAGAAAGTGGGGAGACACTTTGAAGGTGTCTTGGTTTGCAGCCTCCTAACCATGTCTACCCAGAAGTAAGCCCCATTGTGTTAAATGGGTCTTACTCCCAAGAAAGTGTTTTTAGGACTGCAGCCTAAGTAGACTTCATAAGATCATGCACATTGAATGCATGTTTTGAATTCAATCCCAGTGTTCTGTCATCATTTTTACATCCAGTTAATATTTTTATATGAATATTTTTGGGGAACCAATAATCTGAGTTTCCATTATTTCCTATGGGAAAATCCGCTTCATGTAAAGAATGTTTCATGTAAAGAACATGCCTCCAGAACGAATTAAATTTGTTACGTGAGGCACCACTGTATTTGGCAACCACCATCTCAAGGCTAAGAAATCCAAACAGAAATTAGAAAAGCCACTCTCTCATTACAACTGAGGAGCCCCTAAATTCTAAAGGATGAGAAAATCAAACAGTTGCACAATCTGCGCCTCCTGGTTTGCTTGACACCCTAGTGAACCAAGCTCAGGTTAATACCAAAACACAAACAAAACAAAAAGAAGGGTTTAGGAGGCTGAAGCATCACAGAAACTCCTGGTTGGTTAGAAAAGGGGAAAATAGAGGGGAATAGAATAAAATCAGGATTTTAACCACATGTAGTAATGTATGTGGAAAGCCTTCAAGACTGCTCTGATCAACAATTTGACACTGGTTCAATTAAATTCAGTAGAGGTGTTGCAAATGAACAGGAGGTGAATTATCAAAGATGGAGAGAGTATGATTTGCTTTCAGCATGAAGTCTGAATGATTTATTGGAATATAATAAGATATGTTTGAAGCTTTCTGAAATATCACTAAAGAAAAGTTCTGAGCTGAAAATGACATCACTTGTTTTCCTTGCTAGTTCCAAAACTGAGTGGGCATTTACATACCTGACACATCTTTCAATAATAGTGTTGCCTTTATGGTAGCAGTTTCCTCAAGATCCTGTTTAAATAGTCAGGCAATGTCTTCTGCATTCCCTGCCTGGTTCACATCAGACAAATAAAATCTGACTAGTAATAATGCCTTCAGTGATTTTATCAGTTCTCAGGTAAAGCTGACAAATCAAGTTAATATAAAATACAACCCATGGACTCCTTCTTAATTGAATGGCTCCTGCTCTCAGTTCTTCTGCACTTCATATCTGCTGCTTAGAATCTAGAATCGAAGGGACTGATCCTACGAAAATTTCAAAAGCTGATGCAGCTATACCGATGGAGTATACCTGCATCCTGCAGTGGGGTGAAGTCACAGAGGTCTTCAGAAATTTGGATAGGGTCACACCCAAAATTGACAAATTAATCCCAGAGAAAGGTTGAATTAGTTGTTTTGAATAGAGCAAGTGTAATCTTTTTTTTAATTTCTCATTTTTCGGCCTGTGTTGATGCCTTCTTTGGCTGTCATCTCTCCTGAACTGTTTCTAGATTTGAACTTTGCTTCTCAGACCTATGAAGAAGAATCCAGAGCCTAGCCCTGTTCTGATATTTCTTCTTTTTTGGACCCTTCCTTGAATTTTT
This sequence comes from Cryptoblepharus egeriae, assembly GCA_030015325.1. NCBI lineage: Eukaryota > Metazoa > Chordata > Lepidosauria > Squamata > Scincidae > Cryptoblepharus > Cryptoblepharus egeriae. The sequence continues at coordinate 28,157,509 of JAREYC010000003.1, forward strand.
GGAGGATTCTTTCAGGTGAATATTTCAGTATTAAGGATGCCATGCAGGACCAGTCCATGATCAAAGTTATGTTCTGTCCACCATTGGAGGGGATAGCATCCTGTATGTGCCATCAGTGCTAGTTGCCATCCCCTCTTGTGGCTTATATGCCTTTTATCCTCTGAACAATCCAATGAGATAGTTTAGGATTAGAGACAACAAAGCATCACAGATGAATGGGCAATGTTCTCAGGTTTTCATCTGACACTTCGACTACCATACAACACCAGCTCCAAATCAAATATGTTTTATACATACATATGAGACTGAAGGATGCCAATGAAGATGACATACATACATACATACATACATACATACATACATACATACATACATACATACATACATACATATGGTGGCCTATATATCAGACTTTGTACAGTTATGTTCTCAAAAACATATATCCCAAGTTATGAGTTATTTCCAAAAATGAGAACCAGAAAATTATTTCATTTTTTATGGCCAGCATTTCTCCTGCATCTGGTTAGATAGTGGATTTGTTGTTCCTTTGTCATCTTCATGATGATAACTGTACGTTGATGTTTGCTTTAAGCTTCCTCTGAAGAATCTTGTAGGCACTGTGATGCTAGCATATTTGTAACTTGTTGTTGAGATAAGAAAACAACTTACAGTGTCTTGCTTGTGTTTTTCAAGTTGCTGTGCAGAAATGATTTATGCTGTAGTTGTCTTGTACAGCCAGTGAAATCTACTCTGTACTTAACAGTCCTAATCAATAAAGCATCAGTGCCTGAACATCAGAAGGAGTTCATCATATTTGGGGATTATCCCTTCTACTCTCTACTTCCCCAACCTTTGAAAAGTTCTAGGTTCCTGCTACTTGACTTCTGGCTTCTTTTGTAGGAAGACATCATAGGAAACATATGTAGCTGGTTTACAAATTTCTGACTTGGACATCAGATGAAAGCAAGCAGCTTGTGCTTAAGACTATGTCTGCTACCTCATATTGGATTCCAAGAGAGAAGCCTTGACCCCTACATACTTTAAGTTATCAATATCTTTTAAACACAGTCTCACTCTAAAGCAGTGGCATAGCTACTGGGTGCATCATCCCGCACAGCAGAGTGGGGGGTATTACACCATCTCCACTGAAAATGTGTATGGTAGATCTTATCTGAGGCATGTGGCAAATGCCCTCTTCCTGCCCAAATCCCTCTATAGCTCCAAATGGAGCCATTTCCAGAGATAGGACCATGCATATGCTGGATACGGGTGACAGCGTGTGTGTGCTATTGCATCATCACCATCATCAGGCACCAACCAGCAAAGCAGTGCTACTGCTCCAAAATAGCAAAAACAAAGGCACAAAGAAAGGAACACAAAACCCAGCTCCCCATGGTTTATTAGCCTCAAAATGAGATGCCGCTTTTAAAAATATTAGCCTCTAAATGAGATGCCACATTTAAAACACACATCAGAAGTGCCACATATTCATGGCCATCCATGAGCCCTCAGTAGGACCCAACAAACCATTACAGAGAAGACAGGCTTACCATGAAGGGTCAAATGTAAAACTTTGTTCCAGAACCATCAGAAACTTGGTGTCATCATTGCTTGTATTCCTATTGCAGCTACCAATTCATCCAAGTGCCGAAGATTCCTTATTTATTTATTTATTTATTTATTTACTTACTTACTTACTTACTTACTTACTTACTTACTTACTTAGGGCAAAATCCAGAGTAACTACGGGGACTCCTTGCTCCGGAATAAGAACAAATTACTCTGGATTACAATATGAATTTCCCATAGGTTTTCATTAAGTGGTGCAGTAACTACGGGTGCACGTAAAGTCTCTTACGTGCTCCCGTAGTTACTCTGGATTTGGGGGTTACTTAACAAGCGTATATCAAAATACAGTGGTGCCTCACATAAAGAGCTTAATTCATTCCGGAGGCATGGTCTTTAAGTGAAACACTTTCATTCCGGAGGCATGCTCTTTAAGTGAAACACTCTTTAAGTGAAGCAGATTTCATATTCATATAAAAATATTAACTGGATGTAAAAATAATGACAAAACACTGGAATTGAATTCAAAACATGCATTCAGTGTGCATGATCCTATGAAGTCTACTTAGGCTGCAATCCTAAAGGCACAATCCTAAAGACACTTAGGAGGCTGCAATCCTAAAGACATTTTCCTTGGAGTAAGCCCCTTTAACACAATGGGGCTTACTTCTGGGTAGACATGTTTAGGAGGCTGCAATCAAAGACACTTTTCTGGGAGGCTTACCTGGGCTGCTGCTGGATGTTCGAGGTGGTCGGTGGGGGCACTTGGGGGCAGTTAGGGGCTGCTGCCTCTGGCACCTCCAGGCAACTGCCCCCACATTGGGGGCAGTTAGAGGCAGCAGTGCTGGCCAGCAGCCCTTTTAAAGAGCCTCCATGCGGAGCATCAGGGCTGCATAGCACATGCGCTCATAGCACGCTTGCTTGTTAAGTGAAGCAGAACTTGTTAGGTGAAGCAAGATTTCTTGGAAATTTTTGCTTGTTATGTGAAATGCTTGTTAAGCGAGGCGCTTGTTAAGCAAGATACCACTGTACATGGATATGAGATAAATCAAATGTTAATGTCCAATCCACTCAAGAATAGAGTGATCTATGTTGAAGAAATCAGACTTAAGGCCTGTATAAGCTCTCGATGGACACTCGAACACAATGCAATTAATATTTTGTTGAGGAGCACCACAGTTACACTGAGGGGTACATACAAGACCCCATTTAAACACAGCATCCTGGCAGACACCATGCTTGGTACAGATCCTGGTCAGAGTTGACCAATGCTGGTGAGGAAGGTCAAACCTGGCACCAATGCTGGTGAGGAAGGTCAAAACCTGGCACCATCCTCTATGGTGCTATGTGGCTCAAAACAGGGAGCCAGCAAGTAGGAGTAGATTTTATACAACCGCTTATGATCCTCATGGGATTGTTTAGTCTGGCATCAATCTAGTGCGGCAGCTATTAAGCCATAGAGGGGCATAGTATTCTGCTGCGGAGAATCCTAGTGCTGATATTCTGAGAGTAGAGTCTGAGGTTCCCAATTTTGATCCGCTTAGTTTCTGGAGTGTGACCTATAAGCAATTCCTTTCATTCACTTTCAGAACTGTTCTGGACTGTAATGGCAAAGTTGAGGAGACACCATTTTGTTTGTTGAGCAGTGGGCATTGCCACTGCTGACTATTATGAATTCTAGCAATATTTATATTTGATATCTGGACTCAATATCATAAACCAAACATTAGGACATAAATCTTGAGATGCTTGTCTTTTAAAAAAAATTCTTTTTTAGTATCTGTGAGTAGGCCATGAGAGCAGATTACAGTGTACAAGTGCTTGGCTAAGATGTTGCTTGTTTTATTTTTAACTATACTTGCATAGCTATTTTAGCAGGATAGAAATCTTTATTTGCACCAAACAGTGAACATGTATTCTCTTCAAGAGAATAAGCAGTCAATATTTTCCTCCAAACATTCTATGGAATATTGTATGCAATCAAACAAATATGGGCTATGAAGCCAGGACTGTTGTATCAGGACTTACACTAAGGTAAAGGGCCCCATCTCTTGAGTTTAGTTGAGGGTGGGTCACCTCTAGATTTTATCACCTCTGTTTTTTGTCTGGCAGTGATGTGAGTGATGTGAGATGTGAGTGATGCGAGAGTTGCACACTGACTTTGGCATGACTTGACTTTGGCATTTTAAAAAATGGCAAAATTTTCCCCTCAACATAAATTGAGGTGGTTACAATAAGAACAAGAATTGATGCTCCGTATCTCATTCAACCACCCCACAAAACCCTTTAACATTTGTGTGCCCCTATTATTTTAGCACCTGAGGTGCCCTAATCACCTTAGTTCCATAACTGCACTCAGTGAAACATTACACAATGTTTCTCCAGGATTCTAGACAGACATCTTTGTCAATAATTACTAAATATCCTTTAAAATATAGGGATAAAATACATATCCTATGAAATATTGATGTATAGGGATTAAACTTGGGACCTTTTGCATGCAAAGTAGCTTCTCTACTACCAAGCTACGACTCCTGAAGCCTGGCTTGCAGATCAGTTTCTTACTGCCCAGTCCTACTGTTGGCTAGCCCAGAGTATCCAATGGTACTGCAGTGATAGAGACATACCTTCCCCATCACTCACTGCCTTGTCTTTGATAGACCTACATACTTTGAATATTTCTTTGTATCTGAACTCAGAAAAGTAAACTGAACTCTTCCAATTCCAGCAGTGTCCTGGATGATTCATTGATGTTTGTAGAAGAATGAATAGAAAGTTCAAAGATAGTTGCTGTCAGAGAGAAAGTTGGCTTGAGCTAAAGCCATAGAGTTGGCAGCAGCTGAGGAAGAAGGACTAGTAAATTTGAAGGATTTTCACCTTGAGTCTATGATAATCTAGGTGGAATCCATAAACAAAGTTCACAGGCAGTCATAAAAGCTTCAGACCCTGGAAAGTTACTTCATTTGTATAGTTCATCACAGTGCAACTAGCGTTCTGACAGTTTAAGGCCCTTTATGGATATTGCAAAATGTGACAAACCTTATGGCATGGTTTGGCCACTTCTGCAAATGGCAAAGATGGATGGCCAGAAGTTGGAGGGACCTGCTGAGCCTCAGCAGGAAAAAGTCATGAGATTGTCCACTGAGGCAATCCACAAGGATTATTGTGAAGGGTGACGCCTCTCCATATAGGGTGAAGTCTTAAACCTCTCCCCTCCTTCAACTAATACTCTGAGGAAGAGAGAGACAGCTGAATACCAGTAGATCTTTACTTCTAAAGATGAGCAGGAATAGGACAAGCATAGAGGAGAAGGAGACAATTGCCTTTGCTTACACCAGGAGGATGAGGAATAGACATCCAGTTTTTACTTGTAACAACTATAAGAACCTTCAAACAGAAGAAGAAAAAGATAACAAATGGATAATTGGAGATCAAGCTGGTTTGATTACTTTTGAAGTAGAGAACAACCTCCCATATCCAAAGATATGAATCAAGTTTACCCTACAATCCAGAGTAACTACAGGAGCACGTAAGAGACATTACGTGCACCCATAGTTACTGCACCACCTAATGAAAACCTATAGGAAATTCATATTGCAATCCAGAGCAAATTGTTCTTACACCGGAGCAAGGACTCCCCGTAATTACTCTGGATTGCGCCCTTAGTTACTGATGAGAAGTAGGACTCATCTAGATTTAATATTGCACACACGGAGGAGGAAATATGAAAGAAACAGGTCCTACAAAAGCACATTAGTAAGTATGATACCAGTAGATGTCATGATATAAAACCCATAACTGCATTAATAGCACTTTTCAGTGCAAGTCAATCTATGTGAAGTGAGTGAAAGTGTTATTTTTATATTATTTTATTTGCCCAATTTATATCCTGCTTTTCTCCCAGAACTGCACCTAAAGAGGTTCATTCTTATATAAGAATGTGTTGCTATATAAAAAAATCCTTTTTTTAAAAAATAATGAAATTACAGTGGCGTCTCACGTAAAGAATGCCTCACGTAAAGTATGTTTCACGTAACAAACAAAAATTTCTCCAGGATTCTGCTTCACGTAAAGAAAGTGCTTCACATAAAGAAAACATTTGTTGGCAGTTGGGGCAGACACACTGGCCGGCAGCCTGTTTAAAAAGCATCAGGGCTGCCTAGCGCACCTGCCCATACTGAAAGCAACACTTCCATGCTGTTCCTCCTGTGGCCGGGCGTCCTCTGGGTAGAGGGAGAGAAGAGCAGTGGAGAAGAGGGAAGCAGCTCAGGGCTAGCCAGAAGACAGCAGGGGAGAGAGAGGCTCAGGATGGAGAGAAGGAGAAAGTGGGGAGACACTTTGAAGGTGTCTTGGATTGCAGCCTCCTAACCATGTCTACCCAGAAGTAAGCCCCATTGTGTTAAATGGGTCTTACTCCCAGGAAAGTGTCTTTAGGACTGCAGCCTAAGTAGATTTCATAAGATCATGCACATTGAATGCATGTTTTGAATTCAATCCCAGTGTTCTGTCATCATTTTTACATCCAGTTAATATTTTTATATGAATATTTTTGGGGTTGTGGAACTAATCATCTGAGTTTCCATTATTTCCTCTGGGAAAATCTGCTTCAAGTAAAGAAAGTTTCACGTAAAGAAACTGCCTCCGAAATGAATTAATTCTGTTACGTGAGGCGCCACTATATCTTGAAGCAAGGTTGAAAGAAACTGAATATCAGCTTTGCACCATGGAGACAAAGATGCTGGGGTGGATCACTTGCTTTGATCACGTCCACAATGATGACATCCAACAGCAATATGGTGTGGCTTCAGTTGTCAACAAGATGAGAGAAGCTCCCTTCTAGGCCATGTTTTGCATGCCAGTGACAACACAATAGCACAGAAGAGCCTGCAGTCAGATGCAAATGACCGAAGGTTTGATCGAAACAACACGGGTTTGATACACTGCATGGCGACATGAATACCACCCTTCTTCACCTAGACCAAGCATGCAATTGGGAGAAATGACAAATGTGACCCAGAATCGTGGACCTGGCCACGATATGGACAAATACAAAAGAAGAAGATCTTGAAGCAATGTTGAAATCTTAAACACATTTTCCTGGAAGTAAATCCTATCAAACTCAGTGGAACTTCTGTTTACAAAGGCAATCAGCACAATGACAGCCAGTTGCATTTTCATCAAGTACATTGATACTATCTTCAAATGCTCTGCATCTGTTGTTCCTCCTTCTCATATTCCTGTTTGCTTTACTACATAATTCCTTCAAAAATATACTTTTCCCCCTTTTTAATATTCCAGATCTGATCAAATACTCAGTAGGAAATACTGTTGGAGGATGAAAATGAAGTCAGTGACTCAGACCAAAATAAGTGTAGTTAAAATAGTGTAGGAATTGTGAAAACAGATGAAGACGGGAAAGTTATCTGGAAAGTTTGGCAGTGTGTTGCTTTCAATAAACATACAACAGAGACATCACAATTAACTTTGGGTTGCCCAGCAGAACTTCAGAAAACCATAGAGAGGCTCTGAAACTGTGAGGGACAAAAGTGGAAGGGGTGGTCACCATTAGTGATTGTAAAACACGTCTAGAAGGAAGTAGCTGAAGAACCCTTTCCTCAAAAGAACTGAAAAGTGATCATTTTCTACTTTGTGTTCAATTCAGTGGTTCCACAATGTTTCCCAGCCACAGAGACAATATTGTCCACCCAAACCTGCTCCCCTATACAGTGTATAAGAATGTCGCCCTAGTGGAGAGCCACAGTCAATCAGAGCCAATGGCCCAGTAGATCAAAAGAGTCAGCAACTGAAAAAATTTGGAAACCACTAGTCTAACATCTGAGATTTAAAGAATTCTGTACCTACCTAGTTAGCACTTTTTGGTACAACATATGTTTGTGATATGACACTCCAGGGCTAATTTCACTAAGAGCAGAATCCTAACCATGTCTACTCAGAAATAATCCCCATTGAGTTCAATGGGTCTTACTCCCAGGAAAGTATCTTTAGGATTGCAGCCTAAGTTTCTTTGTTTACTGACCCTTGAACATGCCACATAAAATTGTGTATGAGAAAAGTAGCGTTGACTAACATCGATGCCAGGCCCCTGGGATTTACTCCTAATGATCACAAAGTATTCTCTGAGCAGGAACTGCAGTAAATTCAAAACGATAGCTTGACAGGATGAAGTAAGTACAGTACATCCATTTGCATGCACTTCTTCACACAATGCATAATTAGTCTAGTGATCTTGTTAGCACAAAATGTGTTGATGGCCACTGATATGGATGACCTTAAAGGGGACTGGATAAATTCTTGGGAGAGGGGAGACAAATCTATCAACTTGTATTGATAGTTAATAATAAATTGCTACTTATTATAACTCTTCATTATCTCCAGGTTCAGTGACAATATGCTTTGCCAACCGCAACAAAGCCAGTTGGAACAATGGTGAGAGAGGGGGATGTCTTTGTGTCCTTCTTGTGGTCTTCTCAGAGTCCATTGGTTGGCCATCCAAATGGACATTTGTCACGGAGCATCTTTTTAGAAGGTAAGCAGTGAATATCTTGATTTGGGAAGGAGTCCTGCTCCCAAATTTTGAAATCTGCCCTTGATTTTTCTGGCCCAGCGAACAATGACAGCAGATCAACTGTAAACTGTCACTCAGCTGATCTTTGGCATTAGAAGTCATAATGATGCTTGGGTGTTCCCAGAACAAGGCCTATTAACACATACAATTTTTGCACAAAAGCTTGCTGTGTGGTTCTGAATAGATTTGCTAATGAGGATTTGATGAAAAAAATTAACACTTCTCCCCTGAGTGTTAGAAAAAAATGCTCAGAATGAAGAGGGAGACAACAGGAAATGTAATGATTAGACTCAGCAAAATGGAGATCAGATCCTTTTGTCTGCTAACTGCATACACCAAACGCTTATGCTTACTGAGGGTCACTACTTTTTGTAGTAGGGTTTCTATGCCATAATCTGTGGTGGCATAAGAAATAGAAATTCATTGGGCATAGTTTTTTTTTGTCAGTGATATGAGAAACCTCACCTGTTTCTACCTGTTGTAAAGTTTTTGGAAGCACAAGAATCTTGTCTGGAAGGGGGAAAATGTACAAGCCAAATTAGATGAAGGATAATTTTGTATCCCTTTTGAGGAAACTTCTACTTGAAAACTAAATTATATGCCATGTGAAATATATTGTCCAAATCACTGTAAAATAGAAATACAATTTACCTATGCAATGAAGTGTCTGATGATTTGATACGTTCACTGACCATGTGGGTAAAGTCTATGAACTAGTTGTGGATTTCCATAGAGTCCTGGCATATTTTAATTATGCATTAATTTGGGTGTGTGTGTGTGTGTGTCTGTCTGTCTGTCTGTCTGTCTGTCTATGTAGTCTCCCAAGTGGTCTTGATCCCATGATAGTCATCCACACAAAACAATGATAGAATATGTATGGACATGCAGGAAAAAACTCAATTAGCTGGAGTCTTTCCTAGATTGCCTAGTTAGGTAGAAAAGATGTCATGGCTAGAAGTGATGTCATCAAGTGGGAAAATTTTTAACACCCCAACATATGACAAAACCAAATTTAATTAATGAATTAAATAGAAAAAGTAAATTAAAATTTACAGCAAGTATAAGTTTCAATACTTATTTTAAATAGAGAGCCATCCTAACCTTCCCAATCAGTTGCTGATTTTTTTCAATACCACAAACATCTCAAAGGCTGCACACCTGGGAGTAACCCTTGAGTAAACCCCATCGAGTACCATTCTTAAAATTACAGATCTGTATATGTTCACAATGCAGCCATATACCATGTCAGCATCATGTCTAATATATGAAAAATCAAACCCATATTGAAATGAATGGGGACCGACCTGAAATTGTCTCATGACTCACTAGTGGGTCTCAACCCACAGTTTGAGAATCATTGGCTTAGTTCTTTCAAAATCCCTCTGCTCCAGTCAGGATATACAGCACCTTATGGCTCAGTTTTATCCAAGGGGGCCACTGCTGGAATGAGCAAGCCTATGGCAGAATGTGCCAAATGGTCATCAAAAATGGGTGGAGGGCAGGAGGCATAATGGAGGGAGGAGGGGGAAGCACCTGGCACAGGCTATTTGCACCGGATGCTATCTTTTTTCATAGCAGCTGTAATGCCCACTTGCACTTCTTTGGCAACTCCACTCTTTGGACTTGCACCAGCAATGGAGTTGTGCAGTTCTGGGAATCCACTCCGCTCCAGGGAATTAAGGTTGGTAATTGGCACTAGCAATATCAATATCCTAACTCCTTTCCTGGCCTTGACTTCATGAGCTGTGTCAGTGGTGGGCTCCAGCAGGTTCGCACCTACTCTATAGAACCGGTTGTTAACGGGAGGTAGGACATAAAAAGTTTAAAAATAGCCATTTAAAAGTGGCTGCCAGATGGGCACAGAACTGGTTGTTAATTTCTTTGAATCCCATCACTGAGCTGTGTCCATATTGATATGAACCAGCTATAGAGCTGGTGCAGCTATAGAACTAGTTCTAATAGAATCATTGAGCTGGAGTGGAATTATTCCAGGGCAGGGAAACAAATGTTCCCTTACCCAAAGGAGGCATCCAGAGACTGAAACTCCCCATGGGATTCAGTGGGCACCAAGTGGCACTGATGTCTTGCTGCACAGGTGAGTTAAGTTGAATTGGGTTGTCAGTTATGGAAACTCTGTGCACACCTTGGGGACCTTTGGTCAGAGCAGATTGCTTGATCAGGTCATCTCATATTTTATGATTCTGTAAAACAGCTATATGTTTGCTTCCTCTGTAGAAACTGAGAGCATAGATCCCAGGTGAGCTCCTGTCCTTAGCCCAGCTCTGCGACGCCAACTGGATCCAATCGTATTGGCTCTGCCTTTCCATTGGACTAATTCAGTGGCGTGGAGAGGGGGGATTTGCTGCTTGGGTAACAGCCTATCCTCCATAACAATCTAACCCAGGCTTTCATACTTCGCATGCAGCGTATGCAGTGCCGAGCACGATACCATAGTCTTTCAAGACTGACGGAGGCCTGCTTTTTTTTAGATCCCCAGAGAATTGGGGAGTGGATTATTATCCTCTAAAACTGCTTGCTATCAATATCTAATGAACTATTCTAAAGATGAACATCTTTGGATATTATATTGCATCGCCCACTTACCTTTGGAAAGTCTTTATGCCAACTTCACATTTTTTCATAAGAGCTACTAAGATTTTAATCTATATTCAGCAAACAATTTGCAAGTATACTGGTTCAGAAAATGTGTTTTCCCATAAAACAAAGATATTTTAATCATGGTTTTCTAGTAGAGAAAATATCAGCAAGGAGAAATGTTAGAAGTCTGTAAACATAACAGCTGGGGGAAACAGTGACATTATTCCATCTTTGATTCCTAATGTGTTTCACTTTAATCTAGGTCAGCATGAATTAAAATTTTGTATCATAAGCAGAATGTGATTAGTGGGGTAGGAGGACACATTTATCACTCTATATGCATGCAATTTTGAATATTTAATTTGTTAACGCTTCAAAAGAATATCAAAAAAGAGAGAGAAAAAAAGATAACAGGCGTTTGTGATTAGTTTTCCTAGATCAATCAAAAATGTGAAGTCCTGGTAGATGATGGTCCAGTCTGATCAACTTGGAGCAGTAGGAAGAAATAATTAATAGGATACTCCAGTCATTCTCACACTATGAACTGCTAAAGATCTGGCATAGCTTTGAGGAGAACCACTGTAGGGGAAGAACCACTTCCAAAGGGGGAAGAGGGATATCTCTGAAGCCACCTGAACCACTTCCCCACCTGGATATAGTGTGTGCCTTTTCAGCATGTGGTGGTGAGGCCAGAAGAGGATCAAATTGGACCATGAACCTTCAAAGCAGGATAGTGGATATTCAGGAGATACCTGCAGAGATCCTGCAAAATGAAGCAGCCTGGACCTTATTGAGAAGTTTCCTCCCAGCTGTCAGTAGCCCAAGCATGTTCTCTATTATTTTCTTCCCTTTCATTTCCTTATTTGCTTACATCACTGCTGCTACGATAGTCAAATATGGATTGACCACAACTCTTTGAGGAATCACCAGACCTGAATGGTCAGCCTACTATTCCCTAGTTTGTCTTTATTTTGGCTTAGATAATATTTGTTCCTTCAAGTTTCTCTTTAATTACCCAGGAGAAGGATCCAGCTATGAAGAGGGTTGCCATATTTGTGGCACATCCATGCTAGGTAGCATCAGATCGGACACTGATAAATGGAGGCAATCTAAAAACACACCATGTCCTCATTCATGAATTTTTGGTTGGTGCTGATCATTTGAGGAATCCTCAGCAGGCAATTTGCACAGCGTCTGTGCTAGAAATAGAGATAAAAATAGATGAAAGGGGGTCACTGCATTTCAATATCTGGGCAAACTGATAAGGCATGAACTTCTATGGGAAGCAAAACCTATCTGTGATGATGAAAATACTTGGGCTGAAAATACTTGGGCCTGGCAATGGCAGGAAAATAAATCTGTGAAATCTTCCTGTTGTTTCTACAACTTTTTGATTTTTCTCTGAGAAAAGTATTTACAGTACCAAATCCCTTGAAATATGTGGTTCAGAATTTCAGTCAGCTAGAACAGATTAATCAGTGTTTCTCAAAGTGCGTTGGGATCTACCAGGTGGGCTGTGCGACAATTTCAATGGGTCCCTATTCATTTTAGTGTGTATTTTATTTTTAATATATTAAACTTAATGCATCCATTGTATATGATTACATTTGGGGGAAATGTGACAGATGTGTACTTTTAAAAGGCTACTTTGTGTATATTTTTAACACAGAGGGGCTTATTCTTCGTTACGTGTGAACAGGGTTGCAGCCTTTGGAGTGTTTGGAAGCTTTTAAAAAACAATTTCTTGGAGGGATTAGGGGAGTTCTTTCTTTTAAACTAGCTGAATTTACCCATTGTAAATTAAATAATATCCTTGGGCACTGGGCTTGGCTGGGCACCAGTGGGCACTGGCAGGCACTGAGTCAAGCAGTCACAGGGCACTGGCACTGCCACCAGGCACCGGTGGCACTGGACAGCGGGTACCAGTGTGCATTGTGTTCCAGAGGCCACTGATGGGCCCGGCATACTGGTGGGCACTGGGTTCCAACAGGCACTGGCCACAGGCACCAGCCAGCAGTAGGCAGCAATAGACAGTGGGTGCCAGTGGGCACCAGCATGCAGCTGGCACCACTGGGAAGTAGGCACTGGACACCCCTACTGGACACCAGGCACCCCTATCGGGCAGTGGACAGAGGGCACCACCAGGCAGTGTCAAATGGGGTATTAAAATTTTTCCTGCTTGATGATGTCACTTCTGGCTATGATTTCACTTCCAGGTTAATGACCTCATGAGGTTAATGATATCACCTCTGGTAGATCCCTTCTGGTAGATTGTCATTCTAAAAAGTGGGTCCCTGTGCTAAAACATTTGAGAGCCACTGTATTATGTTATTGGAATATCTTTTTACTGGTGAATAAAAAAATATCAAGAAGCTACTGTATATTTATTTATTTGAGGGATTTATACCCCACCTTTCCAATTCCAATGCCTAAGGCAGTTTACAAAGCTTTTGTTCCTCCCATCCTGCTGTCCTCGCAACAACCCTGTGAGGTGGGTTAGACTGAGAGTGAGTGACTTGCCAGGAAACTTCATGGCCAAGGAGGGATTTGAACCTGGATCTTCCAAGTCACAGTTCAACTCCCTAACCACTACAACATCCTGCGTCTATAAGGATCCTAAAAAGTTAGATTCTGTTTGAGGAGGAAACATAAAGGCAGAAGATGTTGGATGCAACTCTGCTGGGAACTAATCTACAATATCTGAGAGAAGGACATATGTATACCAATATGCATAATCCTATCCCAGTGGGCTGTATTATGTAGGTCAATGGTCATTCTGTTTCTTCTGGCTCTATATTGCAGATGCTGAATCTGAATGTTCATATCCTTCCCTTAACATCATTTATCTCTTTTTCTCATTCTCTGGATCAGAGTCCCACTCCAGGAAGATTAACCACCACACTGGCTTAATATTTACTCCTAGTGCTGGCAAGATTGTTTTTAATATTTTGTGCAAAGATTAAACCATTCAGTCAGAGCACTTGCCTCTCGCCGCTTAATAAAGGCTGGTATTTATCTCTGCTGTGCACTACAGCAGGATTTTCTCATTGTGCACCTTCCACCTGGGTAATCTTAATTTCCCACACCAGGGAGACAAATGGCAGCAACCGCAGAATAAGAAAAAGGGAGGCAGGACAACATTGTTTCCATTCAGGGAGGATGCATTTGGATTATTAATAGTTCCTCAATCCCAACGGAAACTCATTATGTCTGGCTGGTTATTCTGTAGCCTAGTTTTTGCATTAAATAAGGAACAGAAACGAAGTACGAAAGAGGATTGAATTTCACAGAGTGTAGAGAGAGACACAAAGGGCAAAGCTAGAAACTCTGAAACTGGAAGCAAACCTGCATTAAGAACACAGGGCACAATCCTAACCAATTTAGGCCAGCATAACTCACCTGATATATCTTCCCATGGTGGCATGGGGATGTTGGTGTATGCATATGTACTGGTGTACGCTCCCCAGGAGTGAAGAAGTGTCTTGTGGCACTTTTTGACAACCCCAGGTCAGCACAGAATTTATATCAGGTTTATGCTTGCCTAAATGGAGGTTAGGATTGCAGCCATAATCTCTAAGGAAATGGAGCCATGTCAAGAGCAGAAGAAGGTGGCTCTGCTCAATAATTAGAGCATTAATTAGAGCATTAGATATGGGATTCCCATCCCATATCTGGCCTCTAGCAGAGCTGCAGCATCTATTTTTGACTCTGTTTCCTCATCTGGGTTGTGCCTAGTATTTTCTCAAATATAATGCACCATCAAATCTAATACGCACTCTTATCATGTACATTAAATACAGCTAAAAAGGTGAGCATTAGATTCAAGTATATATAACTGAAAAGTCACTGACTGACTGACTGATAACACAAACACACACAGTATATTTTATATACAGGGTGATTGAAAAGTAACTCCCTATTTTGAAATATTTATAAATTTCAATACAGGGAGTTACTTTTCAATCACCCTGTTTATATAAAAATATACTGTTTATATAAAAATATAATCACCCTGTTTATATAAAAAGTCACTGACTGACTGACTCACTGACTCACTCATCAACGCCCAGCCAAAACCGCTGGACCTAGAAGCATGAAACGTGGGGAGGATGTTCCTTCTGTGATGGGGGCACTAAGAACACATTTCGCTTAAATAAATAAAGCCAAGATGACTACATGCTACTACCAGGAATGTCACTGAATGCCAGTTGCAGAACAGTAGTAGTAGGAAGGGTATATACCTTCTTTGGCCTAAGAGCTTTTCAGAGGCTGCTGGTACATAATTCTGAGAAACAAGGTATAGTACGGTACTACACAAGATGGACTTTTGGCCTGACTCAGTAGGAATCTTCCTATATTCTTGCGAAAATATGATTTATTCACATATGAGTCCTTGCCAATT
The DNA here is from genome assembly GCA_030015325.1 of Cryptoblepharus egeriae. NCBI lineage: Eukaryota > Metazoa > Chordata > Lepidosauria > Squamata > Scincidae > Cryptoblepharus > Cryptoblepharus egeriae. The sequence goes on from JAREYC010000003.1 coordinate 28,172,661, forward strand.
TAATTGATTGATAAAGGGCATGTGATGAATCAATAACCATTTCTTCTAACTGGGTGGCTGTTCTAATTGTAATCAATAGGTATCTGACTTTTACTCAGTGGCTTTCCTAAAAGCCAAATAAAAGCTTCCTGCATGGAGAACTATGTTTGCCATTAAACAAATTTACTTTAAATGAAATTCCACAGCAATACAGTAAACCACGTTCTTAGAATCAATGATATAGAAATAATTGATATGAAGTAATCTCTAGCCATGTGCTATGTGATAGTTCTGTTGTTTAATCTTCCTATTTATTTCTTCATTTAAATGGAAATATGATGAACCAAATTATTCAGTATCATTACTGACTACATATAGTGATCTTTCTTTCCATACCCTATTAGGAAACAATAAGTAGGGATGCTGATGGTTATGAAATGCAAAACCAGTTTTCAACTTAAAACAAAAATAATGCCAGCCAAAATCTTATCTGCCTGGAGCAGAAAAATGATGTTATCTATATATATAAAAGAGAAAAGTCACTCACTGACTGACTCATCACCGCCCTGCCAAAACTGCCAGCCCTAGAAGCGTGAAATTTGGGGTGGGTGTTCCTTCCATGACGGAGGGGTGCACTAAGAACCGGTTTTCGGAAATTCCAACCGGAAGGGGGTGAAAAGGGGTGCAACACATTTTCCTCCCTATACTATGCACTGAGAATTGCTGACTCATCAACATTCCACCCCAACTGCTGGGCCTGAAGCATGGAATTCTGGGAGTTCCTTCTGTCACCTGAACTCCCACCAAGAACCATCTGGAGAAACTTAACCCTTTGGGGGCTGAAAAGGAGACTGAATAACATCCAGCCAATTTGATGCTCAGTGCCTGGTGCACTGGGGGATATTGTTTGGAGGGAGGGGTTGCACTGTGGATGATGCTGTGGAAGGGGGGGTTGGTGCACATGGGGTGAAGTTGCGCATGGGGGGTTGATGCACATGGGGGGAAGTTGCGCGTGGGCGGGTTGATGCGCATGGGGGAAGATGCGCATGGGGAAGTTGCACATGGGGGTTGATGCGCATGGGAGAAGTTGTGCATGGGATGAAGTTGTGCATGTGGGGTTGATGTGCATGGGGGAAGTTGCGCATGGGGGTTGATGCACATGGGGGGATGATGTGCATGGGGTAGTTGCGCATGGAGGAAGTTGCGCAAGGGGGTTGATGCGCATGGGGGCAAGTTGCACATGGGGCAAGTTGCGCATGGGGGGTTGAGGCGCATGGGGGGTTGATGCGCATGAGGCAAGTTGCGCATGGGGGAAGTTGCGCATGGGATGAAGTCAGTGGTGGGCACTTCCCGGTTCAGGCCTACTCGCCCGTACCGGGTCTTCCTGTTTCCCTGCTTCTGGCGAACCGCCAGCGACAGGGAAACTCAAAAACATAGCGGTCCGGTTTTTGAGCCCACCGCGGGCTTGCCCGCTCCAGGGCTGGCACAGCACAAGCGTCGTTCTCGGTGCTTGCACTGTGCCTGCTTTGAAGCAGGCGCGCTTGCCCACTCCAGGGCAGGCACTGCGAAAGCGCCAATGTTGGCGCTTCAGTACAGTGCCTGTACTGAAGCTGGCACTGCGCAGGCGCCAACATGGGCCCGCCCCTGACCCACCCCGCCCCCTGACCCCGGCCTGGCCCCTCCCACTTCCGGCGAACCAGATCTTGGGACAGGGCCAGCCCACCTCTGGATGAAGTTGTGCATGGGGGCAAGTTGCGCATGGGGGCAAGTTGCGTATGGGGGTTGATGCGCATGGGGGAAGTTGCACATGTGGGAAGTTGCGCATGGGGTTGATGCGCATGGGGTTCATGCACATGGGGGTTGATTTGCATGGGGGTTGATGCGCATGGGAGAAGTTGCGCATAGGGTGAAGTTGCGCATGGGGGTTGCTGCACATGGGGTGAAGTTGCGCATGGGGGGTTGTTGCGCATGGGGGCGAGTTGCGCATGGGGCAAGTTGCGCATGGGGTGAAGTTGCGCATGGGGGGTTGATGCGCATGGGGGTTGATGCGCATGGGGGAAGCTGCGCATGGGGAGAAGTTGTGCACGGGGAGAAGTTGTGCATGGGGTGTTGATGTGCATGGGGGAAGTTGCGCATGGGGGTTGATGCACATGGGGGAAATTGCGTGTGGGGGTTGATGCGCATGGGGAAGTTGCGCATGGGGGTTGATGCACATGGGGGAAGTTGCGCATGAGGGTTGATGCACATGGGGGAAGTTGCGCATGGGGGATTGATGTGCATGGGGAATTTGCGCATGGGGTGTTGATGCGCATGGGGGAAGTTGCGCATGGGGAAGTTGCGCACGGGGGATTGATGCACATGGGGGAATTTGCACATGGAGGTTGATGTGCATGGGGGAAGTTGCGCATGGGGAGAAGTTGCACATGGGGGGATGTTGTGCTGTGGGGGAATGGCATATGGGGAAATGTTACTCCCGCATCGCGGGTATGCTTTTCGCTAGTTTAACATATATTAATTAATCCCTGGTGTTATTTAACAAATTTACAGTGAAAAGTTGATATTGGGTCATCTGTGATTCTGAAAAAGTGATATACTGTGTCCAAATGGATTGTTCCTGTGTATTTTTTTTATCTCAGTGCCACTGCAGATGTAGTTGATGTTGCTGTATGTACAGATTCCCTTTATCCAAAGTAGATTCTTTCAAAAGAATGCAAATAATAGTTTTCAACAAAGTTAAAATTGGACCAATTACCTATTGAAATCTGGGCTGGAAGCTTGGCTCTTTCTTTCACCACTATTTCCTCTTTTGTAACCAATAGTTGACTGATGGGATTTTAATATTATGGAAAGTGTTTTAAAGCAGCTTACATAGCAAAATGCAAAAGTGAATGGTTCCCTGTTCCAAGAGGGAACAAAATATAGAAAAATATAGAAAAAAATAGCCATTGCAGAAGATGTTGTGCTGGTGTGAATAGGGACGGTGGCTCTCCCCTAATAAATATATAGTACAGTAATAGGACACCACTTCCAAGACTGTCTCTTTGCTCAGTTAGAAAGTGTCAGCTGTTTCAAAAAAGTTTATTTTAAATGGAGGTAAAAAATGAATCAGGAAAGTATACTATGTTCTGTATGAAATCTACCATTTATTTGATGAGGTTGAGTGAGGCTCTATCTCACAGGAGGTCTTCAAACAGAGGGAAGATACTGATTTGGGAAGGATGCTCTAACTTCCTATGATATGGTTGATTATATAACCTACCAATTTGACTCCATGACTTTCAGGGATTTTGGACAGGAATTTTTCTTTGCCCTACCTGAAAATGCCAGACAGCATGCAAGACTATCTTGGTAATCCTCATAGCAATCCCATAAAGCCAGTGTTACTGATCTCAAATTGCAGTCATGGGAGAGAAAATAGTACAAAGCACGCTGTTTGCCTGTAGCCACCTGTTAAGATGAGTTTTGAACAGTGAAGGAGATTCTACACAATGGTAGAAATATTCTGGATCTTGGTATTAGGTATTATCTTTTGCTTTTGATCTAAAAGACATTTTAAAAAAAAAAATCCTTGGAAAAAGGACTGAATGAGCTGATCTCAGCATTGGCTTTATTATCACCTGTTCAGTTCTGTCAAATGCCAACGAACATTAAGCTTCCTTATGTAATAAATGTTTCAGAATCTGCATCCACAACTAACCCCCTCCCTCTTGGAAATTGCAACAGAAACCCAACTTTTGTCACTGCTGGTAAATCTTTTGAAGTACAAATATTTTCCCCCGAAGAGATTATTCTACAGCTTTTTAAAAAAATGCAGCATTGGTGATTGCACATCCAAGGCTTGGTTCTGGGTTTCTTTCAATTAGGTTTTTATTAGCACAGATCAAAGATATTAGTTGCTACTTGCGCCATTTCAGCAGAAAAGTGTACCATCTGTTAACTACATTCCAAAAAGCAAGAACAAAAAAATTTTTTGCTACCATTTTCAAAAATGCAATATTACAGTCAGATACTTTGCATACAGTGTCTTCCACCTTTAAAGACCTCTCACTCTTCTCCACGACCTCATTGTGGCACCAGTTATCGAGTTGTATATTGTTATTTACCTCATTTTTTTTACTGTATTTCCTATTTTTCCACTTCCACTTGATTGTATTAATACCCATTGAAAATAATTGTTCATTACTTTGGGTGCTGTGCCCCTTCTTTCCATATTTCTTTTCATGGCACCAGTTTACTGGTACATCGAGGTGTGTACATCAAGGTGATGGTCTCTTAATAAGGGGCACATAGGAGTACAGCATATGTTGGTACCCAAACCTGCTGAACATTTATGGCAATATAGACTTAGGGCAAAATTCAGAGTAACTATGGGGAGTCCTTGCTCCGGTGTAAGAACAACTTACTCTGGATTCCAATATGATTTTCCCATAGGTTTTCACTTGGTGGTGCAGTAACTAGGGGTGCATATAAAGTTTCTTATGTGCTCCTGTAGTTACTCTGGATTTAGGGGTTAGGCTGCAATCCTAATCTCCAGTTAGGGTGCCCTAAGCCTTAGCAGAAGTCCTGTACTGATCTGAGGGTATCACAAAAGTGCAGTAAGACACTTCTGCCCCTCTCCTGGGAGGGTTAGGCCAGTGCACAGGAATATGCCAACCTCCCTGCACCATCATGGAAAGATAGGCCAGGTGTGTTAGGCCAGCCTAAATTTCTTAGGATTGCACCCTTAGCTGTGGTAGACTTGGTATAAGAATTTGCAGTGGAATCCTATGCATGTCAACTCAGAAGTAAGTCCCACCGTGTTCAATAGTACTTACTCCCAGAAAAATGAGGTTGGGATTGCAGCCTTATTGTATTCATATAAAGATGTAAGTACATGTCTGCATTGGCCAAACCCTTCCCCATGAGTGGTGCACAAGTGCCTAATAGTACTTTTGTGACACCCCCACAGGCCAGCATGAGACTTGTGAGGGGGCATATGCTGGTCTAATTTGGGATTAGGATTGCAACCTTAATAACCCCAATACTATCTTTTCACCCATTACTCCCTACTCCTTCCAGTGAATGAAAGGTCCACTTTAAAAGTCATCTAAGACAGTGAACATCAGCACTCAAACTTCCCACCAGTGGCTTCATCAGGGTTGGTGTCACATGGAGCTGTAATTCATGATGGCTGCAATCCTAAACACACTTACCTGGGAGTAAGCAAGTTCCAATGAACATAATGGGGCTTATGTCTGAGTATACGTGGGAAGCCCCAGTGAGGCTGAGGGGCCTCGATCCCAGAGCCAATCAGGGAAAGGGGGTGGGAAGCCCCAGTGACGCTGAGGGGCCTCGATCCCAGAGCCACTCAGGGAAAGGAGGTGGGAAGCCCCAGTGAGGCTGAGGCACCTCGATCCCAGAGCCACTCAGGGAAAGGGGGTGGGAAGCCCCAGTGAGGCTGAGGGGCCTCGATAGCAGAGCCACTCAGGGAAAGGGGGTGGGAAGCCCCAGTGAGGCTGAGGCGCCTCGATAGCAGAGACACTCAGGGAAAGGGGGTGGGAAGCCCCAGTGAGGCTGAAGGGCCTCGATCCCAGAGCCACTCAGGGAAAGGGGGTGGGAAGCCCCAGTGAGGCTGAGGTGCCTCGATCCCAGAGCCACTCAGGGAAAGGGGGTGGGAAGCCCCAGTGAGGCTGAGAGGCCTTGATCCCAGAGCCACTCAGGGAAAGGGGGTGGGAAGCCCCAGTGAGGCTGAGGCGCCTCCATCCCAGAGCCACTTAGGGAAAGGGGGTGAGAAGCCCCACTGAGGCAGAGGTGCCTCGAAGCCAGAGCCACTCAGGGAAAGGGGGTGGGAAGCCCCAGTGAGGCTAAGGGGCCTCAATCTCAGAGCCACTCAGGGAAAGGGGGTGGGAAGCCCCAGTGAGGCTGAGGTGCCTCGATCCCACAGACACTCATGGAAAGGGGGTGGGAAGCCCCAGTGAGGCTGAGGCGCCTCGAACCCAGAGCCACTCAGGGAAAGGGGGTGGGAAAGCCCCAGTGAGGCTGAGGGGCCTCGATCTCAGAGCCACTCAGGGAAAGGGGGTGGGAAGCCCCAGTGAGGCTGAGGGGCCTCGATAGCAGAGCCACTCAGGGAAAGGGGGTGGGAAGCCCCAGTGAGGCTGAGGCGCCTCGATAGCAGAGACACACAGGGAAAGGGGGTGGGAAGCCCCAGTGAGGCTGAGGAGCCTCGATAGCAGAGCCACTCAGGGAAAGGGGGTGGGAAGCCCCAGTGAGGCTGAGGCGCCTCGATAGCAGAGACACACAGGGAAAGGGGGTGGGAAGCCCCACTGAGGCTGAAGGGCCTCGATCCCAGAGCCACTCAGGGAAAGGGGGTGGGAAGCCCCAGTGAGGCTGAGGTGCCTCGATCCCAGAGCCACTCAGGGAAAGGGGGTGGGAAGCCCCAGTGAGGCTGAGAGGCCTTGATCCCAGAGCCACTCAGGGAAAGGGGGTGGGAAGCCCCAGTGAGGCTGAGGCGCCTCCATCCCAGAGCCACTTAGGGAAAGGGGGTGAGAAGCCCCACTGAGGCAGAGGTGCCTCGAAGCCAGAGCCACTCAGGGAAAGGGGGTGGGAAGCCCCAGTGAGGCTAAGGGGCCTCAATCTCAGAGCCACTCAGGGAAAGGGGGTGGGAAGCCCCAGTGAGGCTGAGGTGCCTCGATCCCACAGACACTCATGGAAAGGGGGTGGGAAGCCCCAGTGAGGCTGAGGCGCCTCGAACCCAGAGCCACTCAGGGAAAGGGGGTGGGAAAGCCCCAGTGAGGCTGAGGGGCCTCGATCTCAGAGCCACTCAGGGAAAGGGGGTGGGAAGCCCCAGTGAGGCTGAGGGGCCTCGATAGCAGAGCCACTCAGGGAAAGGGGGTGGGAAGCCCCAGTGAGGCTGAGGCGCCTCGATAGCAGAGACACACAGGGAAAGGGGGTGGGAAGCCCCAGTGAGGCTGAGGGGCCTCGATAGCAGAGCCACTCAGGGAAAGGGGGTGGGAAGCCCCAGTGAGGCTGAGGCGCCTCGATAGCAGAGACACACAGGGAAAGGGGGTGGGAAGCCCCACTGAGGCTGAAGGGCCTCGATCCCAGAGCCACTCAGGGAAAGGGGGTGGGAAGCCCCAGTGAGGCTGAGGTGCCTCGATCCCAGAGCCACTCAGGGAAAGGGGGTGGGAAGCCCCAGTGAGGCTGAGAGGCCTTGATCCCAGAGCCACTCAGGGAAAGGGGGTGGGAAGCCCCAGTGAGGCTGAGGCGCCTCCATCCCAGAGCCACTTAGGGAAAGGGGGTGAGAAGCCCCACTGAGGCAGAGGTGCCTCGAAGCCAGAGCCACTCAGGGAAAGGGGGTGGGAAGCCCCAGTGAGGCTAAGGGGCCTCAATCTCAGAGCCACTCAGGGAAAGGGGGTGGGAAGCCCCAGTGAGGCTGAGGTGCCTCGATCCCACAGACACTCATGGAAAGGGGGTGGGAAGCCCCAGTGAGGCTGAGGCGCCTCGAACCCAGAGCCACTCAGGGAAAGGGGGTGGGAAAGCCCCAGTGAGGCTGAGGGGCCTCGATCTCAGAGCCACTCAGGGAAAGGGGGTGGGAAGCCCCAGTGAGGCTGAGGGGCCTCGATAGCAGAGCCACTCAGGGAAAGGGGGTGGGAAGCCCCAGTGAGGCTGAGGCGCCTCGATAGCAGAGACACACAGGGAAAGGGGGTGGGAAGCCCCAGTGAGGCTGAGGGGCCTCGATAGCAGAGCCACTCAGGGAAAGGGGGTGGGAAGCCCCAGTGAGGCTGAGGCGCCTCGATAGCAGAGACACACAGGGAAAGGGGGTGGGAAGCCCCACTGAGGCTGAAGGGCCTCGATCCCAGAGCCACTCAGGGAAAGGGGGTGGGAAGCCCCAGTGAGGCTGAGGTGCCTCGATCCCAGAGCCACTCAGGGAAAGGGGGTGGGAAGCCCCAGTGAGGCTGAGAGGCCTTGATCCCAGAGCCACTCAGGGAAAGGGGGTGGGAAGCCCCAGTGAGGCTGAGGCGCCTCCATCCCAGAGCCACTTAGGGAAAGGGGGTGAGAAGCCCCACTGAGGCAGAGGTGCCTCGAAGCCAGAGCCACTCAGGGAAAGGGGGTGGGAAGCCCCAGTGAGGCTAAGGGGCCTCAATCTCAGAGCCACTCAGGGAAAGGGGGTGGGAAGCCCCAGTGAGGCTGAGGTGCCTCAATCCCAGAGACACTCATGGAAAGGGGGTGGGAAGCCCCAGTGAGGCTGAGGCGCCTCGAACCCAGAGCCACTCAGGGAAAGGGGGTGGGAAGCCCCAGTGAGGCTGAGGGGCCTCGATCTCAGAGCCACTCAGGGAAAGGGGGTGGGAAGCCCCAGTGAGGCTGAGGGGCCTTGATCCCAGAGCCACCCAGGTAAAGGGGGTGGGAAGCCCCAGTGAGGCTGAGGGGCCTCGATCCCAGAGCCACTCAGGGAAAGGGGGTGGGAAGCCCCAGTGAGGCTGAGGCAACTCCATCCCAGAGCCACTCAGGGAAAGGGGGAGGGAAGCCCAGTGATGCTGAGGGGCCTCGATCCCAGAGCCACTCAGGGCAAGGGGGTGGGAAGCCCCAGTGAGGCTGAGGGGCCTCGATCCCAGTGCCACTCAGGGAAAGGGGGTGGGAAGCCCCAGTGAGGCTGAGGGGCCTCGATCCAAGAGCCACTCAGGGAAATGGGGTAGGATCCCAGAGCCACTCAGGGAAAGGGGGTGGGAAGCCCCAGTGAGGCTGAGGGGCCTCGATCCCAGAGCCACTCAGGAAAAGGAGGTGGGAAGCCCCAGTGAGGCTGAGGGGCCTCGATCCCAGTGCCACTCAGGGAAAGGAGGTGGGAAGTCCCAGTGAGGCTAAGGGGCCTCAATCCCAGAGCCACTCAGGGGAAGGGGGTAGGATCCCAGAGCCACTCAGGGAAAGGGGGTGGGAAGCCGCAGTGAGGCTGAGGTGCCTCGATCCCAGAGCCACTCAGGGAAAGGGGGTGGGAAGCCCCAGTGAGGCTGAGGGGCCTCGATCCCAGAGCCACTCAGGGAAAGGGGGTGGGAAGCCCCAGTGAGGCTGAAGGGCCTCGATCCCAGAGCCACTCAGGGAAAGGGGGTGGGAAGCCCCAGTGAGGCTGAGGGGCCTCGATCCCAGAGCCACTCAGTGAAAGGGGGTGGTAAGCCCCAGTGAGGCTGAGGGACCTCGATCCCAGAGCCACTCAGGGAAAGGGGGTGGGAAACCCCGGTGAGGTTGAGGGGCCTCGATCCCAGAGCCACTCAGTGAAAGGGGGTGGGAAGCCCCAGTGAGGCTGAGGGGCCTCGATCCCAGAGCCACTCAGGGAAAGGGGGTGGGAAGTCCCCGTGAGGCTGAGGGGCCTCGATCCCAGAGCCACTCAGGGAAAGGGGGTGGGAAGCCCCAGTGAGGCTGATGCGCCTCGATCCCAGAGCCACTCAGGGAAAGTGGGTGGGAAGCCCCAGTGAGGCTGAAGGGCCTCGATCCCAGAGCCACTCGGGGCAAGGGGGTGGAAGCCCCAGTGAGGCTGAGGGGCCTCGATCCCAGTGCCACTCAGGGAAAGGGGGTGGGAAGCTCCAGTGAGGCTGAGGGGCCTCGATCCCAGTGCCACTCAGGGAAAGGGGGTGGGAAGCCCCAGTGAGGCTGAGGGGCCTCGATCCCAGAGCCACTCAGGGAAAGGGGGTGGGAAGCCCCAGTGATGCTGAGGGGCCTCGATCCCAGAGCCACTCAGGGAAAGGGGGTGGGAAGCCCCAGTGAGGCTGAGGGGCCTCGATCCCAGAGCCACTCAGGAAAAGGAGGTGGGAAGCCCCAGTGAGGCTGAGGGGCCTCGATCCCAGTGCCACTCAGGGAAAGGAGGTGGGAAGCCCCAGTGAGGCTGAGGCGCCTCAATCCCAGAGCCACTCAGGGAAAGGGGGTAGGATCCCAGAGCCACTCAGGGAAACGGGGTGGGAAGCCCCAGTGAGGCTGAGGGGCCTTGATCCCAGAGCCACTCAGGGAAAGGGGGTGGGAAGCCCCAGTGAGGCTGAGGGGCCTCGATACCAGAGCCACTCAGGGAAAGGTGGTGGGAAGCCCCAGTGAGGCTGAGGGGCCTCGATTCCAGAGCCACTCAGGGAAAGGGGGTGGGAAGCCCCAGTGAGACTGAGGCACCTCGATCCCAGAGCCACTCAGGGAAAGGGGGTGGGAAGCCCCAGTGCGGCTGAGGCGCCTCGATCCCAGAGCCACTCAGGGAAAGGGGGTGGGAAGCCCCAGTGAGGCTGAGGGGCCTTGATCCCAGAGCCACCCAGGTAAAGGGGGTGGGAAGCCCCAGTGAGGCTGAGGGGCCTCGATCCCAGAGCCACTCAGGGAAAGGGGGTGGGAAGCCCCAGTGAGGCTGAGGCAACTGGATCCCAGAGCCACTCAGGGAAAGGGGGAGGGAAGCCCAGTGATGCTGAGGGGCCTCGATCCCAGAGCCACTCAGTGAAAGGTGGTGGGAAAACCCAGTAAGGCTGAGGGGCCTCGATCCCAGAGCCACTCAGGGAAATGGGGTGGGAAGCCCCAGTGAGGCTGAGGGGCCTCAATCCCAGAGCCACTCAGGGAAAGGGGGTGGGAAGCCCCAGTGAGGCTGAAGGGCCTCGATCCCAGAGCCACTCAGGGAAAGTGGGTGGGAAGTCCAGTGAGGCTGAGGGGCCTCGATCCCAGAGCCACTCAGTGAAAGGGGTTGATAAGCCCCAGTGAGGCTGAGGGGCCTCAATCCCAGAGCCACTCAGGGAAAAGGGGGGGGGGGGAAGACCCAGTGAGGCTGAGGGGCCTCGATCCCAGAGCCACTCAGGGAAAGGGGGTGGAAAGCCCCAGTGAGGCTGATGCGCCTCGATCCCAGAGCCACTCAGGGAAAGTGGGTGGGAAGCCCCAGTGAGGCTGAGGGGCCTCGATCCCAGAGCCACTCAGGGCAAGGGGCTGGGAAGCCCCAGTGAGGCTGAGGGGCCTCGATCCCAGAGCCACTCAGGGAAAGGGGGTAGGATCCCAGAGCCACTCAGGGAAAGGGGGTGGGAAGTCCAGTGAGGCTGAGGGGCCTCGATCCCAGAGCCACTCAGTGAAAGGGGGTGGTAAGCCCCAGTGAGGCTGAGGGGCCTCAATCCCAGAGCCACTCAGAGAAAGGGGGTGGGAAGCCCCAGTGAGGCTGAGGGGCCTCGATCCCAGAGCCACTCAGGGAAAGGGGGTGGGAAGCCCCAGTGAGGCTGAGGGGCCTCGATCCCAGAGCCACTCAGGGAAAGGGGGTGGGAAGCCCCAGAGAGGCTGAGGGGCCTCGATCCCAGAGCCACTCAGGGAAAGGGGGTAGGATCCCAGAGCCACTCAGGGAAAGGGGGTGGGAAGTCCAGTGAGGCTGAGGGGCCTCGATCCCAGAGCCACTCAGTGAAAGGGGGTGGTAAGCCCCAGTGAGGCTGAGGGGCCTCAATCCCAGAGCCACTCAGAGAAAGGGGGTGGTAAGCCCCAGTGAGGCTGAGGGGCCTCGATCCCAGAGCCACTCAGGGAAAGGGGGTGGGAAGCCCCAGTGAGGCTGAGGGGCCTCGATCCCAGAGCCACTCAGGGAAAGGGGGTGGGAAGCCCCAGTGAGGCTGAGGGGCCTCGATCCCAGAGCCACTCAGGGAAAGGGGGTGGGAAGCCCCAGAGAGGCTGAGGGGCCTCGATCCCAGAGCCACTCAGGGAAAGGGGGTAGGATCCCAGAGCCACTCAGGGAAAGGGGGTGGGAAGTCCAGTGAGGCTGAGGGGCCTCGATCCCAGAGCCACTCAGTGAAAGGGGGTGGTAAGCCCCAGTGAGGCTGAGGGGCCTCAATCCCAGAGCCACTCAGAGAAAGGGGGTGGTAAGCCCCAGTGAGGCTGAGGGGCCTCGATCCCAGAGCCACTCAGGGAAAGGGGGTGGGAAGCCCTAGTGAGGCTGATGCGCCTCGATCCCAGAGCCACTCAGGGAAAGTGGGTGGGAAGCCCCAGTGAGGCTGAGGGGCCTCGATCCCAGAGCCACTCAGGGCAAGGGGGTGGGAAGCCCCAGTGAGGCTGAGGGGCCTCGATCCCAGTGCCACTCAGGGAAAGGGGGTGGGAAGCCCCAGTGAGGCTGAGGGGCCTTGATCCCAGAGCCACTCAGGGAAAGGGGGTAGGATCCCAGAGCCACTCAGGGAAAGGGGGTGGGAAGCCCCAGTGAGGCTGAGGGGCCTCGATCCCAGAGCCACTCAGGAAAGGAGGTGGGAAGCCCCAGTGAGGCTGAGGGGCCTCGATCCCAGTGCCACTCAGGGAAAGGAGGTGGGAAGCCCCAGTGAGGCTAAGGGGCCTCAATCCCAGAGCCACTCAGGGAAAGGGGGTAGGATCCCAGAGCCACTCAGGGAAAGGGGGTGGGAAGTCCAGTGAGGCTGAGGGGTCTCAATCCCAGAGCCACTCAGAGAAAGGGGGTGGTAAGCCCCAGTGAGGCTGAGGGGCCTCGATCCCAGAGCCACTCAGGGAAAGGGGGTGGGAAGCCCCAGTGAGGCTGATGCGCCTCGATCCCAGAGCCACTCAGGGAAAGTGGGTGGGAAGCCCCAGTGAGGCTGAGGGGCCTCGATCCCAGAGCCACTGAGGGCAAGGGGGTGGGAAGCCCCAGTGAGGCTGAGGGGCCTCGATCCCAGAGCCGCTCAGGGAAAGGGGGTGGGAAGCCCCAGTGAGGCTGAGGGGCCTCGATCCCAGAGCCACTCAGAGAAAGGGGGTAGGATCCCAGAGCCACTCAGGGAAAGGGGGTGGGAAGCCCCAGTGAGGCTGAGGGGCCTCGATCCCAGTGCCACTCAGGGAAAGGGGGTGGGAAGCCCCAGTGAGGCTGAGGGGCCTCGATCCCAGAGCCACTCAGGGAAAGGGGGTAGAATCCCAGAGCCACTCAGGGAAAGGGGGTGGTAAGCCCCAGTGAGGCTGAGGGGCCTCGATCCCAGAGCCACTCAGGAAAAGGAGGTGGGAAGCCCCAGTGAGGCTGAGGGGCCTCGATCCCAGTGCCACTCAGGGAAAGGAGGTGGGAAGCCCCAGTGAGGCTAAGGGGCCTCAATCCCAGAGCCACTCAGGGAAAGGGGGTAGGATCCCAGAGCCACTCAGGGAAAGGGGGTGGGAAGCCCCAGTGAGGTTGACGGGCCTCGATCCCAGAGCCACTCAGGGAAACGGGGTGGAAAGCCCCAGTGAGGCTGAGGGGCCTTGATCCCAGAGCCACTCAGGGAAAGGTGGTGGGAAGCCCCAGTGAGGCTGAGGGGCCTCGATCCCAGAGCCACTCAGGGAAAGGGGGTGGGAAGCCCCAGTGAGGCTGAGGGGCCTCGATTCCAGAGCCACTCAGGGAAAGGGGGTGGGAAGCCCCAGTGAGACTGAGGCACCTCGATCCCAGAGCCACTCAGGGAAAGGGGGTAGGATCCCAGAGCCACTCAGGGAAAGGGGGTGGGAAGCCCCAGAGAGGCTGAGGGGCCTCGATCCCAGTGCCACTCAGGGAAAGGGGGTGGTAAGCCCCAGTGAGGCTGAGGGGCCTCGATCCCAGAGCCACTCAGGGAAAGGGGGTGGGAAGCCCCAGTGAGGCTGATGTGCCTCGATCCCAGAGCCACTCAGGGAAAGTGGGTGGGAAGCCCCAGTGAGGCTGAGGGGCCTCGATCCCAGAGCCACTCAGGGCAAGGGGGTGGGAAGCCCCAGTGAGGCTGAGGGGCCTCGATCCCAGTGCCACTCAGGGAAAGGGGGTGGGAAGCCCCAGTGAAGCTGAGGGGCCTTGATCCCAGAGCCACTCAGGGAAAGGGGGTAGGATCCCAGAGCCACTCAGGGAAAGGGGGTGGGAAGCCCCAGTGAGGCTGAGGGGCCTCGATCCCAGAGCCACTCAGGAAAGGAGGTGGGAAGCCCCAGTGAGGCTGAGGGGCCTCGATCCCAGTGCCACTCAGGGAAAGGAGGTGGGAAGCCCCAGTGAGGCTAAGGGGCCTCAATCCCAGAGCCACTCAGGGAAAGGGGGTAGGATCCCAGAGCCACTCAGGGAAAGGGGGTGGGAAGTCCAGTGAGGCTGAGGGGCCTCGATCCCAGAGCCACTCAGGGAAAGGGGGTGGGAAGCCCCAGTGAGGCTGATGCGCCTCGATCCCAGAGCCACTCAGGGAAAGTGGGTGGGAAGCCCCAGTGAGGCTGAGGGGCCTCGATCCCAGAGCCACTCAGGGCAAGGGGGTGGGAAGCCCCAGTGAGGCTGAGGGGCCTCGATCCCAGAGCCGCTCAGGGAAAGGGGGTGGGAAGCCCCAGTGAGGCTGAGGGGCCTCGATCCCAGAGCCACTCAGGGAAAGGGGGTAGGATCCCAGAGCCACTCAGGGAAAGGGGGTGGGAAGCCCCAGTGAGGCTTAGGGGCCTCGATCCCAGTGCCACTCAGGGAAAGGGGGTGGGAAGCCCCAGTGAGGCTGAGGGGCCTCGATCCCAGAGCCACTCAGGGAAAGGGGGTAGGATCCCAGAGCCACTCAGGGAAAGGGGGTGGGAAGCCCCAGTGAGGCTGAGGGGCCTCGATCCCAGAGCCACTCAGGAAAAGGAGGTGGGAAGCCCCAGTGAGGCTGAGGGGCCTCGATCCCAGTGCCACTCAGGGAAAGGAGGTGGGAAGCCCCAGTGAGGCTAAGGGGCCTCAATCCCAGAGCCACTCAAGGAAAGGGGGTAGGATCCCAGAGCCACTCAGGGAAACGGGGTGGGAAGCCCCAGTGAGGTTGACGGGCCTCGATCCCAGAGCCACTCAGGGAAACGGGGTGGGAAGCCCCAGTGAGGCTGAGGGGCCTTGATCCCAGAGCCACTCAGGGAAAGGTGGTGGGAAGCCCCAGTGAGGCTGAGGGGCCTCGATCCCAGAGCCACTCAGGGAAAGGGGGTGGGAAGCCCCAATGAGGCTGATGCGCCTCGATCCCAGAGCCACTCAGGGAAAGTGGGTGGGAAGCCCCAGTGAGGCTGAGGGGCCTCGATCCCAGAGCCACTCAGGAAAAGGAGGTGGGAAGCCCCAGTGAGGCTGAGGGGCCTCGTTCCCAGTGCCACTCAGGAAAAGGAGGTGGGAAGCCCCAGTGAGGCTGAGGGGCCTCGATCCCAGTGCCACTCAGGGAAAGGAGGTGGGAAGCCCCAGTGAGGCTAAGGGGCCTCAATCCCAGAGCCACTCAGGGGAAGGGGGTAGGATCCCAGAGCCACTCAGGGAAAGGGGGTGGGAAGCCGCAGTGAGGCTGAGGTGCCTCGATCCCAGAGCCACTCAAGGAAAGGGGGTGGAAAGCCCCAGTGAGGCTGAGGGGCCTCGATCCCAGAGCCACTCAGGGAAAGGGGGTGGGAAGCCCCAGTGAGGCTGAGGGGCCTCGATCCCAGAGCCGCTCAGGGAAAGGGGGTGGGAAGCCCCAGTGAGGCTGAGGGGCCTCGATCCCAGAGCCACTCAGGGAAAGGGGGTAGGATCCCAGAGCCACTCAGGGAAAGGGGGTGGGAAGCCCCAGTGAGGCTTAGGGGCCTCGATCCCAGTGCCACTCAGGGAAAGGGGGTGGGAAGCCCCAGTGAGGCTGAGGGGCCTCGATCCCAGAGCCACTCAGGGAAAGGGGGTAGGATCCCAGAGCCACTCAGGGAAAGGGGGTGGGAAGCCCCAGTGAGGCTGAGGGGCCTCGATCCCAGAGCCACTCAGGAAAAGGAGGTGGGAAGCCCCAGTGAGGCTGAGGGGCCTCGATCCCAGTGCCACTCAGGGAAAGGAGGTGGGAAGCCCCAGTGAGGCTATGGGGCCTCAATCCCAGAGCCACTCAAGGAAAGGGGGTAGGATCCCAGAGCCACTCAGGGAAACGGGGTGGGAAGCCCCAGTGAGGTTGACGGGCCTCGATCCCAGAGCCACTCAGGGAAACGGGGTGGGAAGCCCCAGTGAGGCTGAGGGGCCTTGATCCCAGAGCCACTCAGGGAAAGGTGGTGGGAAGCCCCAGTGAGGCTGAGGGGCCTCGATCCCAGAGCCACTCAGGGAAAGGGGGTGGGAAGCCCCAATGAGGCTGATGCGCCTCGATCCCAGAGCCACTCAGGGAAAGTGGGTGGGAAGCCCCAGTGAGGCTGAGGGGCCTCGATCCCAGAGCCACTCAGGAAAAGGAGGTGGGAAGCCCCAGTGAGGCTGAGGGGCCTCGTTCCCAGTGCCACTCAGGAAAAGGAGGTGGGAAGCCCCAGTGAGGCTGAGGGGCCTCGATCCCAGTGCCACTCAGGGAAAGGAGGTGGGAAGCCCCAGTGAGGCTAAGGGGCCTCAATCCCAGAGCCACTCAGGGGAAGGGGGTAGGATCCCAGAGCCACTCAGGGAAAGGGGGTGGGAAGCCGCAGTGAGGCTGAGGTGCCTCGATCCCAGAGCCACTCAAGGAAAGGGGGTGGAAAGCCCCAGTGAGGCTGAGGGGCCTCGATCCCAGAGCCACTCAGGGAAAGGGGGTGGGAAGCCCCAGTGAGGCTGAGGGGCCTCGATCCCAGAGCCGCTCAGGGAAAGGGGGTGGGAAGCCCCAGTGAGGCTGAGGGGCCTCGATCCCAGAGCCACTCAGGGAAAGGGGGTAGGATCCCAGAGCCACTCAGGGAAAGGGGGTGGGAAGCCCCAGTGAGGCTGAGGGGCCTCGATCCCAGTACCACTCAGGGAAAGGGGGTGGGAAGCCCCAGTGAGGCTGAGGGGCCTCGATCCCAGAGCCACTCAGGGAAAGGGGGTAGGATCCCAGAGCCACTCAGGGAAAGGGGGTGGGAAGCCCCAGTGAGGCTGAGGGGCCTCGATCCCAGAGCCACTCAGGAAAAGGAGGTGGGAAGCCCCAGTGAGGCTGAGGGGCCTCGATCCCAGTGCCACTCAGGGAAAGGAGGTGGGAAGCCCCAGTGAGGCTAAGGGGCCTCAATCCCAGAGCCACTCAGGGAATGGGGTTAGGATCCCAGAGCCACTCAGGGAAAGGGGGTGGGAAGCCCCGGTGAGGCTGAGGGGCCTTGATCCCAGAGCCACTCAGGGAAAGGTGGTGGGAAGCCCCAGTGAGGCTGAGGGGCCTCGATCCCAGAGCCACACAGGGAAAGGGGGTGGGAAGCCCCAGTGAGGCTGATGCGCCTCGATCCCAGAGCCACTCAGGGAAAGTGGGTGGGAAGCCCCAGTGAGGCTGAGGGGCCTCGATCCCAGAGCCACTCAGGGCAAGGGGATGGGAAGCCCCAGTGAGGCTGAGGGGCCTCGATCCCAGTGCCACTCAGGGAAAGGGGGTGGGAAGCCCCAGTGAGGCTGAGGGGCCTCGATCCCAGAGCCACTCAGGGAAAGGGGGTGGGAAGCCCCAGTGAGGCTGAGGGGCCTCGATCCCAGAGCCACTCAGGAAAAGGAGGTGGGAAGCCCCAGTGAGGCTGAGGGGCCTCGATCCCAGTGCCACTCAGGAAAAGGAGGTGGGAAGCCCCAGTGAGGCTGAGGGGCCTCGATCCCAGTGCCACTCAGGGAAAGGAGGTGGGAAGCCCCAGTGAGGCTAAGGGGCCTCAATCCCAGAGCCACTCAGGGGAAGGGGGTAGGATCCCAGAGCCACTCAGGGAAAGGGGGTGGGAAGCCGCAGTGAGGCTGAGGTGCCTCGATCCCAGAGCCACTCAGGGAAAGGGGGTGGAAAGCCCCAGTGAGGCTGAGGGGCCTCGATCCCAGAGCCGCTCAGGGAAAGGGGGTGCGAAGCCCCAGTGAGGCTGAGGGGCCTCGATCCCAGAGCCACTCAGGGAAAGGGGGTAGGATCCCAGAGCCACTCAGGGAAAGGGGGTGGGAAGCCCCAGTGAGGCTGAGGGGCCTCGATCCCAGAGCCACTCAGGAAAAGGAGGTGGGAAGCCCCAGTGAGGCTGAGGGGCCTCGATCCCAGTGCCACTCAGGGAAAGGAGGTGGGAAGCCCCAGTGAGGCTAAGGGGCCTCAATCCCAGAGCCACTCAGGGAAAGGGGGTAGGATCCCAGAGCCACTCAGGGAAAGGGGGTGGGAAGCCCCGGTGAGGTTGAGGGGCCTCGGTCCCAGAGCCACTCAGGGAAACGGGGTGGGAAGCCCCAGTGAGGCTGAGGGGCCTTGATCCCAGAGCCACTCAGGGAAAGGTGGTGGGAAGCCCCAGTGAGGCTGAGGGGCCTCGATCCCAGAGCCACTCAGGGAAAGGGGGTGGGAAGCCCCAGTGAGGCTGAGGGGCCTCGATTCCAGAGCCACTCAGGGAAAGGGGGTGGGAAGCCCCAGTGAGACTGAGGCACCTCGATCCCAGGGCCACTCAGGGAAAGGGGGTAGGATCCCAGAGCCACTCAGGGAAAGGGGGTGGGAAGCCCCAGAGAGGCTGAGGGGCCTCGATCCCAGTGCCACTCAGGGAAAGGGGGTGGTAAGCCCCAGTGAGGCTGAGGGGCCTCGATCCCAGAGCCACTCAGGGAAAGGGGGTGGTAAGCCCCAGTGAGGCTGAGGGGCCTCGATCCCAGAGCCACTCAGGAAAAGGAGGTGGGAAGCCCCACTGAGGCTGAGGGGCCTCGATCCCAGTGCCACTCAGGGAAAGGAGGTGGGAAGCCCCAGTGAGGCTAAGGGGCCTCAATCCCCGAGCCACTCAGGGAAAGGGGGTAGGATCCCAGAGCCACTCAGGGAAAGGGGGTGGGAAGCCCCAGTGAGGCTGAGGGGCCTCGATCCCAGAGCCACTCAGGGAAAGGGGGTGGGAAGCCCCAGTGAGGCTGAAGGGCCTCGATCCCAGAGCCACTGAGGGAAAGGGGGTGGGAAGCCCCAGTGAGGCTGAGGGGCCTCGATCCCAGAGCCACTCAGTGAAAGGGGGTGGTAAGCCCCAGTGAGGCTGAGGGACCTCGATCCCAGAGCCACTCAGGGAAAGTGGGTGGGAAGCCCCAGTGAGGCTGAGGGGCCTCGATCCCAGAGCCACTCAGGGAAAGGGGGTGGGAAGCCCCAGTGAGGCTGAGGGGCCTCGATCCCAGAGCCACTCAGGGAAAGGGGGTGGGAAGCCCCAGTGAGGCTGAAGGGCCTCGATCCCAGAGCCACTGAGGGAAAGGGGGTGGGAAGCCCCAGTGAGGCTGAGGGGCCTCGATCCCAGAGCCACTCAGTGAAAGGGGGTGGTAAGCCCCAGTGAGGCTGAGGGTCCTCGATCCCAGAGCCACTCAGGGAAAGTGGGTGGGAAGCCCCAGTGAGGCTGAGGGGCCTCGATCCCAGAGCCACTCAGGGAAAGGGGGTGGGAAGCCCCAGTGAGGCTGAGGCGCCTCGATCCCAGAGCCACTCAGGGAAAGGGGGTGGGAAGCCCCAGTGAGGCTGAGGGGCCTCGATTCCAGAGCCACTCAAGGAAAGGGGGTGGGAAGCCCCAGTGAGACTGAGGCACCTCGATCCCAGAGCCACTCAGGGAAAGGGGGTGGGAAGCCCCAGTGTGGCTGAGGCGCCTCGATCCCAGAGCCACTCAGGGAAAGGAGGTGGGAAGCCCCAGTGAGGCTGAGGCGCCTGGATCCCAGAGCCACTCAGGGAAAGGGGGTGGGAAGCCCCAGTGAGGCTGAGGGGCCTCGATCCCAGAGCCACTCAGGGAAAGGGGGTGGGAAGCCCCAGTGCGGCTGAGGCGCCTCGATCCCAGAGCCACTCAGGGAAAGGGGGTGGGAAGCCCCAGTGAGGCTGAGGGGCCTCGATCCCAGAGCCACTCAGGGAAAGGGGGTGGGAAGCCCCAGAGAGGCTGAGGGGCCTCGATCCCAGAGCCACTCAGGGAAAGGGGGTAGGATCCCAGAGCCACTCAGGGAAAGGGGGTGGGAAGTCCAGTGAGGCTGAGGGGCCTCGATCCCAGAGCCACTCAGTGAAAGGGGGTGGTAAGCCCCAGTGAGGCTGAGGGGCCTCAATCCCAGAGCCACTCAGAGAAAGGGGGTGGTAAGCCCCAGTGAGGCTGAGGGGCCTCGATCCCAGAGCCACTCAGGGAAAGGGGGTGGGAAGCCCTAGTGAGGCTGATGCGCCTCGATCCCAGAGCCACTCAGGGAAAGTGGGTGGGAAGCCCCAGTGAGGCTGAGGGGCCTCGATCCCAGAGCCACTCAGGGCAAGGGGGTGGGAAGCCCCAGTGAGGCTGAGGGGCCTCGATCCCAGTGCCACTCAGGGAAAGGGGGTGGGAAGCCCCAGTGAGGCTGAGGGGCCTTGATCCCAGAGCCACTCAGGGAAAGGGGGTAGGATCCCAGAGCCACTCAGGGAAAGGGGGTGGGAAGCCCCAGTGAGGCTGAGGGGCCTCGATCCCAGAGCCACTCAGGAAAGGAGGTGGGAAGCCCCAGTGAGGCTGAGGGGCCTCGATCCCAGTGCCACTCAGGGAAAGGAGGTGGGAAGCCCCAGTGAGGCTGAGGGGCCTCGATCCCAGTGCCACTCAGGGAAAGGGGGTGGGAAGCCCCAGTGAGGCTGAGGGGCCTCGATCCCAGAGCCACTCAGGGCAAGGGGGTGGGAAGCCCCAGTGAGGCTGAGGGGCCTCGATCCCAGTGCCACTCAGGGAAAGGGGGTGGGAAGCCCCAGTGAAGCTGAGGGGCCTTGATCCCAGAGCCACTCAGGGAAAGGGGGTAGGATCCCAGAGCCACTCAGGGAAAGGGGGTGGGAAGCCCCAGTGAGGCTGAGGGGCCTCGATCCCAGAGCCACTCAGGAAAGGAGGTGGGAAGCCCCAGTGAGGCTGAGGGGCCTCGATCCCAGTGCCACTCAGGGAAAGGAGGTGGGAAGCCCCAGTGAGGCTAAGGGGCCTCAATCCCAGAGCCACTCAGGGAAAGGGGGTAGGATCCCAGAGCCACTCAGGGAAAGGGGGTGGGAAGTCCAGTGAGGCTGAGGGGCCTCGATCCCAGAGCCACTCAGGGAAAGGGGGTGGGAAGCCCCAGTGAGGCTGATGCGCCTCGATCCCAGAGCCACTCAGGGAAAGTGGGTGGGAAGCCCCAGTGAGGCTGAGGGGCCTCGATCCCAGAGCCGCTCAGGGAAAGGGGGTGGGAAGCCCCAGTGAGGCTGAGGGGCCTCGATCCCAGAGCCACTCAGGGAAAGGGGGTAGGATCCCAGAGCCACTCAGGGAAAGGGGGTGGGAAGCCCCAGTGAGGCTTAGGGGCCTCGATCCCAGTGCCACTCAGGGAAAGGGGGTGGGAAGCCCCAGTGAGGCTGAGGGGCCTCGATCCCAGAGCCACTCAGGGAAAGGGGGTAGGATCCCAGAGCCACTCAGGGAAAGGGGGTGGGAAGCCCCAGTGAGGCTGAGGGGCCTCGATCCCAGAGCCACTCAGGAAAAGGAGGTGGGAAGCCCCAGTGAGGCTGAGGGGCCTCGATCCCAGTGCCACTCAGGGAAAGGAGGTGGGAAGCCCCAGTGAGGCTAAGGGGCCTCAATCCCAGAGCCACTCAAGGAAAGGGGGTAGGATCCCAGAGCCACTCAGGGAAACGGGGTGGGAAGCCCCAGTGAGGTTGACGGGCCTCGATCCCAGAGCCACTCAGGGAAACGGGGTGGGAAGCCCCAGTGAGGCTGAGGGGCCTTGATCCCAGAGCCACTCAGGGAAAGGTGGTGGGAAGCCCCAGTGAGGCTGAGGGGCCTCGATCCCAGAGCCACTCAGGGAAAGGGGGTGGGAAGCCCCAATGAGGCTGATGCGCCTCGATCCCAGAGCCACTCAGGGAAAGGGGGTAGGATCCCAGAGCCACTCAGGGAAAGGGGGTGGGAAGCCCCAGTGAGGCTGAGGGGCCTCGATCCCAGAGCCACTCAGGAAAAGGAGGTGGGAAGCCCCAGTGAGGCTGAGGGGCCTCGTTCCCAGTGCCACTCAGGAAAAGGAGGTGGGAAGCCCCAGTGAGGCTGAGGGGCCTCGATCCCAGTGCCACTCAGGGAAAGGAGGTGGGAAGCCCCAGTGAGGCTAAGGGGCCTCAATCCCAGAGCCACTCAGGGGAAGGGGGTAGGATCCCAGAGCCACTCAGGGAAAGGGGGTGGGAAGCCGCAGTGAGGCTGAGGTGCCTCGATCCCAGAGCCACTCAGGGAAAGGGGGTGGAAAGCCCCAGTGAGGCTGAGGGGCCTCGATCCCAGAGCCACTCAGGGAAAGGGGGTGGGAAGCCCCAGTGAGGCTGAGGGGCCTCGATCCCAGAGCCGCTCAGGGAAAGGGGGTGGGAAGCCCCAGTGAGGCTGAGGGGCCTCGATCCCAGAGCCACTCAGGGAAAGGGGGTAGGATCCCAGAGCCACTCAGGGAAAGGGGGTGGGAAGCCCCAGTGAGGCTGAGGGGCCTCGATCCCAGTACCACTCAGGGAAAGGGGGTGGGAAGCCCCAGTGAGGCTGAGGGGCCTCGATCCCAGAGCCACTCAGGAAAAGGAGGTGGGAAGCCCCAGTGAGGCTGAGGGGCCTCGATCCCAGTGCCACTCGGGGAAAGGAGGTGGGAAGCCCCAGTGAGGCTAAGGGGCCTCAATCCCAGAGCCACTCAAGGAAAGGGGGTAGGATCCCAGAGCCACTCAGGGAAACGGGGTGGGAAGCCCCAGTGAGGTTGACGGGCCTCGATCCCAGAGCCACTCAGGGAAACGGGGTGGGAAGCCCCAGTGAGGCTGAGGGGCCTTGATCCCAGAGCCACTCAGGGAAAGGTGGTGGGAAGCCCCAGTGAGGCTGAGGGGCCTCGATCCCAGAGCCACTCAGGGAAAGGGGGTGGGAAGCCCCAATGAGGCTGATGCGCCTCGATCCCAGAGCCACTCAGGGAAAGTGGGTGGGAAGCCCCAGTGAGGCTGAGGGGCCTCGATCCCAGAGCCACTCAGGGCAAGGGGGTGGGAAGCCCCAGTTAGGCTGAGGGGCCTCGATCCCAGTGCCACTCAGGGAAAGGGGGTGGGAAGCCCCAGTGAGGCTGAGGGGCCTCGATCCCAGAGCCACTCAGGGAAAGGGGGTAGGATCCCAGAGCCACTCAGGGAAAGGGGGTGGGAAGCCCCAGTGAGGCTGAGGGGCCTCGATCCCAGAGCCACTCAGGAAAAGGAGGTGGGAAGCCCCAGTGAGGCTGAGGGGCCTCGTTCCCAGTGCCACTCAGGAAAAGGAGGTGGGAAGCCCCAGTGAGGCTGAGGGGCCTCGATCCCAGTGCCACTCAGGGAAAGGAGGTGGGAAGCCCCAGTGAGGCTAAGGGGCCTCAATCCCAGAGCCACTCAGGGGAAGGGGGTAGGATCCCAGAGCCACTCAGGGAAAGGGGGTGGGAAGCCGCAGTGAGGCTGAGGTGCCTCGATCCCAGAGCCACTCAGGGAAAGGGGGTGGAAAGCCCCAGTGAGGCTGAGGGGCCTCGATCCCAGAGCCACTCAGGGAAAGGGGGTGGGAAGCCCCAGTGAGGCTGAGGGGCCTCGATCCCAGAGCCGCTCAGGGAAAGGGGGTGGGAAGCCCCAGTGAGGCTGAGGGGCCTCGATCCCAGAGCCACTCAGGGAAAGGGGGTAGGATCCCAGAGCCACTCAGGGAAAGGGGGTGGGAAGCCCCAGTGAGGCTGAGAGGCCTCGATCCCAGTACCACTCAGGGAAAGGGGGTGGGAAGCCCCAGTGAGGCTGAGGGGCCTCGATCCCAGAGCCACTCAGGGAAAGGGGGTAGGATCCCAGAGCCACTCAGGGAAAGGGGGTGGGAAGCCCCAGTGAGGCTGAGGGGCCTCGATCCCAGAGCCACTCAGGAAAAGGAGGTGGGAAGCCCCAGTGAGGCTGAGGGGCCTCGATCCCAGTGCCACTCAGGGAAAGGAGGTGGGAAGCCCCAGTGAGGCTAAGGGGCCTCAATCCCAGAGCCACTCAGGGAAAGGGGTTAGGATCCCAGAGCCACTCAGGGAAAGGGGGTGGGAAGCCCCGGTGAGGTTGAGGGGCCTCGGTCCCAGAGCCACTCAGGGAAACGGGGTGGGAAGCCCCAGTGAGGCTGAGGGGCCTTGATCCCAGAGCCACTCAGGGAAAGGTGGTGGGAAGCCCCAGTGAGGCTGAGGGGCCTCGATCCCAGAGCCACTCAGGGAAAGGGGGTGGGAAGCCCCAGTGAGGCTGATGCGCCTCGATCCCAGAGCCACTCAGGGAAAGTGGGTGGGAAGCCCCAGTGAGGCTGAGGGGCCTCGATCCCAGAGCCGCTCAGGGAAAGGGGGTGGGAAGCCCCAGTGAGGCTGAGGGGCCTCGATCCCAGAGCCACTCAGGGAAAGGGGGTAGGATCCCAGAGCCACTCAGGGAAAGGGGGTGGGAAGCCCCAGTGAGGCTTAGGGGCCTCGATCCCAGTGCCACTCAGGGAAAGGGGGTGGGAAGCCCCAGTGAGGCTGAGGGGCCTCGATCCCAGAGCCACTCAGGGAAAGGGGGTAGGATCCCAGAGCCACTCAGGGAAAGGGGGTGGGAAGCCCCAGTGAGGCTGAGGGGCCTCGATCCCAGAGCCACTCAGGAAAAGGAGGTGGGAAGCCCCAGTGAGGCTGAGGGGCCTCGATCCCAGTGCCACTCAGGGAAAGGAGGTGGGAAGCCCCAGTGAGGCTAAGGGGCCTCAATCCCAGAGCCACTCAAGGAAAGGGGGTAGGATCCCAGAGCCACTCAGGGAAACGGGGTGGGAAGCCCCAGTGAGGTTGACGGGCCTCGATCCCAGAGCCACTCAGGGAAACGGGGTGGGAAGCCCCAGTGAGGCTGAGGGGCCTTGATCCCAGAGCCACTCAGGGAAAGGTGGTGGGAAGCCCCAGTGAGGCTGAGGGGCCTCGATCCCAGAGCCACTCAGGGAAAGGGGGTGGGAAGCCCCAATGAGGCTGATGCGCCTCGATCCCAGAGCCACTCAGGGAAAGTGGGTGGGAAGCCCCAGTGAGGCTGAGGGGCCTCGATCCCAGAGCCACTCAGGGCAAGGGGGTGGGAAGCCCCAGTTAGGCTGAGGGGCCTCGATCCCAGTGCCACTCAGGGAAAGGGGGTGGGAAGCCCCAGTGAGGCTGAGGGGCCTCGATCCCAGAGCCACTCAGGGAAAGGGGGTAGGATCCCAGAGCCACTCAGGGAAAGGGGGTGGGAAGCCCCAGTGAGGCTGAGGGGCCTCGATCCCAGAGCCACTCAGGAAAAGGAGGTGGGAAGCCCCAGTGAGGCTGAGGGGCCTCGTTCCCAGTGCCACTCAGGAAAAGGAGGTGGGAAGCCCCAGTGAGGCTGAGGGGCCTCGATCCCAGTGCCACTCAGGGAAAGGAGGTGGGAAGCCCCAGTGAGGCTAAGGGGCCTCAATCCCAGAGCCACTCAGGGGAAGGGGGTAGGATCCCAGAGCCACTCAGGGAAAGGGGGTGGGAAGCCGCAGTGAGGCTGAGGTGCCTCGATCCCAGAGCCACTCAGGGAAAGGGGGTGGAAAGCCCCAGTGAGGCTGAGGGGCCTCGATCCCAGAGCCACTCAGGGAAAGGGGGTGGGAAGCCCCAGTGAGGCTGAGGGGCCTCGATCCCAGAGCCGCTCAGGGAAAGGGGGTGGGAAGCCCCAGTGAGGCTGAGGGGCCTCGATCCCAGAGCCACTCAGGGAAAGGGGGTAGGATCCCAGAGCCACTCAGGGAAAGGGGGTGGGAAGCCCCAGTGAGGCTGAGGGGCCTCGATCCCAGTACCACTCAGGGAAAGGGGGTGGGAAGCCCCAGTGAGGCTGAGGGGCCTCGATCCCAGAGCCACTCAGGAAAAGGAGGTGGGAAGCCCCAGTGAGGCTGAGGGGCCTCGATCCCAGTGCCACTCAGGGAAAGGAGGTGGGAAGCCCCAGTGAGGCTAAGGGGCCTCAATCCCAGAGCCACTCAAGGAAAGGGGGTAGGATCCCAGAGCCACTCAGGGAAACGGGGTGGGAAGCCCCAGTGAGGTTGACGGGCCTCGATCCCAGAGCCACTCAGGGAAACGGGGTGGGAAGCCCCAGTGAGGCTGAGGGGCCTTGATCCCAGAGCCACTCAGGGAAAGGTGGTGGGAAGCCCCAGTGAGGCTGAGGGGCCTCGATCCCAGAGCCACTCAGGGAAAGGGGGTGGGAAGCCCCAATGAGGCTGATGCGCCTCGATCCCAGAGCCACTCAGGGAAAGTGGGTGGGAAGCCCCAGTGAGGCTGAGGGGCCTCGATCCCAGAGCCACTCAGGGCAAGGGGGTGGGAAGCCCCAGTTAGGCTGAGGGGCCTCGATCCCAGTGCCACTCAGGGAAAGGGGGTGGGAAGCCCCAGTGAGGCTGAGGGGCCTCGATCCCAGAGCCACTCAGGGAAAGGGGGTAGGATCCCAGAGCCACTCAGGGAAAGGGGGTGGGAAGCCCCAGTGAGGCTGAGGGGCCTCGATCCCAGAGCCACTCAGGAAAAGGAGGTGGGAAGCCCCAGTGAGGCTGAGGGGCCTCGTTCCCAGTGCCACTCAGGAAAAGGAGGTGGGAAGCCCCAGTGAGGCTGAGGGGCCTCGATCCCAGTGCCACTCAGGGAAAGGAGGTGGGAAGCCCCAGTGAGGCTAAGGGGCCTCAATCCCAGAGCCACTCAGGGGAAGGGGGTAGGATCCCAGAGCCACTCAGGGAAAGGGGGTGGGAAGCCGCAGTGAGGCTGAGGTGCCTCGATCCCAGAGCCACTCAGGGAAAGGGGGTGGAAAGCCCCAGTGAGGCTGAGGGGCCTCGATCCCAGAGCCACTCAGGGAAAGGGGGTGGGAAGCCCCAGTGAGGCTGAGGGGCCTCGATCCCAGAGCCGCTCAGGGAAAGGGGGTGGGAAGCCCCAGTGAGGCTGAGGGGCCTCGATCCCAGAGCCACTCAGGGAAAGGGGGTAGGATCCCAGAGCCACTCAGGGAAAGGGGGTGGGAAGCCCCAGTGAGGCTGAGGGGCCTCGATCCCAGTACCACTCAGGGAAAGGGGGTGGGAAGCCCCAGTGAGGCTGAGGGGCCTCGATCCCAGAGCCACTCAGGGAAAGGGGGTAGGATCCCAGAGCCACTCAGGGAAAGGGGGTGGGAAGCCCCAGTGAGGCTGAGGGGCCTCGATCCCAGAGCCACTCAGGAAAAGGAGGTGGGAAGCCCCAGTGAGGCTGAGGGGCCTCGATCCCAGTGCCACTCAGGGAAAGGAGGTGGGAAGCCCCAGTGAGGCTAAGGGGCCTCAATCCCAGAGCCACTCAGGGAAAGGGGTTAGGATCCCAGAGCCACTCAGGGAAAGGGGGTGGGAAGCCCCGGTGAGGTTGAGGGGCCTCGGTCCCAGAGCCACTCAGGGAAACGGGGTGGGAAGCCCCAGTGAGGCTGAGGGGCCTTGATCCCAGAGCCACTCAGGGAAAGGTGGTGGGAAGCCCCAGTGAGGCTGAGGGGCCTCGATCCCAGAGCCACACAGGGAAAGGGGGTGGGAAGCCCCAGTGAGGCTGATGCGCCTCGATCCCAGAGCCACTCAGGGAAAGTGGGTGGGAAGCCCCAGTGAGGCTGAGGGGCCTCGATCCCAGAGCCACTCAGGGCAAGGGGGTGGGAAGCCCCAGTGAGGCTGAGGGGCCTCGATCCCAGTGCCACTCAGGGAAAGGGGGTGGGAAGCCCCAGTGAGGCTGAGGGGCCTCGATCCCAGAGCCACTCAGGGAAAGGGGGTAGGATCCCAGAGCCACTCAGGGAAAGGGGGTGGGAAGCCCCAGTGAGGCTGAGGGGCCTCGATCCCAGAGCCACTCAGGAAAAGGAGGTGGGAAGCCCCAGTGAGGCTGAGGGGCCTCGTTCCCAGTGCCACTCAGGAAAAGGAGGTGGGAAGCCCCAGTGAGGCTGAGGGGCCTCGATCCCAGTGCCACTCAGGGAAAGGAGGTGGGAAGCCCCAGTGAGGCTAAGGGGCCTCAATCCCAGAGCCACTCAGGGGAAGGGGGTAGGATCCCAGAGCCACTCAGGGAAAGGGGGTGGGAAGCCGCAGTGAGGCTGAGGTGCCTCGATCCCAGAGCCACTCAGGGAAAAGGGGTGGAAAGCCCCAGTGAGGCTGAGGGGCCTCGATCCCAGAGCCACTCAGGGAAAGGGGGTGGGAAGCCCCAGTGAGGCTGAGGGGCCTCGATCCCAGAGCCGCTCAGGGAAAGGGGGTGGGAAGCCCCAGTGAGGCTGAGGGGCCTCGATCCCAGAGCCACTCAGGGAAAGGGGGTAGGATCCCAGAGCCACTCAGGGAAAGGGGGTGGGAAGCCCCAGTGAGGCTGAGGGGCCTCGATCCCAGTACCACTCAGGGAAAGGGGGTGGGAAGCCCCAGTGAGGCTGAGGGGCCTCGATCCCAGAGCCACTCAGGGAAAGGGGGTAGGATCCCAGAGCCACTCAGGGAAAGGGGGTGGGAAGCCCCAGTGAGGCTGAGGGGCCTCGATCCCAGAGCCACTCAGGAAAAGGAGGTGGGAAGCCCCAGTGAGGCTGAGGGGCCTCGATCCCAGTGCCACTCAGGGAAAGGAGGTGGGAAGCCCCAGTGAGGCTAAGGGGCCTCAATCCCAGAGCCACTCAGGGAAAGGGGTTAGGATCCCAGAGCCACTCAGGGAAAGGGGGTGGGAAGCCCCGGTGAGGTTGAGGGGCCTCGGTCCCAGAGCCACTCAGGGAAACGGGGTGGGAAGCCCCAGTGAGGCTGAGGGGCCTTGATCCCAGAGCCACTCAGGGAAAGGTGGTGGGAAGCCCCAGTGAGGCTGAGGGGCCTCGATCCCAGAGCCACACAGGGAAAGGGGGTGGGAAGCCCCAGTGAGGCTGATGCGCCTCGATCCCAGAGCCACTCAGGGAAAGTGGGTGGGAAGCCCCAGTGAGGCTGAGGGGCCTCGATCCCAGAGCCACTCAGGGCAAGGGGGTGGGAAGCCCCAGTGAGGCTGAGGGGCCTCGATCCCAGTGCCACTCAGGGAAAGGGGGTGGGAAGCCCCAGTGAGGCTGAGGGGCCTCGATCCCAGAGCCACTCAGGGAAAGGGGGTGGGAAGCCCCAGTGAGGCTG
The DNA here is from genome assembly GCA_030015325.1 of Cryptoblepharus egeriae. Classification (NCBI taxonomy): domain Eukaryota; kingdom Metazoa; phylum Chordata; class Lepidosauria; order Squamata; family Scincidae; genus Cryptoblepharus; species Cryptoblepharus egeriae. The sequence goes on from JAREYC010000003.1 coordinate 28,201,311, forward strand.
AGGGGCCTCGATCCCAGAGCCACTCAGGAAAAGGAGGTGGGAAGCCCCAGTGAGGCTGAGGGGCCTCGATCCCAGTGCCACTCAGGAAAAGGAGGTGGGAAGCCCCAGTGAGGCTGAGGGGCCTCGATCCCAGTGCCACTCAGGGAAAGGAGGTGGGAAGCCCCAGTGAGGCTAAGGGGCCTCAATCCCAGAGCCACTCAGGGGAAGGGGGTAGGATCCCAGAGCCACTCAGGGAAAGGGGGTGGGAAGCCGCAGTGAGGCTGAGGTGCCTCGATCCCAGAGCCACTCAGGGAAAGGGGGTGGAAAGCCCCAGTGAGGCTGAGGGGCCTCGATCCCAGAGCCACTCAGGGAAAGGGGGTGGGAAGCCCCAGTGAGGCTGAGGGGCCTCGATCCCAGAGCCGCTCAGGGAAAGGGGGTGCGAAGCCCCAGTGAGGCTGAGGGGCCTCGATCCCAGAGCCACTCAGGGAAAGGGGGTAGGATCCCAGAGCCACTCAGGGAAAGGGGGTGGGAAGCCCCAGTGAGGCTGAGGGGCCTCGATCCCAGAGCCACTCAGGAAAAGGAGGTGGGAAGCCCCAGTGAGGCTGAGGGGCCTCGATCCCAGTGCCACTCAGGGAAAGGAGGTGGGAAGCCCCAGTGAGGCTAAGGGGCCTCAATCCCAGAGCCACTCAGGGAAAGGGGGTAGGATCCCAGAGCCACTCAGGGAAAGGGGGTGGGAAGCCCCAGTGAGGCTGAGGGGCCTCGATCCCAGAGCCACTCAGGGAAAGGGGCTGGGAAGCCCCAGTGAGGCTGAAGGGCCTCGATCCCAGAGCCACTCAGGGAAAGGGGGTGGGAAGCCCCAGTGAGGCTGAGGGGCCTCGATCCCAGAGCCACTCAGTGAAAGGGGGTGGTAAGCCCCAGTGAGGCTGAGGGACCTCGATCCCAGAGCCACTCAGGGAAAGTGGGTGGGAAGCCCCAGTGAGGCTGAGGGGCCTCGATCCCAGAGCCACTCAGGGAAAGGGGGTGGGAAGCCCCAGTGAGGCTGAGGGGCCTCGATCCCAGAGCCACTCAGGGAAAGGGGGTGGGAAGCCCCAGTGAGGCTGAGGGGCCTCGATTCCAGAGCCACTCAAGGAAAGGGGGTGGGAAGCCCCAGTGAGACTGAGGCACCTCGATCCCAGAGCCACTCAGGGAAAGGGGGTGGGAAGCCCCAGTGTGGCTGAGGCGCCTCGATCCCAGAGCCACTCAGGGAAAGGGGGTGGGAAGCCCCAGTGAGGCTGAGGCGCCTGGATCCCAGAGCCACTCAGGGAAAGGGGGTGGGAAGCCCCAGTGAGGCTGAGGGGCCTCGATCCCAGAGCCACTCAGGGAAAGGGGGTGGGAAGCCCCAGTGCGGCTGAGGCGCCTCGATCCCAGAGCCACTCAGGGAAAGGGGGTGGGAAGCCCCAGTGAGGCTGAGGGGCCTCGATCCCAGAGCCACTCAGGGAAAGGGGGTGGGAAGCCCCAGAGAGGCTGAGGGGCCTCGATCCCAGAGCCACTCAGGGAAAGGGGGTAGGATCCCAGAGCCACTCAGGGAAAGGGGGTGGGAAGTCCAGTGAGGCTGAGGGGCCTCGATCCCAGAGCCACTCAGTGAAAGGGGGTGGTAAGCCCCAGTGAGGCTGAGGGGCCTCGATCCCAGAGCCACTCAGGGCAAGGGGGTGGGAAGCCCCAGTGAGGCTGAGGGGCCTCGATCCCAGTGCCACTCAGGGAAAGGGGGTGGGAAGCCCCAGTGAGGCTGAGGGGCCTCGATCCAAGAGCCACTCAGGGAAATGGGGTAGGATCCCAGAGCCACTCAGGGAAAGGGGGTGGGAAGCCCCAGTGAGGCTGAGGGGCCTCGATCCCAGAGCCACTCAGGAAAAGGAGGTGGGAAGCCCCAGTGAGGCTGAGGGGCCTCGATCCCAGTGCCACTCAGGGAAAGGAGGTGGGAAGTCCCAGTGAGGCTAAGGGGCCTCAATCCCAGAGCCACTCAGGGGAAGGGGGTAGGATCCCAGAGCCACTCAGGGAAAGGGGGTGGGAAGCCGCAGTGAGGCTGAGGTGCCTCGATCCCAGAGCCACTCAGGGAAAGGGGGTGGGAAGCCCCAGTGAGGCTGAGGGGCCTCGATCCCAGAGCCACTCAGGGAAAGGGGGTGGGAAGCCCCAGTGAGGCTGAAGGGCCTCGATCCCAGAGCCACTCAGGGAAAGGGGGTGGGAAGCCCCAGTGAGGCTGAGGGGCCTCGATCCCAGAGCCACTCAGTGAAAGGGGGTGGTAAGCCCCAGTGAGGCTGAGGGACCTCGATCCCAGAGCCACTCAGGGAAAGGGGGTGGGAAACCCCGGTGAGGTTGAGGGGCCTCGATCCCAGAGCCACTCAGTGAAAGGGGGTGGGAAGCCCCAGTGAGGCTGAGGGGCCTCGATCCCAGAGCCACTCAGGGAAAGGGGGTGGGAAGTCCCCGTGAGGCTGAGGGGCCTCGATCCCAGAGCCACTCAGGGAAAGGGGGTGGGAAGCCCCAGTGAGGCTGATGCGCCTCGATCCCAGAGCCACTCAGGGAAAGTGGGTGGGAAGCCCCAGTGAGGCTGAAGGGCCTCGATCCCAGAGCCACTCGGGGCAAGGGGGTGGAAGCCCCAGTGAGGCTGAGGGGCCTCGATCCCAGTGCCACTCAGGGAAAGGGGGTGGGAAGCTCCAGTGAGGCTGAGGGGCCTCGATCCCAGTGCCACTCAGGGAAAGGGGGTGGGAAGCCCCAGTGAGGCTGAGGGGCCTCGATCCCAGAGCCACTCAGGGAAAGGGGGTGGGAAGCCCCAGTGATGCTGAGGGGCCTCGATCCCAGAGCCACTCAGGGAAAGGGGGTGGGAAACCCCAGTGAGGCTGAGGGGCCTCGATCCCAGAGCCACTCAGGAAAAGGAGGTGGGAAGCCCCAGTGAGGCTGAGGGGCCTCGATCCCAGTGCCACTCAGGGAAAGGAGGTGGGAAGCCCCAGTGAGGCTGAGGCGCCTCAATCCCAGAGCCACTCAGGGAAAGGGGGTAGGATCCCAGAGCCACTCAGGGAAACGGGGTGGGAAGCCCCAGTGAGGCTGAGGGGCCTTGATCCCAGAGCCACTCAGGGAAAGGGGGTGGGAAGCCCCAGTGAGGCTGAGGGGCCTCGATACCAGAGCCACTCAGGGAAAGGTGGTGGGAAGCCCCAGTGAGGCTGAGGGGCCTCGATTCCAGAGCCACTCAGGGAAAGGGGGTGGGAAGCCCCAGTGAGACTGAGGCACCTCGATCCCAGAGCCACTCAGGGAAAGGGGGTGGGAAGCCCCAGTGCGGCTGAGGCGCCTCGATCCCAGAGCCACTCAGGGAAAGGGGGTGGGAAGCCCCAGTGAGGCTGAGGGGCCTTGATCCCAGAGCCACCCAGGTAAAGGGGGTGGGAAGCCCCAGTGAGGCTGAGGGGCCTCGATCCCAGAGCCACTCAGGGAAAGGGGGTGGGAAGCCCCAGTGAGGCTGAGGCAACTGGATCCCAGAGCCACTCAGGGAAAGGGGGAGGGAAGCCCAGTGATGCTGAGGGGCCTCGATCCCAGAGCCACTCAGTGAAAGGTGGTGGGAAAACCCAGTAAGGCTGAGGGGCCTCGATCCCAGAGCCACTCAGGGAAATGGGGTGGGAAGCCCCAGTGAGGCTGAGGGGCCTCAATCCCAGAGCCACTCAGGCAAAGGGGGTGGGAAGCCCCAGTGAGGCTGAAGGGCCTCGATCCCAGAGCCACTCAGGGAAAGTGGGTGGGAAGTCCAGTGAGGCTGAGGGGCCTCGATCCCAGAGCCACTCAGTGAAAGGGGTTGATAAGCCCCAGTGAGGCTGAGGGGCCTCAATCCCAGAGCCACTCAGGGAAAAGGGGGGGGGGAAGACCCAGTGAGGCTGAGGGGCCTCGATCCCAGAGCCACTCAGGGAAAGGGGGTGGAAAGCCCCAGTGAGGCTGATGCGCCTCGATCCCAGAGCCACTCAGGGAAAGTGGGTGGGAAGCCCCAGTGAGGCTGAGGGGCCTCGATCCCAGAGCCACTCAGGGCAAGGGGGTGGGAAGCCCCAGTGAGGCTGAGGGGCCTCGATCCCAGAGCCACTCAGGGAAAGGGGGTAGGATCCCAGAGCCACTCAGGGAAAGGGGGTGGGAAGTCCAGTGAGGCTGAGGGGCCTCGATCCCAGAGCCACTCAGTGAAAGGGGGTGGTAAGCCCCAGTGAGGCTGAGGGGCCTCAATCCCAGAGCCACTCAGAGAAAGGGGGTGGGAAGCCCCAGTGAGGCTGAGGGGCCTCGATCCCAGAGCCACTCAGGGAAAGGGGGTGGGAAGCCCCAGTGAGGCTGAGGGGCCTCGATCCCAGAGCCACTCAGGGAAAGGGGGTGGGAAGCCCCAGAGAGGCTGAGGGGCCTCGATCCCAGAGCCACTCAGGGAAAGGGGGTAGGATCCCAGAGCCACTCAGGGAAAGGGGGTGGGAAGTCCAGTGAGGCTGAGGGGCCTCGATCCCAGAGCCACTCAGTGAAAGGGGGTGGTAAGCCCCAGTGAGGCTGAGGGGCCTCAATCCCAGAGCCACTCAGAGAAAGGGGGTGGTAAGCCCCAGTGAGGCTGAGGGGCCTCGATCCCAGAGCCACTCAGGGAAAGGGGGTGGGAAGCCCTAGTGAGGCTGATGCGCCTCGATCCCAGAGCCACTCAGGGAAAGTGGGTGGGAAGCCCCAGTGAGGCTGAGGGGCCTCGATCCCAGAGCCACTCAGGGCAAGGGGGTGGGAAGCCCCAGTGAGGCTGAGGGGCCTCGATCCCAGTGCCACTCAGGGAAAGGGGGTGGGAAGCCCCAGTGAGGCTGAGGGGCCTTGATCCCAGAGCCACTCAGGGAAAGGGGGTAGGATCCCAGAGCCACTCAGGGAAAGGGGGTGGGAAGCCCCAGTGAGGCTGAGGGGCCTCGATCCCAGAGCCACTCAGGAAAGGAGGTGGGAAGCCCCAGTGAGGCTGAGGGGCCTCGATCCCAGTGCCACTCAGGGAAAGGAGGTGGGAAGCCCCAGTGAGGCTAAGGGGCCTCAATCCCAGAGCCACTCAGGGAAAGGGGGTAGGATCCCAGAGCCACTCAGGGAAAGGGGGTGGGAAGTCCAGTGAGGCTGAGGGGTCTCAATCCCAGAGCCACTCAGAGAAAGGGGGTGGTAAGCCCCAGTGAGGCTGAGGGGCCTCGATCCCAGAGCCACTCAGGGAAAGGGGGTGGGAAGCCCCAGTGAGGCTGATGCGCCTCGATCCCAGAGCCACTCAGGGAAAGTGGGTGGGAAGCCCCAGTGAGGCTGAGGGGCCTCGATCCCAGAGCCACTGAGGGCAAGGGGGTGGGAAGCCCCAGTGAGGCTGAGGGGCCTCGATCCCAGAGCCGCTCAGGGAAAGGGGGTGGGAAGCCCCAGTGAGGCTGAGGGGCCTCGATCCCAGAGCCACTCAGAGAAAGGGGGTAGGATCCCAGAGCCACTCAGGGAAAGGGGGTGGGAAGCCCCAGTGAGGCTGAGGGGCCTCGATCCCAGTGCCACTCAGGGAAAGGGGGTGGGAAGCCCCAGTGAGGCTGAGGGGCCTCGATCCCAGAGCCACTCAGGGAAAGGGGGTAGAATCCCAGAGCCACTCAGGGAAAGGGGGTGGTAAGCCCCAGTGAGGCTGAGGGGCCTCGATCCCAGAGCCACTCAGGAAAAGGAGGTGGGAAGCCCCAGTGAGGCTGAGGGGCCTCGATCCCAGTGCCACTCAGGGAAAGGAGGTGGGAAGCCCCAGTGAGGCTAAGGGGCCTCAATCCCAGAGCCACTCAGGGAAAGGGGGTAGGATCCCAGAGCCACTCAGGGAAAGGGGGTGGGAAGCCCCAGTGAGGTTGACGGGCCTCGATCCCAGAGCCACTCAGGGAAACGGGGTGGAAAGCCCCAGTGAGGCTGAGGGGCCTTGATCCCAGAGCCACTCAGGGAAAGGTGGTGGGAAGCCCCAGTGAGGCTGAGGGGCCTCGATCCCAGAGCCACTCAGGGAAAGGGGGTGGGAAGCCCCAGTGAGGCTGAGGGGCCTCGATTCCAGAGCCACTCAGGGAAAGGGGGTGGGAAGCCCCAGTGAGACTGAGGCACCTCGATCCCAGAGCCACTCAGGGAAAGGGGGTAGGATCCCAGAGCCACTCAGGGAAAGGGGGTGGGAAGCCCCAGAGAGGCTGAGGGGCCTCGATCCCAGTGCCACTCAGGGAAAGGGGGTGGTAAGCCCCAGTGAGGCTGAGGGGCCTCGATCCCAGAGCCACTCAGGGAAAGGGGGTGGGAAGCCCCAGTGAGGCTGATGTGCCTCGATCCCAGAGCCACTCAGGGAAAGTGGGTGGGAAGCCCCAGTGAGGCTGAGGGGCCTCGATCCCAGAGCCACTCAGGGCAAGGGGGTGGGAAGCCCCAGTGAGGCTGAGGGGCCTCGATCCCAGTGCCACTCAGGGAAAGGGGGTGGGAAGCCCCAGTGAAGCTGAGGGGCCTTGATCCCAGAGCCACTCAGGGAAAGGGGGTAGGATCCCAGAGCCACTCAGGGAAAGGGGGTGGGAAGCCCCAGTGAGGCTGAGGGGCCTCGATCCCAGAGCCACTCAGGAAAGGAGGTGGGAAGCCCCAGTGAGGCTGAGGGGCCTCGATCCCAGTGCCACTCAGGGAAAGGAGGTGGGAAGCCCCAGTGAGGCTAAGGGGCCTCAATCCCAGAGCCACTCAGGGAAAGGGGGTAGGATCCCAGAGCCACTCAGGGAAAGGGGGTGGGAAGTCCAGTGAGGCTGAGGGGCCTCGATCCCAGAGCCACTCAGGGAAAGGGGGTGGGAAGCCCCAGTGAGGCTGATGCGCCTCGATCCCAGAGCCACTCAGGGAAAGTGGGTGGGAAGCCCCAGTGAGGCTGAGGGGCCTCGATCCCAGAGCCACTCAGGGCAAGGGGGTGGGAAGCCCCAGTGAGGCTGAGGGGCCTCGATCCCAGAGCCGCTCAGGGAAAGGGGGTGGGAAGCCCCAGTGAGGCTGAGGGGCCTCGATCCCAGAGCCACTCAGGGAAAGGGGGTAGGATCCCAGAGCCACTCAGGGAAAGGGGGTGGGAAGCCCCAGTGAGGCTTAGGGGCCTCGATCCCAGTGCCACTCAGGGAAAGGGGGTGGGAAGCCCCAGTGAGGCTGAGGGGCCTCGATCCCAGAGCCACTCAGGGAAAGGGGGTAGGATCCCAGAGCCACTCAGGGAAAGGGGGTGGGAAGCCCCAGTGAGGCTGAGGGGCCTCGATCCCAGAGCCACTCAGGAAAAGGAGGTGGGAAGCCCCAGTGAGGCTGAGGGGCCTCGATCCCAGTGCCACTCAGGGAAAGGAGGTGGGAAGCCCCAGTGAGGCTAAGGGGCCTCAATCCCAGAGCCACTCAAGGAAAGGGGGTAGGATCCCAGAGCCACTCAGGGAAACGGGGTGGGAAGCCCCAGTGAGGTTGACGGGCCTCGATCCCAGAGCCACTCAGGGAAACGGGGTGGGAAGCCCCAGTGAGGCTGAGGGGCCTTGATCCCAGAGCCACTCAGGGAAAGGTGGTGGGAAGCCCCAGTGAGGCTGAGGGGCCTCGATCCCAGAGCCACTCAGGGAAAGGGGGTGGGAAGCCCCAATGAGGCTGATGCGCCTCGATCCCAGAGCCACTCAGGGAAAGTGGGTGGGAAGCCCCAGTGAGGCTGAGGGGCCTCGATCCCAGTGCCACTCAGGGAAAGGAGGTGGGAAGCCCCAGTGAGGCTAAGGGGCCTCAATCCCAGAGCCACTCAGGGGAAGGGGGTAGGATCCCAGAGCCACTCAGGGAAAGGGGGTGGGAAGCCGCAGTGAGGCTGAGGTGCCTCGATCCCAGAGCCACTCAAGGAAAGGGGGTGGAAAGCCCCAGTGAGGCTGAGGGGCCTCGATCCCAGAGCCGCTCAGGGAAAGGGGGTGGGAAGCCCCAGTGAGGCTGAGGGGCCTCGATCCCAGAGCCACTCAGGGAAAGGGGGTAGGATCCCAGAGCCACTCAGGGAAAGGGGGTGGGAAGCCCCAGTGAGGCTTAGGGGCCTCGATCCCAGTGCCACTCAGGGAAAGGGGGTGGGAAGCCCCAGTGAGGCTGAGGGGCCTCGATCCCAGAGCCACTCAGGGAAAGGGGGTAGGATCCCAGAGCCACTCAGGGAAAGGGGGTGGGAAGCCCCAGTGAGGCTGAGGGGCCTCGATCCCAGAGCCACTCAGGAAAAGGAGGTGGGAAGCCCCAGTGAGGCTGAGGGGCCTCGATCCCAGAGCCACTCAGTGAAAGGGGTTGATAAGCCCCAGTGAGGCTGAGGGGCCTCAATCCCAGAGCCACTCAGGGAAAAGGGGGGGGGGAAGACCCAGTGAGGCTGAGGGGCCTCGATCCCAGAGCCACTCAGGGAAAGGGGGTGGAAAGCCCCAGTGAGGCTGATGCGCCTCGATCCCAGAGCCACTCAGGGAAAGTGGGTGGGAAGCCCCAGTGAGGCTGAGGGGCCTCGATCCCAGAGCCACTCAGGGCAAGGGGGTGGGAAGCCCCAGTGAGGCTGAGGGGCCTCGATCCCAGAGCCACTCAGGGAAAGGGGGTAGGATCCCAGAGCCACTCAGGGAAAGGGGGTGGGAAGTCCAGTGAGGCTGAGGGGCCTCGATCCCAGAGCCACTCAGTGAAAGGGGGTGGTAAGCCCCAGTGAGGCTGAGGGGCCTCAATCCCAGAGCCACTCAGAGAAAGGGGGTGGGAAGCCCCAGTGAGGCTGAGGGGCCTCGATCCCAGAGCCACTCAGGGAAAGGGGGTGGGAAGCCCCAGTGAGGCTGAGGGGCCTCGATCCCAGAGCCACTCAGGGAAAGGGGGTGGGAAGCCCCAGAGAGGCTGAGGGGCCTCGATCCCAGAGCCACTCAGGGAAAGGGGGTAGGATCCCAGAGCCACTCAGGGAAAGGGGGTGGGAAGTCCAGTGAGGCTGAGGGGCCTCGATCCCAGAGCCACTCAGTGAAAGGGGGTGGTAAGCCCCAGTGAGGCTGAGGGGCCTCAATCCCAGAGCCACTCAGAGAAAGGGGGTGGTAAGCCCCAGTGAGGCTGAGGGGCCTCGATCCCAGAGCCACTCAGGGAAAGGGGGTGGGAAGCCCTAGTGAGGCTGATGCGCCTCGATCCCAGAGCCACTCAGGGAAAGTGGGTGGGAAGCCCCAGTGAGGCTGAGGGGCCTCGATCCCAGAGCCACTCAGGGCAAGGGGGTGGGAAGCCCCAGTGAGGCTGAGGGGCCTCGATCCCAGTGCCACTCAGGGAAAGGGGGTGGGAAGCCCCAGTGAGGCTGAGGGGCCTTGATCCCAGAGCCACTCAGGGAAAGGGGGTAGGATCCCAGAGCCACTCAGGGAAAGGGGGTGGGAAGCCCCAGTGAGGCTGAGGGGCCTCGATCCCAGAGCCACTCAGGAAAGGAGGTGGGAAGCCCCAGTGAGGCTGAGGGGCCTCGATCCCAGTGCCACTCAGGGAAAGGAGGTGGGAAGCCCCAGTGAGGCTAAGGGGCCTCAATCCCAGAGCCACTCAGGGAAAGGGGGTAGGATCCCAGAGCCACTCAGGGAAAGGGGGTGGGAAGTCCAGTGAGGCTGAGGGGTCTCAATCCCAGAGCCACTCAGAGAAAGGGGGTGGTAAGCCCCAGTGAGGCTGAGGGGCCTCGATCCCAGAGCCACTCAGGGAAAGGGGGTGGGAAGCCCCAGTGAGGCTGATGCGCCTCGATCCCAGAGCCACTCAGGGAAAGTGGGTGGGAAGCCCCAGTGAGGCTGAGGGGCCTCGATCCCAGAGCCACTGAGGGCAAGGGGGTGGGAAGCCCCAGTGAGGCTGAGGGGCCTCGATCCCAGAGCCGCTCAGGGAAAGGGGGTGGGAAGCCCCAGTGAGGCTGAGGGGCCTCGATCCCAGAGCCACTCAGAGAAAGGGGGTAGGATCCCAGAGCCACTCAGGGAAAGGGGGTGGGAAGCCCCAGTGAGGCTGAGGGGCCTCGATCCCAGTGCCACTCAGGGAAAGGGGGTGGGAATCCCCAGTGAGGCTGAGGGGCCTCGATCCCAGAGCCACTCAGGGAAAGGGGGTAGAATCCCAGAGCCACTCAGGGAAAGGGGGTGGTAAGCCCCAGTGAGGCTGAGGGGCCTCGATCCCAGAGCCACTCAGGAAAAGGAGGTGGGAAGCCCCAGTGAGGCTGAGGGGCCTCGATCCCAGAGCCACTCAGGAAAAGGAGGTGGGAAGCCCCAGTGAGGCTGAGGGGCCTCGTTCCCAGTGCCACTCAGGAAAAGGAGGTGGGAAGCCCCAGTGAGGCTGAGGGGCCTCGATCCCAGTGCCACTCAGGGAAAGGAGGTGGGAAGCCCCAGTGAGGCTAAGGGGCCTCAATCCCAGAGCCACTCAGGGGAAGGGGGTAGGATCCCAGAGCCACTCAGGGAAAGGGGGTGGGAAGCCGCAGTGAGGCTGAGGTGCCTCGATCCCAGAGCCACTCAAGGAAAGGGGGTGGAAAGCCCCAGTGAGGCTGAGGGGCCTCGATCCCAGAGCCGCTCAGGGAAAGGGGGTGGGAAGCCCCAGTGAGGCTGAGGGGCCTCGATCCCAGAGCCACTCAGGGAAAGGGGGTAGGATCCCAGAGCCACTCAGGGAAAGGGGGTGGGAAGCCCCAGTGAGGCTTAGGGGCCTCGATCCCAGTGCCACTCAGGGAAAGGGGGTGGGAAGCCCCAGTGAGGCTGAGGGGCCTCGATCCCAGAGCCACTCAGGGAAAGGGGGTAGGATCCCAGAGCCACTCAGGGAAAGGGGGTGGGAAGCCCCAGTGAGGCTGAGGGGCCTCGATCCCAGAGCCACTCAGGAAAAGGAGGTGGGAAGCCCCAGTGAGGCTGAGGGGCCTCGATCCCAGAGCCACTCAGTGAAAGGGGTTGATAAGCCCCAGTGAGGCTGAGGGGCCTCAATCCCAGAGCCACTCAGGGAAAAGGGGGGGGGGAAGACCCAGTGAGGCTGAGGGGCCTCGATCCCAGAGCCACTCAGGGAAAGGGGGTGGAAAGCCCCAGTGAGGCTGATGCGCCTCGATCCCAGAGCCACTCAGGGAAAGTGGGTGGGAAGCCCCAGTGAGGCTGAGGGGCCTCGATCCCAGAGCCACTCAGGGCAAGGGGGTGGGAAGCCCCAGTGAGGCTGAGGGGCCTCGATCCCAGAGCCACTCAGGGAAAGGGGGTAGGATCCCAGAGCCACTCAGGGAAAGGGGGTGGGAAGTCCAGTGAGGCTGAGGGGCCTCGATCCCAGAGCCACTCAGTGAAAGGGGGTGGTAAGCCCCAGTGAGGCTGAGGGGCCTCGATCCCAGAGCCACTCAGGGAAAGGGGGTGGGAAGCCCTAGTGAGGCTGATGCGCCTCGATCCCAGAGCCACTCAGGGAAAGTGGGTGGGAAGCCCCAGTGAGGCTGAGGGGCCTCGATCCCAGAGCCACTCAGGGCAAGGGGGTGGGAAGCCCCAGTGAGGCTGAGGGGCCTCGATCCCAGTGCCACTCAGGGAAAGGGGGTGGGAAGCCCCAGTGAGGCTGAGGGGCCTTGATCCCAGAGCCACTCAGGGAAAGGGGGTAGGATCCCAGAGCCACTCAGGGAAAGGGGGTGGGAAGCCCCAGTGAGGCTGAGGGGCCTCGATCCCAGAGCCACTCAGGAAAGGAGGTGGGAAGCCCCAGTGAGGCTGAGGGGCCTCGATCCCAGTGCCACTCAGGGAAAGGAGGTGGGAAGCCCCAGTGAGGCTAAGGGGCCTCAATCCCAGAGCCACTCAGGGAAAGGGGGTAGGATCCCAGAGCCACTCAGGGAAAGGGGGTGGGAAGTCCAGTGAGGCTGAGGGGTCTCAATCCCAGAGCCACTCAGAGAAAGGGGGTGGTAAGCCCCAGTGAGGCTGAGGGGCCTCGATCCCAGAGCCATTCAGGGAAAGGGGGTGGGAAGCCCCAGTGAGGCTGATGCGCCTCGATCCCAGAGCCACTCAGGGAAAGTGGGTGGGAAGCCCCAGTGAGGCTGAGGGGCCTCGATCCCAGAGCCACTGAGGGCAAGGGGGTGGGAAGCCCCAGTGAGGCTGAGGGGCCTCGATCCCAGAGCCGCTCAGGGAAAGGGGGTGGGAAGCCCCAGTGAGGCTGAGGGGCCTCGATCCCAGAGCCACTCAGAGAAAGGGGGTAGGATCCCAGAGCCACTCAGGGAAAGGGGGTGGGAAGCCCCAGTGAGGCTGAGGGGCCTCGATCCCAGTGCCACTCAGGGAAAGGGGGTGGGAATCCCCAGTGAGGCTGAGGGGCCTCGATCCCAGAGCCACTCAGGGAAAGGGGGTAGAATCCCAGAGCCACTCAGGGAAAGGGGGTGGTAAGCCCCAGTGAGGCTGAGGGGCCTCGATCCCAGAGCCACTCAGGAAAAGGAGGTGGGAAGCCCCAGTGAGGCTGAGGGGCCTCGATCCCAGAGCCACTCAGGAAAAGGAGGTGGGAAGCCCCAGTGAGGCTGAGGGGCCTCGTTCCCAGTGCCACTCAGGAAAAGGAGGTGGGAAGCCCCAGTGAGGCTGAGGGGCCTCGATCCCAGTGCCACTCAGGGAAAGGAGGTGGGAAGCCCCAGTGAGGCTAAGGGGCCTCAATCCCAGAGCCACTCAGGGGAAGGGGGTAGGATCCCAGAGCCACTCAGGGAAAGGGGGTGGGAAGCCGCAGTGAGGCTGAGGTGCCTCGATCCCAGAGCCACTCAAGGAAAGGGGGTGGAAAGCCCCAGTGAGGCTGAGGGGCCTCGATCCCAGAGCCGCTCAGGGAAAGGGGGTGGGAAGCCCCAGTGAGGCTGAGGGGCCTCGATCCCAGAGCCACTCAGGGAAAGGGGGTAGGATCCCAGAGCCACTCAGGGAAAGGGGGTGGGAAGCCCCAGTGAGGCTTAGGGGCCTCGATCCCAGTGCCACTCAGGGAAAGGGGGTGGGAAGCCCCAGTGAGGCTGAGGGGCCTCGATCCCAGAGCCACTCAGGGAAAGGGGGTAGGATCCCAGAGCCACTCAGGGAAAGGGGGTGGGAAGCCCCAGTGAGGCTGAGGGGCCTCGATCCCAGAGCCACTCAGGAAAAGGAGGTGGGAAGCCCCAGTGAGGCTGAGGGGCCTCGATCCCAGAGCCACTCAGTGAAAGGGGTTGATAAGCCCCAGTGAGGCTGAGGGGCCTCAATCCCAGAGCCACTCAGGGAAAAGGGGGGGGGGAAGACCCAGTGAGGCTGAGGGGCCTCGATCCCAGAGCCACTCAGGGAAAGGGGGTGGAAAGCCCCAGTGAGGCTGATGCGCCTCGATCCCAGAGCCACTCAGGGAAAGTGGGTGGGAAGCCCCAGTGAGGCTGAGGGGCCTCGATCCCAGAGCCACTCAGGGCAAGGGGGTGGGAAGCCCCAGTGAGGCTGAGGGGCCTCGATCCCAGAGCCACTCAGGGAAAGGGGGTAGGATCCCAGAGCCACTCAGGGAAAGGGGGTGGGAAGTCCAGTGAGGCTGAGGGGCCTCGATCCCAGAGCCACTCAGTGAAAGGGGGTGGTAAGCCCCAGTGAGGCTGAGGGGCCTCAATCCCAGAGCCACTCAGAGAAAGGGGGTGGGAAGCCCCAGTGAGGCTGAGGGGCCTCGATCCCAGAGCCACTCAGGGAAAGGGGGTGGGAAGCCCCAGTGAGGCTGAGGGGCCTCGATCCCAGAGCCACTCAGGGAAAGGGGGTGGGAAGCCCCAGAGAGGCTGAGGGGCCTCGATCCCAGAGCCACTCAGGGAAAGGGGGTAGGATCCCAGAGCCACTCAGGGAAAGGGGGTGGGAAGTCCAGTGAGGCTGAGGGGCCTCGATCCCAGAGCCACTCAGTGAAAGGGGGTGGTAAGCCCCAGTGAGGCTGAGGGGCCTCAATCCCAGAGCCACTCAGAGAAAGGGGGTGGTAAGCCCCAGTGAGGCTGAGGGGCCTCGATCCCAGAGCCACTCAGGGAAAGGGGGTGGGAAGCCCTAGTGAGGCTGATGCGCCTCGATCCCAGAGCCACTCAGGGAAAGTGGGTGGGAAGCCCCAGTGAGGCTGAGGGGCCTCGATCCCAGAGCCACTCAGGGCAAGGGGGTGGGAAGCCCCAGTGAGGCTGAGGGGCCTCGATCCCAGTGCCACTCAGGGAAAGGGGGTGGGAAGCCCCAGTGAGGCTGAGGGGCCTTGATCCCAGAGCCACTCAGGGAAAGGGGGTAGGATCCCAGAGCCACTCAGGGAAAGGGGGTGGGAAGCCCCAGTGAGGCTGAGGGGCCTCGATCCCAGAGCCACTCAGGAAAGGAGGTGGGAAGCCCCAGTGAGGCTGAGGGGCCTCGATCCCAGTGCCACTCAGGGAAAGGAGGTGGGAAGCCCCAGTGAGGCTAAGGGGCCTCAATCCCAGAGCCACTCAGGGAAAGGGGGTAGGATCCCAGAGCCACTCAGGGAAAGGGGGTGGGAAGTCCAGTGAGGCTGAGGGGTCTCAATCCCAGAGCCACTCAGAGAAAGGGGGTGGTAAGCCCCAGTGAGGCTGAGGGGCCTCGATCCCAGAGCCACTCAGGGAAAGGGGGTGGGAAGCCCCAGTGAGGCTGATGCGCCTCGATCCCAGAGCCACTCAGGGAAAGTGGGTGGGAAGCCCCAGTGAGGCTGAGGGGCCTCGATCCCAGAGCCACTGAGGGCAAGGGGGTGGGAAGCCCCAGTGAGGCTGAGGGGCCTCGATCCCAGAGCCGCTCAGGGAAAGGGGGTGGGAAGCCCCAGTGAGGCTGAGGGGCCTCGATCCCAGAGCCACTCAGAGAAAGGGGGTAGGATCCCAGAGCCACTCAGGGAAAGGGGGTGGGAAGCCCCAGTGAGGCTGAGGGGCCTCGATCCCAGTGCCACTCAGGGAAAGGGGGTGGGAATCCCCAGTGAGGCTGAGGGGCCTCGATCCCAGAGCCACTCAGGGAAAGGGGGTAGAATCCCAGAGCCACTCAGGGAAAGGGGGTGGTAAGCCCCAGTGAGGCTGAGGGGCCTCGATCCCAGAGCCACTCAGGAAAAGGAGGTGGGAAGCCCCAGTGAGGCTGAGGGGCCTCGATCCCAGTGCCACTCAGGGAAAGGAGGTGGGAAGCCCCAGTGAGGCTAAGGGGCCTCAATCCCAGAGCCACTCAGGGAAAGGGGGTAGGATCCCAGAGCCACTCAGGGAAAGGGGGTGGGAAGCCCCAGTGAGGTTGACGGGCCTCGATCCCAGAGCCACTCAGGGAAACGGGGTGGAAAGCCCCAGTGAGGCTGAGGGGCCTTGATCCCAGAGCCACTCAGGGAAAGGTGGTGGGAAGCCCCAGTGAGGCTGAGGGGCCTCGATCCCAGAGCCACTCAGGGAAAGGGGGTGGGAAGCCCCAGTGAGGCTGAGGGGCCTCGATTCCAGAGCCACTCAGGGAAAGGGGGTGGGAAGCCCCAGTGAGACTGAGGCACCTCGATCCCAGAGCCACTCAGGGAAAGGGGGTAGGATCCCAGAGCCACTCAGGGAAAGGGGGTGGGAAGCCCCAGAGAGGCTGAGGGGCCTCGATCCCAGTGCCACTCAGGGAAAGGGGGTGGTAAGCCCCAGTGAGGCTGAGGGGCCTCGATCCCAGAGCCACTCAGGGAAAGGGGGTGGGAAGCCCCAGTGAGGCTGATGTGCCTCGATCCCAGAGCCACTCAGGGAAAGTGGGTGGGAAGCCCCAGTGAGGCTGAGGGGCCTCGATCCCAGAGCCACTCAGGGCAAGGGGGTGGGAAGCCCCAGTGAGGCTGAGGGGCCTCGATCCCAGTGCCACTCAGGGAAAGGGGGTGGGAAGCCCCAGTGAAGCTGAGGGGCCTTGATCCCAGAGCCACTCAGGGAAAGGGGGTAGGATCCCAGAGCCACTCAGGGAAAGGGGGTGGGAAGCCCCAGTGAGGCTGAGGGGCCTCGATCCCAGAGCCACTCAGGAAAGGAGGTGGGAAGCCCCAGTGAGGCTGAGGGGCCTCGATCCCAGTGCCACTCAGGGAAAGGAGGTGGGAAGCCCCAGTGAGGCTAAGGGGCCTCAATCCCAGAGCCACTCAGGGAAAGGGGGGTAGGATCCCAGAGCCACTCAGGGAAAGGGGGTGGGAAGTCCAGTGAGGCTGAGGGGCCTCGATCCCAGAGCCACTCAGGGAAAGGGGGTGGGAAGCCCCAGTGAGGCTGATGCGCCTCGATCCCAGAGCCACTCAGGGAAAGTGGGTGGGAAGCCCCAGTGAGGCTGAGGGGCCTCGATTCCAGAGCCACTCAGGGCAAGGGGGTGGGAAGCCCCAGTGAGGCTGAGGGGCCTCGATCCCAGAGCCGCTCAGGGAAAGGGGGTGGGAAGCCCCAGTGAGGCTGAGGGGCCTCGATCCCAGAGCCACTCAGGGAAAGGGGGTAGGATCCCAGAGCCACTCAGGGAAAGGGGGTGGGAAGCCCCAGTGAGGCTTAGGGGCCTCGATCCCAGTGCCACTCAGGGAAAGGGGGTGGGAAGCCCCAGTGAGGCTGAGGGGCCTCGATCCCAGAGCCACTCAGGGAAAGGGGGTAGGATCCCAGAGCCACTCAGGGAAAGGGGGTGGGAAGCCCCAGTGAGGCTGAGGGGCCTCGATCCCAGAGCCACTCAGGAAAAGGAGGTGGGAAGCCCCAGTGAGGCTGAGGGGCCTCGATCCCAGTGCCACTCAGGGAAAGGAGGTGGGAAGCCCCAGTGAGGCTAAGGGGCCTCAATCCCAGAGCCACTCAAGGAAAGGGGGTAGGATCCCAGAGCCACTCAGGGAAACGGGGTGGGAAGCCCCAGTGAGGTTGACGGGCCTCGATCCCAGAGCCACTCAGGGAAACGGGGTGGGAAGCCCCAGTGAGGCTGAGGGGCCTTGATCCCAGAGCCACTCAGGGAAAGGTGGTGGGAAGCCCCAGTGAGGCTGAGGGGCCTCGATCCCAGAGCCACTCAGGGAAAGGGGGTGGGAAGCCCCAATGAGGCTGATGCGCCTCGATCCCAGAGCCACTCAGGGAAAGTGGGTGGGAAGCCCCAGTGAGGCTGAGGGGCCTCGATCCCAGAGCCACTCAGGAAAAGGAGGTGGGAAGCCCCAGTGAGGCTGAGGGGCCTCGTTCCCAGTGCCACTCAGGAAAAGGAGGTGGGAAGCCCCAGTGAGGCTGAGGGGCCTCGATCCCAGTGCCACTCAGGGAAAGGAGGTGGGAAGCCCCAGTGAGGCTAAGGGGCCTCAATCCCAGAGCCACTCAGGGGAAGGGGGTAGGATCCCAGAGCCACTCAGGGAAAGGGGGTGGGAAGCCGCAGTGAGGCTGAGGTGCCTCGATCCCAGAGCCACTCAAGGAAAGGGGGTGGAAAGCCCCAGTGAGGCTGAGGGGCCTCGATCCCAGAGCCACTCAGGGAAAGGGGGTGGGAAGCCCCAGTGAGGCTGAGGGGCCTCGATCCCAGAGCCGCTCAGGGAAAGGGGGTGGGAAGCCCCAGTGCGGCTGAGGGGCCTCGATCCCAGAGCCACTCAGGGAACGGGGGTAGGATCCCAGAGCCACTCAGGGAAAGGGGGTGGGAAGCCCCAGTGAGGCTTAGGGGCCTCGATCCCAGTGCCACTCAGGGAAAGGGGGTGGGAAGCCCCAGTGAGGCTGAGGGGCCTCGATCCCAGAGCCACTCAGGGAAAGGGGGTAGGATCCCAGAGCCACTCAGGGAAAGGGGGTGGGAAGCCCCAGTGAGGCTGAGGGGCCTCGATCCCAGAGCCACTCAGGAAAAGGAGGTGGGAAGCCCCAGTGAGGCTGAGGGGCCTCGATCCCAGTGCCACTCAGGGAAAGGAGGTGGGAAGCCCCAGTGAGGCTAAGGGGCCTCAATCCCAGAGCCACTCAAGGAAAGGGGGTAGGATCCCAGAGCCACTCAGGGAAACGGGGTGGGAAGCCCCAGTGAGGTTGACGGGCCTCGATCCCAGAGCCACTCAGGGAAACGGGGTGGGAAGCCCCAGTGAGGCTGAGGGGCCTTGATCCCAGAGCCACTCAGGGAAAGGTGGTGGGAAGCCCCAGTGAGGCTGAGGGGCCTCGATCCCAGAGCCACTCAGGGAAAGGGGGTGGGAAGCCCCAATGAGGCTGATGCGCCTCGATCCCAGAGCCACTCAGGGAAAGTGGGTGGGAAGCCCCAGTGAGGCTGAGGGGCCTCGATCCCAGAGCCACTCAGGAAAAGGAGGTGGGAAGCCCCAGTGAGGCTGAGGGGCCTCGTTCCCAGTGCCACTCAGGAAAAGGAGGTGGGAAGCCCCAGTGAGGCTGAGGGGCCTCGATCCCAGTGCCACTCAGGGAAAGGAGGTGGGAAGCCCCAGTGAGGCTAAGGGGCCTCAATCCCAGAGCCACTCAGGGGAAGGGGGTAGGATCCCAGAGCCACTCAGGGAAAGGGGGTGGGAAGCCGCAGTGAGGCTGAGGTGCCTCGATCCCAGAGCCACTCAAGGAAAGGGGGTGGAAAGCCCCAGTGAGGCTGAGGGGCCTCGATCCCAGAGCCACTCAGGGAAAGGGGGTGGGAAGCCCCAGTGAGGCTGAGGGGCCTCGATCCCAGAGCCGCTCAGGGAAAGGGGGTGGGAAGCCCCAGTGAGGCTGAGGGGCCTCGATCCCAGAGCCACTCAGGGAAAGGGGGTAGGATCCCAGAGCCACTCAGGGAAAGGGGGTGGGAAGCCCCAGTGAGGCTGAGGGGCCTCGATCCCAGTACCACTCAGGGAAAGGGGGTGGGAAGCCCCAGTGAGGCTGAGGGGCCTCGATCCCAGAGCCACTCAGGGAAAGGGGGGTAGGATCCCAGAGCCACTCAGGGAAAGGGGGTGGGAAGCCCCAGTGAGGGCTGAGGGGCCTCGTTCCCAGTGCCACTCAGGAAAAGGAGGTGGGAAGCCCCAGTGAGGCTGAGGGGCCTCGATCCCAGTGCCACTCAGGGAAAGGAGGTGGGAAGCCCCAGTGAGGCTAAGGGGCCTCAATCCCAGAGCCACTCAGGGGAAGGGGGTAGGATCCCAGAGCCACTCAGGGAAAGGGGGTGGGAAGCGCGCAGTGAGGCTGAGGTGCCTCGATCCCAGAGCCACTCAAGGAAAGGGGGGTGGAAAGCCCCAGTGAGGCTGAGGGGCCTCGATCCAGAGCCACTCAGGGAAAGGGGGGTGGAAGCCCCAGTGAGGCTGAGGGGCCTCGATCCCAGAGCCGCTCAGGGAAAGGGGGTGGGAAGCCCCAGTGAGGCTGAGGGGCCTCGATCCCAGAGCCACTCAGGGAAAGGGGGGGTAGGATCCCAGAGCCACTCAGGGAAAGGGGGTGGGAAGCCCCAGTGAGGCTTAGGGGCCTCGATCCCAGTGCCACTCAGGGAAAGGGGGGTGGGAAGCCCCAGTGAGGCTGAGGGGCCTCGATCCCAGAGCCACTCAGGGAAAGGGGGTAGGATCCCAGAGCCACTCAGGGAAAGGGGGGTGGGAAGCCCCAGTGAGGCTGAGGGGCCTCGATCCCAGAGCCACTCAGGAAAAGGAGGTGGGAAGCCCCAGTGAGGCTGAGGGGCCTCGATCCCAGTGCCACTCAGGAAAGGAGGTGGGAAGCCCAGTGAGGCTAAGGGGCCCTCAATCCCAGAGCCACTCAAGGAAAGGGGGTAGGATCCAGAGCCACTCAGGGAAACGGGGTGGGAAGCCCCAGTGAGGTTGACGGGC
This sequence comes from Cryptoblepharus egeriae, assembly GCA_030015325.1. Lineage (NCBI taxonomy): Eukaryota > Metazoa > Chordata > Lepidosauria > Squamata > Scincidae > Cryptoblepharus > Cryptoblepharus egeriae. Next base: position 28,220,808 of record JAREYC010000003.1, read on the forward strand.
CTCGATCCCAGAGCCACTCAGGGAAACGGGGTGGGAAGCCCCAGTGAGGCTGAGGGGCCTTGATCCCAGAGCCACTCAGGGAAAGGTGGTGGGAAGCCCAGTGAGGCTGAGGGGCCTCGATCCCAGAGCCACTCAGGGAAAGGGGGTGGGAAGCCCCAATGAGGCTGATGCGCCTCGATCCAGAGCCACTCAGGGAAAGTGGGTGGGAAGCCCCAGTGAGGCTGAGGGGCCTCGATCCCAGAGCCACTCAGGAAAAGGAGGTGGGAAGCCCCAGTGAGGCTGAGGGGCCTCGTTCCCAGTGCCACTCAGGAAAAGGAGGTGGGAAGCCCCAGTGAGGCTGAGGGGCCTCGATCCCAGTGCCACTCAGGGAAAGGAGGTGGGAAGCCCCAGTGAGGCTAAGGGGCCTCAATCCCAGAGCCACTCAGGGGAAGGGGGTAGGATCCCAGAGCCACTCAGGGAAAGGGGGTGGGAAGCCGCAGTGAGGCTGAGGTGCCTCGATCCCAGAGCCACTCAAGGAAAGGGGGTGGAAAGCCCCAGTGAGGCTGAGGGGCCTCGATCCCAGAGCCACTCAGGGAAAGGGGGTGGGAAGCCCCAGTGAGGCTGAGGGGCCTCGATCCCAGAGCCGCTCAGGGAAAGGGGGGTGGGAAGCCCCAGTGAGGCTGAGGGCCTCGATCCCAGAGCCACTCAGGGAAAGGGGGTAGGATCCCAGAGCCACTCAGGGAAAGGGGGTGGGAAGCCCCAGTGAGGCTGAGAGGGCCTCGATCCCAGTACCACTCAGGGAAAGGGGGGTGGGAAGCCCCAGTGAGGCTGAGGGGCCTCGATCCCAGAGCCACTCAGGGAAAGGGGGTAGGATCCAGAGCCACTCAGGGAAAGGGGGTGGGAAGCCCCAGTGAGGCTGAGGGGGCCCTCGATCCCAGAGCCACTCAGGAAAAGGAGGTGGGAAGCCCCAGTGAGGCTGAGGGGCCCTCGATCCCAGTGCCACTCAGGGAAAGGAGGTGGGAAGCCCCAGTGAGGCTAAGGGGCCTCAATCCCAGAGCCACTCAGGGAAAGGGGTTAGGATCCCAGAGCCACTCAGGGAAAGGGGGGTGGGAAGCCCCGGTGAGGCTGAGGGGCCTTGATCCCAGAGCCACTCAGGGAAAGGTGGTGGGAAGCCCCAGTGAGGCTGAGGGGCCTCGATCCCAGAGCCACACAGGGAAAGGGGGTGGGAAGCCCCAGTGAGGCTGATGCGCCTCGATCCCAGAGCCACTCAGGGAAAGGGGGTGGGAACGCCCCAGTGAGGCTGAGGGGCCTCGATCCCAGAGCCACTCAGGGCAAGGGGATGGGAAGCCCCCAGTGAGGCTGAGGGGCCTCGATCCCAGTGCCACTCAAGGGAAAGGGGGTGGGAAGCCCCAGTGAGGCTGAGGGGCCTCGATCCCAGAGCCACTCAGGGAAAGGGGGTGGGAAGCCCCAGTGAGGCTGAGGGGCCTCGATCCCAGAGCCACTCAGGAAAAGGAGGTGGGAAGCCCCAGTGAGGCTGAGGGGCCTCGATCCCAGTGCCACTCAGGAAAAGGAGGTGGGAAGCCCCAGTGAGGGCTGAGGGGCCTCGATCCCAGTGCCACTCAGGGAAAGGAGGTGGGAAGCCCCAGTGAGGCTAAGGGGCCTCAATCCCAGAGGCCACTCAGGGGAAGGGGGTAGGATCCCAGAGCCACTCAGGGAAAGGGGGTGGGAAGCCGCAGTGAGGCTGAGGTGCCTCGATCCCAGAGCCACTCAGGAAAGGGGTGGAAAGCCCCAGTGAGGCTGAGGGGCCTCGATCCCAGAGCCGCTCAGGGAAGGGGGTGCGAAGCCCCAGTGAGGCTGAGGGGCCTCGATCCAGAGCCACTCAGGGAAAGGGGGGTAGGATCCCAGAGCCACTCAGGGAAAGGGGGTGGAAGCCCCAGTGAGGCTGAGGGGCCTCGATCCCAGAGCCACTCAGGAAAAGGAGGTGGGAAGCCCCAGTGAGGCTGAGGGGCCTCGATCCCAGTGCCACTCAGGGAAAGGAGGTGGGAAGCCCCAGTGAGGCTAAGGGGCCTCAATCCCAGAGCCACTCAGGGAAAGGGGGGTAGGATCCCAGAGCCACTCAGGGAAAGGGGGTGGGAAGCCGCAGTGAGGCTGAGGTGCCTCGATCCCAGAGCCACTCAGGGAAAGGGGGTGGAAAGCCCCAGTGAGGCTGAGGGGGCCTCGATCCCAGAGCCACTCAGGGAAAGGGGGTGGGAAGCCCCAGTGAGGCCTGAGGGGCCTCGATCCCAGAGCCGCTCAGGGAAAGGGGGTGCGAAGCCCCAGTGAGGCTGAGGGGCCTCGATCCCAGAGCCACTCAGGGAAAGGGGGTAGGATCCCAGAGCCACTCAGGGAAAGGGGGTGGGAAGCCCCAGTGAGGCTGAGGGGCCTCGATCCCAGAGCCACTCAGGAAAAGGAGGTGGGAAGCCCCAGTGAGGCTGAGGGGCGGGCCTCGATCCCAGTGCCACTCAGGGAAAGGAGGTGGGAAGCCCCAGTGAGGCTAAGGGGCCTCAATCCCAGAGCCACTCAGGGAAAGGGGGTAGGATCCCAGAGCCACTCAGGGAAAGGGGGTGGGAAGCCCCGGTGAGGTTGAGGGGCCTCGGTCCCAGAGCCACTCAGGGAAACGGGGTGGGAAGCCCCAGTGAGGCTGAGGGGCCTTGATCCCAGAGCCACTCAGGGAAAGGTGGTGGGAAGCCCCAGTGAGGCTGAGGGGCCTCGATCCCAGAGCCACTCAGGGAAAGGGGGTGGGAAGCCCCAGTGAGGCTGAGGGGCCTCGATTCCAGAGCCACTCAGGGAAAGGGGGTGGGAAGCCCCAGTGAGACTGAGGCACCTCGATCCCAGGGCCACTCAGGGAAAGGGGGGTAGGATCCCAGAGCCACTCAGGGAAAGGGGGTGGGAAGCCCCAGAGAGGCTGAGGGGCCTCGATCCCAGTGCCACTCAGGGAAAGGGGGTGGTAAGCCCCAGTGAGGCTGAGGGGCCTCGATCCCAGAGCCACTCAGGGAAAGGGGGTGGTAAGCCCCAGTGAGGCTGAGGGGCCTCGATCCCAGAGCCACTCAGGAAAAGGAGGTGGAAAGCCCCCACTGAGGCTGAGGGGCCTCGATCCCAGTGCCACTCAGGGAAAGGAGGTGGGAAGCCCCAGTGAGGCTAAGGGGCCTCAATCCCCGAGCCACTCAGGGAAAGGGGGTAGGATCCCAGAGCCACTCAGGGAAAGGGGGTGGGAAGCCCCAGTGAGGGCTGAGGGGCCTCGATCCCAGAGCCACTCAGGGAAAGGGGGTGGAAAGCCCCAGTGAGGCTGAAGGGCCTCGATCCCAGAGCCACTCAGGGAAAGGGGGTGGGAAGCCCCAGTGAGGCTGAGGGGCCTCGATCCCAGAGCCACTCAGTGAAAGGGGGTGGTAAGCCCCAGTGAGGCTGAGGGACCTCGATCCCAGAGCCACTCAGGGAAAGTGGGTGGGAAGCCCCAGTGAGGCTGAGGGGCCTCGATCCCAGAGCCACTCAGGGAAAGGGGGTGGGAAGCCCCAGTGAGGCTGAGGGGCCTCGATCCCAGAGCCACTCAGGGAAAGGGGGTGGGAAGCCCCAGTGAGGCTGAGGGGCCTCGATTCCAGAGCCACTCAAGGAAAGGGGGTGGGAAGCCCCAGTGAGACTGAGGCACCTCGATCCCAGAGCCACTCAGGGAAAGGGGGTGGGAAGCCCCAGTGTGGCTGAGGCGCCTCGATCCCAGAGCCACTCAGGGAAAGGAGGTGGGAAGCCCCAGTGAGGCTGAGGCGCCTGGATCCCAGAGCCACTCAGGGAAAGGGGGTGGGAAGCCCCAGTGAGGCTGAGGGGCCTCGATCCCAGAGCCACTCAGGGAAAGGGGGTGGAAGCCCCAGTGCGGCTGAGGCGCCTCGATCCCAGAGCCACTCAGGGAAAGGGGGTGGGAAGCCCCAGTGAGGCTGAGGGGCCTCGATCCCAGAGCCACTCAGGGAAAGGGGGTGGGAAGCCCCAGAGAGGCTGAGGGGCCTCGATCCCAGAGCCACTCAGGGAAAGGGGGTAGGATCCCAGAGCCACTCAGGGAAAGGGGGTGGGAAGTCCAGTGAGGCTGAGGGGCCTCGATCCCAGAGCCACTCAGTGAAAGGGGGTGGTAAGCCCCAGTGAGGCTGAGGGGCCTCAATCCCAGAGCCACTCAGAGAAAGGGGGTGGTAAGCCCCAGTGAGGCTGAGGGGCCTCGATCCCAGAGCCACTCAGGGAAAGGGGGTGGGAAGCCCTAGTGAGGCTGATGCGCCTCGATCCCAGAGCCACTCAGGGAAAGTGGGTGGGAAGCCCCAGTGAGGCTGAGGGGCCTCGATCCCAGAGCCACTCAGGGCAAGGGGGTGGGAAGCCCCAGTGAGGCTGAGGGGCCTCGATCCCAGTGCCACTCAGGGAAAGGGGGTGGGAAGCCCCAGTGAGGCTGAGGGGCCTTGATCCCAGAGCCACTCAGGGAAAGGGGGTAGGATCCCAGAGCCACTCAGGGAAAGGGGGTGGGAAGCCCCAGTGAGGCTGAGGGGCCTCGATCCCAGAGCCACTCAGGAAAGGAGGTGGGAAGCCCCAGTGAGGCTGAGGGGCCTCGATCCCAGTGCCACTCAGGGAAAGGAGGTGGGAAGCCCCAGTGAGGCTGAGGGGCCTCGATCCCAGTGCCACTCAGGGAAAGGGGGTGGGAAGCCCCAGTGAGGCTGAGGGGCCTCGATCCCAGAGCCACTCAGGGCAAGGGGGGTGGGAAGCCCCAGTGAGGCTGAGGGGCCTCGATCCCAGTGCCACTCAGGGAAAGGGGGTGGGAAGCCCCAGTGAAGCTGAGGGGCCTTGATCCCAGAGCCACTCAGGGAAAGGGGGTAGGATCCCAGAGCCACTCAGGGAAAGGGGGTGGGAAGCCCCAGTGAGGCTGAGGGGCCTCGATCCCAGAGCCACTCAGGAAAGGAGGTGGGAAGCCCCAGTGAGGCTGAGGGGCCTCGATCCCAGTGCCACTCAGGGAAAGGAGGTGGGAAGCCCCAGTGAGGCTAAGGGGCCTCAATCCCAGAGCCACTCAGGGAAAGGGGGTAGGATCCCAGAGCCACTCAGGGAAAGGGGGTGGGAAGTCCAGTGAGGCTGAGGGGCCTCGATCCCAGAGCCACTCAGGGAAAGGGGGTGGGAAGCCCCAGTGAGGCTGATGCGCGTCGATCCCAGAGCCACTCAGGGAAAGTGGGTGGGAAGCCCCAGTGAGGCTGAGGGGCCTCGATCCCAGAGCCGCTCAGGGAAAGGGGGTGGGAAGCCCCAGTGAGGCTGAGGGGCCTCGATCCCAGAGCCACTCAGGGAAAGGGGGTAGGATCCCAGAGCCACTCAGGGAAAGGGGGTGGGAAGCCCCAGTGAGGCTTAGGGGCCTCGATCCCAGTGCCACTCAGGGAAAGGGGGTGGGAAGCCCCAGTGAGGCTGAGGGGCCTCGATCCCAGAGCCACTCAGGGAAAGGGGGTAGGATCCCAGAGCCACTCAGGGAAAGGGGGTGGGAAGCCCCAGTGAGGCTGAGGGGCCTCGATCCCAGAGCCACTCAGGAAAAGGAGGTGGGAAGCCCCAGTGAGGCTGAGGGGCCTCGATCCCAGTGCCACTCAGGGAAAGGAGGTGGGAAGCCCCAGTGAGGCTAAGGGGCCTCAATCCCAGAGCCACTCAAGGAAAGGGGGTAGGATCCCAGAGCCACTCAGGGAAACGGGGTGGGAAGCCCCAGTGAGGTTGACGGGCCTCGATCCCAGAGCCACTCAGGGAAACGGGGTGGGAAGCCCCAGTGAGGCTGAGGGGCCTTGATCCCAGAGCCACTCAGGGAAAGGTGGTGGGAAGCCCCAGTGAGGCTGAGGGGCCTCGATCCCAGAGCCACTCAGGGAAAGGGGGTGGGAAGCCCCAATGAGGCTGATGCGCCTCGATCCCAGAGCCACTCAGGGAAAGTGGGTGGGAAGCCCCAGTGAGGCTGAGGGGCCTCGATCCCAGAGCCACTCAGGGCAAGGGGGTGGGAAGCCCCAGTTAGGCTGAGGGGCCTCGATCCCAGTGCCACTCAGGGAAAGGGGGTGGGAAGCCCCAGTGAGGCTGAGGGGCCTCGATCCCAGAGCCACTCAGGGAAAGGGGGTAGGATCCCAGAGCCACTCAGGGAAAGGGGGTGGGAAGCCCCAGTGAGGCTGAGGGGCCTCGATCCCAGAGCCACTCAGGAAAAGGAGGTGGGAAGCCCCAGTGAGGCTGAGGGGCCTCGTTCCCAGTGCCACTCAGGAAAAGGAGGTGGGAAGCCCCAGTGAGGCTGAGGGGCCTCGATCCCAGTGCCACTCAGGGAAAGGAGGTGGGAAGCCCCAGTGAGGCTAAGGGGCCTCAATCCCAGAGCCACTCAGGGGAAGGGGGTAGGATCCCAGAGCCACTCAGGGAAAGGGGGTGGGAAGCCGCAGTGAGGCTGAGGTGCCTCGATCCCAGAGCCACTCACGGAAAGGGGGTGGAAAGCCCCAGTGAGGCTGAGGGGCCTCGATCCCAGAGCCACTCAGGGAAAGGGGGTGGGAAGCCCCAGTGAGGCTGAGGGGCCTCGATCCCAGAGCCGCTCAGGGAAAGGGGGTGGGAAGCCCCAGTGAGGCTGAGGGGCCTCGATCCCAGAGCCACTCAGGGAAAGGGGGTAGGATCCCAGAGCCACTCAGGGAAAGGGGGTGGGAAGCCCCAGTGAGGCTGAGGGGCCTCGATCCCAGTACCACTCAGGGAAAGGGGGTGGGAAGCCCCAGTGAGGCTGAGGGGCCTCGATCCCAGAGCCACTCAGGAAAAGGAGGTGGGAAGCCCCAGTGAGGCTGAGGGGCCTCGATCCCAGTGCCACTCAGGGAAAGGAGGTGGGAAGCCCCAGTGAGGCTAAGGGGCCTCAATCCCAGAGCCACTCAAGGAAAGGGGGTAGGATCCCAGAGCCACTCAGGGAAACGGGGTGGGAAGCCCCAGTGAGGTTGACGGGCCTCGATCCCAGAGCCACTCAGGGAAACGGGGTGGGAAGCCCCAGTGAGGCTGAGGGGCCTTGATCCCAGAGCCACTCAGGGAAAGGTGGTGGGAAGCCCCAGTGAGGCTGAGGGGCCTCGATCCCAGAGCCACTCAGGGAAAGGGGGTGGGAAGCCCCAATGAGGCTGATGCGCCTCGATCCCAGAGCCACTCAGGGAAAGTGGGTGGGAAGCCCCAGTGAGGCTGAGGGGCCTCGATCCCAGAGCCACTCAGGGCAAGGGGGTGGGAAGCCCCAGTTAGGCTGAGGGGCCTCGATCCCAGTGCCACTCAGGGAAAGGGGGTGGGAAGCCCCAGTGAGGCTGAGGGGCCTCGATCCCAGAGCCACTCAGGGAAAGGGGGTAGGATCCCAGAGCCACTCAGGGAAAGGGGGTGGGAAGCCCCAGTGAGGCTGAGGGGCCTCGATCCCAGAGCCACTCAGGAAAAGGAGGTGGGAAGCCCCAGTGAGGCTGAGGGGCCTCGTTCCCAGTGCCACTCAGGAAAAGGAGGTGGGAAGCCCCAGTGAGGCTGAGGGGCCTCGATCCCAGTGCCACTCAGGGAAAGGAGGTGGGAAGCCCCAGTGAGGCTAAGGGGCCTCAATCCCAGAGCCACTCAGGGGAAGGGGGTAGGATCCCAGAGCCACTCAGGGAAAGGGGGTGGGAAGCCGCAGTGAGGCTGAGGTGCCTCGATCCCAGAGCCACTCAGGGAAAGGGGGTGGAAAGCCCCAGTGAGGCTGAGGGGCCTCGATCCCAGAGCCACTCAGGGAAAGGGGGTGGGAAGCCCCAGTGAGGCTGAGGGGCCTCGATCCCAGAGCCGCTCAGGGAAAGGGGGTGGGAAGCCCCAGTGAGGCTGAGGGGCCTCGATCCCAGAGCCACTCAGGGAAAGGGGGTAGGATCCCAGAGCCACTCAGGGAAAGGGGGTGGGAAGCACCAGTGAGGCTGAGGGGCCTCGATCCCAGTACCACTCAGGGAAAGGGGGTGGGAAGCCCCAGTGAGGCTGAGGGGCCTCGATCCCAGAGCCACTCAGGGAAAGGGGGTAGGATCCCAGAGCCACTCAGGGAAAGGGGGTGGGAAGCCCCAGTGAGGCTGAGGGGCCTCGATCCCAGAGCCACTCAGGAAAAGGAGGTGGGAAGCCCCAGTGAGGCTGAGGGGCCTCGATCCCAGTGCCACTCAGGGAAAGGAGGTGGGAAGCCCCAGTGAGGCTAAGGGGCCTCAATCCCAGAGCCACTCAGGGAAAGGGGTTAGGATCCCAGAGCCACTCAGGGAAAGGGGGTGGGAAGCCCCGGTGAGGTTGAGGGGCCTCGGTCCCAGAGCCACTCAGGGAAACGGGGTGGGAAGCCCCAGTGAGGCTGAGGGGCCTTGATCCCAGAGCCACTCAGGGAAAGGTGGTGGGAAGCCCCAGTGAGGCTGAGGGGCCTCGATCCCAGAGCCACACAGGGAAAGGGGGTGGGAAGCCCCAGTGAGGCTGATGCGCCTCGATCCCAGAGCCACTCAGGGAAAGTGGGTGGGAAGCCCCAGTGAGGCTGAGGGGCCTCGATCCCAGAGCCACTCAGGGCAAGGGGGTGGGAAGCCCCAGTGAGGCTGAGGGGCCTCGATCCCAGTGCCACTCAGGGAAAGGGGGTGGGAAGCCCCAGTGAGGCTGAGGGGCCTCGATCCCAGAGCCACTCAGGGAAAGGGGGTGGGAAGCCCCAGTGAGGCTGAGGGGCCTCGATCCCAGAGCCACTCAGGAAAAGGAGGTGGGAAGCCCCAGTGAGGCTGAGGGGCCTCGATCCCAGTGCCACTCAGGAAAAGGAGGTGGGAAGCCCCAGTGAGGCTGAGGGGCCTCGATCCCAGTGCCACTCAGGGAAAGGAGGTGGGAAGCCCCAGTGAGGCTAAGGGGCCTCAATCCCAGAGCCACTCAGGGGAAGGGGGTAGGATCCCAGAGCCACTCAGGGAAAGGGGGTGGGAAGCCGCAGTGAGGCTGAGGTGCCTCGATCCCAGAGCCACTCAGGGAAAGGGGGTGGAAAGCCCCAGTGAGGCTGAGGGGCCTCGATCCCAGAGCCACTCAGGGAAAGGGGGTGGGAAGCCCCAGTGAGGCTGAGGGGCCTCGATCCCAGAGCCGCTCAGGGAAAGGGGGTGCGAAGCCCCAGTGAGGCTGAGGGGCCTCGATCCCAGAGCCACTCAGGGAAAGGGGGTAGGATCCCAGAGCCACTCAGGGAAAGGGGGTGGGAAGCCCCAGTGAGGCTGAGGGGCCTCGATCCCAGAGCCACTCAGGAAAAGGAGGTGGGAAGCCCCAGTGAGGCTGAGGGGCCTCGATCCCAGTGCCACTCAGGGAAAGGAGGTGGGAAGCCCCAGTGAGGCTAAGGGGCCTCAATCCCAGAGCCACTCAGGGAAAGGGGGTAGGATCCCAGAGCCACTCAGGGAAAGGGGGTGGGAAGCCCCAGTGAGGCTGAGGGGCCTCGATCCCAGAGCCACTCAGGGAAAGGGGGTGGGAAGCCCCAGTGAGGCTGAAGGGCCTCGATCCCAGAGCCACTCAGGGAAAGGGGGTGGGAAGCCCCAGTGAGGCTGAGGGGCCTCGATCCCAGAGCCACTCAGTGAAAGGGGGTGGTAAGCCCCAGTGAGGCTGAGGGACCTCGATCCCAGAGCCACTCAGGGAAAGTGGGTGGGAAGCCCCAGTGAGGCTGAGGGGCCTCGATCCCAGAGCCACTCAGGGAAAGGGGGTGGGAAGCCCCAGTGAGGCTGAGGGGCCTCGATCCCAGAGCCACTCAGGGAAAGGGGGTGGGAAGCCCCAGTGAGGCTGAGGGGCCTCGATTCCAGAGCCACTCAAGGAAAGGGGGTGGGAAGCCCCAGTGAGACTGAGGCACCTCGATCCCAGAGCCACTCAGGGAAAGGGGGTGGGAAGCCCCAGTGTGGCTGAGGCGCCTCGATCCCAGAGCCACTCAGGGAAAGGGGGTGGGAAGCCCCAGTGAGGCTGAGGCGCCTGGATCCCAGAGCCACTCAGGGAAAGGGGGTGGGAAGCCCCAGTGAGGCTGAGGGGCCTCGATCCCAGAGCCACTCAGGGAAAGGGGGTGGGAAGCCCCAGTGCGGCTGAGGCGCCTCGATCCCAGAGCCACTCAGGGAAAGGGGGTGGGAAGCCCCAGTGAGGCTGAGGGGCCTCGATCCCAGAGCCACTCAGGGAAAGGGGGTGGGAAGCCCCAGAGAGGCTGAGGGGCCTCGATCCCAGAGCCACTCAGGGAAAGGGGGTAGGATCCCAGAGCCACTCAGGGAAAGGGGGTGGGAAGTCCAGTGAGGCTGAGGGGCCTCGATCCCAGAGCCACTCAGTGAAAGGGGGTGGTAAGCCCCAGTGAGGCTGAGGGGCCTCAATCCCAGAGCCACTCAGAGAAAGGGGGTGGTAAGCCCCAGTGAGGCTGAGGGGCCTCGATCCCAGAGCCACTCAGGGAAAGGGGGTGGGAAGCCCTAGTGAGGCTGATGCGCCTCGATCCCAGAGCCACTCAGGGAAAGTGGGTGGGAAGCCCCAGTGAGGCTGAGGGGCCTCGATCCCAGAGCCACTCAGGGCAAGGGGGTGGGAAGCCCCAGTGAGGCTGAGGGGCCTCGATCCCAGTGCCACTCAGGGAAAGGGGGTGGGAAGCCCCAGTGAGGCTGAGGGGCCTTGATCCCAGAGCCACTCAGGGAAAGGGGGTAGGATCCCAGAGCCACTCAGGGAAAGGGGGTGGGAAGCCCCAGTGAGGCTGAGGGGCCTCGATCCCAGAGCCACTCAGGAAAGGAGGTGGGAAGCCCCAGTGAGGCTGAGGGGCCTCGATCCCAGTGCCACTCAGGGAAAGGAGGTGGGAAGCCCCAGTGAGGCTAAGGGGCCTCAATCCCAGAGCCACTCAGGGAAAGGGGGTAGGATCCCAGAGCCACTCAGGGAAAGGGGGTGGGAAGTCCAGTGAGGCTGAGGGGTCTCAATCCCAGAGCCACTCAGAGAAAGGGGGTGGTAAGCCCCAGTGAGGCTGAGGGGCCTCGATCCCAGAGCCACTCAGGGAAAGGGGGTGGGAAGCCCCAGTGAGGCTGATGCGCCTCGATCCCAGAGCCACTCAGGGAAAGTGGGTGGGAAGCCCCAGTGAGGCTGAGGGGCCTCGATCCCAGAGCCACTGAGGGCAAGGGGGTGGGAAGCCCCAGTGAGGCTGAGGGGCCTCGATCCCAGAGCCGCTCAGGGAAAGGGGGTGGGAAGCCCCAGTGAGGCTGAGGGGCCTCGATCCCAGAGCCACTCAGGGAAAGGGGGTAGGATCCCAGAGCCACTCAGGGAAAGGGGGTGGGAAGCCCCAGTGAGGCTGAGGGGCCTCGATCCCAGTGCCACTCAGGGAAAGGGGGTGGGAAGCCCCAGTGAGGCTGAGGGGCCTCGATCCCAGAGCCACTCAGGGAAAGGGGGTAGAATCCCAGAGCCACTCAGGGAAAGGGGGTGGTAAGCCCCAGTGAGGCTGAGGGGCCTCGATCCCAGAGCCACTCAGGAAAAGGAGGTGGGAAGCCCCAGTGAGGCTGAGGGGCCTCGATCCTAGTGCCACTCAGGGAAAGGAGGTGGGAAGCCCCAGTGAGGCTAAGGGGCCTCAATCCCAGAGCCACTCAGGGAAAGGGGGTAGGATCCCAGAGCCACTCAGGGAAAGGGGGTGGGAAGCCCCAGTGAGGTTGACGGGCCTCGATCCCAGAGCCACTCAGGGAAACGGGGTGGGAAGCCCCAGTGAGGCTGAGGGGCCTCGATCCCAGAGCCACTCAGGGAAAGGTGGTGGGAAGCCCCAGTGAGGCTGAGGGGCCTCGATCCCAGAGCCACTCAGGGAAAGGGGGTGGGAAGCCCCAGTGAGGCTGAGGGGCCTCGATTCCAGAGCCACTCAGGGAAAGGGGGTGGGAAGCCCCAGTGAGACTGAGGCACCTCGATCCCAGAGCCACTCAGGGAAAGGGGGTAGGATCCCAGAGCCACTCAGGGAAAGGGGGTAGGATCCCAGAGCCACTCAGGGAAAGGGGGTGGGAAGTCCAGTGAGGCTGAGGGGCCTCGATCCCAGAGCCACTCAGGGAAAGGGGGTGGGAAGCCCCAGTGAGGCTGATGCGCCTCGATCCCAGAGCCACTCAGGGAAAGTGGGTGGGAAGCCCCAGTGAGGCTGAGGGGCCTCGATCCCAGAGCCACTCAGGGCAAGGGGGTGGGAAGCCCCAGTGAGGCTGAGGGGCCTCGATCCCAGAGCCGCTCAGGGAAAGGGGGTGGGAAGCCCCAGTGAGGCTGAGGGGCCTCGATCCCAGAGCCACTCAGGGAAAGGGGGTAGGATCCCAGAGCCACTCAGGGAAAGGGGGTGGGAAGCCCCAGTGAGGCTTAGGGGCCTCGATCCCAGTGCCACTCAGGGAAAGGGGGTGGGAAGCCCCAGTGAGGCTGAGGGGCCTCGATCCCAGAGCCACTCAGGGAAAGGGGGTAGGATCCCAGAGCCACTCAGGGAAAGGGGGTGGGAAGCCCCAGTGAGGCTGAGGGGCCTCGATCCCAGAGCCACTCAGGAAAAGGAGGTGGGAAGCCCCAGTGAGGCTGAGGGGCCTCGATCCCAGTGCCACTCAGGGAAAGGAGGTGGGAAGCCCCAGTGAGGCTAAGGGGCCTCAATCCCAGAGCCACTCAAGGAAAGGGGGTAGGATCCCAGAGCCACTCAGGGAAACGGGGTGGGAAGCCCCAGTGAGGTTGACGGGCCTCGATCCCAGAGCCACTCAGGGAAACGGGGTGGGAAGCCCCAGTGAGGCTGAGGGGCCTTGATCCCAGAGCCACTCAGGGAAAGGTGGTGGGAAGCCCCAGTGAGGCTGAGGGGCCTCGATCCCAGAGCCACTCAGGGAAAGGGGGTGGGAAGCCCCAATGAGGCTGATGCGCCTCGATCCCAGAGCCACTCAGGGAAAGTGGGTGGGAAGCCCCAGTGAGGCTGAGGGGCCTCGATCCCAGAGCCACTCAGGGCAAGGGGGTGGGAAGCCCCAGTTAGGCTGAGGGGCCTCGATCCCAGTGCCACTCAGGGAAAGGGGGTGGGAAGCCCCAGTGAGGCTGAGGGGCCTCGATCCCAGAGCCACTCAGGGAAAGGGGGTAGGATCCCAGAGCCACTCAGGGAAAGGGGGTGGGAAGCCCCAGTGAGGCTGAGGGGCCTCGATCCCAGAGCCACTCAGGAAAAGGAGGTGGGAAGCCCCACTGAGGCTGAGGGGCCTCGTTCCCAGTGCCACTCAGGAAAAGGAGGTGGGAAGCCCCAGTGAGGCTGAGGGGCCTCGATCCCAGTGCCACTCAGGGAAAGGAGGTGGGAAGCCCCAGTGAGGCTAAGGGGCCTCAATCCCAGAGCCACTCAGGGGAAGGGGGTAGGATCCCAGAGCCACTCAGGGAAAGGGGGTGGGAAGCCGCAGTGAGGCTGAGGTGCCTCGATCCCAGAGCCACTCAGGGAAAGGGGGTGGAAAGCCCCAGTGAGGCTGAGGGGCCTCGATCCCAGAGCCACTCAGGGAAAGGGGGTGGGAAGCCCCAGTGAGGCTGAGGGGCCTCGATCCCAGAGCCGCTCAGGGAAAGGGGGTGGGAAGCCCCAGTGAGGCTGAGGGGCCTCGATCCCAGAGCCACTCAGGGAAAGGGGGTAGGATCCCAGAGCCACTCAGGGAAAGGGGGTGGGAAGCCCCAGTGAGGCTGAGGGGCCTCGATCCCAGTACCACTCAGGGAAAGGGGGTGGGAAGCCCCAGTGAGGCTGAGGGGCCTCGATCCCAGAGCCACTCAGGGAAAGGGGGTAGGATCCCAGAGCCACTCAGGGAAAGGGGGTGGGAAGCCCCAGTGAGGCTGAGGGGCCTCGATCCCAGAGCCACTCAGGAAAAGGAGGTGGGAAGCCCCAGTGAGGCTGAGGGGCCTCGATCCCAGTGCCACTCAGGGAAAGGAGGTGGGAAGCCCCAGTGAGGCTAAGGGGCCTCAATCCCAGAGCCACTCAGGGAAAGGGGTTAGGATCCCAGAGCCACTCAGGGAAAGGGGGTGGGAAGCCCCGGTGAGGTTGAGGGGCCTCGGTCCCAGAGCCACTCAGGGAAACGGGGTGGGAAGCCCCAGTGAGGCTGAGGGGCCTTGATCCCAGAGCCACTCAGGGAAAGGTGGTGGGAAGCCCCAGTGAGGCTGAGGGGCCTCGATCCCAGAGCCACACAGGGAAAGGGGGTGGGAAGCCCCAGTGAGGCTGATGCGCCTCGATCCCAGAGCCACTCAGGGAAAGTGGGTGGGAAGCCCCAGTGAGGCTGAGGGGCCTCGATCCCAGAGCCACTCAGGGCAAGGGGGTGGGAAGCCCCAGTGAGGCTGAGGGGCCTCGATCCCAGTGCCACTCAGGGAAAGGGGGTGGGAAGCCCCAGTGAGGCTGAGGGGCCTCGATCCCAGAGCCACTCAGGGAAAGGGGGTGGGAAGCCCCAGTGAGGCTGAGGGGCCTCGATCCCAGAGCCACTCAGGAAAAGGAGGTGGGAAGCCCCAGTGAGGCTGAGGGGCCTCGATCCCAGTGCCACTCAGGAAAAGGAGGTGGGAAGCCCCAGTGAGGCTGAGGGGCCTCGATCCCAGTGCCACTCAGGGAAAGGAGGTGGGAAGCCCCAGTGAGGCTAAGGGGCCTCAATCCCAGAGCCACTCAGGGGAAGGGGGTAGGATCCCAGAGCCACTCAGGGAAAGGGGGTGGGAAGCCGCAGTGAGGCTGAGGTGCCTCGATCCCAGAGCCACTCAGGGAAAGGGGGTGGAAAGCCCCAGTGAGGCTGAGGGGCCTCGATCCCAGAGCCACTCAGGGAAAGGGGGTGGGAAGCCCCAGTGAGGCTGAGGGGCCTCGATCCCAGAGCCGCTCAGGGAAAGGGGGTGCGAAGCCCCAGTGAGGCTGAGGGGCCTCGATCCCAGAGCCACTCAGGGAAAGGGGGTAGGATCCCAGAGCCACTCAGGGAAAGGGGGTGGGAAGCCCCAGTGAGGCTGAGGGGCCTCGATCCCAGAGCCACTCAGGAAAAGGAGGTGGGAAGCCCCAGTGAGGCTGAGGGGCCTCGATCCCAGTGCCACTCAGGGAAAGGAGGTGGGAAGCCCCAGTGAGGCTAAGGGGCCTCAATCCCAGAGCCACTCAGGGAAAGGGGGTAGGATCCCAGAGCCACTCAGGGAAAGGGGGTGGGAAGCCCCGGTGAGGTTGAGGGGCCTCGGTCCCAGAGCCACTCAGGGAAACGGGGTGGGAAGCCCCAGTGAGGCTGAGGGGCCTTGATCCCAGAGCCACTCAGGGAAAGGTGGTGGGAAGCCCCAGTGAGGCTGAGGGGCCTCGATCCCAGAGCCACTCAGGGAAAGGGGGTGGGAAGCCCCAGTGAGGCTGAGGGGCCTCGATTCCAGAGCCACTCAGGGAAAGGGGGTGGGAAGCCCCAGTGAGACTGAGGCACCTCGATCCCAGGGCCACTCAGGGAAAGGGGGTAGGATCCCAGAGCCACTCAGGGAAAGGGGGTGGGAAGCCCCAGAGAGGCTGAGGGGCCTCGATCCCAGTGCCACTCAGGGAAAGGGGGTGGTAAGCCCCAGTGAGGCTGAGGGGCCTCGATCCCAGAGCCACTCAGGGAAAGGGGGTGGTAAGCCCCAGTGAGGCTGAGGGGCCTCGATCCCAGAGCCACTCAGGAAAAGGAGGTGGGAAGCCCCACTGAGGCTGAGGGGCCTCGATCCCAGTGCCACTCAGGGAAAGGAGGTGGGAAGCCCCAGTGAGGCTAAGGGGCCTCAATCCCCGAGCCACTCAGGGAAAGGGGGTAGGATCCCAGAGCCACTCAGGGAAAGGAGGTGGGAAGCCCCAGTGAGGCTGAGGGGCCTCGATCCCAGAGCCACTCAGGGAAAGGGGGTGGGAAGCCCCAGTGAGGCTTAGGGGCCTCGATCCCAGTGCCACTCAGGGAAAGGGGGTGGGAAGCCCCAGTGAGGCTGAGGGGCCTCGATCCCAGAGCCACTCAGGGAAAGGGGGTAGGATCCCAGAGCCACTCAGGGAAAGGGGGTGGGAAGCCCCAGTGAGGCTGAGGGGCCTCGATCCCAGAGCCACTCAGGAAAAGGAGGTGGGAAGCCCCAGTGAGGCTGAGGGGCCTCGATCCCAGTGCCACTCAGGGAAAGGAGGTGGGAAGCCCCAGTGAGGCTAAGGGGCCTCAATCCCAGAGCCACTCAAGGAAAGGGGGTAGGATCCCAGAGCCACTCAGGGAAACGGTGTGGGAAGCCCCAGTGAGGTTGACGGGCCTCGATCCCAGAGCCACTCAGGGAAACGGGGTGGGAAGCCCCAGTGAGGCTGAGGGGCCTTGATCCCAGAGCCACTCAGGGAAAGGTGGTGGGAAGCCCCAGTGAGGCTGAGGGGCCTCGATCCCAGAGCCACTCAGGGAAAGGGGGTGGGAAGCCCCAATGAGGCTGATGCGCCTCGATCCCAGAGCCACTCAGGGAAAGTGGGTGGGAAGCCCCAGTGAGGCTGAGGGGCCTCGATCCCAGAGCCACTCAGGGCAAGGGGGTGGGAAGCCCCAGTTAGGCTGAGGGGCCTCGATCCCAGTGCCACTCAGGGAAAGGGGGTGGGAAGCCCCAGTGAGGCTGAGGGGCCTCGATCCCAGAGCCACTCAGGGAAAGGGGGTAGGATCCCAGAGCCACTCAGGGAAAGGGGGTGGGAAGCCCCAGTGAGGCTGAGGGGCCTCGATCCCAGAGCCACTCAGGAAAAGGAGGTGGGAAGCCCCAGTGAGGCTGAGGGGCCTCGTTCCCAGTGCCACTCAGGAAAAGGAGGTGGGAAGCCCCAGTGAGGCTGAGGGGCCTCGATCCCAGTGCCACTCAGGGAAAGGAGGTGGGAAGCCCCAGTGAGGCTAAGGGGCCTCAATCCCAGAGCCACTCAGGGGAAGGGGGTAGGATCCCAGAGCCACTCAGGGAAAGGGGGTGGGAAGCCGCAGTGAGGCTGAGGTGCCTCGATCCCAGAGCCACTCAGGGAAAGGGGGTGGAAAGCCCCAGTGAGGCTGAGGGGCCTCGATCCCAGAGCCACTCATGGAAAGGGGGTGGGAAGCCCCAGTGAGGCTGAGGGGCCTCGATCCCAGAGCCGCTCAGGGAAAGGGGGTGGGAAGCCCCAGTGAGGCTGAGGGGCCTCGATCCCAGAGCCACTCAGGGAAAGGGGGTAGGATCCCAGAGCCACTCAGGGAAAGGGGGTGGGAAGCCCCAGTGAGGCTGAGGGGCCTCGATCCCAGTACCACTCAGGGAAAGGGGGTGGGAAGCCCCAGTGAGGCTGAGGGGCCTCGATCCCAGAGCCACTCAGGGAAAGGGGGTAGGATCCCAGAGCCACTCAGGGAAAGGGGGTGGGAAGCCCCAGTGAGGCTGAGGGGCCTCGATCCCAGAGCCACTCAGGAAAAGGAGGTGGGAAGCCCCAGTGAGGCTGAGGGGCCTCGATCCCAGTGCCACTCAGGGAAAGGAGGTGGGAAGCCCCAGTGAGGCTAAGGGGCCTCAATCCCAGAGCCACTCAGGGAAAGGGGTTAGGATCCCCGAGCCACTCAGGGAAAGGGGGTGGGAAGCCCCGGTGAGGTTGAGGGGCCTCGGTCCCAGAGCCACTCAGGGAAACGGGGTGGGAAGCCCCAGTGAGGCTGAGGGGCCTTGATCCCAGAGCCACTCAGGGAAAGGTGGTGGGAAGCCCCAGTGAGGCTGAGGGGCCTCGATCCCAGAGCCACACAGGGAAAGGGGGTGGGAAGCCCCAGTGAGGCTGATGCGCCTCGATCCCAGAGCCACTCAGGGAAAGTGGGTGGGAAGCCCCAGTGAGGCTGAGGGGCCTCGATCCCAGAGCCACTCAGGGCAAGGGGGTGGGAAGCCCCAGTGAGGCTGAGGGGCCTCGATCCCAGTGCCACTCAGGGAAAGGGGGTGGGAAGCCCCAGTGAGGCTGAGGGGCCTCGATCCCAGAGCCACTCAGGGAAAGGGGGTGGGAAGCCCCAGTGAGGCTGAGGGGCCTCGATCCCAGAGCCACTCAGGAAAAGGAGGTGGGAAGCCCCAGTGAGGCTGAGGGGCCTCGATCCCAGTGCCACTCAGGAAAAGGAGGTGGGAAGCCCCAGTGAGGCTGAGGGGCCTCGATCCCAGTGCCACTCAGGGAAAGGAGGTGGGAAGCCCCAGTGAGGCTAAGGGGCCTCAATCCCAGAGCCACTCAGGGGAAGGGGGTAGGATCCCAGAGCCACTCAGGGAAAGGGGGTGGGAAGCCGCAGTGAGGCTGAGGTGCCTCGATCCCAGAGCCACTCAGGGAAAGGGGGTGGAAAGCCCCAGTGAGGCTGAGGGGCCTCGATCCCAGAGCCACTCAGAGAAAGGGGGTGGGAAGCCCCAGTGAGGCTGAGGGGCCTCGATCCCAGAGCCGCTCAGGGAAAGGGGGTGCGAAGCCCCAGTGAGGCTGAGGGGCCTCGATCCCAGAGCCACTCAGGGAAAGGGGGTAGGATCCCAGAGCCACTCAGGGAAAGGGGGTGGGAAGCCCCAGTGAGGCTGAGGGGCCTCGATCCCAGAGCCACTCAGGAAAAGGAGGTGGGAAGCCCCAGTGAGGCTGAGGGGCCTCGATCCCAGTGCCACTCAGGGAAAGGAGGTGGGAAGCCCCAGTGAGGCTAAGGGGCCTCAATCCCAGAGCCACTCAGG
Organism: Cryptoblepharus egeriae; assembly: GCA_030015325.1. Lineage (NCBI taxonomy): Eukaryota > Metazoa > Chordata > Lepidosauria > Squamata > Scincidae > Cryptoblepharus > Cryptoblepharus egeriae. The sequence goes on from JAREYC010000003.1 coordinate 28,239,342, forward strand.
GAAAGGGGGTAGGATCCCAGAGCCACTCAGGGAAAGGGGGTGGGAAGCCCCGGTGAGGTTGAGGGGCCTCGGTCCCAGAGCCACTCAGGGAAACGGGGTGGGAAGCCCCAGTGAGGCTGAGGGGCCTTGATCCCAGAGCCACTCAGGGAAAGGTGGTGGGAAGCCCCAGTGAGGCTGAGGGGCCTCGATCCCAGAGCCACTCAGGGAAAGGGGGTGGGAAGCCCCAGTGAGGCTGAGGGGCCTCGATTCCAGAGCCACTCAGGGAAAGGGGGTGGGAAGCCCCAGTGAGACTGAGGCACCTCGATCCCAGGGCCACTCAGGGAAAGGGGGTAGGATCCCAGAGCCACTCAGGGAAAGGGGGTGGGAAGCCCCAGAGAGGCTGAGGGGCCTCGATCCCAGTGCCACTCAGGGAAAGGGGGTGGTAAGCCCCAGTGAGGCTGAGGGGCCTCGATCCCAGAGCCACTCAGGGAAAGGGGGTGGTATGCCCCAGTGAGGCTGAGGGGCCTCGATCCCAGAGCCACTCAGGAAAAGGAGGTGGGAAGCCCCACTGAGGCTGAGGGGCCTCGATCCCAGTGCCACTCAGGGAAAGGAGGTGGGAAGCCCCAGTGAGGCTAAGGGGCCTCAATCCCCGAGCCACTCAGGGAAAGGGGGTAGGATCCCAGAGCCACTCAGGGAAAGGGGGTGGGAAGCCCCAGTGAGGCTGAGGGGCCTCGATCCCAGAGCCACTCAGGGAAAGGGGGTGGGAAGCCCCAGTGAGGCTGAAGGGCCTCGATCCCAGAGCCACTCAGGGAAAGGGGGTGGGAAGCCCCAGTGAGGCTGAGGGGCCTCGATCCCAGAGCCACTCAGTGAAAGGGGGTGGTAAGCCCCAGTGAGGCTGAGGGACCTCGATCCCAGAGCCACTCAGGGAAAGTGGGTGGGAAGCCCCAGTGAGGCTGAGGGGCCTCGATCCCAGAGCCACTCAGGGAAAGGGGGTGGGAAGCCCCAGTGAGGCTGAGGGGCCTCGATCCCAGAGCCACTCAGGGAAAGGGGGTGGGAAGCCCCAGTGAGGCTGAGGGGCCTCGATTCCAGAGCCACTCAAGGAAAGGGGGTGGGAAGCCCCAGTGAGACTGAGGCACCTCGATCCCAGAGCCACTCAGGGAAAGGGGGTGGGAAGCCCCAGTGTGGCTGAGGCGCCTCGATCCCAGAGCCACTCAGGGAAAGGGGGTGGGAAGCCCCAGTGAGGCTGAGGCGCCTGGATCCCAGAGCCACTCAGGGAAAGGGGGTGGGAAGCCCCAGTGAGGCTGAGGGGCCTCGATCCCAGAGCCACTCAGGGAAAGGGGGTGGGAAGCCCCAGTGCGGCTGAGGCGCCTCGATCCCAGAGCCACTCAGGGAAAGGGGGTGGGAAGCCCCAGTGAGGCTGAGGGGCCTCGATCCCAGAGCCACTCAGGGAAAGGGGGTGGGAAGCCCCAGAGAGGCTGAGGGGCCTCGATCCCAGAGCCACTCAGGGAAAGGGGGTAGGATCCCAGAGCCACTCAGGGAAAGGGGGTGGGAAGTCCAGTGAGGCTGAGGGGCCTCGATCCCAGAGCCACTCAGTGAAAGGGGGTGGTAAGCCCCAGTGAGGCTGAGGGGCCTCAATCCCAGAGCCACTCAGAAAAAGGGGGTGGTAAGCCCCAGTGAGGCTGAGGGGCCTCGATCCCAGAGCCACTCAGGGAAAGGGGGTGGGAAGCCCTAGTGAGGCTGATGCGCCTCGATCCCAGAGCCACTCAGGGAAAGTGGGTGGGAAGCCCCAGTGAGGCTGAGGGGCCTCGATCCCAGAGCCACTCAGGGCAAGGGGGTGGGAAGCCCCAGTGAGGCTGAGGGGCCTCGATCCCAGTGCCACTCAGGGAAAGGGGGTGGGAAGCCCCAGTGAGGCTGAGGGGCCTTGATCCCAGAGCCACTCAGGGAAAGGGGGTAGGATCCCAGAGCCACTCAGGGAAAGGGGGTGGGAAGCCCCAGTGAGGCTGAGGGGCCTCGATCCCAGAGCCACTCAGGAAAGCAGGTGGGAAGCCCCAGTGAGGCTGAGGGGCCTCGATCCCAGTGCCACTCAGGGAAAGGAGGTGGGAAGCCCCAGTGAGGCTAAGGGGCCTCAATCCCAGAGCCACTCAGGGAAAGGGGGTAGGATCCCAGAGCCACTCAGGGAAAGGGGGTGGGAAGTCCAGTGAGGCTGAGGGGTCTCAATCCCAGAGCCACTCAGAGAAAGGGGGTGGTAAGCCCCAGTGAGGCTGAGGGGCCTCGATCCCAGAGCCACTCAGGGAAAGGGGGTGGGAAGCCCCAGTGAGGCTGATGCGCCTCGATCCCAGAGCCACTCAGGGAAAGTGGGTGGGAAGCCCCAGTGAGGCTGAGGGGCCTCGATCCCAGAGCCACTGAGGGCAAGGGGGTGGGAAGCCCCAGTGAGGCTGAGGGGCCTCGATCCCAGAGCCGCTCAGGGAAAGGGGGTGGGAAGCCCCAGTGAGGCTGAGGGGCCTCGATCCCAGAGCCACTCAGGGAAAGGGGGTAGGATCCCAGAGCCACTCAGGGAAAGGGGGTGGGAAGCCCCAGTGAGGCTGAGGGGCCTCGATCCCAGTGCCACTCAGGGAAAGGGGGTGGGAAGCCCCAGTGAGGCTGAGGGGCCTCGATCCCAGAGCCACTCAGGGAAAGGGGGTAGAATCCCAGAGCCACTCAGGGAAAGGGGGTGGTAAGCCCCAGTGAGGCTGAGGGGCCTCGATCCCAGAGCCACTCAGGAAAAGGAGGTGGGAAGCCCCAGTGAGGCTGAGGGGCCTCGATCCTAGTGCCACTCAGGGAAAGGAGGTGGGAAGCCCCAGTGAGGCTAAGGGGCCTCAATCCCAGAGCCACTCAGGGAAAGGGGGTAGGATCCCAGAGCCACTCAGGGAAAGGGGGTGGGAAGCCCCAGTGAGGTTGACGGGCCTCGATCCCAGAGCCACTCAGGGAAACGGGGTGGGAAGCCCCAGTGAGGCTGAGGGGCCTCGATCCCAGAGCCACTCAGGGAAAGGTGGTGGGAAGCCCCAGTGAGGCTGAGGGGCCTCGATCCCAGAGCCACTCAGGGAAAGGGGGTGGGAAGCCCCAGTGAGGCTGAGGGGCCTCGATTCCAGAGCCACTCAGGGAAAGGGGGTGGGAAGCCCCAGTGAGACTGAGGCACCTCGATCCCAGAGCCACTCAGGGAAAGGGGGTAGGATCCCAGAGCCACTCAGGGAAAGGGGGTGGGAAGCCCCAGAGAGGCTGAGGGGCCTCGATCCCAGTGCCACTCAGGGAAAGGGGGTGGTAAGCCCCAGTGAGGCTGAGGGGCCTCGATCCCAGAGCCACTCAGGGAAAGGGGGTGGGAAGCCCCAGTGAGGCTGATGTGCCTCGATCCCAGAGCCACTCAGGGAAAGTGGGTGGGAAGCCCCAGTGAGGCTGAGGGGCCTCGATCCCAGAGCCACTCAGGGCAAGGGGGTGGGAAGCCCCAGTGAGGCTGAGGGGCCTCGATCCCAGTGCCACTCAGGGAAAGGGGGTGGGAAGCCCCAGTGAAGCTGAGGGGCCTTGATCCCAGAGCCACTCAGGGAAAGGGGGTAGGATCCCAGAGCCACTCAGGGAAAGGGGGTGGGAAGCCCCAGTGAGGCTGAGGGGCCTCGATCCCAGAGCCACTCAGGAAAGGAGGTGGGAAGCCCCAGTGAGGCTGAGGGGCCTCGATCCCAGTGCCACTCAGGGAAAGGAGGTGGGAAGCCCCAGTGAGGCTAAGGGGCCTCAATCCCAGAGCCACTCAGGGAAAGGGGGTAGGATCCCAGAGCCACTCAGGGAAAGGGGGTGGGAAGTCCAGTGAGGCTGAGGGGCCTCGATCCCAGAGCCACTCAGGGAAAGGGGGTGGGAAGCCCCAGTGAGGCTGATGCGCCTCGATCCCAGAGCCACTCAGGGAAAGTGGGTGGGAAGCCCCAGTGAGGCTGAGGGGCCTTGATCCCAGAGCCACTCAGGGCAAGGGGGTGGGAAGCCCCAGTGAGGCTGAGGGGCCTCGATCCCAGAGCCGCTCAGGGAAAGGGGGTGGGAAGCCCCAGTGAGGCTGAGGGGCCTCGATCCCAGAGCCACTCAGGGAAAGGGGGTAGGATCCCAGAGCCACTCAGGGAAAGGGGGTGGGAAGCCCCAGTGAGGCTTAGGGGCCTCGATCCCAGTGCCACTCAGGGAAAGGGGGTGGGAAGCCCCAGTGAGGCTGAGGGGCCTCGATCCCAGAGCCACTCAGGGAAAGGGGGTAGGATCCCAGAGCCACTCAGGGAAAGGGGGTGGGAAGCCCCAGTGAGGCTGAGGGGCCTCGATCCCAGAGCCACTCAGGAAAAGGAGGTGGGAAGCCCCAGTGAGGCTGAGGGGCCTCGATCCCAGTGCCACTCAGGGAAAGGAGGTGGGAAGCCCCAGTGAGGCTAAGGGGCCTCAATCCCAGAGCCACTCAAGGAAAGGGGGTAGGATCCCAGAGCCACTCAGGGAAACGGGGTGGGAAGCCCCAGTGAGGTTGACGGGCCTCGATCCCAGAGCCACTCAGGGAAACGGGGTGGGAAGCCCCAGTGAGGCTGAGGGGCCTTGATCCCAGAGCCACTCAGGGAAAGGTGGTGGGAAGCCCCAGTGAGGCTGAGGGGCCTCGATCCCAGAGCCACTCAGGGAAAGGGGGTGGGAAGCCCCAATGAGGCTGATGCGCCTCGATCCCAGAGCCACTCAGGGAAAGTGGGTGGGAAGCCCCAGTGAGGCTGAGGGGCCTCGATCCCAGAGCCACTCAGGGCAAGGGGGTGGGAAGCCCCAGTTAGGCTGAGGGGCCTCGATCCCAGTGCCACTCAGGGAAAGGGGGTGGGAAGCCCCAGTGAGGCTGAGGGGCCTCGATCCCAGAGCCACTCAGGGAAAGGGGGTAGGATCCCAGAGCCACTCAGGGAAAGGGGGTGGGAAGCCCCAGTGAGGCTGAGGGGCCTCGATCCCAGAGCCACTCAGGAAAAGGAGGTGGGAAGCCCCAGTGAGGCTGAGGGGCCTCGTTCCCAGTGCCACTCAGGAAAAGGAGGTGGGAAGCCCCAGTGAGGCTGAGGGGCCTCGATCCCAGTGCCACTCAGGGAAAGGAGGTGGGAAGCCCCAGTGAGGCTAAGGGGCCTCAATCCCAGAGCCACTCAGGGGAAGGGGGTAGGATCCCAGAGCCACTCAGGGAAAGGGGGTGGGAAGCCGCAGTGAGGCTGAGGTGCCTCGATCCCAGAGCCACTCAGGGAAAGGGGGTGGAAAGCCCCAGTGAGGCTGAGGGGCCTCGATCCCAGAGCCACTCAGGGAAAGGGGGTGGGAAGCCCCAGTGAGGCTGAGGGGCCTCGATCCCAGAGCCGCTCAGGGAAAGGGGGTGGGAAGCCCCAGTGAGGCTGAGGGGCCTCGATCCCAGAGCCACTCAGGGAAAGGGGGTAGGATCCCAGAGCCACTCAGGGAAAGGGGGTGGGAAGCCCCAGTGAGGCTGAGGGGCCTCGATCCCAGTACCACTCAGGGAAAGGGGGTGGGAAGCCCCAGTGAGGCTGAGGGGCCTCGATCCCAGAGCCACTCAGGGAAAGGGGGTAGGATCCCAGAGCCACTCAGGGAAAGGGGGTGGGAAGCCCCAGTGAGGCTGAGGGGCCTCGATCCCAGAGCCACTCAGGAAAAGGAGGTGGGAAGCCCCAGTGAGGCTGAGGGGCCTCGATCCCAGTGCCACTCAGGGAAAGGAGGTGGGAAGCCCCAGTGAGGCTAAGGGGCCTCAATCCCAGAGCCACTCAGGGAAAGGGGTTAGGATCCCAGAGCCACTCAGGGAAAGGGGGTGGGAAGCCCCGGTGAGGTTGAGGGGCCTCGGTCCCAGAGCCACTCAGGGAAACGGGGTGGGAAGCCCCAGTGAGGCTGAGGGGCCTTGATCCCAGAGCCACTCAGGGAAAGGTGGTGGGAAGCCCCAGTGAGGCTGAGGGGCCTCGATCCCAGAGCCACACAGGGAAAGGGGGTGGGAAGCCCCAGTGAGGCTGATGCGCCTCGATCCCAGAGCCACTCAGGGAAAGTGGGTGGGAAGCCCCAGTGAGGCTGAGGGGCCTCGATCCCAGAGCCACTCAGGGCAAGGGGGTGGGAAGCCCCAGTGAGGCTGAGGGGCCTCGATCCCAGTGCCACTCAGGGAAAGGGGGTGGGAAGCCCCAGTGAGGCTGAGGGGCCTCGATCCCAGAGCCACTCAGGGAAAGGGGGTGGGAAGCCCCAGTGAGGCTGAGGGGCCTCGATCCCAGAGCCACTCAGGAAAAGGAGGTGGGAAGCCCCAGTGAGGCTGAGGGGCCTCGATCCCAGTGCCACTCAGGAAAAGGAGGTGGGAAGCCCCAGTGAGGCTGAGGGGCCTCGATCCCAGTGCCACTCAGGGAAAGGAGGTGGGAAGCCCCAGTGAGGCTAAGGGGCCTCAATCCCAGAGCCACTCAGGGGAAGGGGGTAGGATCCCAGAGCCACTCAGGGAAAGGGGGTGGGAAGCCGCAGTGAGGCTGAGGTGCCTCGATCCCAGAGCCACTCAGGGAAAGGGGGTGGAAAGCCCCAGTGAGGCTGAGGGGCCTCGATCCCAGAGCCACTCAGGGAAAGGGGGTGGGAAGCCCCAGTGAGGCTGAGGGGCCTCGATCCCAGAGCCGCTCAGGGAAAGGGGGTGCGAAGCCCCAGTGAGGCTGAGGGGCCTCGATCCCAGAGCCACTCAGGGAAAGGGGGTAGGATCCCAGAGCCACTCAGGGAAAGGGGGTGGGAAGCCCCAGTGAGGCTGAGGGGCCTCGATCCCAGAGCCACTCAGGAAAAGGAGGTGGGAAGCCCCAGTGAGGCTGAGGGGCCTCGATCCCAGTGCCACTCAGGGAAAGGAGGTGGGAAGCCCCAGTGAGGCTAAGGGGCCTCAATCCCAGAGCCACTCAGGGAAAGGGGGTAGGATCCCAGAGCCACTCAGGGAAAGGGGGTGGGAAGCCCCGGTGAGGTTGAGGGGCCTCGGTCCCAGAGCCACTCAGGGAAACGGGGTGGGAAGCCCCAGTGAGGCTGAGGGGCCTTGATCCCAGAGCCACTCAGGGAAAGGTGGTGGGAAGCCCCAGTGAGGCTGAGGGGCCTCGATCCCAGAGCCACTCAGGGAAAGGGGGTGGGAAGCCCCAGTGAGGCTGAGTGGCCTCGATTCCAGAGCCACTCAGGGAAAGGGGGTGGGAAGCCCCAGTGAGACTGAGGCACCTCGATCCCAGGGCCACTCAGGGAAAGGGGGTAGGATCCCAGAGCCACTCAGGGAAAGGGGGTGGGAAGCCCCAGAGAGGCTGAGGGGCCTCGATCCCAGTGCCACTCAGGGAAAGGGGGTGGTAAGCCCCAGTGAGGCTGAGGGGCCTCGATCCCAGAGCCACTCAGGGAAAGGGGGTGGTAAGCCCCAGTGAGGCTGAGGGGCCTCGATCCCAGAGCCACTCAGGAAAAGGAGGTGGGAAGCCCCACTGAGGCTGAGGGGCCTCGATCCCAGTGCCACTCAGGGAAAGGAGGTGGGAAGCCCCAGTGAGGCTAAGGGGCCTCAATCCCCGAGCCACTCAGGGAAAGGGGGTAGGATCCCAGAGCCACTCAGGGAAAGGGGGTGGGAAGCCCCAGTGAGGCTGAGGGGCCTCGATCCCAGAGCCACTCAGGGAAAGGGGGTGGGAAGCCCCAGTGAGGCTGAAGGGCCTCGATCCCAGAGCCACTCAGGGAAAGGGGGTGGGAAGCCCCAGTGAGGCTGAGGGGCCTCGATCCCAGAGCCACTCAGTGAAAGGGGGTGGTAAGCCCCAGTGAGGCTGAGGGACCTCGATCCCAGAGCCACTCAGGGAAAGTGGGTGGGAAGCCCCAGTGAGGCTGAGGGGCCTCGATCCCAGAGCCACTCAGGGAAAGGGGGTGGGAAGCCCCAGTGAGGCTGAGGGGCCTCGATCCCAGAGCCACTCAGGGAAAGGGGGTGGGAAGCCCCAGTGAGGCTGAGGGGCCTCGATTCCAGAGCCACTCAAGGAAAGGGGGTGGGAAGCCCCAGTGAGACTGAGGCACCTCGATCCCAGAGCCACTCAGGGAAAGGGGGTGGGAAGCCCCAGTGTGGCTGAGGCGCCTCGATCCCAGAGCCACTCAGGGAAAGGGGGTGGGAAGCCCCAGTGAGGCTGAGGCGCCTGGATCCCAGAGCCACTCAGGGAAAGGGGGTGGGAAGCCCCAGTGAGGCTGAGGGGCCTCGATCCCAGAGCCACTCAGGGAAAGGGGGTGGGAAGCCCCAGTGCGGCTGAGGCGCCTCGATCCCAGAGCCACTCAGGGAAAGGGGGTGGGAAGCCCCAGTGAGGCTGAGGCGCCTGGATCCCAGAGTCTCTCAGGGAAAGGGGGTGGGAAGTCCCAGTGAGGCTGAGGGGCCTCGATCCCAGAGCCACTCGGGGAAAGGGGGTGGGAAGCCCCAGTGAGGCTGAGACGCCTCGATCCCAGAGCCACTCAGGGAAAGGGGGTGGGAAGCCCCAGTGAGGCTGAGACACCTCGATCCCAGAGCCACTCAGGGAAAGGGGGTGGGAAGCCCCAGTGAGGCTGAGGCGCCTCGATCCCAGAGCCACTCAGGGAAAGTGGGTGGGAAGCCCCAGTGAGGCTGAAGGGCCTCGATCCCAGAGCCACTCAGGGAAAGAGGGTGGGAAGCCCCAGTGAGGCTGAGGGGCCTCGATCCCAGAGCCACTCAGTGAAAGGGGGTGGGAAGCCCCAGTGAGGCTGAGGGGCCTCGATCCCAGAGCCACCCAGGGAAAGGGGGTGGGAAGCCCCATTGAGGCTGAGGGGCCTCGATCCCAGAGCCACTCAAGGAAAGGGGGTGGGAAGTCCCAGTGAGGCTGAGGGGCCTCGATCCCAGAGCTACTCAGGGCAAGGGGGTGGGAAGCCCCAGTGAGGCTGAGGCGCCTCGATCCCAGAGCCTCTCAGAGAAATGGGGTGGGAAGCCCCAGTGACGCTGAGGGGCCTTGATCCCTGGACGGGAGGAGCTTTTCTCCCTCTTCTCCCCCATTCTCCGGAAAAAATAACCCGGGACGGCCCAAGTGGCCCACTAACCGGGGGCCGTTTCCCACACTCCCACGTCCAGGCAATGGGGAGCCTACTAGGCGCTCCCCCTCCTGCCGAGGAGGGAGCTTGCGTGTGCGCAGTGAGTCCGTAAGCCCCAGGCGCGCCTGGAACTCGGGACCCCACTGCGTCGACACCGCCGCATCCTCGGCCGCAGGATACGAGGTGAAGAGCCCTGCCGGCAGAGCCACCGCTTCCTAGCACTGAGAGCCTCTCCACCTACCCTCTTGTAGAGGACAACGAGGAAGGCACTCTGTGACGACACCGCCAGGGATGCAGCCGCTGCTCTGCTCTGCTCTCCAGCCGGAGGGAAGGGCCGGTCCTTCACATCGGCCCCCAGTCAGCCCCCCCCAGTGATCCCCTCATGGGTCTCCTCAGAGAATGCCCCCCCCAGTGATCCCCTCATGGGTCTCCTCAGAGAAAGCCCCTCCCAAGTGATCCCCTCATGGGTCTCCTCAGAGGAAGCCCCCCCAGTGATCCCCTCCTGGGTCTCCTCAGAGAAAGCCCCCCCCCCAGTGATCCCCTCTTGGGTCTCCTCAGAGGAAGCCCCCCCCAGTGATCCCCTCCTGGGTCTCCTCAGAGAAAGCCTCCCCCCAGTGATCCCCTCATGGGTTTCCTCAGAGAAAGCCCCTCCCCAAGTGATCCCCTCATGGGTCTCCTCAGAGGAAGCCCCCCCAGTGATCCCCTCCTGGGTCTCCTCAGAGAAAGCCCCCCCCCAGTGATCCCCTCTTGGGTCTCCTCAGAGGAAGCCCCCCCCCAGTGATCCCCTCCTGGGTCTCCTCAGAGAAAGCCTCCCCCCAGTGATCCCCTCATGGGTTTCCTCAGAGAAAGCCCCTCCCCAAGTGATCCCCTCATGGGTCTCCTCAGAGGAAGCCCCCCCAGTGATCCCCTCCTGGGTCTCCTCAGAGAAAGCCCCTCCCCAAGTGATCCCCTCATGGGTCTCCTCAGAGAAAGCCTCCCCCCAGTGATCCCCTCATGGGTCTCCTCAGAGAAAGCCCCTCCCCAAGTGATCCCCTCATGGATCTCCTCAGAGGAAGTCCACCCTCAGTGATCCCCTCCGGGGTCTTCTCAGAGGAAGCCCCCCCCAGTGATCCCCTCCTGGGTCTCCTCAGAGGAAGCCCCCCCCCAGTCATCCCCTCATGGGTCTCCTCAAAGGAAGGCCCCTAAGTGAGCCCTTCGTAGATCTTCTCAGAGGAAGGACCCCCAAGTGAGCCCCTCGTGGGTCTCCTCAGAGGCAGTTTCCTCCAGTAAGCTCCTCTGAGGGTCTACTCAGAGTCAGGCTTTTCCAGTAAATCCCTCTCAGAGTCTACTCAGAAGCAAGCCTCTCCAGTAAGCACTACTCAGAAGCCAGTTCTACTAGAGTCATTGGGGCTCACTCGAGGTAAGTGTGGCTAGGATTGCAACCTTCATTACTTGTTGTGGCTGATTGAGAGCCCAATCCTATGCACGTTTAATCAGAGATATCATTATAGTCAGTTGGGCTTACTTGCAGGTATGTGTGGCTAGGACTGCAGCCTGATTGTGTAAGAAGTATGTCAAGAAAAGACATATGTGCCCAATCCTATGCATGTCTACTCAGAGTATCTCCTTTATCCTGGGGCTAAAATTCTCAAGGTACTAGTAATCACTGTGATGAACCCCAGCATGAGCACACAGGATGCACATGTGCAGAAGTCCTATTTCTTCCTTGTGTTCATATGGAGTACCAATAACAATACACCAGGCAACATGCAGAGGCAATCTGTTACCCGAAGCAATCCAGGTCATAGGCCTTGCGTTCAGCATCCTTTTCAAAGCTGCTACACCGCAGGCAAAGGGACAGGGAAGAGTGAAGTGACAAAGAGACTGAAGTCACACACACACAAGCTGTATAAATAGAATGTATCTGTGTTCTCATGACTGGGCCAGGAGCCAGAACATGACACTAAAGGACTTCCCATTGATGGTTTTCTTTCCAAGGGCCCATCCCCTCCATCTCTTAAGCATGCCGTCAACCTAAGTTTTCTTTATTTCTCTCAGTGGTGGGCTTCTGCAGGTTCGCACCTACTCTATAGAACCAGTTGTTAACGAGAGATAGGACATATAAAGTTTAAAAATAGCCATTTAAAAGTGGCTGCCAGATGGGCAGAGAACCGGTTGTTAATTTATTTGAAGCCCATCACTGCATGCACAGGATTGTGCTGGATGTCAATTCCCATTTAATTTACTTACTTGCTTACATATCCAACAAATCAGTAACATAAAAGTAAGAAAGAAACCAGTGCTCATTCTGACGATACACATCTGATTAGGAGCTCTAATATTAGATCTGATGAATGGAAATGAAAGCTGAATCTGGGCCCGGACCACGGGTAACAACACTCTCAAAGGTAACACACTGGGGTGACCTAAATTACAAAAATTACTAAAATTGCTAGCATCCTTTGAAGTAACCCCATCATGTCATATACCATTGGTTGTGTATTTTCCAGCTGAATCCAGTGCAAAAAAAGCTTTGAAATATCTAATTCCTATCAAATGTTATGGCCAAAAAACTGAAAAAAATGCATGGTACCCTACAGAAAACAAATCCAAGATATATCACACCTTTATTCATGAGTAGGCAAATGTGCCTAATCCTACAATCCAGAGTAACTACCAGAGTAAGTAAGAGACATTATGTGCATCCGTAATTACTGCACCACATTGTGAAAACCTATGGGAAATTCATATTTCAATCCAGAATAAATTGTTCTTACACCGGAGCAAGGACTCCCCTTAGTTACTCTGGATTGCACCCCTACTCTGTTGGAAAGGGCAGACTGGACCCTAGGATGATCCTAGGAACCAAGAGGAATTCAACAGTCCCCACTAATCAACCCAGAAGGAAGTCCCTGACAATTGCATTGAGCCCTATGGAAAGTGGAACTGAGCAAAACAGTCAGGTTTACTCATGCGTAAGCAAGAGGTGGCTTGGAATGCAAGCCCACCAGAATGGTCCAAGTCTACTGAAAATGGAGCTCAACAAGTGCTCCAGAAGTTAACCTCTCCCCTCCTCCCCAAAATATAACAGTTTAAACTGGTAATGTGATTTTTAAATATGGAAATATTAATTAATATAATTTCTAATTAATATTTTTGAATTAATATTTATTTATTTATTTAAAGTTTGTTTACATGTCACAGCAGCCACTTCTTTAACTGGACATGGCGCCAATCACTAGTTTAGTCTCACCCAGGAACCTAAGATATCCTGATATACAGCCATATGATATTTGCTGAGCCAAGCATGGTAGCTTTTTGAATCTGTCTAATGGTGATCCTCCCAATGCACCAAAAGTGCCAATCTCCACAGGGACAACCACTGCTGGTTTGTGCCATAGTCTTTGAACTTCAATAATCAAATCCTTATATTTATTTTCTCCTGCTCTTTTTCATCAATCCAACTGTCACCAGTTGTATTGTATTGGCATCCATCAGTCTCGAAAGACTATGGTTATCATGCTTGATGCTGTATGCGAAGCACGAATGCCTGGGTAGATTAATATAGAGGATAGGCTGTTACCCAAGCAGCAAATCCCCCCACTCCATGCCACTGAAATAGTCCAATGGAACGGCAGAGCCAATACAATTGGTTCCAGCTGCATCGCAGAGCTGGGCTAAGGACAGGAGCTCACCTTGTCTTGTGGGGACCTGGGTCAATGACTGTGATGTCTGGTGTGTTGTGCACCAAGACTTTATCTGTTTGGATATGAAAGTCCCACAAGATCTTCACTGTGTCATTTTCCCTCACTTTCTCTGGTTTATGCTCCCACCAGTTTTTTTTACTGTTTTGATGTTATAATTTCCACATAAATTCCAATGGAGTATTTGGACCATTGTATTATGCCTGCAGTTGTAATCAGTCTGTGCAATCCTCTTGCAGGAACTCAGGATGTGTGCAGCAAAGTTAAGCAATAGAAAAATCCCTGCTCTTTTCTTGCTCTCTTTTTTTACATTCCACATTTAAAAAGATAGATGAGACAGGAGTTTATCTGTGATGATCAGAGCATCCTGAGGCTTCAGGAGCTGAAACTTGAGACTTCTGTTGTGTTATGTTCTTTTTTGTACAGCATTATGACTCATTACATGATAATATCTGCTTGGGGCTATGCATAGATCACATTTCTTCACAAGGCTGCTTGGCAAGACTTCTCAGGCTCTGGAGCTATTTTGTATATATAGCAAATGCCTTGACAAATTAAGTAATTAATTATAATCTGTTTTCATAGGAGGGGCAATGTCATGTTTTCTCCCTTTTTCTGTTAGATTAGCTTTGATAGCTGTGGATTTTGATATCCTTTCTGAACCATTAAGAACAATTATTGAGTTTTGAAGAAACCCTCCTGGATGTTGCCTTCCCTATTGCGCATAAAACATGTTGTGGATGCAGACATGAAAGGACAAGAGGCCATTTTTCAAGAACAATTCATTTTTCCCTATTTCCCACATCATCACAGTGTTTCAGAGAACCCTATTTTCTATGTAAGTGGGAGAATTTTCTATGGAGTGGGAGAATCAGGTAGCATTATTGTTCCCCCTCCTTGTTAATTATAATGATTAACAATAGGTAAACATCCCATGGATTGGATCCTGTGTTCTCACTAACTCCTCCTCTATGTCAATGGAACTAACTGTTTCATGGAGGCAAGTATCATAATAGATGCCAATCTCCCCCTATGTTTGCTTTGCCATTCCGCTCTCATGTTCTGCCATCACGACAGGCTCTGCCATCAAATTACAGGTGGACAGGTGATTTGACTTTTGTTCTAGCCAATACCTGATGCAGACAATGTAATTCCCACATCCCTTCCATCCTGAGTGTGCTGCTACTAGTACTAATGTATTAGCATCCTGAACAATTGTGTCCTGGTCAAATGTGTCCTAGTCATTGACATTCCTGAATGTATATGGTTGTGTTTTTTAATTTTGTTTTATTTTGTTTTTTATGTTGGGGTTTTTTTTCCTTCTTGTTTGCATCTTCACGTGGGAAGTCACATTTCAAAAGACATCCCATCTTCAAGTGAAGATTTGTGCCTGCTGTTAAGGAGGTTTATATTGCGGGATTGTTGGTAAGGGTAAGGTAAGCATCTGAGACAGCAGATTGGCAGAAGGCACCTGCCGCTCACATCCATATGTTTGCTTTCCAGTCTCTGTATTCAAAAAGGAATAAGATGAAAGACTACAAAAGCAACAGCCAATGGAATCCATAACCCAAACCAGATTGGAACCATGGGAGGTCACTATACTAATTAAGTCCAATGTTATGGTCCCATTGGTAAGGGCTCCAGTGGCTTTGTGTTTAAAGGCACTATACTTTTCAACCTGAAGGTTGGCAGGTCAGTGGTCTGAGACCTGAGTACTGCATAGTGGGGTGAGCTCCCATTATTTGTCCAGCTCGTGCCATCCTAGCAGTTTGAAAACATAAAATGCAAGTAGATAAAATAGATACCACTTCAGTGGAAATGTAGCAGCATTCTGTGTGCTTTTGGCATTGAGTCCTGCTGGCCAGATGACAATGGAGATGTCTACAGACCATGCTCACTCTTCAGCCTTGTAATGGGATGTGCACCATCCTTGGAGTCACTCACAACTAGCAGGGCAACCTTTACTTTTATCTTAAAGAATGTGTAAAAACAATAGTTTGCCTTGTATGCATTGCTTTTGCAAATGCTGTTCATTTTAGTTTCTTAATGTGGCCTCTTCTATCACTGCCATGCTTTTATGCTGCTCATTTCCCACTGATTAATTTGGCTTTGGGTATCTTGCATGTAACCAGGAAACCATCAGGCTGTGTTCTGAATAGTAACTCATTCCTCAAGAGCAGAAATGATGTGAAAAAATGATTGCTCAAAAAGTGAGAAATGGACTCCCTCATTCATCAGTAGGCTTGAATAATCACTGCAGTAGTCAGAGAAGAAAGAAAATGCAAATAAAGAATGCACATTTAACTTCTGTGTAGATTCCAGTATCTGTGGCTTCAAGCCTATACATACTGAAGAGTAACCCCCCTTGTATACTTACTTCATAAGTATGGCCTACTTTTGTAGAAGGAATGTATAATAGCACAGTGATAAAACACATTTGCATGCAGAAAATCTCTGCATTTCCAGTTAGGTCTAAGAAGGACCTCAGATGAAGCTCCAGAGTATCACTAGGGTTAGTGTTACCCAGTATGGTAACTCATGGTGTCCTCTCCCCATGGATCTCCTCTGATAATAGTCACAGTTGAAAGAGTCTCCAGAATCTAGGGGCACAATCCAGAGCAAGTTCAACCTGCTCTGCCCTAACTGCTCTCTCCTAACTATTCTGTATCCAGAGCAGAAAGTTATGCTGCATCCAGAGAGTCAGGAAGCCTGGGCTGCCCTAACTGCTCCAGAGCATGCTAAGTCAGTGATAGCTGGGGAGGGCTTGCTCCTGAGTAGACCCCCCTCAGATCACACTGAAGAAGGGACAGCTGTGGTGCCTACATTATAAGGAAGCCCAGCAGTTCCTGACAGCCAGTTACAGCTGTAGTTCTTCTTGTGCAAGATGGATGCTTGGAGTGGCCTGCTGTATCCTGAGTTTAGTGGGCTGCCATAGTTGTGCCATATCCTGCAGTTGAGAGGTAGGGGTTGCAGCTAGGCTGGCCAAGAACTCAGATTTTTGGTCAACACTACCATTCTTACTCAGGCCTTATCATGGACCCCTATGGATCTACTCATTACTATACCTGCTCCTGAGGTGGTATATCTCTGAGGAACTGGAAGAGGGCATTTCTGCCTTGAAACAGGCTTTGGATACAGAGTAACTGCTCTGCCCTAGGCAATGCTAAATTTGCCCTCAACATGCCTCTCCTGAGCTGCTTAGGCTGCCCCAGTTAGGGCAGAGCAGGTCCACCTCTCTTAGGGCACCCTATGTTGCCTTGCTCTGCCCTAAGCCTCTTCCAGAGTAACTGGGCTGGAGCATCGCCGTTGCTCCACCCTAGTGATAGATAGGGCAACCCAAGGCCTCTTATGTGGACAGATTAGTTGCTCTGGATTGTGCTGCCTGTCTACCAGACTTCTTCAGGTTGAGTACAAGTCTACCTACCCAGTAGACCTAGAAAGACAAAGGCCAAGCTGAATGGAACGCCAGGTCTACAAGGTAAATAAATCTGGGTTTTGCCTCAGGATACTCCATAGATATGGACTTTGGAAACTTTTCTGGGAACTGTTGGATCTGCCTGGGTCTAGGGCTCCAAAACAGGGAGTGAGCTTCTGGTGTAACCTCCTCTGATGGTGTCACCCAGTGAAGTCTGCACCCCCTTAGTGTTACCACTTAGTCGCAGAAGGTCAATACAGAGTCAATGGCAGTTTTTGCATTTTGAGTTTACATCCACAGGAGTGTGTTTAACCCATGTTGAGAATTTGGGGCAGTGGAAAAGCAGGGATGACAGTGAGACCAAACCCCTGGTTTGGCCAACACAATTCCCAGCACAATTCCTATGCTGACCTGGAGGTGTTGCAAAAGTGCTAGAAGGCACTTCTATGCTACTCCTGGAGGGTTAGACCAGCACACAGACATGCACCAATGCCCCCCTCCCCCACTGCAGGAACAAGGAGATCAGCAAGTTATGAGGGCCTAAATTTGTGAGGATTGTGCCTCAACTTGCACTTGCTCTTCATGGGAATATTTTTGTTTTTGGCATTGCCATGTTCTGAAGAAATATTTTGGGTTGTCCATATGAGGATTCACAAATTGAGGATACTGTATATATGCTCAGGAGGTACAATTCACTTGCATCACATGCCCCTGTCTTTAATACCTGAAGGTACCATCAGGTGGCTGATGTAAAAAAAACCATCAGGAATGAAGCCTGCGCGCCTCCAGCGCAGCCTTCCTTTGCCCCTCTGCAGGCACTGCAGAGCCTGGACAAAGGGCTTTGCAGCCATTGACTGCAAGAGGGCTAAAGGGGGCAGAGCCAGTCCTTTTCCCAGGCAAGTTTGCCCAGGGAAGGCAGTCGGTGGCTGATGTAAAAAAACCATCAGGAAAAATGTCTTGCTATGTGTTTGCATTTTGCTTCACTGCTACTTAATGGATGGCCACTTTTAGGGTGTTAAAATAACTTTTGTTCATAATAGTCATACTTGGAGGTGTTTTCTTGTATGATTCCCATCATCTGATCAAGTTTTAAGTAGGGCCACTACTGACATTACTTCAACTTGCTCATTCTGAAAAAGAGCAAAAATTCCTCTTTTTTATATTACTTACCAAGGTTTCATAAAACCTCAAAGCATTCAGACGAAGCAGCAATCATTATGCAAGGTTTCTAAGACCAATCTTCAAAACACATTTTGCTATTATTCCTTGGTGGAATAATTATTCCTTGATGGCTATTATTCCATTGGATAATTCCTGGTGGATAATAGATAATTCCTGGTGGATAATGGCAAAATGTGCTTTGAAGATTGGCTTTAGAAACCTTGCAATACTGATTGCTGCCTTGATTGGTTCCAGTAAGGTTGTGATTATGTCACAAGAACTAACACTAATGCACTTCTTCATATTACTTTTTAAATTGACAATTTATGGTGTTCCTTAAAAACATGCACTGGTCACTCAGGGAACATTTCCTGTTGTGGACAGAGGGGACACATCTTGCAAATGCTGAAAAATCAAATTTGGAAACACTCTACCAAGAGAATAATGGAATCTATTCCTCCCAAGGTTGAGCTAAAATTCTCAATCAGCTCATCAAAATTTCGTTCACAGGGCAATCTGTTTTCATAAGCATGATTGCCACTCCAGTGAAACATCTGGTGAACCATATGGTATATAGACGGAACAGAGATACAGAATCTTTCCCATGCTTGCCTGCTCACACACACGTATGCACACAAGCACACACACATTACACTCCAGCCATTTAATTCTTAAATCTTTTAAAAGGCAGACCTGATTAAACATTCATATATTGCCAGCAATATAAAAAAAATGCAGGAAAGAGTTTAGCATCCCCAAGTCCCAGATTGTGGATTTCTGCCAAACATCTATCTTCCTGTTGGAATTTTGATGTTCTGTTTGTATGGCTGTTCATTCAATGTAGTCAATTGCTTGATTAAATGAAAGGCTAAAGGTACGTTTTGCAGGTTTGTGTTTACTTTTGGGAACCAGTACAGGGCTTCTGATCTTAATGTTGAGTAAATGCATTGCTCAATCCTGTTTCTCCACCCCCTCCCCAGCTACTGTAGTCTCAGAGTAAAAAAAAAGAGATTTAAATCCTTTTATAATTCTCTTACTCTTCAGTGAGTTTTCTCCAGTTTGCACTAATGATTTTGATAACACAAGTCTGAGAACACAAATGGGGTTGACTGCAGACATGGCCAGCCTTAAAATGTCCCCTGGAGTGGAGTGCATACAGGCTTCCCATAAAGCTGGAATCAGCTGGACATGTCTGGCTTTTGCTTATTGGACCAGACCATCTGGTCCAATGAGCAAATTGTCCAGGCAACTGGGGGCTGGGAGGGTGCTTGGGGTACCTTGGAGTTGCCTGGCTGATGCGGTGTAACTTTTGGCCAGTCGGCCGGCGGCCATTTTTAAATGTAACTTCCTGCGCATGTGCATGCAGCTCCTATCTTGGAGCTTCCGTGGCACACGCCAGACTGGTCTGGTCACAGCTTTTGGGTCCACAGAGGTTGTCTGCACCTAGGGCGCAGTCAGCAGATGAGCGGACAAGGGTGCACAGGACAGGCAGGCAGCATCAGACACAGCCTCTGATCTCCTCCAGGCAGCCCAAGTCTTGGTCCAGACTGCAGCCAGAGATAACATGGAGGTATGCACACAGGCAGGTCCCAGGAGCAGATGCTCCACTCACACCTGGCATGCACCTTCAGAAGCATTGCTTCCAAGATAAGAGCTGCATGTGCAAGCACAGGGAATTACATTTAAAAATGGCTGCCAGCCGGCTGGCCAAAAGTTGTGCCACACTGGCCAGGCAGCCCCAAAGTCCCCCAAGCACTGTGACCAGGTAAGCCCAGTCCTAGCCATATCTACTCAGAAGCCCATTAAGTCAATGGAGCTTACTCCTGAGAGAAGGGGGCAGGTTTTTTATGTCCAGTTTTCTGTTGAAAATTTGGACTTTTGGGGGACCCTGTCCTCCTTTTTGGGTTACAGGGTCTGGTCACCCTGAGTGCATACAGCACAAGTGGTATCTTTCTCTGTATCTGGTGCTCTACCATGGAATCTTCCATGCAGAGACATTGACAGGAGAGCATGATAAGCAGAGCATTGCTGCTGGATGGCCATGTCTGTGTGTCCACATCTGATTGGCTTGAAATAATACCATTGGACTGGAATGTTGGCAGTGACACTTGCTGGACTCATTGTGATGAACAGAGCCTCCATATGCATGGTCATCATATAGAATGGAGGATATAGTGCCTCTACCCTTAAGCATTGTTTAGATGAGGGAGTTTAGGCAGGTTTAGCTCAGCATAGAAGGGTTTAAAAAGCAGTACCTGCCAAATTCTTCCACATCTCCATTTTCACCGTTTCCAGATCATCCACCTCTCCATCACCACCATTTCCCACTCTCGCCCACTCTGACCACAAACACAGCTTTACCTGGGCATTTGTGATCTATCCCTGCACAGACTCAGTTTTCTCCATTTGTGGCTGCAATCTTATGCACACTTACATGGGAGTCATTCTCATTGTACTCAATGAAACTTCTGAGTCCCATTCTAAATGAACTCCCATTCAGACTACTTCTGAATTGGTTAGGGATTGTGCTGTGAGAAAGCTAGAAAGCATGCTGTGTCAACAGAACACATGCTCCTCCAGCATAACACCCCCTAATGATTGATTCCATATTGATTCCATAATATGTGATATACACACAAATACTATGGTACATTGTGTTGATAACATGAGAGAGAGAGAGAGAGAGAGAGAGAGGACAGTTAACAGACTCATTAACCTTTTACTCTGTGACAGCAGTAGCAGTAAAATACTTCAGAAAGGGTGTGTTGACCCTATGTCACACACTTCGGGTTCACAGAAAATTACCATTCTTGCAAAATCAGGAGAACACAACTTCTTGTCTGGTGGAATAGAGCCAATTAAAGGCACAGCTCATTTGTGTGACCTGTGGTGAGATTATTGATAGGGCTGTGAACATGAATGCCTGGCTGACAGCACCAAACAAATGACAAAGGGCAACTATTGAACAACAAGAGCACTGCCAAGTTCCGTTGTCACTGATCCTGTAGCCTATGAAAATCCACTGTTGGGCAGCATAAATAAAAGAACTCAAGGAAAGTATCTTGGGGTCAGCCCAAGGATGGAAGCCTTTTACGTTTATTTCTAGACCCTTGAATCCTATTAAAGAAATGGTCTGCCCAGATCAAATGGAAAGGAACATAGTTTTTTGGGGGTAGGAATTTAAAGAACTATTGGCATTCCTTTGCATTATTTATTTGCTTCAGTTAATATAAAAGATCAGTGACCACTATATTACTATTTGCTCTGATTTCATGATATGCGTAGCTAGGTTTTTTGTTTTGGGTTTCTGTGGATTCAGATTCTCAAGGGATGACATGGTACACACAGATGCTTGATTCTACTCCAGACTGAGAATTCAAACTTTCTACCTTTTCCTTGGCATTTGCCAGCCAACAAAGTATAGTCTATTCTTCCTGCTCTTTGCTTTCTTTTCTGCTTCCTATTTCTATTTTCTTCCTCTGCCATAAGGCATTCTTAGAATAGCCAGACACAAACATGGTTTCTTGCCTGAGTCAATTATTTCGGCATGTGGGCGCTGTCCAATATGTTCCACTCTCCCTGCTTTAATTTGTTTGCATGCTGATTTCTTAATTTTTTTTCTTCTGTCACTGTGCATTTTAATGGCTCTTTCTTTACATGTGCCATATCAACCTGGCCCACAAGCTTGTTATGCAGGCACACAAGCATGTTAAGCTGATTAATAACCATGCACTTTGATCGGATTAATGGCAAGTTGCCCTGGGGACTAGAATCATCACATCAAGCGACTGGTCTTAAACCTAGCTGACAATATTGATTTTATAGCTGGATGTGGAGAGCTTATGTAGTGGCTAAGGATGCAAGCTGTATAGTCCCTGACTGAAATCTCATCCTGACCACAAACTCACTAAGAAGCCATAGAGAAGAATTAATTCTTCCTGCCCCACCCAAATCTGCCATATGATATATGTTTGGTGTATTTCATATCCTGTTCTTCTACTGCATGCCTCTAAGAGCAGCTAAAAAATGTATTGAAACAGCAATAAAAACAGAAAGAATTGTCCCAAAATTTTAGGGACAATTATTTTTAAACTTGTTGCAAATATTGTCCTGACTGTACAACTTTTGAGCTTTCCAAGGCAGCTCCAAAGCACACTTGTGTGCACAATCCTAATGAACTTTCCAGCACTGCCATAACTGTGCTAGTGGGGCATGTATTGAAATACATCTCATCTAAATCAAGATCTAAGGTGATCCTGATTAGCTTTTCCAGGCAAGGTGGAAGCGTCACCTACAGACTATACCTCTTAATGAGTCCTGGTGCTAGATCAGCCCTGACAGAGCAGATCAAAGGTTCATCAAAACCTATATCCTAATTCCCCAGAGAGGCCAATTACTATGAAAGCCATAAAACTGGGAAGATCTTCTTTCTTATAGGATCAACTTTACAGATGTTCAGAAATAACCTTGCATTGGAATAGCTGTCTATGCATGTCCATTTATACTGCCTACCAGCTGCAATCCTGTAATAACTTCATAATACAGTCAATTGGTTTGCTGTGTTGTACTGACACAGGGTGGCCGGAAGGACTTTGGGATGATGCATAAACTACTGTATTTATGTGAATCTAGTGTGCAGCCTTTTCAAGCTAATTGACAACTGGCAATGGGGGGTGCACACTAGATTCAATGGTGCATTATATTTGCGCACATACTGGCTGCCCTTGTTTGGCTGTGGGTGTTCTGGGCTTCTGCCGGGAGCAGCATTGCAGTGGAGGCACTTGTGGTGTAGGAGGAAAGATCTTTCAGAAGGGAAGAAGCCAGCAGGCTTCTCTTCTTTCCCTCTCCTGTGTAACTGCAAGGCATCCTGCTGACAGCTCCCAAAGCCTGTGGGCACTATTTGGATTGTGGATGGTCCCCAGCCTCATCCAAGCCCCCCTCCTCAGAATCCACTTGGGCTTGGGTACTCTCCCATGAGTAACAATCTGGATCCTCAAGGGTGAGGCAAGATGGACATGAAGGATGTGGTTTCCACACATCCCCAACGACCCCCAACATTTCAGAAGTGGGATTTCTGGCTGCAGACATCCCCCTCTTCCAACCTGGATGGGACAGAGCAGCCTTCGGGCACTCCGCAGTAACTCTGACCTGGGCAGAGAACTTGGATCACCTACATAATTTACCATGCACATGCACATCCCGCAGTCCCCCCAAAAAACTCTTCAGAAGTACTCCATTCCTGTCTCCCTCTTATGCCATTTCCTCTGCTGCATGATTGACATTTCTCACACACAAACATCCACCACTCCCTTCTCTACCTACAGTCTACTATCTGTGGATGGTGTATGTGTGTGTGCATGTGTGAGAGAGAGATCCCAGATTTAGTCAACTTGAAGGCAGAACTGAGGGCAGAGGGGATGGTGAATGTGATTATACCAGGCTGCAATCTTATCTACACTTTCCTGGGCATAAGCCCCAATTACTATAATGGGACTTGCTTCTGAGCAGACAGAAGGACTGGGTTTTCGGGACTTTCAGGCTGGAATCCTATCCACACTTTGCTGGAAGAAAGTCTCATTGATTAACGTGCCTACTTTCTGAGCAGGACTGGAATCTTAATCTGGTGCCTGGATCTGTTCCCATTGGAGAGGTAAAGGGAAGGCAGGAGGGCAGGACACAGGGCTGTGGACAGAATGTCTGCAACATCCATTGCAGAATGTACAGAGTGGGTGACTTTCCGTATGATTATCTATGGAAGGAAGGAGAAGAAGGAGCAGAGATCCAAGTCAAGACTGGGGTTTAAAAGCCGCACTTCCATGATCATGTGTGATCATGCGTGCTCTCCCTCTGCCTGCCTCATCTCACCACACATTACAATCCCCTGTAAACCTCTTTTAAAAATCTCAAGCCAACAGGGGTGCGCATTAGAATCGATGGTGTGATAGATTCTAGTAAATACAGTATTTTCCACATCAGCTATGAGTCCCTCTTCTAATTTTTATGTTATCCTTGTGTAGTTCTGGCTGCAGTAATTTTTGCTATTTCTTTAGCATCAAGCTGCAGAACTGAGTTAGAGCAAATCTGGAGATCAGTACATGAAACTGTAATGATCGTTTTATCTACATCTACATCTACAGTATTTATATACCGCTTTTCAACTGAAAAGTTCACAAAGCGGTTTACAAGAAAATGAAAAAATTAATAGTTAATTAATAGCTAATGGGTCCCTGTCCCAAAAGGGCTCACAATCTTAAGTGCAAAAAGAATACCAGCAGAAGCCACTAGAACAGACATTGCTGGGGTGTGGAGGGCCGGTTTCTCTGCCCCTGCTAAAGAAAAGAGGAACACCCACTTGAAAGAGTGTCTCTTGACCAGTAAGCAGGGGATTGTATCTAATGTCATACACTTAATTTGCTGGTTCAGGAGACTGATTTCTGGGGCTGAGCAAAGGGACTCATCTACAAACGCTTTTGCACATGGCTTTTGGTTTACTTTTCTTTATATCTTGCTGTCCTCATTTCCTGACACATATCTGCATGTCTCCAAGGCTTTGCATGTGCTCATGGGTGCTTCATGAATGGGGTCACCTGATAGTGACAAAAGCTCTCATTTTGTTGAAAGTATCTGAATGCCTTGAATTATTAGGGATTGCATTGGAATAGCACCAAACACATTTTTTACACATTCATCTGAATGTCATAAAAATTACCATGGGATTGATTCACATTTATTAGCATTAATAAGTAGGTGATAGGAATGAAATGTGGCCTACTAATGTGCCCTATATTAGAAGCCAGAATTACATTAATAATTACCATGCAAGCCATTCCATCATGGATTTTAGTTAATCATTATGGCCTACTCACATAAATTCCTTTGCTCATCTCTTAATATAGATATGCAAAGGTAGAACATACCCATTCTCTTCCCATAATTTAAAGTTTGACCTCATATCTTTGATCTTTTTGGTTTCTATAACATCTCTTTTGGTTCTGTTGGTTCATCAAATTCTGGTTCAAGCAAGAATAAAACCAGTTCTGCAGTTTTGATCTATAGCAGTGCTGCCACAGTGGAACATGCATCACATAGACCAGGCCTTTCTTTCTCTCTGGCTGCCAGTCATCATTATTACATACCCCTTGGCAATCATAGCCAAGCAGTAGCTTTTAGGGCAAAAGGAACACAATGGTCCAGATCCAATGAATGCAGCCCCCAATAAAGTATAGAGAAGTCCGTCTCCCCCAAGCTGACAAGTAAAATGTATGGAGCTCTATGGAAAGGATTGAGGCTGCAATCCTAAAGACACACTGGGGCTTACTTTTGAGTAGACATGGTTAGGATTGTGCTCTTAACCACACATGCATGTTTATTCATGCATAGGCAAATTTCTTTTTGCAATTATGAAAGGCCAGGCATGGGAGAATGCAAGGTTACTATAATAGTCCCACTCTAATGAAAGTGGAGATCATCAAACTCTCCAAACCACAGTCAACGACTCTAACCACCGTTCTCTCCTCCAAAGATCCACTTCTGTTTTATTCCTCTCTTCTCAAATTTAGGAAGGAAGAGGAAGAAAAAGACACTTGAGTACTAGATTCCAAGTAGCAATCCATGCTACTTATTAATTGATGGGACTTGCATGGTAGACAGGAATTTCAGCCCTGCTTGGGTAGTGACCAGTTTTGTCTAATCACATACAGCTGGTCCAAGGTGCCTTTGGATAGATTCTGCATGATATCTTATTCCACAAGTACTACCTTTCTGAACTGTTAACAAAAGGGAAGGCATTCATCCATGCTGTGTAGAAGTGGATAACAAATGTTTTGTGTGACTGAAGTGGCAGTGCGCATTTATAGCACCATCATCACGAGAGATTGTGATGCTCCTAATGCATTTGACTCGGCTTTATCATGGCTGATGGATGTAATTTATTTCCAACAGGCTTAATGGTGTGGGGTATAAAATTATGTCATCCCTGTACAATTGTGATAATGCTGGTTTGAGTGCTGGAAGCAATTTAGTAGAAGCAGCTTCTGCAAAGACATTAAGAATTGTGTGAGATAGAAATAAAGTGCACTACGACACCATTGCTGTTGATAAAAGGCAGTAAGAAATGCATGCATTCATTTTAAAGTCATTAATAGGAAGAACAAAAGATGCTAGCTTGGCCTTTTGTGATTGAGTGGGTCTGAAATTCTAGATTTTGGTTTGCTTTTTTAAGGGAATCCCAATATTGTATTAAAGAGCAGTTGAAAATGAGGCTGCAATGAAAAGAAATATTGGGATTGATGGGAAAAATCTATACTGTATGGATTTGTTTTATGTTAGACTACGGTTCTTGGAGTGAAAAAGGGCAGTGTGTAGCTGGGTTCACATGAAGATTCACTAAGGACACCTGTCAAACCATGTAAGACTGCATGGGGTTTTGGAGGGAGGTGGGGTGGAACAGGGTGGCTTAAGGTGGAGGACAGACTGGGTCCAGAAAGAGGGCAGATCTCACACATCACATGTTTCAGAACAGGCTCTTCCTATGTTCTTATGTACCTGATGAAATTCCCTCCTCTATACAATTGTTGAAGGTCCAAAAGCCCTAAATTTGAAAGTGTATCAGGTTTCGGTGGTACAGATCCCAGCAGCCCAGGACCAGCACAATTTGCCCAGGAATAGGACTTGGATCTGGCACAAGGGCCAAGTCCCAGCCCCACCTCCCGCTACACACCCATCCACAATCCTGTCCACTACAAATCCTCCCCGCCACAAAAATCTATAGTGTATATATTGCATGTGGATATATTTTATGTGCATTCATGTATAAGATATAGGCTGCAATCCCAAATACAGTTTTCTGAGAGTAAGTTCCATAGAACACAATGGGACTTACTTCTGATTAGACGTGCATAGGATTGCACTCATAATTTATTATAACTAATAAGCTAAAGTTTTGCAGGTGGAAAGGAAAACACTATTTAGAAAAGGTATCTTTTGAGTGAATAGTAATGCGCTTATTTTGAAGTCCTGTGGGGCTAGTCTCCTGCCTTGAATAAACACGACAACATTTCAATTAACCTTATTTGTTGCATCCCTTCCATGAGAAGGAGAGCACTTCAGCTTCCCAGGCTCTCTGATTCTTGCTTTATATGTGCATTAAACATTCATGGCAACGACCCCAAGCATTTTCTTTTTAATAGGATATGTTTTGAAGCTACCAAAATGCATATAGATTTCTTTCTTTCTTGTATCAGCTGCTGGAGCAATGCCTTAATTAGAATCTCCTGCTAATGAAGCAATTAAAATACAAGTGGAACTAAAACCCCTCCAGGTTGGAAACAGAAAGGTAATACATCCTGAAACAATATATGTGGTTGGTTATTTTTTTCCCCTATTTTGACATATGGCAGGGTAACCATATGTCCTCTTTTCCCTGGACGTGTCTTCTTCATGGTGTTGTGACTGTGTTGTGACACTGTCTCCAGACACTTGGTGAGGATGCTGATCTTCTGGACTGTTGTTCTCCATGCTGCCTGGACCTATGATTTATGCTGCATGGTCCTGTGTCTGCACAGATTAACAGGAACCCTGCTCTTTTCTTAAAGGTTTGCCAAGCCCTCCTCTCTTCCCAAAGGATGTCCCACATTGAGGATCAATAATCTACTAATCCTATCAAGTAATTATAATTCCATTATTACTCCCATTGGTAGCAGAAACCTAAGAGTTTCTCAAAGGTAGATTACTACTGTGAAAAAAGGATGTTGAAGTCTACATTTAAGCTCAAACGGTTAAGCATTTACTTCATAAATATTAAAGCCGTGTATCTAACTACTACCTTGCTGTAAATGATGGTGTTCAAGAGCAGATGAGTGTCTGAGAAGATGCTGGAGAGGATCAATATAGTTCCCTAGCAACAAACGTGTACGCCTGGGGTTCTTGCGTCCGCAGGGACCATTCATTCTCTGATCTGACCTAGTAATCAAGGCAGAATCTTCTTCTCTATTTTCATACTGCTAACTGGAGCAGACTTTTCCATGGCAAGTGCATCCGCGTATCTCTCTGTTTTACAGATTTATTTGATAACTGAGTCAGGGACAGAGATGTAGCTCATTAAATTATTCCCTTTCAAGATGATCAGTTCACTATCAAGATATGATCTGAGTGAAAATGGTGGCTCAGGAAGAATATGTATTAAAAGATGATTTTCTTTTTTTAAAAGGTTTGATGGAATTGAGAATTACGGTTTTTACCGCCATGTTGCAATTAGATGAGCAGAGGTTATGCTTATGTGGGTACAGTATTATAAAATCCTGATGTAAAATATAACCTTTTAAAAAATGTATGCGCTTATCATCTTTCTAGATATTATCTTCTCATATGTAGTGATGCAAAACCTCATTACTGCACATGACCAATTACAACTCTCTCTCTCTCTCTCTCTCTCTCTCTCTCTCTCTCTCTCTCTCTCATACACACATGCACACACATACACATCCATATTTATTCTTACAGGTGTACATGCTCATACTATGGGAATTTGCAAGACTTCTAGAGTGAGTTGTCCACTTTATAAGTGTCTGATGTATGGGATTATTAACATGGATTGTAATGTAAGCCTCAATGCTTCTAAATTAAGATATGAATAACCAACAGACTGAGCTTTTAAGAGAAGATAGAATTTACAGGTGTGTCTTTTGGTTTAATAAACAAGCAAGCAGGTAAGATGCTAAGATTTGAGTATGAACATTAACAGGAAGCAGGAAGTTAATGTTAATTCTCTCCCAGTTCCTAGGATAAAAGGCTGTTGCCATCATGCTTCACTTGGGGTCTCAACTTAAGTCATAGGTCCAGGGGCGATCTGCCCCTGTGCATCACCTGGTGCGGGGCGCAGCATGTCACCCCCAGGATGCGCGTGCCCCCCTGGGATGCTGCACATGCGCCAAAGTTCTGCCTCAGAGCTCTGCCTCAGAGCTGGCCAGAATGGGGGGAGCTGACGCCCAGGGTCAGCAGGAGGAGTGTCAAACTCCTCCGGCACGTCATCCCCTGTGGCCCATCACCCGGTGCAGACCGCACCACCCTGGTGATGCAGCTGCACAGGTCAGTGGTTCAGCACATGCTTTGCATTGCAGGTGATACAGCTTCAGTTCCTGCCAGTATGGGAGCGGAAGGGGAAGATTAGGGAAAGATTTTCCCCAACTGTTTCAGACCTTAAATTGCTGCTATTCATTGTAGACAATACTAAGTTCGGACCAACAGGATGCTGCAGTAGGAAAAACCTTCATGGAATCAATTAGCTGACCACTGTTGGAAACAGAATATTGGGCTTTATGGCTTAGGTTGTCATCTGTCAGGACATTTCTTCGGTTTTTCATCTCCATGCTCCACGGCTTGACCTTACAAAAGTCAATAACTCATGGTCAGTGCTCCTTTATAAGAAATCAGAGTGTAGAAGCTTGATGGGGCTACTGATGGAAGCTCTGCTAAGAATGAGAACTCCCACACTCCCCCAAAGCATCAAGTATTAATTGAAAAAAATTGGGTTCATTGAACTGCAGCAGCAGAGCACGAGACTTGTCATTCCTCACTGCTTGACAGTTTATCAAGAGAACTATTTTGTTTTAGCAGGCTGCACACTAATTTATATTCTCTTATGGCTCAGGGTAGCACAAGATTTCAACCTGATTGCACCTTCTTAACATGAAGCTGGACAGTTTTTGAAACTGACCTCCCACAACCATCTACAAATATGGGTATGGTACCATGATAGGATGACAACCCACTCCTATTAAAAAAAATCCGTTGATGCAGCTATGCCACAGGAGAATGTTTTCTTAATATAGCCCAGCTCTTCTGTTTTACTCAAGAGCACAACAGTCATACTTCATAGTGGTTCAAACATACTTAAATATTTGATGAAAAACCTTCATCTTTAAAACTCAGAGAAAAGCATAGTTATTCTTCAACCTCCTTTTTGTCTATTAATTTAATCAGAATTATTGATTAACTTTTTGTATTTAAAAGAATCTCTCCTTCACAGCAAAATATCCTTGCAATGCTCAGTGTTAAATTAAAATGCATTAGAAATGTCCTAACTTTGACACCATCTTTGCATTTGCAAATTGTTGTGTCATTATTCAGTTGTAGAACTTTCTTAAGCCTGTTTTTTGACCTTTAAAAATGGCCAAAATTGTGAAAAAGCTACTTATGAAGGAATCACTTAAGGAATTAAAAATGTCATGTAGGCTGCAATTCTAACCACACTTTCCTGGGAGTAAGTAGTATTGAACACAACGGGACTTGAACACAGGGAATTGAACACAGGGAACAATAGGAAAACACAGTAGTACTGAACACAATGGGACACAGTGTCTACTTTTGAGTAGAAATGCTAAGAATTGCACTGATAATGACATACTAAATCCAGAGTAACTACGGGAGAACGTAAAAGACTTTACGTGCACCCATAGTTACTGCACCACCTAGTGAAAACCTATGGGAAATTCATATTGGAATTCAGAGTAAGTTGTTCTTACACCAGAGCAAGTAAGTTGTTCTTACACCAGAGCAATCCCTGTAGTTACTCTGGATTTTGCCCATAGTGTGTCTCAATAATTCTGACATGGAAACATCAGTTTATCCTGATGTTAACATCAGTTTATCCTGATGTTAACATCAGTTTATCCTGATGTTAACATCAGTTTATCCTGATGTTAAAAACACACACAAAGATTGAGAGAGAGAGAGAGAGAGAGAGAGAGAGAGAGATGGTGATGATGATGGTGATGATGATGATGATGTATTTCTTTTCAACCAATTTAAATTGCAGTAAGGACTGAAAACTTCTGCAAATGAGAAATCTTAGCCAAGGTTTCAGCAGAATCCCCCAACCTTTGTAAGTAAGACAAATCAATATCTTTCAACCCTTTTGCAACATCAAGTCCCCTGGGAATTCACAGTTTCCTCAAAATGTTAAATGTGTAATCTTGAAAAGACCCCTGCTGCTGCGTTTTAAAAGGAAAAAAATCACTGGCTTGCAAAGGAGAGAGAAAAAATATGCTATCTTCCCATGTCAATTGTTTTATTAAAACCCATTGTGAATCCTGTTGCTTCCCTGCTTGAATTTCCCACATTAATTATTAGTTTCCTTATGCAGGAGAAGATTTACACCTGAGAGCATATCTGTGCTCTCTGCCTTGCTAGAACAATGGACGATAATACCAGTAAATGACACCTTTACGCCTTTGCTTAAAAGCTACTCAGCTTCAGCAAGCAATTAGGCAGACTTGACGACAATCTTATTGCCTGCCTCTACTGTTCCTACTGAGATTGTTTTTAAATCTGTTTTTAAAGGATATGGGTTGAAGGAAGATGCCATGTGATATTAAACAGGATTATACTCATAGGTATCATGTTTTAAAAGTGCCACCATTATTCAACCAAATGACACCTCTTAATACGAGTATCCAGCAGGATTGTGGATGTTATAGTAATCCAATTAAACAGCACACACACACACATGAATAAAAAATAATCTGAGTACTTTAGATTCCCATTCATTTCCTTTTTATATCATCCCAATAACATCAAGTATGGTTTAATACAGAAATCTATATTTTAGCTGCACTCATATCTATGGCATCATCCAAGCTCTAGGCAAAAAGCAAAACTGAATTCAGCCAAGAATCTGGCAACCAGCTTGACTGCACATTTGACCTTCTCACTGGAAGAACAGATTTGTAGAAAGCATTACATTTTTGACAGCAGCAAAAGGTTTTTAAAAAAATCAGAGAGAGAGAGAGAGAGAGAGAGAGAGAGAGAGTTCTTATGTCATGGTTACAATCTGAGTCCATTCAAATAATTTGGTTCCTATAAGTTGTACTAATGGAAGGGAGGCGAGAAATAATATTCTAATATTAATAATAAAATAACACTATTATTAATATAATATTAATTAATATAAATAATAATAAAATAATAATTTATGTTACTATTCAGTACATAAAATCATAACAGATTTTCACAACATTTTTGAAAAAAATAACAATAACGGCTTGACAAGCTCATTCTTCACTTGCACCAGTGCAGCAACCACTTGATAGTTGTAAAGTGCTTTTTTATTATTTGTATATAAGTAGCACTCTGGGGGAGGCCTGTGCTATCCAACCAATGCTATATCCCTACCTGTGGAGGTGAGTGCTGTGTCAAGTGGTTAAGGGCTAGGGGCAGGTGGAATCAAGGCAGAGAGAGGGGGCATTTCTGGGCAAGGGAAGGATGTATCAGTAGCTGGAGGGGACAGGATTAGTCGAAGTAGTATCTGTCATAGTCTGTAGTTCCCCTGGGCCTGGAAGCCATACATGGAACTTCTTGGTGCTGGCACAGATCTGAGTATCCTCATTGAGCAGATTGGGTTTGACAAAGAAATATCCCCTTATCCCAAGTGGTCCTTTAGCCTACTCTTACTTTTAAAGGACACAGCAGAGAACATTGGCACCACTGAGCCTGCACAGATTAAGTTTGGGTTGTGGATCTACTATCATATGGCCAAATTGTATTAGCCATGTTCATATGGCCAAATTGTATTAGCCATGCATTCTATATGAAATTGCACATCAAATGATGGTATTACAGTGTTTGAAAATAACAAGATTTAAAAAATTGTGGCTGGCAGTTTTGTCACCCCACTCCTGTGTGCATATCCCATCGTACTCTGCACCCAACTTAGCAAACCACTGATAAAAGGTGATAAGTGTTCATAGGAGAGGGAAATATTAAGGGTAAAACAGAGGTAGCTCATCTGGTCTCATCTTGTGCATGTTGAAGTGCTTCTGGTAGCTCATCTGGTAGCTCATCTGGTGCATGTTGAAGTGCAGTTGTATCAAGTATCATATCAAAGAAAGCATTGGTCATACAGATACAATTAATTTTGATTGGAATGTGCACAATTCAGTGTGGCTTCTTAGAACACTGCTGAGATCATTGCCAACATGCTTACCAGCTGTTCTTCAGTTGTACCAGACCTCACTGATACTCTGTTCATAGTAGGAAAGGACACAAAAGTGTTAGAATCAGGTGGAAGAAGGGAAGCAGCTGGAAGAATCTGAGTCAAGACAACAAAGATGAGTGGTTCAAATCAGTGGTGTAGCTAAAGGGGGAGCAGAGTTGTCAGTCTTGGAGGGAGGTGTACAAGGGCCCCCTTGCACATTTTTATAGCTCCTTTTGTACAGCCTATTTTGTACAATCCCCTTTTGTACACCCTGTTTTTCTCCCCACCCCCCCCCCCCCCAACTTGGAAAGCTTTGA
Source organism: Cryptoblepharus egeriae (assembly GCA_030015325.1). NCBI lineage: Eukaryota > Metazoa > Chordata > Lepidosauria > Squamata > Scincidae > Cryptoblepharus > Cryptoblepharus egeriae. Next base: position 28,271,895 of record JAREYC010000003.1, read on the forward strand.
AGTAGAGGGCTCCTTGTACATCTCCTTCCATGGCTGACCTGTCCACTGTAACTATGCCACCAGCTCAAATACACCCATTGTCAAGATAATTTTTAGGATAAGATATTCCAAATTCATACTTCCTACAAACCATCCTTCACAAACATTGCTGAATGTTATGCAACAGTCACACATGTTGCCAGTTTACCTGTAATTACCAAACTAATTAGTACAAAGGAAGGAACAACAAGTAAGATAAATAAAACACAGAGGTGATATATGAAAGCTGAAGTGAGTAATGGACTAACGAAATGTGTAACCATTATAATTAGCTGTAATTTTCTACTTGCTATAACTGATTACAGAGCTATCAATATAAATCCTTTCTGGGACTAAATATTATTTCCATTAAATTTTAGAGTCATATTGCCATAATACATCTCTATAAATGTATGTCAAGGGAAGAACTGACAGTTAATTTGTTTCTTGGTTGAGAGCAAGCAGTAGCAAAAATCACTGCTCATAAAAAATAAACAGGCTTTATCCACATTGGCTCTGCCAGTATTTCATGATTTGTGGCAGGTTAGATGGGCAACCCAAACCCAAGTGTAGCCAGCCTGCATGGTATGGCTCAGGAGATGGCTAGAGATCTCCTATGGGTAAGAAGATATATTTTATTTTTCTCCAGGTAAAGCCCCAGCTACTCCAAAGGGCTCCTTCTCCTTTCTCTCCTGGACTTGATCCCAGTGGCCAACACTGCCAATGGTGGGTAAGTGCTGCTGCGTCTATCAGCATCTATTTTGTGACAGTGAAAGTCACAAATCACAGATTACAAACCATGAAGGATGTGTGTAGACGTGAACAACCTTAAAATGCCGGGGGGGGGGGCACCTGGGATGCAGGTGTCATATGTGCTCCCTGAAGCATTTGGTGGGCCGCTTAGGAAGCAGGACTAGATGAGCCTGTGGCTTGAACCAGTGGAGTTTCTTCTTATGTTCTTAAAGTATAGGCCAACTCTGCATGTGAATTATCTGATCCATCCCTTGAACTGACACAGACAGACTCTGTGTCATTATCTGGGTCCAAAGCTCTCCCTGTTGATTTCAGTCTGACAGTTTTGTTTTTTGTTTCTCCTAGATTCAATGAATAGAGGTCTCAGAAATTATGAGTACAAGCCAACAGGTTATTTTTCTGACACAAATCCAGTGAAAGAAACATGCAAGAGTGCTGCCGTGCTCCAGTGAGCCTCCCATTCACAAAATGTGGCTTTATTCAGGCCTTCTCTGATCATGCTCTTATTAGGCTCATCTTCTTACATACTGACTTCTTAAAGTCATTCCTCTGAATTTTTCAAGGACTTGACCTGCTTTTTCAGTTGCTCCTTTCTCAAATGTCTTTTACCCATTAGCAGCACCAGATTCTCCTTCACTTTTTTCCCTGACATCTGCTCCTACCCCAATAATTAACAGTGTTTCTGAGAGAGAGTGAGCGAGTGCATATCCATTCATCCCATCACACAATGTTGAGACCTCCAGTTAGGCCAGCCTAAGCCCTGCCACAAATCCTGTTCTGATGTGGGGGGTGTCACAAAAGTACCATAAGATACTTGTGTGCCACTCTGGGGGAGGATTAGACCAGTGCACAAACATGCACTTGCCTCCCTACATCACCACAGGAACATGCAGACCAATGAGTTAGGCCAGCTTAGGTTAGGATTGCACCCCAAATGTCTTTCTGCTTCACAGCTCTTAAAGGCATTAGATTCTTCTGTTGGACTACGTGTGTTCAGATTTTTATTCCACCATATTCCAAGGAAAATATTCTGCAGAACATTCCTACCAGTCCCAAAGCTGGACGTATGAATGAGAAGGACCACCACCCCTCTTAATTTTTTTAACCTGCAGGTCCAGAAATGCCTCCCCTGGCCCCACCCAAGCTCATCCTATTTGGCATAGTGGACAGCGGGTTTGCAACACATACCATATTCACTCGAATATAATATTCCATTGAATCTAATGTGCACCTTATACTCATAAGAAAAATATTATATTTACTCTAATGTAATTAACCATAGGGCTGTCAGTGGCGCAAGCGGTTAAGTCACTGTGCCTGTTAACCAGCAGGCCAGGGTTCAAGACCCTGGTTGGCCCCACAAGACAGGGTGAGCTCCTGTCCTTAGCCCAGCTCTGCGACGCCAGCTGGATCCAATCGTATTGGCTCTGCCTATCCATTGGACTAATTCAGTGGCGTGGAGAGAGGGGATTTGCTGCTTGGGTAACAACCTATTCTCCATAACAATCCAACCCAGGCTTTTGTGCTTCACATGCAGCGTATGCAGCACCAAGCACGATACCATAGTCTTTCAAGACTGACGGAGGCCTGCTTTTTAAATTAACCATCAAATCTTATGCACACCCTGATTTTGAAGACTAAATTTGGCTGAAAAAGGTGAGCATTAGATTTGAGTAAATACAGTATTATCAATTATAATAATGTAGGATAGTAGGATTGCATATTTATTGAGGGCGGAGTCCTGCTGAACTCAGTGAGATGTACTTTTAAGTATAAGTATTCTATTTCAATACTTTAAATAGAGAAATAGGGTTAGCCAATGAGAGTACAGCCTTATCTCATTTAAATGAAAAAGAAATGGCTTTTTCCAACAGTATTTTTCTAAGGCTTAGGGCTGTGGGTGGCTCAAGTGGTTAAGTCACTGTGCCTGTTAACCAGCAGGCCAGGGTTCGAGACCCCGGTCGGCCCCACAAGACAGGGTGAGCTCTGCGACGCCAGCTGGATCCAATCACATTGGCTCTGCCTTTCCATTGGACTAATTAAGTGGCGTGGAGAGGGGGGATTTGCTGCTTGGGTAACAGCCTAACCTCCATAACAATCCAACCCAGGCTTTCGTGCTTCGCATGCAGCATATGCAGCACCGAGCATGATACCATAGTCTTTCAAGACTGATGGAGGCCTGCTGCTTTTTCTAAGGCTTGATTACTCTACTTTTCTTGGCTTGAGCTCTTCTTTTTTATAGAAGCATCACGGTTTATAATATAATCCTGAATGACTAGTTACCATAGTAATCACCATTATTTTGTCCTCAGGGTCAGAGAGCGTCTCCCAGCCACTGCAATTTGACATGAGAACATCTATCCTTTGTGAGTATGACAGTTTGCTTTTATCCTTCAGTGCTGTAGCCACATAATCATGGCAGAAAGTTGCGCAGCTACAGCCAAGGTTATATCAGACAATTCCTCTCAAATAAGGGGAAGTATCTCTGGAGCATAGAAGCAAGCTATAAATGCCATTAGCATGCTTGAAGGAAGCTTCACTTTATTTATTAATTTCAAATATGTGTGCCTCATCTTAGGCCTTTGACATTTTATATACCAAAAGCTAAAGTCAAGGATTTTAAATAGTTATGTATTTTAAAGGCATATGACAATTATGCATGTAGATTTCCTGGAATGTGCTGTGCATGATACTGAAAGAGGACAGCGGAGTAGTTAACGGAAGGGGAAACTGAGCACAAAGTTAGTAGAGTGGCAGGACTTTACAGCTCAAACCTAAAATCTTTATGTGATTCTGGCAAGGTTTATAAACTGGCAGGGTGCAATCCCAAACTTCTGCTGTGCCAACACAAGACCCAGGAGAGTTGCAAACATGCCGTAGGCACATTTGTACCTATGGGACTCTCAACTGGGCCAAGAAGTGCAGGGGCTTTTGAAGACCACATTCTGCCTCCATGTTGCCTAGATCCAATGATTTTCTACTTGCTGTGGGAGCCAGTAAGGTGGTTTAGAAGGGCAGCACATAAGGGAAGGTGGATGGTGGAAAGGCTGGTGTGTGGATTGCCCCTGTGGGTGAGCCTCTAGCGCTTAATGTGAGTCCACACATGACCTCTGCCAGACTCAGAATGAAGAATATAGTGAAAAAGACAAGTCTTATTATAAAATGTTAAGAAAGCTTTCCAATGCATCCTCATATCTTTTAAGACATTTAGGGCACAATCCAGAGTTAGGGCAGTGAGGAGTGCCCTAGTTGGGCTCCCCCAACTACTGTATTCTGAATCCAGAGCAGAATATTATGATGGATCTAGAGAGTCAGGAAGCCTGGAATGCCAAGTTGCTCTAGAGCATGCTCAGTAGGCACCAAGTCAGTGACCTGGGGCGAACTTGCTCACAAGGAGATCTCCCTCAGATCACACTGAACAAGGAATAGCTGTGATGCCTGCCTTATAAGGAAGCCCAGAAGTTCCTGACAACCAGTATAAGCTGCATCATGAGAATGCAGTACAGCCAGGGTGATCATCTGTCTGGATTTCCCCAGACTCCTCCTGCAAAACAGGACTGTCTTCGGGGAGTAGGGAAACCTCCTAGTCTCTGGGATTCCAGCCCAGCCCCTGCATCCCTATAAACTTTTGCATGCCATGAGTGTGTAGCTCCGGGGCTTCCCCAGAGCCCTTTAAACTTTTGTGTGCCATGTGCATGGCTCTGGGATTTATCCGGAGCCCTTTAACTTGGAACTGGTGCATGCAGCTCTGAGGTTCCCCGGTTGTTCACACTGCAGCCTCAGCAGCTGCCACGACGCTTCTTGTCCCCGTCTGAAGGTAAGAGTATGTGTGCATGAGTGTCCTCATGTGTGTGTATAAGTGTGTGCTTGTGTTTGTTTGTGTATGAGTTTGTGCTTGTGTTTGTGTGTGTATGAGTGTGCTTGTATTTCTGTGTATGAGTGTGTGCTTGTGTTTCTGTGTGTGTATGAGTGTGTGCTTAGGTGTGTGTATGAGTGTGTGCTTGTGTTTGTGTGTTTGTTTCTGAATCACATAAGTTGGATTCACTGGCTTGTGTTATGTTACTACAAACTGATTTGAAGGTCTGTTAAATGTCTGGGTCTGAATCATGCATTTTTCAGTTTTAAAAATGTTGACATTAAGTACAGGAAAGCAATATGAGTATTTTTGCTTTATTTTAACATGTCTTACATTTGTCCTACATTTTTGGGGTGTCCTACAATTTTTTTAAGTGGATAGGAATTTTAGCTTGGGGGTAGGAATTTTGCAGAACTTGAAAGGAAATTTTGGCTTTGGCATCTGGTTACCCTGAGTACAGCAGTACATCTAGTGGAGGTGGATGCAAAGGGATTGCTTGGAGTGGCCTGCTGTATTTAGTGGGCTGCCATAGTTGTGCCATATCCTGAGGTTGAGAGGCAGGGGTTGCAGCTATGCTAGCCAAGAACTCAGATTTTTGTCAACACTGCCATTCTTACTCAGGCCTAAGTATGGACCCCTAGGAGTCTACTCATTACTATACCTGCTCCTGAGGTGGTATATACAGAGTAACTGCTCTGTCCATGGCAATGCTAAACATGCCCTCATCATGCCTCTCCTGAACTGGTGAATTAGTGAAATAGTGTCTTTTACTAATACCTCATTATTGAAGAAGTGCAGGCGATTATTCCTAAACAACCAAATATAAAAATGCTTCATTAACAGAATATGGCTGCTATCCTAAAGACACGTTTGTGGGAGTAAGTCCCATTGCAGACAATGGGGCTTACTTTTGAGTAGATATGATTAGGATTTGTTGTAAGTGTCCTGAAGTCATTTGAAGCTGATTAAATTAAATTCACTCTCTTAAGTTTGCTGCCCATATTGTCGTAAATATTTTAGTTGTTTTATTAATGTAATATCCCACAAGGTAGCTCAGTTTCAAAGCAGGTAAAATACAAACACAAAAATATTGGCATAGGCAACAGTTGTGGCCTATTTGGTCACCTGACCTACATTCCAAAGTACGGTACATTCCACTAATATTGGTTATTTTACAAGTTCCTCTATACCTTCATACGATATATCCAAACTGCAAAAGCCACTTCTATTTTTGCTAATTAGACATTATGACTAGCTATCAAATAAAATTAATCTAGTCCCATGTGGGAATAATATCAGCACCAACACTGGGATTTCCAAGTCTGGAGTGATATAAAAAAATCATGATTGGTTTAAATAGTAATGGCTCTTGCCTTGTTTTTTTGTAATATTTGCTACATGTGGGAACTGGGTTTGTGCTTCTTTTAATAATTTAGCTCTTGATTTACAGCTACCCATTTTTTTCCTGATCATTAATTTTTATGGGCGTTCATTTACTCAATTACCAACACATGGTCTTTCTCCATTGCGTTCTATTATCATTATACCATTTAAACATATAAAATGGGGCACAGGCTTGAATTATCCCCATGGACACCTTAAAACACCATATAATGAAAATGTTTAATAAAAATGCTTGCTCTGTTTGGAGGGGTTATATATATGACAGAAGGATGTCCCAGTTCCCTGGTGACAACTGTCATAGACCTGAATCTGACCTCTCTTGTAGTTCAATTTGTTCTTCGTTTTTCTTTGCTCTTCATTTTGTTTCATTGGCATCAGGGGAACATGGGCTTCAGCCTAGAGACTTCAGCCTAAATGTCTAGCTATTATTAATTATTGGTTATTATTATTGCATACTCCCTCACCCCAAAGGGGTAGAAAGTTCAGGCAAGACCGCTGAAGAAGATATCATCAGATGGAGGATGAGACTGGAACAATTTTATTACATTTAAAGGTAAAGATTGAGCAGGTGAATGTATGCAGTTGCCTTCTACTGAGTCAAAGCATTGCATATGTATCTTAGTCGAATCCGTTCCCATTCCCTCTCCCTTTTCTCATGACAGTGAAATGGCTGGCATAGTTCCAAGGAGACCCATTGGCAGCAGATGCTTATCTCAAAGTAAGGTAAATGTTCCATTACTTTGCAGCGACTTCCATGACTACCTCTACAACTGCTCTCCACAGGATGAAAAGTCCGCTCTACTGTTGTAGCTACACCAGGTTTTTTAAAAAGTAATCCCTTCAGGTGAACTTGCCCAAGACACACCTCATTGTCCCCCAGCATACCCACTGCTTGGATTCTGAAAGGATCAATCTTATGAGATGAAGATCAAGGGAGCACCTCTGATCACCACCCCCAGCCATTGCTGTAGGGCAGGGAACTCACTAGTTGGTCAAGGAACGAAGCCATCAGTCAAAAATATTTGAGGACCTACCAGATCTGTTTAAAAATAAATTTAATGGATTATTTTATAGTTTATTTTTTTAATGTAAGCTGCCCTGGACAATTAATGGAAATAGCAAATGCAATAAATCTAGCCGTACTAAATACAAAGCAAAAATGAGATGCAAAATGAGAATGCAAATAAAAATGAGAACATTAAGTGCTTCCTCAAACATTTGCTTCAAGACAGTGACCCATTTTTGTAGCTTCCACCTTTCTCAGATTGGACTAATAGCCTGCACTAAATGGTTTGACCCAGTACCTGACCCTTTCAGAGGGAAAGACTGGGTGGGTAAATAGAATTGTTTTTGAAATGAAGGTTCGTGCTGTGGGTCAGACTTGTTAACTCCAGACACATGCTATTCATGGAACACCAGACGAACAGGACATCAGACAGAAGATTAACCTATGTTGTTGGTCTTCTTCACAGGCAAATTGCTGGAAACATTTAGGACTGGGAGGAATTCATGGCCTCAAGTGCTACAGGAATGCATAGTGTGTCACAGCAGTTTTTATTGTTAGAAATATCTTGCATTTAGTGGGTAATCCATCATGTTCTTGAAGTATGAGTCTCTCTGAAATGATGTAAATGCACTGGCTGAGGCAAAATGTGTAGAATATAAAGAGGAAAGTGGCCATATTTTCCTTAATTAGACCACATTTTTATGGACTCCATATGCATCTTAGGCTGCAATCCTAATCCCCAACTAGGTCAGCATAAGTCCTGGCACAAGTCCCATTTTGGGCTGGGGTGTCACAAAAATAACGTAAAGGACTCCTGGGAGGGGTTTAGGCCAGTACAGAGACATATGCCAGCCTCCCCACACCACCATGGGAAGTTATACCAGGTGAGTTATTCCAGCCTAAACTGGTTAGAATTACATCTTCATTCTTGCTTTGGAGCTTGGACAGTGTGCATAATGGGGCTATCATACCTCCCTTCATGTGTTAGGTTAGGTTGAGAGATAGTGAGTGGCCAAAAACTGTCCAGTTGTCTTGATGGCTGTGTAGTTAGGATTTGAACCAAGTTCTTTCTGTGGGTCATCAGATGGAAGATCAGACTGGTCCAAGACTCGCTCTCTACTCCCTATATTTACAGCCAATCTTTGGCATTGTGTTCAATGTGCCTGGGTGAGCCTCAGCAGAGCAATGGGTTAATTTGGACCAGTGCTGGTGGATATCACTGGTGCAAGTCTTACAGCACAATCCAGAGTAACTATGGGACCTTTTATGTCGACGGAAGAAGCACTTACTATGGATTTTTCTATTCATTTCCCATAGGTTTCCCATTGGTGGCACTGTATGTCGATGTAAGAGGTCCTGTAGTTACTCTGGATTGTGCCTTATGTTGACCAATGCAGACACATCAAGTTGGAAGAGGTGAGGATACAGTGTGTGTAAGTGTTGTTGATTATGCTCCTCATTCCTGACCAATCTGTCTGTCCACAACCCCATATCCTCTCAGTTCCACCTCTCTTCCTGCCCTCCCCTGTACTCAACTTTTCTCTAGTAGGTGTCCCTGCAACTACTTACACCAAAATCTTTCTTTCCACTGGTATAAACCTTGACAACACGTTCAGTATGCTGAAGCTCATTGCAATCGCTTAGTGTAGTTAATGGTGGAACATTCAAGCTCCTTTGTCTTAACTTGCCTGAACAGATCCTTGCTGCTTTCATGTGTGCAATAAATTGTTGTTAGGGAGATTTTTCTGTTTTTGACTTCTGATGTAGTAGAGTATTCATCTGATCTAAGTCAGTAGTTCTCAAACATTTAGAATCAGGACCCACTTTTTAAAATGAAAATCTCTTAGGAGCCACCAGCACTGATATTATAACCAGAAGTGACATCATCAAGCAGGAAAATTTTTAAGAATCCTAGGCTGAAATCATACCCAGGAGTAAGTTCCATTTATTATCATTGTTAAAAGCATATACATAGTAGCCAAATTGTAGTACAGAATTGTAACATTTCCCAAAAAGCAGTCACATACAATGGTAGCATCAATTCTTAATATATTAAAATTAAAATATTGAAATGAATGGGAACCCAGCTGAAATTGGCTCATGACCTACCTAGTGGGTCTTGACTCATAGTTTAAGAAATACTGATCTCAGGTTTCAATCTCTGTTTATCTTGTCAGATCGAATATTTACCTGGTCACGTGCACAACGCACACCATTACTAGCCAAAATTTTAGTCAAAAGTTAGGTAAGAGCACAATCCTAACCATGTCTACTCAAAAGTAAGTCCCATTGTATTCAGTGGGTCTTTCTCCCAGGAAAGCGTCTTTAGGATTGCAGCCATAATTAGCTAAATATCTTAGTATTTTTGAATAATACCATTGTTATATATCATTTAATGTGTAATTTCATGCAGAATGCAAATAAGAAACAGTGTTGAAACATCTCAATTCTGTCAGAACTTATAGCTAAAAAATCACAGGGTGGTGCTATATCAGCATGCCCACTGCCCAGGTTACATGGAAGGTGCATGAAAGTGGTCCATCTTGAGTTTGATGCATTGGCCTTCTGCACCAGGTGATGTTTGCCAGCTTTGAATCTAAAATATAGATAATTTTCCTATGTTACAAGGATGGATGGTAGTCAAAGGTGTTGGGGTTTGGGGATAAATGCAAAAAAATACCCCAAAAGTGCAATATAACACATTTGCATTAAAAACAAGTGATATTTTTTACTAATAAAAGGAAATAATCTCAGTTTTTCCCCTCTCAGTGCTGGTTCATGGCCGTGTTTTTCTAAATCCCTGAAAGCCCGACAAATCCAGCAAGTCATCATCGGTCTATTCATCTTATTAGTAGTAGTCCATCTTATTCATCTTATTGGTGTAGTCCCAATTGCAACCACTAGATGGCTACAGCTTGCAATTTTCAGAAGGTACCCAATCATTCCTCTCCCCAATTATCCAACCTAAAGAAGGTGAGGTGCTGGGAGTTAAAAGCAAACATACGTACAAGCTGTGGTTGTGGCTGGAAAAGTTGTTCTTTCCACTTTATGCAAAAAAAATTGAGGCTGGCCAGATAAAATTGCCTAATGATGCATGCTAGTGATTTTCAACCAGTGTGCCATAGTCCTCAAGTGTGCCACAGGAGTTTGTGATGGTCAAATGATGGTATATATTGACAATTTCAGAGCCTTATTAGTGTGCCACAAGATGAAAAAGGTTGAAAATCACTTATGAATGCTACAGATATCCCCATAAATATTGGAATTTTAAAATTTTAAAAATAGGCATAGAGACTATGGGCGCAATCCAGAGTAACTATGGGGAGTCCTTGCTCCGGTGTAAGAACAATTTGCTCTGGATTGCAATATGAATTTCCCATAGGTTTTCACTAAGTGGTGCAGTAACTATGGGTACACGTAATGTCTCTTACGTGCTCCCTATGCCTCTGTTTTGTTCCCCTCCTGGATGTTGATTTGTATGAATTAGCATGTATTGCTTTTTTTCTGCTTTGCATCCCTCTCCGTATTAAAATAGCTGTCATTTGCATTTTTTTCTCTGCTGTGTTTTCCATGCTTCCCTCCCTTTGTTTCCTTTATAAACCTACCAGAAGCTCTGGAATGTCTGTGGGCCACACCTGCTATCACCTATCAATATCATATACCTTCCCAGTGTATGCATATACTCTCTGAGCACTTTAAAGAGGAAGTCAAATACAGTCAGTCCCCTAATTACGAATCAGTTCTAGGAGCTCATTCGTCAGTCAGTTTGTTCTTAAGTCCAACAAAGGTCCTCTCTACCCCAAAGACAGGAGATCCCCTGAGCACTGGGAAATTCCCCAGTCTCTGGGGAGGAGAAGGAGCATCCTCTCCTCCTCAGAGACAGGCCATGTCCAGGCCGACAAATATTCTTGAAATTTTACTCTTGAAGCAAATGGTAAATTCAGCTAGTATTTTTACAAATACTAATACAAATTTTCAGACTTGGAAAATACAAATCAGACTTGAAAACAATTCTACCTATAAGAAATCATCAGTCATGAATACAGACTTCTTATAGGTAGAATTGTTTTCAAGCATATACAAAAACAGCTGCATAGTCATCTGAAACAAGCCTGCACGTCAGCTATACAACCCGAGCAACACAAAATGCAAGTTCTGGGGGGAAAAAAACCTGAGCTTTTATTAGTTTTTTTTGGTATAAAAGATAAAAAGGGCAAGAGTCACAAATCAGACCTGGAAAATAGGCTGATATACCCCCAAATCCAGAGTAACTATGGGAGCACGTAAGAGACTTTACATGCACCCGTAGTTACTGCACCACCTAGTGAAAACCTATGGGAAATTCATACTGGAATCCAGAGTAAGTTGTTCTTACACTAGAGCAAGGACTCCCCATAGTTACTTTGGCTTTTGCCCATAGATGGAAAACTGAAGTGGAACAGATAAGAAGTGAAGTAAAAACAAATGAACCTTGTCAAGGGTTTCCATGTATATTATATGTAATGAGGTAGCAATATATATGTGGCTGGTTACTTCTATTTCTGCTAAGTAGCAAAGGCTCTATGACATTTTCCTCTCAGATTAATTAACTATACACCCCATGCTGCACTGTGATTAACTTAGGAGGATTAATTAGGTTCGTATATTAACATCGCTCTGATGTATTAAGTTCCTCAGGTATTTTTCTGCTCAGAAGAATTCATCTCCATAAGACATGATGTTGCTGGCAACTCACACTCCTGCACATGATACTAGTGTGCAGTTCATCTTCTATATACATTATATAAAATTAAAGGCTCACTACTGGCTGGCTGACTGACTGACTGATTCATCAACACTCAGTCAAAACCACCAGACCAAGAAACGTGAAATTAGGGGAGCATATTCCTTCTGTGATGTCAGCCCCACTAAGAACCAACTTTTAGAAATATTCTTGAAATTTTATTCCCATAATGACTGGTACATTCAGTTAGCTCACCTAATAAAACCTCTAGCTTTCATTTTATATTAGATAATTGCTTGTGTGGTCTCATCACATCTTGCCTATCAGAAAGTTCAAAAAGAGATGCACAGAAAAACGTGTAATGTTGAAGTAGGCAATGAATTGAGATGAACAAGTTGTACATATAGTAGTTTGGTTAAGGTTCACTTCTAGCAACAGCTGTCATGGTTTGGGGCAATGATCCATCTTCCTCAGGCTCTGTTCATCTGGGAAGAAGAGCGGCCAACATTGCCAGAAATAGTATAAAGTTCACAATGTAGTTTTGAACAAATAATGTTATCTGTAATGGATCAAGCCTATACAGATTGCACTCTCCAAAGCCATGTTTCACTCATAACTGATGACTATGGACTGGTAGGAGCATGGCAATTTTACTTACCATTCTTACTCATTCATTCATTCATTCATTCATTCATTCATTCATTCATTCATTCCCCTTCCTTTCCAATGCTAATGCAACTGCCCAAAGGGGCTTTCATAACTTTTTATCACATTGTCCCCACAACAACCCTGTGAGGTAAGTAATTATTCTATGGGCAGCTCAAAGAACTCTTCTCTTTCACAATATGGTCATCACATCTGGCTTCAGCAAATGCCATCCATGTCTGTGCACTGGCCTAACATTCCCCCTGGAGAGGCACAGAAGTGTTTTATAGCACTTTTGTGACACCCCCAGATCACCATAGGACTTGTGCTGGGGCTTATGTTAGGACAGGCTAACTGGAGGTTAGGACAGTAGCCACAGTAGCACTCTTCCTAGCCACAAGAGAATAAGAGCTAAGATTGGCTTTAAACAAGGCTTGAGTTGGTTTACTGACAGAATGTGCGAAATACTTTCACATTCATTCAGCTGTGTTTCAGCGCAAGCGTGATTACCAGCGCCACATTCAAGCGTTTTGTTGCCGACTGGGGAGCATTCAGAATCCTGATCCTGTGGCAGCTTGTTATGACTGTCCTGTGAAAAGATGATAGGAAATGTCACAACTGGCAAAGTGACCCTTTCTGTAATAATATGAACTTTCCTGGAAGATGTTTCCTCTGCCTTCCTCCGCAAGATGGGCTTGCTCTCTCTGTTGATTTTACAACCTCCAAAAACTAAGCCACTCCTGATTTTTATTTATGGCACAGCCACTTGAGGGAATAGAGGCAGAGCTTGAAATTAAATCAAATTAACTTAAAAATGCCATGCAGATGGATGATAATGTACATCTTAATGCTATTGCACACCTGAGTTTGTAAGATGCAATTTCCATCTTAGATCCAGCTCTCATCCTCAGAATTCTTTGTATTTAAGCTAGGAAAGGAGACTTCCTCTATATGTGTTTATCTGGAGTTATTATAACAAGGAAGGAGATAGGGAATTTTATTATTGTATCCATTCTGCAGAATTAATTGTCCCATGGCATATATAGGAACAATTGAAGTAACATATAAAAATGTGGTATTTTCAATGTACAACTTCTGAGCATAGGATAGCATAACAGAGAAGTTTCCTGACTGGCTAGTACATGGTTTCACAAAATGTGGGCCATAATGCGCTGATGGGTTTCAAGTTCTCATATGTTGGGTCATGAGTTTGGATCTCAAGCCTGCCTTTGAGACTGTCTCCAAGACTCAGCCATTCTGGAAAGGAGGGTGCTGGTCCAGGGAAACTAATTGATGCAAAACCTTTATTAGGAAGCCCCTGGAGGCAGGTCATATTAGATAATTTATTTATTGGCCAAGTATGAATACCATACTTGGAATTTGGTTTCAGTTAATGGCTACATAAATACTGGCACTAACTCATAAACAATTAGTCTGGTGACTCAGCCCACAGTCCTAATCAGTTTAGGCCAGTGCAACTCACCCGTCACCCCATTCCTACAGAGGTGTGGGAAAGCTGATGCATGTTGTGTGCTGGCCTAACCGCCCTTATGTCATTTTTGTGAACACTCCCAGGCCAGCGCAAGGGACTTTTGCTGATCTAACAGAAGGTTAGGATTGCACTGTCACTCTGCTGACCTCTGTGAGCATCAGAATAACCTGCAGAAACATTCAGAATTTACTTCTGGTTTTGGAAGTGCTGCCATTTATGGTTTGGCTCTGAAGACCAGAAGTCATTTTTGGATGCTGACTTTGATGTTGGTTTTTGACTTTTGCTTCTGTGGACTATTCTGAGGTCAATTTAGGCCAATAGATAGCCCAGAATGGCATGCTCCAATACCAATGCACCACTAAGAGCATTAAGACAAGGAAGGTCCTGGCATGGGAGACTTTGGGACATCAATATATCTAATGTTACTGTAATTGATTTGATTCTTTCATCTACTGGGCCTTTTCATTGTTTTTTTCACAGCAAAGTAAATAAAGGCTGCGATCCTAACCACACTTTCCTGGGAGTAAGTAATATTGAGCACAATGGGCATACTTCTGAGTAGATGTTCTTAGGATTGCACTCAAAATATACTTTTTTCCAGGTTTATGTGTACAAACTTTTCATGCATTTTTTTCGGTTGTGTCTGCTAATGCAAATGATTATGTAAGTCGCCTTTTATTTTTTTGACAGAACCAGTTTTGTGAAAAAACGCTGACTCCATTTAGTTTGTAAAGAGAGCATGTAATAACACATTGCTGTAGATGCAGGAGGCTATGGTTGCAATTCTAAAGAGATTTTCCTGGGAATAAAACCCCTTGAACAGAATGGGACTTACTTCTGAGTAGACATGATTAGGATTATGCTCATTATTTCATTTCTAACGTTTTTAAAATAAGCACTTGTTTATTTTGGGACTTTAAAAAAAAGACAACAAGCCCGTTGGTGGAAAGTTGGTGGAAAGTGAAGCCCGTTGGTGAAACGTAGCACAAAAAGTTCCTAATATTCAACATCAATTAATAGATGAATTTTCTCTTTCACCTTGCTGTTCCAGACCTAATTGGAATTTCAAGCCTTGGGCCTGGGGAAGGCCTGGCGAGGTGTGACAGAACATCCAAACCCTGGCCTGAAAAATTCACAGCAATCACAGCTCCAACAGCCCTTAACTCCATGTTGTTCTTCTGAAAGCAGGACTAAGATATCTGCAGCGTACTTAATATTTAAAATTTACTTTGATCAATACCCTAGTGGATCTAATTCTCCAAAGAGAGAAAATCCTTTCATCATAATTCTCAAACAGTCGTAGTCTCCCAAATTAAACTACCTTTGGCCAGATGTGTCTGGTCCCCTTGAGCACCATTTGTCACCACAACGTTAAACAAGTAAACTACATTTGGTGAGGAAGAGCCAACTAATTGAACCAACTATTGGATGCTTTCTGCCTTGTTGCTTATGCTTGGCCACAGTTTTATCTTTAATTACTTAAATGCATCATTCAGAAATATAGGGCAACTGCAGTGATTGTAAATGTGTTTCTACCAGCAGCCCCACTGAAATCAATGGGCCTTCACTGATCCAAGCACATTTATAATGATGATGGTCCTCCATACAGGACTGATTACATTTTAATTATGTTTAAAGAGTATGCTTGAGGTAGCTATTAAAACCAGAAATAGGAAGAAACCAAGTGGAAAAAGGCAGAAGAAACATTAGCCTACCGGAGTCCAGTCTAGCGATGGCACTAAGAAAATGTCTGTGGCTAGCCAGGCATGAATCTAAACCTGAAAAGTCTGTGCCTCCATATTCAGTGTATCTCTTAGATATCTGCATCCTGAAGCTGGATCCTGAAGTGCAGTTATCAGAAGCTAGTGATAAGCAAGCTCTCTTGGGTTTCATTTGGATTTGCTTTGGTATATACCAGCTCCCTTGGTGATTTTATGCTGTTAATATCCCCATTCCCAGCACTAACTATAATCACACTGAGTGGGAGAGTAAAGGGAGTTTTGGCCATTTAGGGCACTTTCCTGAGATTCATCAGACAAGCTTGGGGATTGCACTGAACTCCTCTGATCTGCCTTCTCTGCCAGTGGCTCAGGGACTATCAAATTTTCTTTTTAAAAAGGCTTTCAAAGGTTTTTGCAGAGCTTGCTCTGCTATGATTAGTATCAAGATCTTGGACAAAAAAGGGACAAAAGCGCCTGCTTGATATTATGCAATTCCTTTGATCTCAAAGTTCCAGAAATTCCCTCTGCCTATAGATCAGAGTCTACACAGAAACTGTGAATTTTAAAAACCATCCTTTTTGGAGCTTTTGCAAACGTGAATTGTGATTAGCATTTAAATTTATTTGGGGGGGATAGATGAAATAGGCTGTTTGCAGTCTGGCAACTTACAATCCTATATATAGTATAGCTCTGGCAAATCAACAGAGCTTTACTGTGAGTGAGAGACTAACATTAAAGTTCTCCTTCATTACAAACACAACCCAATCCTATCCACGACCTTTTATACTGATACCTGCTGATAGCCGAGCAACCAAGGCTGGCTAGTAACACCCACCCCCCTGCACCATCATGCAGCTACAGTGACAATTCTGCATGATGGTGTGTGTGTGTGGGGGGGGGGGGGGTGTTACTAGCCAGCCTTGGTTGCTTGGCTATAAGCCTGAGTAGAGAAAGTGGACAACTTAACTGGGAAAACTGAGAAGATCCCAGTGTGCGTTGCTAGAACTGAGGCTCAGCCTCTTCTGTTCCCAGACTGCTCAAGTCCTCCCCATTACACCCCCCCCCCCCCAAATCTCCCTTGAACGGTCCACAACCTGACACTGTTGGCATCTTCTCTGCTCTGAGCTGGGTCCATCCCTGGCACACAGATGTGCAGAGCATTTGGCTGCACGAACTGATCAAACACACACAACGGCAGTGTGATATTTACAATGCAGTAAGAGGGCTTATGGCAGTGGATTTGAAGATCTGCCACAGCATTTCTAGAGGACTGGGCTGCAAGCTGCCTACTTAAGGTAACATTAAGGCTGCAATCCTGAAGTGCAGTTGGGCTAGCCTATCTGCAGAGGGCTAGCCTAGTTCCAAGATATGCCAGCTTGGGCTGGTGTAACTCTGCTTAGGCTGATCCAAGACAGATAGCTCTTCATCCCCCAACTACTGTATGGAGCACCTGTTTGGATAGAAGCTGTCAACTCTGAATTAGACCAGTCAATTGCCAAATTTCTCAGAAGGATTCCTGGGATTCCTAACCTAATGAGGCTGTCCACGATCGCAGTAGAATTAGGTATACATCTCCCCTCCACTACTGCCTGGGTCTCCACATTCAAATTTTGGTTAAAATTTCATCTCAGTTTTCACCCAAGTTCCATTTTACATGACCTTATTCAGGACTCTTACACATCCAACTGGTTCAAACTAGTTGACGCCAAGCTCTCAGCCCTTGGCCTCTCCCCTGAAATCTTGGCTGACTTGGACCTCCCAAAAGCTCACCACATTATTAAGACCAAACTATGGGTGCAAGAAACGGGAACTCTCTTAGCATACCTCAACCCAACTTGCTCTCCCTCCTTTTTGGGGTTGTCTCCCTCACTGGGTCTTCCAGCAAACTACTTTCTCCATCTGACTGATCCCAGGAAAAGGAGGGCTTTCCAACTTGCACACTTAAACATCTTCCCATCAGCTTACCACCTTGGAAGATACTCCAATATGGCCCGACAAAACAGATTATGTCTATTTTGTTCTGGTGAACCAGACACTATAGCTCATATTTTACTCCGATGCCCTGCCCACCATGCTCTTAGATCTTCCCTTCTTGACCCCTTTCTTCTAACTCTCCCTTCTTCTCTTACCGACCCTCTCCCAATCCTCCTTAGCGATTTCTCCCCCTCCATCACATATCTTGTGGTGTAATTTCTGTTAATAGTCTCCATGAGCAACTGTAACTCTCATCCCTCTTCTACCCGGTTTTAGATTTTGTTATCCCTGCCGATGGTACTGTTTGCTACCAGTCAACCTGTATTTTAAATGCCAATAAAGGTTATGTAATGTAATGACAGATAGCTCTGGCCTGGCCTAGCAGGGCTAGCCTGGGCAGTTCAACAAGGGTGTTGTGGGGCATGGCTTGGAACAGTTCAGTTAGGCTTTATCCAGAGCCTGTTTCCGGGGCTGACATGCCCCCCAGCTCCTCAGAGTTAGGCCACCTCTGGGGTAGGAATAAATCTGAATAGACCCATAGGGGCCCATGATAAGCCATAATGTAGGATATGACAAAATAAAAGCTAAAAAACACTCATGAATATTGCCTTCAAGTGGTTATTTTAAACACTTTATTGCTTATTAATTTTATTTAAAACAATTACGGTAAGTAGAATTTATGTATAATTAATTACAAAAAAGCTACATGCTGCCTACTCACAAGGAAAAGGAGGACAAAGATTTTTTTTCCAGGACACAAGGCTAAAAAGGGCAAGTCCTGGAAAAAGATGACTTTTTGGTCAACCTGCAGGACATAGCTATGTGCTGCCCACTCACAGAAAAAGGAGGACATTTCCCAGGACATGAGGGTAGAAAAGAAGACATGACCTGCCTGGGAAAAGAGGACTTCTCCTCCTCACCATTCTTTGCATTCAACCCAGAGATTTCTCTTAAGCTACAGCAAAATTGGAAAAATGCATATTATTTAATCCCAGATATAACATATTTCATATTGAGATCTCAAGATAGGCAAGCAAATTCCAGAATAATTTTGCATTTTTGAGACATTTTGATAAGACTTTAATGAACATATTTCATCGTTAATGCAATATGATCTGAGGATATGCATGAAAAATCAGATTACATTTTAAAGCATTGCTATTATTGGCTCACTGAGAGATTATCCTGACAATAAAGATGAATGTTGTAAGGGATCAATCTTTGCTTCATGTTTTATACCAACCCCCCTCCCCAACACTGAGTTTCAACGACATTATTAGTTGTTCAGCTCTATCAAACTGGGAATTTCACATTATCAAATTACAGTTGCTATGGAAACCACACTGTTCTGTGATTTTTGTTCACTTGCCATATAGGAAAAGCTCGGCCCCAAAACGTATATCAGAACATAGCGCTTGACTACATTTCTGGTGAGGCAGTGACAGTGAAGGAGCCCTGCAACAACCGCACAAAGGAGAATCATCTAGAATCAAAAGCTGCAACCCTAAAGACACTTTCCTGGGAGTAAGACGCATTGAACACAATGGGGCTTACATTTTGAGTAGACATGGTTAGGATTGTGCTCACCAAATCCTAGAGTTGGAAGGGACCCAGTAGGTCATCTAGTCCAACCCCCTGCCTGCAGCAGGAAATCCTCCTAGACCATCCCTGACAGGTGCTCATTGAGCCTCTGCTTGAAGATCCCCAGTGAGGGAGAGTCTACCACCTCCCTTGGCAGTCTGTTCCACTGCTGAACCGCCCTCACCGTCAGGAATTTTTTTCCGGATATCCATCTGGAAACTCCTTTCTTGCAGTTTCTACCCATTCTGTTTTAGTTTTGCTTTCAGAGGCAGCTAAGAACAAATGAGCCCCTTCCTCCATATTAC
This sequence comes from Cryptoblepharus egeriae, assembly GCA_030015325.1. NCBI lineage: Eukaryota > Metazoa > Chordata > Lepidosauria > Squamata > Scincidae > Cryptoblepharus > Cryptoblepharus egeriae. Next base: position 28,291,373 of record JAREYC010000003.1, read on the forward strand.
AGCCCTTCTGGTATCTGAAAAGTGCGATCAGGTCTACTCTCAGCTGAGCTTTAGCATTCCTGACCCCCTCCCTACAGGACCAGGCTATCCACTGGAACTCCTCCCTGCTAATCTTTTCAGTCTTCCATTGCCTATACATCTCTTTCTTTAATTTCAGCTGAACCCAAAGTTTCTTGTGGAGCCAACCTGGTTTTTCCCCCCTTTCTTTTTCATAGGAATTGTTTCTGACTGTGCTTGTAGAAGCTTCCTCTTAAGGAGCTCCCACCCATCTTTGGCTCCTTTTCCAATTAGTTCATCAACCTATGGGATCCCACCTATGATTCCTCTAAGCTTGTTAAAATCAGCTTTCCTGAAATCCAATATATAGGTTTCACTGTGCACTCATTTTTATTTCCCATAATATTCTAAATTCCAGCAGTTCATGATTGCTTTCTCCTAAAGTTCCCGCTACACTGACCTGGTCAATCAGTTCTTCACCATTTGTTAAGATCAGGTCAAGGATGATTCCTCTCCTTGTAGCTTCCTCCTCTTTCTGGACTATGAAGTTATCTTCCAGGCTCATCAGGAATTTATTGGAGCTGCCATGCTTGGCTGAGTTTCTCTCCCAACAAATTTCTGGATAAAGTCCCCCATTACAACTATCTCCTTGTAATGTCTTCTGCAAGAAGACATAATCCACTTCTTCTCCATGGCCTGGCTGATAGCCTTCCATTCATGGGAGTCATCCCACCAAGTTTCAGTTATTCCTTCAGTATTCAGTTATTCCAAGTTTCAGTTATTAAATTTTCCTTCACTTGCTAGAAATTCAAGCTCATCTTATTTAATTTCCCGAGCTCTGTGCATTTGTGTAAATGCAAAGTAAGCCTTGGAGGTTGCATGTTCCCAATGCATGTTTCCCCCTTTTTTATGCCAGGCCCCTTGAAAAATTCTCGTTACAGCCGTGCCCTTACGATTCCCATCCAGAGCATTTTCTTGATTCCTAGGTTTCCTTTGGCTGCATCTCACTCCCTTCTTATTTAGTTTTAAAGCCCTCCTGATCAGGTTCACCATGTTCCATCTGAAGACAATTTTTCCCCAACTTGTAATCCATCCTCCGCCAGGAGTCCCTTCTCTAGGAAGCTCAGTCCATGATCCCAGAAGCCAAATCCTTCTCAATGACACCATTTTCAAAGCCAGCTATAGATTCAGAAAATTTTGATGTCTCTGTGAGGACCTTTGTCTATTATCGGGAGGATCATTGAGAATACTATTTGGGTATTTCCCAGATCTTTTATCTTCTTTCCAAGAGCTTCGTAGTCTTCGACAATCTTCTCTTAAGTTTGCCCAGGGGTATCGTTTGTCCCTATGTGGATGAGCAAGAACGAGTAGTGAGCAGCAGGCATGATAATCTTCAGTAGCCTCTCTGTGACAACCAGGATTCAGGCACCAGGGAGATAGCACACCTCATGGGAAAATAGATCTGGTCTGCACACAGCTTCAATGCCCTTCAGAAGGGAATCTCCAATGACCACCACCTTCCTATGTTTTCTTTGTGTTGAGATTTCCCCATAATTTCTGGTTTTGGCAGCTGTTGGAGTCCTTGAGGGGGATCTACAGGCATGCCAGCAAGGGGAAGTTCTGCAGGCGTGCCTGGATCCGGTGCTGGCGTGCTAGCACGAGGAACTTCTGCCAGTATGTTGGGATCTGAGAGACACTGGAAACAGTTGTATAGGTCTAGAGTTTCTGAATATCTTCTGCCCTATCTTCTCCTGACTGTCATGTGCCTCCATGAACAGCCTTCATTGCTGAAGTTTTCATCGATGTCATTTCCACGCATGGTGTCTTCCAGTAGTTCCCTCTGGAGAAGTTCCATGTGTGTTGCATTGAAGAACTGCTCAGATGTCTTAATTTGATGAAGCATGGATACTTCCCCTTCCAATACTCTTACTTTCTCCTCCAAAGGTACAACTAGCACCTGTAGTGATTTTGCTATGAGAGAGGAAATGCACCCAAGGGCCAAATCCAGGCTGACAACATATCCTCATTTCCCAGGACATGTCTTCTTTTTTAGTCTTGTGTCTCAGAAAAAAACCTCCTTTTGTTGTGACCAGGCAGCATGTAGCCTTCTTTTAATTAATAAATTAAATGTAATACATGAAATGTTTTAAATTTAATAATAAGTTCTATAGAGTTTATATTAAGCACTTGAAAACTATATGTATGTTATTTTTTATTATGTCATGTCCTACATTTTTCTTGAGTATCCCACATTCTTGGGGGGCCTCATACTCTTTTGCGGTTATGACATTTGGTCACCCTGGCCAAATCCTATACTAATCACAAATGGCAAACTCTGACACCGATTCTTGTAAGCCAGTCAGCATCAGTCCCAAAAGGCATTCAAGTAGCTCTGCTGTGAGAACCCATGGGAAGATATACCCTTTTGTACCTGCTCCAGTACTATTCCAACTATTCACCAGATCAGGTCAGTGGGAGAGGCAGGAGCCATGGGAGAGGGTGGAGCAGGAGCTGAGTAAGGAATTAGTGGAACAAACAGGGTAATAACTGTTCCTTTACTGGGTCATCTTTGTAACAGCCAGTTGTGGGATTCAAATAAATTAACAACAGGTTCTATGTCCCATTAGTAACCGGTTCTCAGAACCAGGCACTCATTAGCAAAGGGTTCTGTAGAACCTGTGAGAACCCCCTGAAGCCCACCACTGCTAACAGCCCCCTATAAGATGCAGCGGCTGCCATTTTGGGGTCACTACATGGACAGAATGGATAGGATTGGGTTGTAAGTTTCTATTCATATTAAATTTCTTACATTCATTTCCCTGTCAAGAAATAAAGTGCTGTTGGAGTAAGGATTATGAAGGGGAAGCTTTCCACAATGTGTTTACTCCTTTCCTTGTACATCACATTCATCTGTTTATTTTCCTTTTGGAATGTGTATCCTCCTTGCAAATGCCTCATGGGGCTTCCAAAACCAATTAAGAATAAACAGTAAAAATGATGCTTGCAATCATATAAACAGCAAATAAGCACAGAATATAAAATCTAACAAGAAATGGATAGGAAAGTTGAAAACAATCAACAAGTAGAATTTGACCGGTTGAGAACAAAGCTTTGAAACAAATGGCCAGTTTGAAAGGGGGGCAGATTGAGATATGGTAGTGGTTTCCCCAAATCTGAAACCACTCAACTCTAAACATATAATGTCATATAATGTTGCCATGTATTGTAAGAAGGGAACCTCCATGCTCTGCATTCCTCCATATCTCATGAGAGGCAGGGGGAGCAGAGAGGCGGTGGCAAATCTTTCAGCACATCTGCAAGTTGGCACAAGTTATTGTAGCATTTACAATGCCTGGTCTGCATAGGACAACAATCATTTACAAAAGAGAAAGTATGAATTGAGTAGAGAAAAAAATGATCATAGGATTTCATCTTACTAAAATCATAAACTGTTTTTAGTTATTTCTTATTAAAATCATATATTTTACTTTTAGTAATTTTATGAGTTTTAGTAATATGGGTGAGAGCTCAAACCTGCATCATAACACAGTCTTTCACACTGGAGTCCTGTAATGATGGTACCATGCTAACCATGATTGCTTCCAAAATACAGTAATACCTCAAGCATGATGCAGATATATGAACCTGGAGCACTGGAGAATGTAATTGGGGGTGACAGCAGGATGATCTTCATAAAGTTAAATTGTCAGCAGCATCTGACATGCCCAAGGCGGAAAACAAAACAGCAGCTGCTGGCCCAGTATGGAATAACACAAGCTGGTACTCAAACTATATCAAGTGCCTTCGGGGTTCCAGGAGGCTGGATTCAGCTCACCACAGGAGGCAAGAGTTGTGGTAAAAGAAGCTAATAGGGCTGAGATCGTTAAGGCAGTTCTGAAAAACGAATTTAAAAACATGCCTCTCGCATCCTCTGGCTTGCATTTAATGCTTTGTATCTTTTTGATCTGAAATACTGCTGAGATCACTGTTCAAGTACCATTATACAGGCAATGAATGAAAAAAAAACTTATTTTTGATCTAGCACTGAGCCTTGCGCACCAGTTTACCACCAGTGTTGCATTGTCTTATACAGGACCAGCACCAAATCTAGCCCAGCATGAGCCTTCCCTGAGCCAGCTACAGTATTGAGCCCAAGTTCAGCCACCTGACGGTTGTTGCTTCACAACAACCTTGTAAGGTAGGTGAGACTAAGAGAGAGTTATCCAAGGTCACCCATGAAGCTTTGCAACATAATGGGGATATGAACTTAGTCTAGGTTGAAATCCAACTACAGAACTAGTATACAATCACTTTATATTATCAACCCATCCATCTATGATGGGCCATGAGTGCAATGGGCCCTCAGCCACATTGAGCATACTCCAGTGATGTGCACTGCCAGGAAGGCCAGAGCCTTCCCCCATGCTTCTTTTTGGAACTGGCTGCCCACCAGGGCAGTAGGTGCCCACCAGCTCACCACCAGAGATGGAGTTGGTATGGGTGGAAAGGGATTAAACCAAGTGGAGAGGGGAGGAATGGGGGGCAGTGAAGCTGCGAGAGCAAGTGGATCGGGGTGATGATGGGACATGCCAGTTCCTTTCGTCATCACAGCATCCTCACCAACCATCTCTCCTTGGAATTGTAACAACCAAAGAAGCCTCCCCCCCCCCCACTGGAAAGTGTGTGTACCTTTTTGGCACAGATGAACTAGTGGGTTGGGGAAAGCTACAATTGGGCCAAAAGAAAAAAATTGCCAAAGCATACACACTCTGTCATATTGCACAACCCAGGATATTACCATTTGCATTCCTAAAATATGCCCATCTCAAAAATATGCTTATATTTTTAGCATCCCTAAAATATGCCCATATTTTTAAATGATACAATATGCATATATTTGCTTTGAACGTCATTATACTGTTTTTGTGTTGCCTTTAATTAAACTTGGCTTTACACACTGTGAAATATGAGGATCTTTCCCACAACACAGAGATCACCTTCCTGACCCCACAGCAAAATATTCCGTGTGCACTGATGTACTACCAGCTATCAGAAGCGGTCTACCCAACCACTTTCCTTTCCTCCACAGTTTATTTTTAATTCAAGAAGCAGGTGGAAGAACAGCAGAGACTGGGATACTGCCAAGGAAAGGAAGCAGCTTCAGTTGCCAAGAAGCACAAAGGGGCAGGTGAACATATCACAGATCTACTGTCAGCTTCTGTTATTATTAGCATAAAAACATTTATGTCTATTTTGGCTCTCGGACAAGTATCAGGAAGACAATAAAGAGTCCATGCTTCACTTAACATCACATAGAAAGCTGGTCATGATTAGGACCCACTCAATGGTGGGCTCTAGCAGGTTCGCACCTACTCTATAGAACCAGTTCTTAACAAGAGATAGTTCTTAACAAGAGATATAAAGTTTAAAAATAGCCATTTAAAAGTGGCTGCCAGATGGGCAGAGAACCGGTTCTTAAATTTTTTGAAGCCCACCACTGGACCCACTGAAATCAAGTTAGTCCTGACTAAAGTATCTTGTCAGAGTGTCTCAGATAATCATGCTGATCCCACAACACAACACTGGATGTCTCTGGCCTTGCATCACTGGAGTTTCCATCCATGTGATCTCCCACAGCAGCAAGCAGTGTGGCCAGGATCCAAAGCCCTGGCCAGCCTTTCTGGAAATGCACCAATATCCTGCTTCAGGCATTATAACTGCTGCCCCTTGAACTCTACCTTCTCAACAGCATGATTTATTGAATGATAACTTGCTTGAAGTTCAGAAGTTGGGGCAGCTACAGATTTGAAAATGCCTCCATGGTCATGTGGCTGGCATGACTATATGCTGGGGTGCATGGAACACTGTTACATTCTCATTGACGTGGTACCTATTTATCTACTTGCATTTCCATGCTTTCAAACTTCTAGGTTGGCAGGAGTTGGTCAAGGGACAGGAGCTCACTTAAATTTGATCACAATGCCCCTGATGTAGCAATGCTCCAAAAATTGAGGAATTGCTGAAAGTGGCTTCCATAGCGCACTGGTGAGAAGAATGGGGGAAATTTAGTTGTAAGATTAGGAAGTGCTGAAAAGACCTCAGTATGGAAACCACGCATCATGGGCCAATTGAGCAGAGTGTGCTGATGTGTACAGCAAGTATCTGCAGAAGCCTTCCAGTTCCCTGGAGAGGAGGGATTAGAACCAACTTGAGACTAGGAGACTATAAGAAATGGACCGGGCGGGGGGGGGGGGGGGAGAAGGGGCTGGAGACTGAAAGGAAGTGAGATGCCAGAATGATTGGAGGTTGGAGAAGGCCCTGAGATTCTTTGCTTCTGCTTTGAGGCCCAGGGGTAAGATGGGGTAGTCCAGGATAGACAAAAGTCAGATGGATGTAGCTCTAGAAACCATATACCCTTATACATAGTGACCTGATGATGGGTAAAATCCCAAGACTCCTCTTATTAGGGCCCAAGCAATGGTCTAGTTGTAGTTCAGACATCCACATCAGATGAGGTCCTTGTATGACTTCACCTGGATTCACTGGGATCATCACCTGGAGACTTACTTACTGGGCAACAATAGATGGTAGTTTGCAGATATCTCCAACTTTCTCATCAGCAAATGGAGCAATCTGAAGGTGTCAGGTCCTCTCCACCTGGCTAACAGAAGTATTCCCTAGATATGTTGTGGTGGTGTTTCCCTAAGAGGACATTGCCACTTGTAGAGGGGTGCTGGGCAGAATGGCAGCATGAGTTTTTCTTAACTGCACCATGTTTCCACTGGTAGTATGGGGTTCTGGGGACTCTGTCCCCAGCCAGGTGGACTCTGTCATACTCCTGATAGACATCAAGGTTATGGTCCTTGCAAAAATGCTGACTCTTTTGACCAAGAATGTCTTGTTCCAATGCCAGGCCTGGATGTAATGCAGTGGTACTCAGGCATTTCAGCCTGGGATCCCCTTTCAAACTTAAAAATCTGTCCAGGACCCTCTGTCAAACTTATCAGAGTGTGATGCCAGAGCCCCTCCATGTCTACACAGAAGTAAGTCCTATTTTGTTCAATGAGACTTAACTCTCAGGAAAGCCCAGTGCCAGATACCTAGTTGATGGATCCCACCATCTTGTGACCCCCTAACCAGATGCCATGAGCCCCTAAAGGGGTGCTAACCTCCACTTTGAGTACCACTGATGTAATGGATTGCAGGAGGTACAATGATTACAGTTAGAACTTGATTTTTCAGTTGACCTCATAAACTTCTTTTCCTCAGCCATTCTTGGTGGGGGAAAAGGCTGTGTATGTATTATGTGTATGTGTGTGTGAGTGTATGTGCACATGCGCACATTGTGCGTTAGCACAGATAGGGTCTATGGTCATGATCAGATGAATCATCAAAATTTTGGAATTTACTCTTTGCTTTGTATACCTCTACTTGTTCATTTACTCAAATTTGTTGTCTGAAAAGCCTTCTGTGTCTGTGACTATTGCTAACAGCATCTTATCTTTGTGCTGTCATTGGGCCACTTTTAAGGTACAATAGGGAGGACCTTGTGTATTAGCCAAGCTTATTTCTTTCTTGACATTACTTTATTATTTTTTCATTCCATATTATAAAAGAAATGAAGCTATGATGACAAGCAATAACTCAGTTACTGTTCAATGAACCCAGGGTTGTTGCTCATTCTACAGCTTCCCTTACATAAATATTTAGCTAATAAATCAAGAGCCTTACATGTAATTATGGCAAATAGAGACTCATCTATTTATGCACACCAGGTTAAATACAGAGAATGAAAATGCCAGGGGCAGCTGGAAAATGAAAATAACTTAAGCATGAACACAATTAAATGTATGGCATGAAGCAAAAAAAGACCAGCAGAGCAACCAAGGAAGCACATTTAGCAACATAAATACAGCAGCACCTCATAAATCACTAAGAATATTTCACAAGGATCATTCTAGTATAGTGAAAGAGAATGAGGAAGCAAACTCTTCAATTTTTACTATATGTTGCCATAAATTTCTGATATAAAGTCAAAACCCTTCCATTGAGCATCCACATCTTGCTGTTACTACCTTTGACAATTCTTTATGTACCATTGGCCTAACCCCCCCCCCCAGGAGTAGGGCAGAAGTGTCTTATTTCACTTTTGTGGCTCCCACAGGTCAGCACCATACTTATCCTGGGGCTTAGGCTGGCCTAAGTGCAGTTTAGGATTGCAGACTGTTTTGTAGGAAGCCTCAATTTTGCAGAAAGCCTCAATTGAGGGTTGGGATTGCAAAACAGAGGTGAATGCCTCCATTCCTTTGTTTTGCCCCCATCACTCAAATGGTTTCAAAGGGGAAGCCACGTGCACACCATGGTGTGGCGCTCTGCAAAACTTAGTGTTTCCCCTCCCACTTACGCCACTGCTCTGATCTGTAATCTTGTCCCATATGCTGACCCTGGAGACATTGCAAATTACAATATGTCTATGTGCTAAGTATTTGGGGAGGGGACGAGGTGCAAACTCATGCAGCTGTGTAGCTAAACTTGAACAAACCAGTGAGTATAATCCACTGGAGAAGTAGTTGTCCATTCCAGGATGATATAAAAGAGGCAGGATTTTCCCCAAGACATGCATTAAAAGTCTTTGAATTTTAAAATGTATGAAAACACAGGCTGATCAAGGCTTTCTGCAGTGCATTCTCTTGCATTGTGCAACGTCCTTGTCTCACTCTAATAAAAAATGGCCCAATGATTCAGTTCAGCTTCAAAGTGATTCATTGTGATAAAGCCTTGGTTGTTTTGTTTTTCCTCTAGTGTGACTTTTTGGCAAGTGATAGTTTGAGCTGCAATCCTCAGACCACTCTGGAGCTGTTTCTTTTTATGATGAATACAAATACATCAGGGGATGGACTGGGGGGACAGTAAATACACAAGATAAAACATATATACCTGGAAAGCTGCAGCCTATCACAACTCTCCAGTAGCTGTAAATGCAGCGAGAAGCTGATAGCAGACCAACAAGCTCAGTTCTCGTGTCCCTGATTTCCCTTAATGTGTACCTAGAGCTTATCTCACCAGAATGTGTCTCTGCCTATGTAACCATTTTATAATGCAATTTAAAACCGAGATACAGACTGTCGTGCAGAATTCCCCAGTGCTTGAGACTCCCAGTGAGTGTCATTTATCTTATTAGGTGGCAGTAATATTCAGCACAATGGAATCACGGAAGAGTGAGTTTCTGAAGGATGAATCATATACTAATACCAAACGCATGGTTTTCAAGCACACAAATGCCCATTTGAGGTTCATATTATTCATAAGCTCTGCACACAGAAGCCATCAGGAGCTCATTTACAGTGGAAATGAGAGATTGGCTCTCTGATTATATAAGTGTATTTGGTAATGTGCTGGCTTGTTTGTTTCAGAAGTGTATTAATCACCTTTCCACAACTGTTCAAGGTGTCTTCAGAAATGATGACAGCAACACAAATGTACCACATTAAAACACTATTTTGCAAAATTCATAGAGATGGGGGAATGACATAATTTTTTTTTAAACCCAGAGGACTGTCAACCAACAATTGTTCCAGTCCATGAATTGCTGTTTCAATAAAAACAACATTTTGTATATTCAGTTTTCTTTGATAGTGTCCAGTAGCATCTAGCTGTCCTTGTTCTCTGATCTATCCAAGGGTCAGGATTTTGAGATAACAAAAATGAAAGAAATACATATGCACATAACTGAAAATGCATCTGTTTTGTCAGTCAAGCAAAATGAATTGCTTCCTTCCTGCCTATCATTTACATTTTCAGATCACCTGAATTATTTTCTGCATATCATCCTCAGAGCTCCTCGTGGTCTAAAAAATTTTCTTTTGGTCTAAAACACACCACCTGTTGAACTGCTTTCACCAATGGATTCTCTGAAAGTGCCATAAATCAAGGTTTATTTCGTGGTACTTTGTATGTTGGAAGCTACCTTCTATGGACCAGATCCAGGAGATCATCTTAGGCTGAACTCCTATCCACACTTAACAGGGTGTAAGCTCCATTGAGTATAACAGGGCTTGCTTCTGAATAGGCATGAATGGGATTGGGCTCTTGCTCAGTACTGTCTACATTGATTGACAATTGCTTGTCATGGTTTGAGACGGGCCTTTCCCACATTCAGTCTTACCCTACAATCCAGAGTAACTACAGGAAGACATACTTACTCTGGATTGCTCTATGCATTTCCCATAGGTATCCCATAGGTGGCACTGTAACTACAACGGTGTAAACGGTCCCATAGTTACTCTGGATTGTAGACTTAGGTTGCAGTCCTACCTTCACTTACTAGGGAGTAAGTCCTAGTGACTATAATGAGGTTAACATTTTACATCTTTTTATGCTGTGCTATAGACTACCCCTTATGGTGTAATCCCACATCTGGACTGAACCAGATTGGGGCTGACATATAAAACTAGGTTTCAGGAAAGCAACCAATAAGCTTTTTCTCTGACATTCTAGTTTTCCATGTGTGAAGAATTTGGGTAGGTTAGGAGCAGGGTGATCCTATGACTGGAAATTTCCATATTTGTCCTATTTTTAGCCTCCTATTTGGGTGTCCTCCAATCATCATTGCCCTCTATCATCTACAGTATTTATATTTATTTTGGCTTCATTTTGTAACTTTACAATGTTGTGCAGTACCCCATTATGTCATATGTCATTGGATTCGTATTGCAGAGCAGAATCCAGTGCAAAAATTGGTTTTGTGATACCTCCTTCCTATCAAACATTATGGCCAAAAAACTAAAAATAAAAAAATATGCATTGAGCTCTATGGGATAGTGAAAGTGCCCAATATCGTGGCTTTACTCATGAGTAGGTAAACATAGAATCATAGAATCATAGAATCATGGAGTTGGAAGGGACCTAGTAGGTCATCTAGTCCAACCCCCTGCCTGCAGCAGTAATTCCCCCTAGAGCATCTCCAACAGGTGCTCATTGAGCCTCTGCTTGAAGATCCCCAGTGAGGGAGAGTCCACCACCTCCCTTGGCAATCTGTTCCACTGCCGAACCGCCCTCACCGTCAGGAATTTTTTCCGGATTTCCAGCCGGAATCTCCTCTCTTGCAGTTTGTACCCATTGGTTCTAGTTCTGCTTTCAGAAGCAGCTATGAACAAATTGGCCCCTTCCTCCCTATGACAGCCCTTCAGGTATCTGAAGAGGGCAATCATGACTCCCCTCAGCCTCCTCTTCTCCAGGCTGAACATCCCAAGTTCCCCCAACCTTTCCTCTTAGGGCTTCCCTTCCACCCCACTGATCATTCTTGTCGCTCTCCTCTGGACTTGCTCCAGTTTGGCTGCATCTTTCTTCAAGTGAGGTGCCCAGAACTGAACACAGTACTCAAGGTGAGGTCTGACCAATGCTGAATAAAGAGGAACTAGAACTTCTCGCAACTTGGAAGCTACAGTCCTCTTAATGCAACCTAAAATGGCATTTGCCTTCTTTGCAGACACATCACACTGCTGACTCATGTTCAGCTTGTGATCCACGGCGACTCCAAGATCCCGCTCACATGTTGTGCTGCCAAGCCAAGTATCCCCCATTTTATACCCCATGCCATTGTCTGGCAGGAAGGCTAGGCTGAGAGGAATTCAAGACCTTGTCTTTCTTTTGAGGTTTGGGCATCCGGTCACCCTGGTTAGGAGGTATGATTTCTACAGGCATTTCCCCTCTTATTGGATTAGTTAGGGACCTGAGCAGTGTACAAAAAGTGAAATCCATTGAAAAGTGGAATCGAGTCTTTTTCAGCTTGCAAATGCAAAACGGCCGCCGAAAAAAACAATAAATTTCACTTGGAAAAGCCTAAATAACACATGTTTATTACATTATACATTACAATTGTATAATGTAATGTACATTACAAAATACATTACAAATTACAGTAAAATGAACAAAGGTATGTGTGGGCAATGAATATCGTTTGTACTTGAATTATGGTTATTTACTGAAGGAAGTCATAAGGAAATGCCAAAAACAGTTTGATCACCATGTCACATGCAAATCAACATCAGGAAAGACTAAGGGTGCAATCCAGAGTAACTAAGGGGAGTCCTTGCTCCGGAGTAAGAACAAGTTACTCTGGATTGCAATATGAATTTCCTAAAGGTTTTCACTAGGTTGTGCAGTAGCTACTGGTCCACATAATGTCTCTTACGTGCTCCTGTAGTTATTGTGGATTGCAGCCTAATTTCGCCTTTAGACCAGTCTGGCAGGAAGTAGGGAGAAGTTGTAAGAGTGGAGTTTGTGTTGAATGAATGAGTTTTGGGTATAACTGAAAGAAGTTAAAAGAGCATAACCATCAGAAAACAAACCATCAGAAAATGAGGGATGATGTATGAAGTGGCACAGTCCAGAAACTGATTTACTATTTTAGAGGAGGAGAGGATGAAGATGGTTCAGCAGTATCCCCCTGATTTTCTTATTTTTAGTATGTCAAGGGATATATGGTCATCTAAGAGAGGTTGCTAAAATGGAGGGGAGCAGGAGGTAGAAATGGTCAGAAAGGCATAGGACTCTTTGTAATAGCAAAATTTGGATAGGATATGGCAGGAATGTGTTTACTGGCAAGAAAAGGCAAATTAGACAATGTTCCACCAGACTAGATAGAAAGAAGATAATAGACTAGATAACTGTCTTAGAAATTCACCTGTCTTGTTCAAGACTGAATGATAAACCAACAGTTTAATTAATGGTACCCTCACCAACACTGGCAAAAATTTCACTATTGGCTGTGCATTTTGCCTCCTTAATTCAGCCAGAAACTCTAGCAAGATTTCATTGAGAGGCTCTGAAAAGACAAGATTTTGTAGGAATGTCACTTCCTAGCTACATAATTAATTGCTTTTTCCATTACAAAAATAGAATTTTCTGATTTTTTCTGGGAATGAAGATATTCCTGATGTCTGGTACCATAATTTAGATATGAACGATACTGATATCTATTAAAAGCAGTTACTATATATATTTTTAGAAAGTACACGGCAAAATGTTTTGTATACTAGTATAGAATATTTGTACTGGGAAGAAAAACACTATTTTTAGTGTAGTATTTAGTATTTAGTATTTAGTAGTATTTAGTATTTAGTATTTTTAGTATAGTATATTTGTACTGGGAAGAAAAACACTCATTCCTTCCACCCTCAAGAAGTCAGCAAAGTGGGCCATAGAAGACATAAGGAAGTGGATTAATTTCAAAGGCCTTTTGCTCTTAGTTATCTTGTTTCCTCTGCAAGGCTACAACAGCAACATGCGGGATTTTTTAAAAAAAATATACTGTATATTTATTTTTGCACTGGTAAACCAATTTTCACTTAGGCCTCACACAATAAAATATAATAAGACACTAAAAGACATCCACAAAAATGGTACTGTACAATATTCCATTAGATTGTGGTGGCAAATCGTTCCAGTTGAGATGTGTTTGCATCTTTTTTGCAAGAGAAACAACAGGACAGGAAAAAAGGAGTGGGTGGCAGTCTGTATGTGGCCGTCTGCAGAGAAACAAACAAAATATACGAAGGATGTGTTGTGTTTGTGATGGAGCCATTGCTTGTTATTTGGAGTGCCCTGGTTTGGTCCCAGACTAGCAGTCTGTTTAATATTGAGCCGAAGTGGCAGGGAGGATTCTTTAAAAAGAGGATTCTTTCAAAAGTCTGTTTATAGCCATCTTTAGAGAAAAGAACTTCAACAATAAAATGTATTTTTTTAAGATTACTTAAAATCTTACCTAATTCTTAGATCTTACCTAATCTTACCTAATTCTAAGAATTCTTTACACTCTGTGACAGGATACAGAGTCACTCATGATCTTTGATTCCAGAGAGTGTACCGTCAAAGCTTATGTATATATCTGACTAGATAGACTATTAAGAAGAGTTTTAAAATGTTTCAAATTTAAAATACAAGTTTTAAACACAGAAAGCACAGTTTAGTTTGAATTTCAGGGTTGACCAAATTGATGGATGACCAAATGGTCAACCAAAAGAGAAAACTCAGATGTGTACACAAGCAGACTCTGTTGTGTAGCTTAAAGTGCCTATGAATCATAGATTACCCTATGAATCACTGGGGTGACCCAATTCCAAGATGGGCCACCCCAGTTATACCAGAAAAGGCTTGGGGCAGCCTAAGTCAACATAGGCTGCCCCAAGACAGATGGGACTGGGATGCCTAGGCAGTTCAGAAGAGGCATATTGAGGGCATGTTCAGCATTGCCTACAACAGTGCAATTCCTGTTCAAGAGCAGAAATGCCCTCTTCCATTTTTCAAAGTTATACCATCTCAGGAGCAGTTATAAATCTGAGTAGATCCATAAGGATCCATGATAAGGCAGAGTAAGAATGGCAGTGCTGACAAGAAAATCTGACCTTGGCCAGACTAACTGCAACCCTGCCTCTCAACCTCAGGATATGGCACAACAAAGACAGTCTGGATACAGCACAACACCAGCAGGCCACTCCAACAATCCTCTTGCATCCACCCTCCACAACAAGTACTGCTGTACTGCAGTCTCAGGCTGCAACTGTTACTGGTTGTCAGGGACTCTTCATAAGGCAGGCACCACAGCTATTCCTTGTTCAGTGTGATCGGAGGCAGGTCAACTTTGTAAAAACACCCATTTTCTTTGGAAGGGCTACAATGTCCTTACTTCAGTCCTATTCATATTTTTTGTAGACAGCATGCTATTTGGAGGTAAATGAAGCTCAGGGATTGAAAAAGGAAAGGGGGTGTCCCTAATCCTTCAAGGCTTTGCAGAGTGAGGCTCTGGCAAGATAGAATTTGAGTGTATTAATATTAATATACACTGTATATTAAGAAACCATTGTACATTAAGAAAGATATTTCTGGAGACATTTCCAAAGTTCACTTATAGCATGTGATCACATCAAATCCCAAATGACAGGAAATCCATCAAAGAACTTGTGTTTTTGGTTGTGGGCATGTCATGCCCCTCACTCTCCCCCGCCAAGGACACTTCTATTTCAGACTCGCTGACCCGATCATCAGCCATCTCGACCACCCCGATCTGTTCAGGAAGGATGAGCCACTCCAGGTATGTATCAAAGGTTTCTTTATAAACTTAGTTCAGGTATAGCCAGGCAGCACGGGCTTGGTTACAAGAGGTGGGAAGGGAGATAGGGTGAGCACACACCAACACTTTTCACTGGATTAGTCCACAGCTTGTACAGAGTCCCCCAGGGAGGTTACTTCACCCCCTAGTCAGAAATATCCATTTCAGCACCTAATCACCATAACACTCACACGTCTTCCTCTTCTCTTTCTAGGACTCCTTCCAGCCGGCAGGTAAGTACAACTCATATAACATGAACCATAAACAGGTAAGTCCCAACAATAAGACAGTCCATGTCTTGACGTCCCTTTTCTCTCTTTGCAGGTCTGGTTTGCAGTTTGACTTGCTGGCTGGACAGCGACCCGCGCCGGATCATCCACCTCTCCTTCTCCTCACCACCAGCCAACTGCCCCCCACGCCTATCCCTCTCTTCCTTTATATACACCTCCTGCCTCCCCGCCCTCTGGGGCCCTGGCTCACCCACCGCAAGGCCCCCAGCGAGCGGGAAGTGCCGGGATTGGGTCGGTCTGTGATAGGCCGCCCAGGATAAACCCCGGTACGCCCTGCACAATACAGCCTTAGCAAATCCCAGTATGAGTCAGACCATTGCACTCTCTCATCTTTAGTTGATTCCAACACTCGATCCCAGGGAGGCCTGGGCCTCACTTCCTGGGCCCACATGCTGTCTCCTCCTCCTTCTGCTCCACCACAGGGCATTACTGCTGTTTTAACGCAGTAGTAGCAGTGACATCCACTGGATGCTAATCCCGGTGGTTATCTAAATTAGCAGCTAGCCAAACAATGATCAACTTCCTCTTTTAGTGACCAGTATTCTTATTCAGAGTGGTGAACATTAATAAAAGAACAGATCCAAAAGCATCCTACAAAAATCATTTGTAGACAAGCAAATCCAGAATAAATCATAACATAAGTTAAAAAGCACAAGAAATATTGAAGTCTTTGTACTGATCAAGGAATACAGAGATAATCTCCTACTAATTACACGCTGATACCATTTTAATTAAGCTTGCTTTTGTTTCACAGTCACGTCTTCCTGAGGCTAATTCATATTTTTCTGTTCTTGTTGATTTAATTGCATTGTATGTGTGATATCTGAAAAGGAAAGTCATAGTTTCAAACATATGATTTTGTTATGCATTTTAATACCATGCATTCTTCTAACATTAAAAAATCTCATTTCCATAAACATTATTCATATCTTTGCAGGATAGAAACAAGAAAGAAAACTGCCTATCTAGTTCAAGGTTTTTTCCCTTCTTTTTTAATATCCAGAGATTTCAAATGATTCCTGCTGGGTTCTCCTTGTAAAATGATTCTCAGAAAATGTACAGGCATCCTCCATTTATTGGACAAGTTAGGGAGTGGAGCACTCTCCAAAAGTGAAAACTGCTGAAAAGTGGAACTCAATCTTTTTTCCGTTTATAAATGCTTTTTTAACTAGCAAATTGCAAATGCCCCTTTTGTCTTGCAAATTCCTGCTGCCACACAAAGATTTCTGCAAATGGATTTTCATTTTTTCTCTGGATTAGACCAGGCACTACAACAATGGGGGAAGACAATTTTGAAGGGTTGCCATACGTCCCAGAAAACTGGGACTGTCCCAGTTTTCTGGGATCAAGTTCACATTCTAGCACATTTGATAGGGAGGCCTGTCATAGTTTTGTGAAAGAGAATTATGACAAACCTACAATTTTGACCTTTAGAACAGCAGAGAGAAGTTGAAAGAGTTGAACATGCATTGAATGAATAAGTTCTGAGTATAATTGACAGGCGATGAAAGAGCAGATCATCAGAAAATGAACTGTCAGAAAGCGGGCAATACCTGTATGAGGGATATTCAAAAAGTTGTGTCATTTATTACCTGAGTGGTAACAGTTGAGGTGAGTTGGTGCATTTGGGTCCAGGCAGTTCTCCAGTCTAGTTACTGGTAACCCATGAGTTAGATCAGGCACTAATGTATCCAGACTTTAATACATATCATTGATAACATTGTCACCCCAGTGATAGAAACCTTCACAAACTATGTTCACTCATTCCTTCCACCCTCAAGAAGTCAGCAAAGTGGGCCATAGAAGACATAAGGAAGTGGATTAATTTCAAAGGCATTTTGCTCTTAGTTATCTTGTTTCCTCTGCAAGGCTACAACAGCAACATGTGGGATTTTTAAAAAATATATACTGCATATTTATTTTTGCACTGGTAAACCAATTTTCACTTAGGCCTCACACAATAAAATACAATAAGACACTAAAAGACATCCACAAAAATGGTACTGTACAATATTCCATTAGATTGTGGTGGCAAATCGTTCCAGTTGAGATGTGTTTGCATCTTTTTTTCTGATGCTGTTCAGCTTCTGACAGCCCTTCTCACTTTGGGTTGAAAGAAAGAGACTGTGGTGTGGGTGTTCAGGAAATATTTCCTTCCCGTCTCCATCAATTATACATTGTGGTTGTTTGAGAATGTCTTGTACAAACCACAGTTTGGTGAGGAGCATCTTGTTAGCTCTCAAAGCAGCAGGATTCAATCAAAGCTCCCATTTGAAACCACGACATCTATTTATCCAAGTTCTGTCAATGTTTTTCAGAATTTTGTTTCAAGACAGAATTTATCTTCAAAAGGGTAAGATTCATTTGGGAAACCAGAACCATGTCAACATCCCTTGCATTGCTGTCTGTCTGATGGTTTATTGATATTTAGGACAGTTCTTATAAGCACTGCATTCAAAGGAAAATCCACATAAGAGACAAAGGAATGCCGGGGGTGGATGCTTAAGAAATGTAAGCAGGAGATATTGTACAAGATTAGAGTGGTCATGAAAAATGTGAGGGACATAAATAGAAACATGAGTGTCCCAAGAATGCAGTGGGTGGTGTTCAGCTCAGAAAAGAACCTGCTTCATCTGGTGAAGGTCTTGGATTCACACATGGTGTTTTCAAATAGGACAGTGAAAACGTGCAGTCTGAAACCCTGCCCTGAAAGTGCTTATGAACTGGTTTGGGGATCACCCTTTCCATCTTTAGTAGAAAGTGCTTATGAACTGATTTGAATTAAAACATTCATTGCTAAGTTCTGTCTCTAATTTATTCATTTATGTAAATTTATTCAAATTTGAAATGTAAATCAATACTATTTTTTATAGCCCCTGATGTTGTGCTGGACAGATGATGCCCTGCTGGCAAAAGGTTTTGACACCCTTGTTCTGAGCAAATATATTCTTTTATCCCGGAACATCCGTGCAGAAGTGAACTAATGAGCTACTGCTTTCCACCACCTCCTTTTATTGGCAAAACCCCAGAAATTAAAATTCTAAAGATGAACCACTAATAACTGTCAATTTAAGTCTGACATTTCTTTTCTACAGGAAGATTTAAAAGGTTTAAACTAATGAAGTGATATAACTGCATTTGAACATGTGGTTCAGCATACAGGTGTAGTCTATATAGGCAAGAAAGGAAAAATGAAACTTCCACAATATGACCTTGGTATAAATAATGAACAAGGCAAATAAAATGGTATAAAATGCCATTAAAATTAAAAAGTTAACTGTACAAGCATTACTTAAATACCATCAAACAGACAAGAACACATTAAAAACCAACAGAAGAAAATTTAAAATAATTAAACAGTTCAGGGAAAAGACAGACTTCACCTAGTACTTAAAACATTCATAGGAAGAAATATAGGAATCATGTTGCCTCCAACTGGAACCAGAAGACTTTTCCAGAGGACCTTCTCAGATCTTCTGAGAGCTGAAAAGCACAATTTCTGTTTTTCGACTGAAAACAGGAAGGTGTGCGTTTTAAGCCTTGTAAGATCCTCCAGATGTGACCGGAGCAGAACTCTGGTTGCATTCATAGGGCAACAGGTGACCCACCCTGTGAGTTCCAAACCTGCAGATATTCAAATCTGTGGGTACTAAACCCATGGCTTGTGACAGCAACCTGTATTAAGATGACTCCAACCATTCAGTGCTGTTGTTGCTTGATATGTACCCCAAGACATTATGATTGATTTCTGATCCAAGTGGCCAGCAGTAACTCCAGGCAAAGATGGAGATGAACAAAAATGCTTGCAAACCAATGGAAAATTCATTGCCAGCTGTTATATATCAAGTTCCTGGTAAGGCATATGCAACAAGCAAGACTTGTACAATGGCTAGTTGTTTATTTGGAATTAATATCATTACTTTTTCTTCTCCTCCTCATCCTCTTCCTCCTTCCTCAATCTAGCCTCAAGGGACAAACATATAAGAAACCACTGCAAAGGAACAGCAGCTACAGCTGTTTCTGTTGATAACAGGATGTTTACATTACATGATGAGGAATAGTTGGTGCAAATTAAGCAAGCATGGTGTGGCTGCAGGCGCATCGTGTAATGCCTTATTAAGCCTGAGAATTGATAGCAAATGTAACAATTGCAAGAATTCCTTGTACAATTACTGGGAGGGTCAGTCATTCCATGGCAAAAATTACATCTAATTTTGGAAGCACTTGTCAAGTTGATCCCAGCTAATGTTTAGTCTCTAATTCAGAGACATTCAGCACAGTAAATAGTGGTTGTCAGCTTGATCTCTGTCTCTCATAAAACAATAGGGTGAGATACTAATTAGCTTTTTAAATTGATTAACTGACTCATCACTTCATTAAAGCCTCTGTTCTGCAGAATCATAATAAACTGCCTGGGGCTTTAGGCAAATCCTGGCTAGTTTCTAAGCATCATCTTTTTGTACTACAGCAAAAAAGAACTACATTTTACCTGAAAATTCTGCAAATATATACTGATTGAAATTGATCTTTCCAATGGACGCTTTCTCAAAGGAGGGAAAGGGAGTAAAGTTGTCAGACGCACATACTTATTCATCTGTCTCTAGCTATCCTAGGGCTCAATCTAGAGTAACTATGGCAGCTCTTGCATCAATGCAGCAAAAAATTAGTCTGGATTGCTCTATGAATTTCCCATAGGTTTCCACTAGGTGGCACCGTAACTGCGTTGACATAAATGTCTCTTGCATCAATGCAAGAACTGCTGTAGCGACTCTGAATTGAAGGGCCAGTCACAGAACAGGATCTAAGAACCAAGAAGATACTTCTGGAACCACTGAAGAGCAGAGATGGACCACATTATTCTTAAGGAACATTGATGTATTTCTAAACTTAATTAAAATACAAAAAAATTAACTACAACAAATATTCTGGAAATCAATTGTTGACTGAAATCAATTGCTGTTTATAATTCATATTATCCTAGGCCAGGTCTGTTTCAAATGTATGCACATAATGTCTGTCCTGCATCCATTCTGTGATATCTTAGCCTTCTTTAAATGTTCTCTGTCTAGTCCAATCTCTGCTTTGAGGGCTAGAAATATCATTTTCCTTAAAAAATGCAGATGTTTACAAAGAATTCCTTGCTACACACAAGTTAAGAACATAAGGAGCTTCCACTGGATCAGGCCAAAGGCCCATCTAGTCCAGCTTCCTATATCACACAGCAGCCCACTACATGCCCCAAGGAGAAAATATGACACCTGCATCCAGATGCCTCCCCTGCATCTGGCATTTTGAGGTTGTCCACCTCCACACACAGCCCTCATGGCTTGTAATCCATGATGGTGCTTTCCTCTAGGAATTTGTCCAATCCCTTCTTAAAGGCATTGAGGCTAGATGCCATCATCACATCCAGGGCTGGATTTTGGTTTGATGAGGCCCTAAGCCATTGAAGGTAATGGGGTCCTTTATATGACCAGCTGTCCTTTGTCAACAATAAATTGTCACTGTTTTTTGTGTTGACTATATGCCATATGGTAATTTATGGACCTACACAACACAAAACACTGTTGCTATATGTAGGTTTTATTTTATTTGTTTTTTATCTTATATTTTAGAAATGTACATCCAGTTTTTTCCTTTAAATTTTTTTTGGGGGGCCCCAAGAGAATGGGCCCTAAGCCATTGCTTGTTTAGCTTATACATAAATGTGGCACTGACCACATCCAGTGGTAGGGAGTCCCACAGACCAACTACACTCTAAAGAGTTACACGTGTTCAGTGAGTAACACTAACGAGTTACACATGTGTTCAGTGAAATAACAGTTGACTTCTTGTGATCTTATCAGTGCTGTCCAACAATGTACATGATGTGAATTACTTGAAATATTCCACGATTTTTTTTTAAAAGAGTCAGTAAATGGTTCTTATTGTTAAAGGTGATTTATATGCACCAGGAAAGAAATAAAATTAAACCAATTCTTTAATCCATTTACCTGTATGCTGGTACAGTACCAACCTGCCAAGAGTCAAGATGCTTTCAGGAGGAAAATTCTATTTTTTTTTCCTTATCACTGATCTTTGTGTATTGTTCCATCTTCCAAGATGTGTAGGTTTTGTGTCTTCTTGACCTTGATCGATTGTGACCACTGTTGGATGAATATACATGCTGTGTTAAAATGTGTTTGTATTGATTCTGAAAAGAATTCCCTTACATGGTATCAGGTGTTACAATTATATATTAGATGTTTTTTTTCCAAGGTGGGATTGATCTATTATATCTCACTTAAGTCTTCTCTATGTTTCCTTCCTTTCTGTATAAATAATTTTATTATTTGTTTCCCACTGTCTCTAGAGACCACTGTGCTCAGCTGCTTCTTTAACTAGTTTGCATTCCAGAAGTTTGAAAATATGAGTTGTAACAGAGGGTCCTAATTCTCCCAACACTTAATTTTAGTGGCTGTCCCCGAGTTCTGGTTTTGTGTGAGAGAGAAAAGAGCAACCATAAGAACATAAGAAGAGCCCACACTAGATCAGGCCAAAGCCCCATCTAGTCCAGCTTCCTTTATCACACAACACCCCATGAGATGCCTTGAGGAACACATATGACACCTGCATCCAGGTGCCTCTTTTCTAGACTGAGGAGCCCCAAATCCTTGAAAGGGAAGTGCCACAGTCTAGTAATTATTTTGGTCACTGTTTTCTGCACCTTTTCCATTTCCACTGTATCCTTTTTGAGATGTGACAACCAGAACTGGCCTCAATTCCTTCATAATTAGACACAGACAAGCAGAAACACAAAATGGGCTTACAGTTTTATCAAAAGAGCAGATTACTCACCAGCATGTCTTTTAAAGATTCGTTTACAGATGTTTAATTTAGACTTCTGAACCAATTTTGCCTGCTTTTATTATATCCCTTCTCTAATTTAGATTGGATTGCAAAGTGGTGAATCAATTCCGTATTGACAGCATTACAGAAAAAGACTTTTCAGATCAATTTATATAAGGAAAAACAGCAGCTGGTTAAACTATGCTGGCACCTAATCTAAAGCAATTTTCTATATAGCAACCAAAACGGATCAATATATCTACGCCTCCAATTACATCACCTTACTCCCTGTGCAGCTAAGAGGGAAGGGTCTTCCACTCTATTGTAACTACAACTGTGTTTTGCTATTTATTTATTTATTTATTTATTTATTCATTCATTCATTCATTCATTCATTCATTCATTTAGGGAGTCCTACTTAGCAATGGACCATGCAATTATAGCTAGATGGGGGCCAGTATATATTTCACAGAGTTTTAAAGCTCCAAAATGGTTTTAGAAGGTTCCAAAAACATTATAGCACAATTTATCCTCCCCTGATAGGTTCATGGATCCAGAATTCACAAAAAGACCTAATGCTTGAGATGAAATATGCGTGGATCCTCTTTGGTGCTACTTACAGCTGTTTTCTAACTGCTGGCAATGGTTACCTATTTGAGCTCTTATTTATAAATGACACCCTGGAGGCTGGGTTGACAGAAAAGTTATGGCCATTTGATAGTACAGTGGCAATATCTTTTGTTGTAAAGCAATTTAGGTGCCTTAGCAAACAACACAATCTGAAGTTGATTGCTCCCTGGAGATCAAAATTAACTGCCTGTCAATGCCCATGTCTTTGTCCTTCAAAGTTGTGGCACTATGAGACAGATTCCCTTCTTCACACAAAGGGAAAAGTACTCCAATGGTAAAAATAATTTTAAAAAATAAGTAGCCTCCCCAGATATTGGTGTGAGGGATGTTGGACCAAATCCATGCTGCAATAAATTATGAAGTTGCCTTACCCCTTCCCCCCCAAAAAAGAATATTAAAGTCAATCTGCATGGCTTCGATGGCACTGTTTGAACACAGTTCTTCCCAGCTTCAAATAGGAATCTTTTTCTGCACCGTCTCTGAGATATCAGGAATTGAACCTGGATCTGGGACCTTCTGTGCAAGCATCATGGCAACTGTCATCCAGTTCCCCCAGTGAATTACATATTAAATCTTGGATTTCTGATCATAATAGGAGCACAGCAACCATGCTTTTGGCACCTTGGCCAAGTTCTGTTATGACAAAACCCTGTGGTGTTCCCATTTCCCAAATGGGCAAAATAATTTGTTTCCTAGATGTTCAAACGTCATGTGGTAGTTGGTAATATCTTTTATTTGAGTGAATAAGGCAGTAGTAAGACCATAAGACTTTCAGTATACCAGTTAGGTGTAATTTCCAAGCCATGGAGCTTTTTGTAGAATCTGTATTAGCCTTCCCCCCCCCCATAATCTTGGGGCTCAAGTCTCCACACCAGTGGTTCTTAACATTTCTCCTCCACTGTACCATTTTTCATGGTCCTCCAAAAATTAACTGGTAGGACCACCAAAATTAACTGGTAAGGACATCATTGCTGGATACTTCTCGGTTAGAACTTAGAAGGTAGTCCCAGTGGGGTAGCTAGACAGGATACAAAGCACTAAACTTGTAGATTGCCTCACCACAACATGCAAGCTGCCATCCTACCCCTATTCATAGCCATTCTGGGTGGTGGGAGCAAAATAGAGGCATGTGTGACTGGGTATTTTAACTGAAAAATCATTCTCGTGCCAGTGTCAATCAAAATTTTCATAATGAGGGTACACAAAGCTTTACGCCCATATCCTAAAATCAAATTAAGCCCTTTGCTCCGGAGCAGTTAGGGTGACTTTCCATAAGATGTGTGACTTTCCATAACTGTGTGGACCAGAGATGGGCTGGCCCCATCCCAAGATCCGGTACGCCGGAAGTGGGAGGGGCCAGCCGGGGTCAGGGGGTGTGGGTGGGGTGAGGGGTGGGACTGGGGAGGGGCGAGGGGCGGGGCGACGTTGGCGCCTGTGCAGTGCCTGCTTAGAAGCCGGCCTGCCAGGCTGTCCTGGCAGGCCGGCTTCTAAGCAGGCTCTGCGCAAGCGCCAACACCGGCGTTCACGCAGAACCTGCCTGGAAGCTGGCCTGGCAGGCCGGCTTCTAAGCAGGCTCTGCGCGAGCGCCGATGTCGGCGCTCGCACAGAGCCTGCCTAGAAGCGGGCAGGCCGCCTCTAAGAAGGCTCTGCGTGAGCGCCGATGTTGGCACTTGTGCAGAGCCTGCCTAGAAGCGGCCTGCCCGCTTCTAGGCAGGCGGCGGTGGGCGCAAAACATGGCAGACCGTACCGGTCCGCTATGTTTTGCATTTCTCTGTCGCTGGCGGTACGCTAGCGGCAGGGAAACGGGAAGAACTGGTACGGGCGCGTAGGCCCGTACCGGTAAGTGCCCACCACTGGTGAGGACCTGTAACTGCTCTGGATTTTGCCCTGATTCAACAATCTCTTGATGGGGGAGCCAACAGATTCATATGGGAAAAAGCAGTCCATACAGTAGCTAGGTATTCAGCTGCCTAGGGCTTCAAAAGTAACAACCAGCAATCTTAACTGTGGGCAGAAGATGATACCTGTCAACAATCTGGTGTCTATCAACAATCTTGTGGCAGAGCTCTGCTTCAACAGGGGCAATCCTTACATCAGTGGGGCTGATCCTGCCAGAAGGGATCAGACTCACCCAAGATGTGACATTACATTAGAAACCTGAAAATTACAGCTTCCGATTTTTTTAAAAAAGTCAACTTCTACTTCTCGGGTATACTGTACAGTGATAAATCTGAATAAAATGTTATGGATCTCATTGTGTTCAAAGATTGTTAATTCTTTGACATGTTCATCGGCTATTGCTTCCAGCACATTTATCAAAATGGATTAATCTTTTCTACTTGGGCAGTATATGAAATGTCCTAGTGATTTATAGAGCTGGAAATTAAGGCGAGCAGACTCAGTGTGATTTAAATGTTATTATTGGAGTAATTAATTGCATTTCTCACACTTGCAACTGATGGATTGTAGTCTTACCACTGTGTCACCAGTTTATTATTAGCTGAATATTGCTGAATACTTTCAAATATCAAATTCTCATCTCTTTTTTAAAAAAAAACTGTTCAGCTTGATGTTACAAATTACAGTGATGATGGTGGTGGTAGTGGTGGTGATGGTGGTTTTCATAGTGGAGCTAGACATGATAATTGGATAAGGCTGCAATCCTAAAAACACTTTTTTGGTAGTAAGACCCATTGAACACAATGGGGCTTACTTTTGAGTAAGCTAGGGTTGCCAGAATTCTCTTCCACAAAATTAGGACAAGACTATCTGTCCCATTTGCCAGTATGTGAACACAATACCCAAAAATCAACACTTCCAGATAGATGATAGGAACGTTCCAGACACTACCATCAAGCAGAGTCTAGGAGAGTCCCAGACATTCTCAGAAGGGTGTCCTGGACTGAAATGCTCAAGAACCACTGGTCTAGACTGTAGTGAGGCAATCTCCCATTGTTTGGTCTGCTCCTCCCTTGGTGGTATCATTGGAGACCTATCAAAATTATCCAAATACTTCCCAAAGAAAGCAGTTGGGCATTGCACCAGTTTTACCTTCCATCTATGTTCCTGTGTTGTACATGCCCTCTTTACCCAACCATCACTTTGGCCAATTGGAATGGAAGCTTCCTCAGTGAAAGGGAAGAATGTTCTGCTTGCACATGGGGTCCTCAGGAGGTGCTAGTTGGGATGCTAATCCAGAACCTTATGGTTGAGATTATGCATCAACTATTATGGGTCTTTATGTTTTAAACCAGTATTACAAAAAAGTAAATAGCAATTTCATTTTATTTGTTCACCTTCAAGGGCCGGATAGAGGGGACTACGTTGAGACTTGTTAAGGGCTGCATCTGTGTGCTCCCTGAAATATCTGATGGTCCACTGTGGGATACAGAAAGCTGGACTATTTGGGCCTTTGGCCTGATCTAGCAGAGGCACTTGTGTTCTTAAAAGAAACAAGCAAACAAACAAAAATAAATCATTACCATTCAGTTGCCCAGAAGACCACCTTGTAAAGACTGTTCCATAATCTAGGCTAATCATTGCCACCACTTCTCTAATTAGAAGGAACAAAGATATGATCTGAAGCAAAAAGCAGCTTTGTACAAAAGAAAGTGTGTGCTTCTGATTGTTGGACCTCTGTTTTAGGAAGCACTTAAGCTCCTGAATTTGGATTTTGGGCAGATGGTCCTTAAATTCAACCACCGCCCACTACACTCTGATGCTTTTCCCTCTCCCTCTCATGTTATGGGTTACCCCAAAGTCTCATACCCAAATGGGGTATGTATGCATGCATGATAATACCATCATGTTATATATCATTGGAAAGGTAATTTAATGCAGAATGCAATAGAACAAACTGCATTTGAATATCTATATTCTATCAAACATTATGGCCAATTAACCAGAAAATGAAAACACAAAAACCTATGGAACAAAAAGTGGATTTTTTAAAAATTCAAACGTTCCCATAATTTTGATTGCTCTGAGAGCCAAATGAGATGTAATTCTGATAATGTGTGGAGCTAATAAGGTGTTAATATGAATCACCTCTCATTTCTATACATATAATACAGTTAAAGCATGCTTACCAGGTATACATATAATACAGTTAAAGCATGCTTTTAAGTGGTGCTCCTCTTACATTTAGCAGGAGAAAAAATAACCATTCCTCTTTGTCTCATCACTGTTTCCCTAGCCAATAAGGGGCCAATTTTTCATTTTTTAAATTTAATTAAATTTGATGTTATTGTTGCAGGTGAAAATAAAAAAAAGTTTTAATACCCTGGAATGATATCACTTCTAGCTGTGACATCACTTGCAGGGCAGCATTTTTATCTATGCTCTGGACTACATGATCATTAGGTATGTCACTGATGGGAAATATGGTGATATTGTAGTTAATGGGTTGAAGCTGGGAATGAGATTGTTTGGATTTAGGAAATGTGCCATCTACTGTCTAGAGTGAGAAAATATACAATTTATTCTTGAGCCAACTCTAAATTGTTGCTTTAAACAGCAACAATTTTTTCCCAATTTCTGTTATTTTTGCTATTTGGAAGTTTTACCAGTTGGTTCCATATCTTGGTCCTCTTTAATACAACCCAAGGATGGTTTTAAATCATTATGAAATTCTTTCCCCTCTCACAATTGTCGTTTCCACAGCCATTGTCCAGCGTTTTGCTTAGCTGGACAGTTAATGCTGCAATGCTATAATACTTTCCTGGGAGTAATTCCCATTGAACCCAGTGGGACTTGCTTCTGAGTAGACATACAAAGGATTGCATTGTAAACTGTTTTTATTCTATTTGGTAGAGGAGTTTGGAGGCTTTTAGGTTTGATTTTAAACCAAGGATGTCTTCCTTCTTCCACAGGTAAGACAAAACAGAGAATTACCATGTTCTGAAAATGCTATGGTCCAATTTGTACAAGGGCCTGCATATGTTACAAATACTCCATATTTACAGAAGGCAGATTTACAATCAGAATACAAAAGATGATTGATGGTGCATTTTTAGAAATACCCCCAAATCCAGAGTAACTACGGGTGCACGCAAGAGACTTTACGTGCACCCTTAGTTATTGCACCACCTAGTGAAAACCTATGGGAAATTCATATTACAATCCAGAGTAAGTTGTTCTTACACCGGAGCAAGGACTCCCCGTAGTTACTCTGGATTGCGCCCATAATCTCCATCTGAGCATCTTAGAAGAAACATAAGCAAAGGCAGCCAAAAATTAACCATCTTTCAAGATCCATTAATTTCAATAGGAGAAATTTAAGAATATCTTAATCCCTCTGCTGGAGACAGCAGGGTTTATAGTTTACAGTGAGCCTCGTTCATATTCTTTGACAATGGAAATTCAGATAAATCAGCTGAATTCAGGTATATTGTACTACACAATACAAGACTGAGCTTGAAGAAAAAGAGCTTTTTTAATGCTACACATAATATGCATGATGTCTGCCGAGTTTACTTTGTGCAAGTACTTAGGCACAGTACTTATTTTTACTATTGGTCCATTTCCAAAAATAAAATTATTTAACACTGAATACATATTTGATAGAGCAGCTAATGTTGCAACGATCACATTTGTCATGAGATGTATTCTTATGAAGATGGATTATGAAACTGAGCATCAGTTGTAAGAATATCCTTCTTATCAGCATACTACAAAAGCATTAAATACTTGTAAAATCCAGACAGGCAGCATCACCATCAATTAAACGGCACTGTAAAGGTTGATGAATTATTCAATCTGCTAATGGGTTCTAAACTTTTTTAAGTGCAGTTGTGTCTCAGATATTGCTAACACACATGGATTCACCTTGTGTAATATATACACATTCAAGCATTTGCTGCCAACACACCCTGACCGGCTAACTGAAGTGCATTTAGAACTGGGGCAGTGACCAGAGTCAGGAGACATGACACTCCTGACTGAGATACATAATCAGGATTTCTGTTCAATTGTCAGTGGGTCATTACTAATTAAATTATTAATTAGAGGACTCTTGAAATTAAACCCATGTGTCCAAATCTTCATTTTGTAGTTATTGTCAGATTCTAGACATAAGTCACCAAGCTTTAAAGATACTTTTGTCATTTTGATATAGCAGCATTTACCCCAGTGGCATTGCCAGCTTCTGGTGGGTCCTACCTGGAAACCCCCCCCCCCCCCCCATAATATTCTCTAATGGTGTTTTAGGTGCTATAGTGCTACTGTACTGAGGGGTCAACCTGCAATAGGTCTTTCTACTGGAGGTGAGCCCTTGAACAGTGTTCTGTCTATCCAATTGATGGTTACACCCTGGATGTACCCATATAAATGTCAGTGGGTCTGTTGCGAAGTCTTTCCTTACCACTACCCTTGTATTATATTTGTCAAAAAGGAAAGCAGCATTTTACAGAACTAGGAGTGTTTTTATTGTTCTTTTTTGTCACCATTTGGTCACTGTGGTGAGTGGTGGAACTGAACTAAGTTGTCTGAATATATCCACTAGATGCAACCCAAACCAAGGCCGGCACAGCTCAAAAGTCTTCCTGTTCCCAATGTGATGTAAAGAGGCATGTGCAAGTCTGCGCACTGGCCTAACCTTCCTCTAGGAGTGATTTATGGCACTTTTGTGACATCCCCAGGTCAGCACAGGACTTATGCCAAGGCTTAGGCCTGCCTAACTTGAGGTAAGGATTGCAGCTTTAGAAACTTTATTCAGCTTTCTTCATGCTAGGCTGCATGCATTCAATACATAACAATTAATGGAGCATATCTGAAACACATTTCTTTACATGGTATTTAAACTCTTGCAAACATCGCATGGATACATCAACTTTTATAGACATTCACTTGATCAGTCACTGGATCAGATAAAGTTTCAATCTGGATTGATAGGCAAGTACCTGCAAAGCCACTTTTACAGAAATCTCCCAGATAAGGTTGATTCAGGTCAAGGGATAACTAGAGAAGGAACTGAAATCATATTTGGATATCCTGTTGGATGACTTCCAGCATTACTGCGTCAGGAAGCATTTAGTGGCATTTCAAGAAACAAATGTTTCATGAGAAAATCTTGGTTTTAAAAGGTCATGTCAAATTCCAAATTTCTAGCCCTGAGAGCTAATGGGCTAACGCAACGATTTTCAGTGTTTTTTTTCTCACCGCACACCAACCTCAGTGGTAGTGATTTTCAATCTTTTTCATCTCATGGCACACTAACAAGGCACTGAAATTGTCAATGTTTTTACCATTAACAAGGCACACCAGACTGTTCAAATACCCGAATTTTCCTGTTAATGAACGTCAACCCCCAAATTCCCATGTTACACCTGAGGACTATCCGCGGCACACCAGTGTGCCATGGCACACTAGTTGAAAATCACTGCTCTATGGCCTTCTCTGTGATCTTTGCCTCTTGTTATGTCACTTCCAAATGTGTTGTAAGAGTCACAGATGTGCCATAAAGTGCCTTCCTTAGAGTAAGCTGTGCTGGTGCAAGGTGTGCCACCCCGTATAGGCCAGATCCAAACCCTACAGCAGCAGAGGGAAGGAGTTCCATGCTAGCAGACCATGTTGTGGTAGGGAAGGGTGGTTATTCCTGAGGGGTATTGAATAGAGAGTGGGAGATGGGGCTTGGACCTGGCAGAAATGCCAGATCCCTACCCTGTTCCCTGGGCAATGCAGAGCAGCCTCAGGCAGCTCCACACTACTTGGTTCTTCACAACCTTTGGAGGTGACACACATCTGAGTAGACCCATTGGGGTTGCTACCACATTACAGAGGGTAAGGCAAAATTCTTTCCTTTGCCCACGGTTATATAGCAACAAACCTGAACTAGTGCTGGATGCAGCACAGGCATGTCAGCTTGCCTGCTCCAGTACTTGTTAGGGTTGCACTGCTCAGTGTGATGTCCTGTACTCGGCTGATTTTACTGCAACTGATCATAGGTTTGGGCTGTTACAGCCATTTATTTCATTTGGGGGAAAATGCTTTTTAAAGCACATTTTTAATCTGAAAATGTCAATGCTTATATTGATATAAATTTATACATGGGTTGAGATCTTTAAAATCATTCCTGGTTCAAAACAGTGTAGGTGCTGTGCTCTGGATAGTGATTTATACATGTTCCAGATCACATACCGCTCAGATCTCTACTTTATTCCATTGTTTTTTAATGGAAGAAAATCCTGCTTTCTAAGTCCAGTGTAGGACATGGAGATATACATAAACTCTAGTTACATTATTTCTTTGGAGAAAGGGGAATTCCCCTTTATAAATACTGTATATTTGCTGTTAGCCCAAGCTTTTCTGTCCATACCCCTGATTTATTAAGGGGTCCTCTGCAACGAGATTAACCTTCAGGAAGCTATAAAATGTATGATGCATTAGACACTATGGCTGTAATCCTAAGCATACTTTTCTGGGAGAAAGACCCACTGAACACAATGGGGCTTGCTTCTGAGTAGACATGGATAGGATTGTGCCTTAATATGTTTTCCTGATGTTTTGGACTATCCTACAAAACTGCCAAAATATCAGCCATGAACAATGGGTCATATACAGATTTGTGCAAGTTAAATTTTTATAAGGATCTTCTCTATTTCATTCTCCACTGGCTTGAATTCCAACGTCAATCCTTTTTCATGAAGGAATTCCTCCTTTGAAGAAATTTGCACCTCTTTGCATTACAGGGGGACTGAAAAGGGGTGAAAATGGGACAAAAAGGTGTGTTCTGGAAACAAATCTGTACTTGGCAAACTCAATCTGCCCTCCTTACTGATTCCTGAAAGAAAGTTGCATAAGGCTTCTTGCCAGTTACAAACTGAAATGGTAATTGCTGCCATGTTCTCATTCTTATAAGTTATATTTATAGGAAAGGCAATAAATAAGATGAGTTTTTTTAGTCTTACTTTTTAAAGACTACTGCTCTGCTCAGCCATACGCTGAATTTCTTCCAAATGTCAAGATCTTGGTTTGTTTGGTTATAAGACAAATAATTTCTTCAAATCAGGTTTATGATTTGTTAGTTTACTACACACATACAGTATAAAGAACAGAGAAATGAAAGTATTGACTTGGGTTCAGAGGTTTATGGGAGACTGGCATGGCTGCAAGTCTATTACCAGAAGAGATGGAAGCTGCACTCTAGTAGATTGTACTAGAAGATGAACAGCAAGCCCATTTCTCTATATTTCTGTTATGAGATGTCCAGATCTTGTGAGGTGACATGAGATTTGTTGGAGCCAAGCAGAAGCATAAGTAACGCTCTTACAAAATGGCCCAGGCATCCTTTAGAACAGACATGAAGAGAGTGGGCGTCTATAGGAAATTCTAGGATGTGTAAGTTGAGAGGAAATATCTGCCTTGTCTACCTATCCAGCAAATGGAAGGGGCAACTTATACAGTGCATTGAGGCCCCTATATAGAAGAATAAACATAAGGTCTCTGAGATAATGAAAAGTACATACAGAGCAGTTGTCAGAGTTGTACTTTACTGGCACTTGAGTGCCTATCTAGTGAAAATAAGTGTGGTTTTCAGTATTCTTTCAATATAAACCAGAAAAGTTTATTCATCTTGAAATTAAGAAAATCTAAAAATCTGATACAGAAAAATTACTCTGTAAGGGCATAATCTTACTGCATGTCAGAACATTCAGATGAAGAATGTGTAAAATATAATCAGATGCTTCACTCTGTTAAACCTTTTTTAATTCTTCCATTGGTCAGTTAGATTTTTGTAAAAAAGAATTTTTAGGAAAGGATATTGCAAGAGTGTGCTTTATAGGTTTTTTTTTTGGGGGGGTGAAAATCAATCTTTCCCAAAGTTAGAAGCTGTTGACATTTTTATTTTAAATTTTTATTTTATTTTTATGTTGACATTTTTATTTTATGCATTTAATTATTCATTGTGCAACTCGTTTCTTTTTTTTTGGCAGACTGTTACTGCCCTGGTGAAACCAGCTTCCCAAAAGAAAAATGGGTGTCTGTGGAACGAGTAAGCTGCAGCCATGTCTATAGGGATAAGAGCTTGTTCTGGGATATATCCATTCTACATTTGACATGACCCCATCCCTTCCTTTGATCTGTCCCAATCTATCTCCCTCCCACCCCTTTTGGCCTACCCTACCATCTTACCAAGGGTAGTACATTCTCTCACCACCATTGAGCACCTGTGAAGGCTGTCTGGAAGCATGTGACTATGCATACTTCCATAACGGTGTGACAGGGACATGCAGTGCAGGGGTAGAACATGAACCAAACCACCCCATCATAGTCTATGGTAAAGCGCCACATCTGACCCAACCACTTACACCTGAGGAAGCTCTCTTTACATCCAAGAAAATAACTGTAAGGGGAGGCTCCCTGGGTGTAAGTGGATGGGGTGGCTTTGGAGCTTTATCAAAGACTACAAAGAATGATACTGTAAAAGCATGCTATGCATTAACCCAAAACACTAGTTTCTGTGGTGGAGCCTGAGAATAAAATTAGGCGATAGATGTGGTGTGCTATAATGTGTGGGAAATATGTTGCTGCACATGCTTATGTATGATGTAGTATATATTACTTCAATCTGCTGCATGTAAGATGTAGTGATATGTTAGATCTAAGCTAAACTTTCTGGTGTCCCATTGGGTTTCGATAGGAGTTTATTAAACTTTCAGATTAATATTTCAATTTCTGGTAACCCTTAGATGCCCATCCAGATCCAGAGTCCGGAAATTCAAATTTATGCAAATTGGGCTATTTTTAGATGGGCATCTAATTAAGGAGACATTAAGAGCTACTAGCATTAGTGAAAGAAAACTAAATATACCCTACAATCCAGAGAAACTATGGGAGCACATAAGAGACATTACATGCTCCCATAGTTACGGCACCACCTAATGAAAACCTATGGGAAATTCATATTGCAATCCAGAGTAAATTGTTCTTACATCGCAGCAAGGATTCCCCATGGTTACTCTGGATTGCACCCATAGTTAAAGAAAACTAAATATACTGTATTATAATGAAGTTATAAACCTATTTTTTTATGAAAATTATTTGGTGGACACACTTCTCCAAAACTTCTCCAAAACAAGCACAAATGACACAAAGAAAGAGATCAAGGTAATTAGTTTAAAAGGATGGTGCTATTTACCTGTGCTTGGAATTGCTCCTTGTATTTATTTTTGCCTAGAAGCATGGGGTACCATTTTGATAAAGGATTTTAGCACTCTGATTATAAACTAAAGCAATTGTAACTTTAGATGAATTTTAAATGATGTGCATTTAATTGTACATTCAGTAATGGAATTCCATTCACTGTTTTCAATGAGAGCTGAGCTCTCTCTCTCTCTCTCTCTCTCTCTCTCTCTCTCTCTCTCTCTCTCTCTCTCTGTGTGTGTGTGTGTGTGTGTGTGAGAGAGAGAGAGAGAGAGAGAGAGAGATTTTTATTCTAGGTCTTCCCTCTCGCTGTCTGGCTTGTGAGTTATGTGTCTGTTCTGCTCTGGTGTTTTGTGCTGGTGTTTGCTCATCACAAGTTGACCATTTTTTATCACTTTTACTGGTTTCATTCCCATGGTGGAAAATGAGATGAATATGTGTCATTCTGTGATATGAGATTTTACTCCCTTTGGGGTGATTTCTCAGGCCCACATGAAAATGCAGGCATGTCAAAAAATGTTGCTTGGCCATTTAAATATATTTAGTGGACTTGACAGGTAAAATCTGTTGTCTCTGTGCTTTGCACAACATTGTTATTAAAAAAATCATGATGGGATTGGACCGAAACTCTATGGTTAAACCTAATGTGGTCTATTTTCCTGAATTTTAATAATCATGAAACAACATGTTAGAGCTCCCTTAAAATCTCATCATCCTTAAGAAACTCTGATGGGGCTGGTTTGGTTTGGATCCACTTCAGCCCATCTGTTAAAAGATATCTATCTACAGTATTAATATACCACTTTTCATCTAAAAGGTTCACAAAGTGGTTCACAAGCAAATGAAAAAAATAATAGCTAGTGGGTTCCTGTCCCAAAAGGGCTCAAATCTAAAAACTTGTACTGCAGACATCACCACTCCCCTTGTACTGTATGTAGTTGAACTGATGTCAGTCCTGTTAAAGAGGAAGAGGTGCATCTAAACTGCTCCTCTAAACAAGCTGAGAAACCTGTCGTTGTGTCATGACTGCAACCCAATGAATTGTGAGCCCTTGTCCCCCATCTTTCTCACTGTAACATATTGCCTCCAATTATGGGGGACTAAGGATCAAACAATTTTAATCTTCCTCCCTGTGGTGTTCTCCCCATGCTTTGTAAAGCAGTTGATTGCACTAGTTACAACTTAGGGCATATCTCCTTTGGGCATATGTAGGGCCTGAAAGCTGGGGAAGAGACAAAGGGATTTCTTTGGAGTTGCCACCTGCATCTGCATCATCTACAGTGGGAGAGGATTTTCACCTTTCCACCACTACCCAGTTGGCTTTCCTACCTAGGAGGGAGTTTCCTACCTAGGATGGGCGTTTAACATCTCGGTGTGTAAGTACTAACAGCACAATCCTAACCCCTGGTTAGTCCAGCACAAGACCCAAAAACATGTCCTTTGAGGGCCTGGAGGTATTACAAAAGTGCCATGAGGCACTTCTACACCACTCCTGGGTGAGGGTTAGGCCAGTGCACAGACATGTACTGGCTTCCCCATGCACAGGGGACTGGGGAGATGGATTAGGATTATGCCTTCAGCCATAGTTAAACCTGGTATCCAGGGTCCAGATGATATGCAAAGCCAAGGTTTAACGAACAAAGTCTCTTGCCCTCCAACTCCACACCCAGTAGGGAAGCAGAAGCATGTTGCCTTGAGCTCTTCACTCTAGATCCAGCAACCTTAAGATTTGTTGGATTGCTTGAGCCCAGCCAGTGAATTCATAGCAGTGATGAGACCAGATCTCCTTGTCCAAAATCTAACAAGTCATGCCAATGCCATAAGACAGCATTGTTAATGATCAGCCACAATATGACTGCAATTGCTCAAGTGTTTGTGGTTGTCTGGTGAAAGGGGTCAGAGGAAATAGCCGCTAACAGTGGGTGTGCAAGGAAGTAAAGATTGCAAGGCAAGCACAAGGGAGTTTCCCTCCTAATGGCATTTTTAAAGGAAATGGTACAGCTGTAACTGCTTCTCCCTAAGGACATGTATGGGGGAGAAACATTAATGGCAAGCTAGTTATTCCAGCAATGTGGAAAAAACAAAAACAATTCTGAAAAAGAATACATTTTTAGCCAGCCTAATGATTGCATTTTTAGCCAGCCTAATGAATGACAGCAGTTCCTGGCCTTTGGTTTAAACTCAGCTACTGCCTGATAAAAATATCCATATCTGATAGATTCACCATCCACTTGAGTACTGATTATAGTTATCCATCCCTGGATATCATCCATAGATAATATCAGTGGATATCAAATACAGTATCATCAGCGGATATTAGCATTGGGGAAATGAAAGAAATGAATATATTATTTTATTTGGTATTCTGAATAAATGCATAAAGGAAGGACAGAAGTTGATGTTGAATCACAATCACAGAGAAGAGAAACCTGGTGAGTATGTAGTGCATTGGAAATCCTGTCGGTGTTATGCTGTCAATTAAAACAAAGTACAATCCATCCATAAATTGTTGCTGGCATGATCACTATTTGAGCAGTTTCCATTCATATATAGCACAATCTTATTAGGATTAGATGCTTACTTGGAAGAAAATTCCAGTGTTCTCAAGGTGGCTGATTTCGAAGGATGTTTTTATAGGTTTGAGCCTTAGGATATTTTTGTTTTTTTTTTTACAAATGCCTCTTCAATCTGCTTTTCTGATACCTTTAAATAGAATGAAATTCTAACTTCTTAGACTAAGACTGCAATCCTAGATGTTTTCCTGGGGGTATGTCCCATTGAACACAATGCTTTGCCAGGAGGTCTCTCAATTTTTAGGACTGGATTTTGGGTTACGTATGAGGTGGGAGAGAGATCTGAAAAACCCTCCAAATGGCCCTGTGGATCATCGCCAAAGAAATTCAGTGGCGAGACACTTTATTAAGTGTAAAATTAATGCAGGGTAATTCTGTGACTAGCACTAATGTGTTCAAATTTCCAATTACCCAAATGTTTTGGATCGTCCTCAAGACCACTCCACTGTGCTGAGGTTACACATGCATAATTGGCTCCTTATTACACAGCAATTTTGTGTCAAAGGCTGGAGACTGTAACTGAGTTTCCCTTTCCAAGGCAATTTGAAATAAATGAATGCAAAGGCCCCATCTCAACTGCCCAGCAACATCCCACATGATGGTACCACTAAGGGGATATAAGAGGCTACCTTGAAGGTTGTATTTCAGGGTAGCCTGAAATTCTGTTTCCAGACTGTAGAGCAACTGAGATCACTGAATGCTTGGATAGGAAGTTGTTTCAAAGAAAGTTTCTTGCAGCTGATGACACACATGGCTAAGACAGGTCAACCAGTCCATTTGTCTGTCCATCTACACGCTCTGTTTTGTCACCTTTAGTCACCAAAATGCACCACATCCCACCAGAACACTCGTTCCCATGTTATATGGAACCAACAGGACTGGCAAAGCTTCACTATGATACTGAATATTAATGCTTTTGCTTTTTGGGTATAAAGCTCTATTACAATCTCTGTCTCACTGTTCTTCTGATTTGAATACTGAAAGTCCTGGAAGAACCCAGTTTGTGTACAGCTATAATAAAATCAGGGGTGGGCCTGGCCTGGCCTAACAACCGGTTTGCTGAAAGTAGGTGGGCCAGGCGGGGGTTAGGGGGTGAGGCCAGGGGTCAGGAAGCGGGGTCAGGGCAGTCTGGGAGGCTGCGCTGCGGGTGGGTGGGGAGAGGGGCGGGGCAAGGGGTGGCCCCAACCCTGGCGTACTGCGCGTGCGCCAAGGTTGGCGCACGTGCAGTCGCATCCTAAAGAGGACTGCGCATGCACCAACCTTGGCGCACACGCAGTATGCCAGGGTTGGGGTCACCCCTTGCCCCGCCCCTCACCCCACCCACCTGCAGCGCAGCCTCCCGGCCTGACCCCACCCCCTGACCCCGGCCCCACCTCCTGACCCCCGGTTAGCTGGAAGTAGGCGGGCCAGGCAGGGGTCAGGGGCAGGATCAGGGGGTGGGGTTAGGGGCGAGCCGGGAGGCTGCGCTGCGGGTAGGTGGGGAGAGGGGCAGGGTGGGGGCGGCCCCAACCCTGGCATACTGCACGTGCACCAAGGTTGGCGCACACGCAGTCACGTCGTAAAGAGGACTGCGCATGCGCCAACCTTGGTGCATACGCAGTATGCCAGGGTTGGGGCCGCCCCTCACCTCGCCCACCTGCAGCGACCGTGCGCGACTCCTCCTGTGTCAAGACTGATGCAAGCGCAGTGGTGGCCCTCCCAGGCGAACCGGTTCGCCTGGGTTTTGACCCACTGCTAGCAAGCAGATCACTAGTGGCGGGCCAAAATTAACAACCGGTTTGGGCAATCTGGCCCGAATCGGCCTGGGCCCACCTGTGAATAAAATCCTTTTTACTTCTGAACCATCCAGTCTGAACTGAGCTTGTTTTTCTGGGCACTCTGCAACAACACAATGGGACACAATGTGCATACAACTGTGCTGCAAGACACTGAAATCCACACAGTTCTGGATAGCCAGGCAGATGAGTTGTTTTGTGAATCACTCATCTACACTACAACTGGATCCAGCTAAAACAGTAGCTCCTACTATTCTCTAATCCAGGGGTCTCCAAATCCCAGCTGTGGGCCAGATGCAGCCCTTGGCAAGCCTCAATGTGAAATTTGGCAAGCCCTAGCAAGACCCCTCTATTCGGCCCTTGGTCAAGCCTTTGAATTCAGTCCAATACATTCTTATATGTAAATTTATATAAATATATTGAAATTTGAAATGAAAATTTGTTTTCCGGCTCCTGAAACAGGGTCAGAGAGACAATGTGGCCATCCTGCCAAAAACTTTGGAGGCCCTTGCTCTAACCCAGTGGTTCTTGAATACAGTGGTGCCCCACGTAACAAACACCTCACGTAAAGTATGTTTCATGTAACAAACAAAAATTTCTCTAAGATTCTGCTTCACGTAACAAACTGCTTCACATAACAAACACACTCGTTGGCAGTTGGCGCAGACGCACTGGCTGGCAGCCTGTTTAAAAAGTTTCAGGGCTGCCTAGCGCGCCTGCCAATAGCGAGAGTAACACTTCCATGCTGTTCCTCCTGTGGCCGGGTGTCCACTGGGCAAAGGGAGAGAACAGCAGTGGAGGAAAGGAAAGCAGCTCAGGGCTAGCCAGGAGCAGGGGAGAGAGAGGCTCAGGATGAAGAGAAGGAGAAGGAGAAGGAGAAAGTGGGGAGACACTTTGAAAGTGTCTTGGATTACAGAAGAAAGTTATCTTTGATTGCAGCCTCCTAACCATGTCTACCCAGAAGTAAGCCCCATTGTGTTAAATGGGGCTTACTCCCAGGAAAGTGTCTTTAGGATTGCAGCCTATGTAGACTTCATAAGCTCATGCACATTAATGCAAATTTTTAATTCAATTCTGGTTTTTTTGTCATCATTTTTACATCCAGTTACTATTTTTATGTGAATATTTTTTGGGTTGTGGAACCAATCGTGTGAGTTTCCATTATTTCCTATGGGAAAATGCGCTTCACGTAAAGAACGTTTCACGTAACAAACATGCCTCTGGAACAAATTAAATTTGTTATGTGAGGCGCCACTGTATTTCAACCCAGAACCATCTTCTGAGAATAAAAATCTGTCCTGGATCCCCTTGAAGTGATGCCATGGCTGGAAGTGATATCACTCTTCACTCATCACAGCTCGGAACTGCCACACCTCCTCCATATCCACTTCGAAGTAAGATGCCCCATTGTGTTCAATGAGACTTACTCCCAGGAAAGAATTGATTGCAGCCTTAGTGCCACTTACAAAGATGATGGCTCCCAGTGTCCAGTTCCAAGATGGCGGCAACCCCCAAGGAGGTGCTGACCTCCACATTGAGAACCATTCTTTGCTGAGATTGTCACATGCCATCTATTGGGTATTCCAATCCACCTCACCGTTTTGGGTGTGGGGTGGTGCTGGGATGCTTGGTGGTTATAAAACATTCAGTGGACAGAATTTCATTGAACCTAAGGGTAAACCCATGGGTGCTTGCATGT
Source organism: Cryptoblepharus egeriae (assembly GCA_030015325.1). Lineage (NCBI taxonomy): Eukaryota > Metazoa > Chordata > Lepidosauria > Squamata > Scincidae > Cryptoblepharus > Cryptoblepharus egeriae. The sequence continues at coordinate 28,331,416 of JAREYC010000003.1, forward strand.
GTAAATTCTTGTTTGACTCTGAGTGAAACTGTGTCCAGTCAAGTGCCACATTAGCTGTCCTTAGCTGATTCCCATTTGTAAGTACAGATAGGAACTAATGATCTAGATGCAGAAGGGAGTTTATTTTTCTTTGAAATTTGCCTATAATTGTCTGCTTGTGCTTTTTTTGCAAAGAATCTCACCTGGGCTCTTTTATCACTCAAACATTTTTGTAATCATGCTTATATTTGCCTCCCTTTCCCCACTGCTAGCATTTTTAATACATTTTTAAAATTTTAACTCTTCACATTTCTTAGCCAGGTCAGAGATTGGCACCAGTTCCCCTGGACTGGACTCTACAGTTTAGGATTTTGAGAATAACTAGGTGGGAGGCTTTTAAAGGTCAGCAAGGTTTTCTCTTGCTGCCTTGATTTGTCCCTATGATGGAAGCATAATCTATTGTTTTCTGGTATTGGGAAAGGAACAGATTTTGATGACCAGAGACCAGTACTGGACAGTATTGGGACCAGGGTTTTCTCTGCCCCCATTACTGTAGGAAGAAAAGCAGGAGTAGTTTGTGTTTATATCATAAAAATTAAGGCTCAATTTAGAACAAAACGATATGCAATTTTAGTTGTGCCTTTCATCCTATTGTCAGATTCCCCCCCCCTCCCCGCAAATAGCATGCTCAAGGATAGAGTTCCAAATCAAGGATATAATTCCAACTTTCCCCTGTCCATGATTACATGGACAGTGCTAATTACAGAGGAAGAAGCACAGCAAGACCAAAGGCATAATTAAAATCATATCTAGTTTGGCCTTTCTGGTCATGTGTTGGAAAAGCTAAGAGAGTGTTTGCTCTTTTTGATCAAGATAGTCCAATAAATATAATTGCTTGACAAGACATCCTCACACATAACAGCTCAGAATTAAAAATCAATTGGCTGAGTCCCAAGTCAAGGGCATCTACTCCTTGCTCAGACATTTAACCCTTAAATACTTGAAGACAGGCTTCTCTGGAATGATGTGCCAAAAAAGTCAAATCCAGAACACATCTACACACATTAACCTTTTAAAAAAAACAGCCTCGCTAAAGGTAAAATAGCTTACAGTACCAGGGAAAGGTACCAAAAACCAGAATTGTCCAAGCAATGCAATCCAAATATGTGCTGGAACAAGCAGGCCAGCATGCCTGCTCTATATCCAGTGCAGTTCTGCTGTGCTACCTTGGGGTAAGAGAAATTTTTCTCTTTACCCTTGGTAATGCTGCAACAGCCGCAATGGTGGCACTGATTTTGGTGCCACAGATCCAAGAAGCCTTAAAAATGCCACAGATTCAAGCATCCAAGTGGACTGCCACAAGTTGCCCGGGAACAGGATTTGTGAACTGACATAAGGACCAGGTTCCAGTCCCAACTCCTGTCCCCTGGCCACCTCCCCACTGTCCCACACATAACCTGCACCCCACCTTCCCCTCACCCCCAAGCCTCTGCACTGGCTGACACACACCATAAAGCACCACTTATACATTCAGGAGGCAGAAGGAACTGCAATCAGCACCATGCAGTACATAGTTACAGAATTTGGTCAGGCTTTTCCAGATGTGGATGGGCCACTGATGTTGGAGACTTGTTTAGTCAGCAAGCATCATTTGCAACGACTTCTCTCCAGGACCAGAAAAAAACTGAATTGGAAGTACTGCAGCTGCCTTTTTTATTGCTGCATTAAAATGAGTTGTGTCCCTCTGGTTGACCGATCTGGTCACATTACTCTGTATTGTAGTTTGTGTCAGTTTCAAGAACTTACACTTTCTATTTTGTGAACCATTAAATTGCTTCAATGACTACAGGTGCTTTTTTTGGCAGGGTTTTCAGCAATATAGTCCAAACAAGGAGTCACTGAAATAGAATTTCTGTTTGAGGGATCCAGTTACATAGTTCTTTTGTGCAGAATCAGGTCCCTCTCAGCAAAAAAGGCTGCCAGTTATATGCTACCACCCAAGCAAGCTTCTTATGTTGATACTGATATGCTTGATAACGCAGAAAAGCAATTGTTCAGCACCTTCCTAAACAAAGCAACCAGTGACAACTGATTTGAAAACCCCGACATTAAATTTCATTCTATGGAGCTACATGATTCCAATTTCATATTATTACAGGCAAATATCATTTTCGAAAGGCACCATCATGCATCTTGCAATTTCCTTAGTACTGGTTCCCAAGGCAGAGACAATTACATTTGTAGTGAAAGGTTCAGGCCCTGTGAGCCACATTTCAGGAAGCTTGCAGTACTCAGCTTAGGTCACTGATTTCCAGCCAGTGGTCCAGGAAGCACAAGTGGTCCACAAGACCGTAACTTTTATGAAGAAAATCTCTTTCCATCACATCCAGTATTTCTCTGAGCAAGAAGCCCCCCATGATCACTGACAGGGTGACCATGTTTCTAAAGCACAAAAGGAAGGCAAGGCCTACCAAAGTGTAGGACATCCAAGAAAAATGTAGAACATGAGAAAATATTTTTTCCATGACATAAGGCCAAAATAGAGGACATGTCCTGGAAAAAAGAGGACATTGGCCACCCTGTTTCTAGACCACTATAGAGGGCACAGAATGTACTACCTGCAGCTGGCAGAAAACAGTAGCAAACCACAACTCTTCTTGCAAAATACTTGTAGAGATTCCTATTTTCTGTTGCATCTTACACACTGATGGTGCTAGAGTTATAAGCGTCTGTGTGTCTATATTGTATATATATATGACAAAACCACATTTTTTTAGTCCTACTTCGCGATGGAAACATTTTATTAAAATAAAAACTTCTAAAAGATAGCAGTTGTTCTATAGGTGTATATATTCATGTGTGCCTGTATGTATGTATTTGCTTCAGTTGTCCTGTAGTGCAATAGCAAAACTTGCATTGGCCATAATGCTCATTCACAGTACAAATTTCCATCCCCTTCCTTCTCTTCTGCAGCAGATACT